>OY992882.1:23916747-24149775 GCA_963921405.1 Cepaea hortensis | reverse complement strand
GTTTAAGGGGGCCCCACTTCACTAGGGGCACGAGTGGCCCACTAGCCATTCCGCAAATGACGATGTTGTTTTTCGATTGTTAACATGTGATACGTGCACGTTGTCCTTCCTAATTTTTCGCCCTTATCCGAGAGTACTCGTCATCTGATCGACTGTCACCGGATCATTGAAGTATCTATCACACCAAGGAAACCTTTAGTTTGCAACACTCAGAGTTTGATTTATTTGAGTCAGAAGTGGACGACGAAACACCCCGCCTCTGTATTCTACGAGTGCAAATTAATGCATATCAATTGATTTATCTTATTAATCTGCTGCCTAGTGTATAAGAAACTCAAAACATTTCACGCATCTGTGTCCTTATCGGTTTTAAGGATTTCCGTGCCTCCCATTTTCTTCCCATCGTCATCTAGTTTCTCATTTCCACATCAGCTGAATGCTCAACTTATCGTTATCGCACATGGGACTCAAATCAAATCTTGTTTCTAAATATGCAACTAGTTCACGTGCGGCTCTTAAGTGTGGTTTGGGGCAACGAATGACGCGCGAAAGCGTGAGTGAGAGACGGGCTTAACGACACAGCGGGAGGGAAAAACACCTTTGTGTTGTGAGAGAGTAGCCGTATCAACAGATATATATTTCGCGAAACCCGTTTGTCCAGCCATACTCTATCCCTTCCTTTACATCGAATTGTGACAATAACTCACTTCGCCTTAGTTATCATTCAAATTCCTTCTCTTCCAGTTACAATTAATTCACTCTAATATAACTGTTACTTTAACACTTCATTCACCTTCATTAATTACATTAACACCTTTAACAACGTTTCGACACTTTTAAGTAATAACTGCAAGAGACAGAAAGGGTTAAGGAAGCACCGCCCCTTTCAGATAAAAACTGTCTTAATTCATGGCTAAAGATTGGTTGAACGATTAAACAAACGGATTTTGACACCGATTTAACGCGTGTTCTGTCGGAAATATGTCACTTCCAATCAGTGATATTTTGCGTTCGAAACCCGGTGTGCTAATATATGCGTCACGTGATAGCAGCCGCCAATCACTGCCGATTACTGCTTTTTGGAGGAATGTATTCGGGACACAGACGTGGGAGGCGAAGCTCACGTTACTTAGTGTGTTGTGAAACTTCGGTTCTGACAGGTTGTGAGCGTGCCCTCTGTGATATGGAGTAACTTGTACATTCGGAAACTTGGATTACATTTGAAGCCATGCCTCTTCGCGTGTATATATTTCATATTGCGCCAGTTATTATTGCTATATCGCCATCGGTGGAGCGTTAATATCGTGTTCAATGTCGGGCCAATATGGCCGCCGTGTTGTTGTATGTATGTTCTGCATTCGTTGTTTGGGTGTGCTGTTTGACGCCACCGGTTCGTTCGGACAATGTGCGGTGTCCTTCGTCATGCACTTGTCTAGGAAATAATGTTGACTGCAGCAACTTCGGCCTGATCAACATCCCCAGAGATATTCCAGTATGGGCGACGAGACTGTAAGTATATTGTGTTCCTTTGCGGGCGAGTCCATGTTCAGTTCTAGAGAGCACACTTTGTCGGCTACACATTACATTTTCATTGATAAACCTTGTTGAGATTTAAACATGAAAATAAGCAGTTATAAGTTTTAAAATATCTGCAGAAATTATAATTATATAAACCGGATTGTAATATGTAAAATTGGTTATTATTGCAATGTATCGCAAGATAATAAAGAAAGAGAGGTAGGAATATCAACTGAACTTTAGAAGGAGAGAGGGACTTCGTTGCAGCCAACGGACAATCTCCTGTTTACCCTTTTAAATTTCAGTTTTAGATTGATGTTCACCCGTTGAACTTTATCTTAAATTGTTTATCCCCAACTCTGTGCGAGATTTTTCAGAAGTCGTAATAGCGGGTCACATTTTAATGTGGAAATATCTGATCCCGCCAAGTGCAATTGAATATAAATAAAAATAATGACATCGCCAGTAATCAATTTAATCAATTGCTCTTTCTTATAAACATGAGATTTTTCGCATCTCACAGGAAACTTTATTTGGAAGTAAGTTTGCGTGTCTTAATAATTGCATTCCGTGAATAAATAATGTACAAACCTGATAAACTACTTAACACTTTTTAAGTCTTATTTATAGTTTTACATCCATATTTACTAATAATAATTAATATTTACACATTCAAAATATTTATAACCAGACATATAAATTTGAGGCTAACACCATATACCCAGTATACTCCACGGCATGGAAATAGGAAAATTAAAAGTAGATACTTCATCTGTTCGTTGCCAACAAGACAAGACCATTGCTTAAAGTTATAAAGTCAAGTCCTAGTCTAGAACTATAGATATGATATGATATACAATTGTTTTTACATTTACTTAATATCGAACAGTGGTTAATATATACATTTTCATTATCTTTAAACTTAATAATGTATTAGAAAAAGTCTGTACTTCAGGTATGATATTTACTGAATTCACTAAGTGCGTTCCGTGACGCAGCAATCATTTTCTTTGAAGACAGGGTTAGCTTACAAGTTAAAGTGCACTTCAACTGTTAAGTAGAAAGTGCTTGAACATCAGTTACCTTCTATTGCACTTTTACCCTTGATCATAGTTTCAAAAAATGTATGTCCTTTGCAAGATGCAACGATCAACCCTAGGTTAATTTTCTTGATCATATTTTTGTTTGTTTGAGCTTGCTCGCTTTGAATTCAAGCGTAGCGTAGTCCATACACATGCTACTTCTTCTAGTCACTGATCTTTTGCATGTGGATTAGCTTTCCCTATTACTAGTGTCCCTCGTTTTTAGGCAAACCAATCCAACTTCTGAGGTGCTTGCAATTTATGTCCCCAACTCAAGGATGAGAAAGCAATATTTATCTGGAAATGTGGTAGAAAAATGAAAATTTCGTCCTCTCATTACAGCTCTGTGACTGTCCTTTACATGTCTATATTAACCGGTTGACCTAAATATAATTGTTTATAATTATGACTGACTAGATATGTATTATAGCTATTAAGCTTGACACAATGAAAGATGGATATAAACTACTTTTTAACTCTTTTTTATGCTTTTAAAATTTGTCTAGCATACTGATATTTATCCATTAATATTAATTTTGTTCGAAGAAGCTAACGATGCGTTTGACAGCATAAACAAGCACTTATACAAACATTTATTCGATATCTAGCAACTGATGATACATTCATTCGTGTAAACCACAATTTTCTTACAAATAAAAATTACAGTTAATGAATGTATTATCATAGTGCAGGAAGTAGCTAATCAAATAGTTCTGTGTGTGATATAGAACGGTAAAAATATATGACAGGTTTAAGTGGTTATGGAGTGAAGTTAACTTCATTGTTTTCTGTTTGAGACATTAACAACATAATTATTTGTTCTGGTTCTTCGCTATTTTTCTCATTCTTGACAGCTGTCAGGGCCTTCTCAGATGTTCTCTATTATTTTCATCACGCGTTGCTTCTCTTTGTTTTCTAATTTAGATTACAGCTACTTTCTTAAAGTAATATAATTTAGGCTCCCACCTTCCCCATAGATTTCCACCAGCTTATGTCAAGTAAGTACACTTACATGTAAGAATTGTATGTTTAAGATGCCATACAGGGCATAATAGGCTACTATACCACCTGTTTAAGAAGCAGAAAATAGGAGTTGCTGATGGCTATAAGTGTAGAGTTAGTAAATTGATGGCTAAACATTTGCTGTAAGTGTCCCTCATGTGCAAAGCAGAGACAATTTTGTTTTACCTAAACCCACTCCATTTGAGGACATTCAAAGGAAATGTCAACAACTCCAGTTGACTGCTACTTTCTTAAAGAGTATTCAGGTTGACACCTGAAGGTTTACAAAGAAGTTCAGTACCTTCTTCCACATTTTTGTGCCATTAATCTAGTATGTGTGTAATTCTGGCCATTTTATTTCCATTCATTCATTAATTCATTCATTAGCATGTCCTTTGCAGAACTTCGCTCCCATAACAACCATCCGGAAAACTTCTCCGTCATAAACAAGATGTCCCATGTCTGATACACCCATCTGGAGATCATCTGCCACATCCTGCACCCATCTTCTCTTTGGCCTTCCTGTTCTTCTCTTCCCAGCATATGTCCCACCATGATTGTTCTCTCCAAACTTTCATGACGTTTCTAGTGACAAATTTATCAATTTTCTTTGTTTTACCGTCTTTAGTCGCCAACCTTCTTCAATATTCAGTTCTTGTCATATGGATTCGTTTGCTTATTTCTAGTATAGAGATACAAAATATTACTTTCTCTTGTACCTATAATCATTGTTGTCATTCTTATTGTCGGTATAACTTCTATACAATAGCAAATAATAGCCTTACAGATACACATACTTACATACTTAGTATTACTATTTTTCTTCACTATGTAAAATTTAAGGTTGAATAACATCATATTTACCAAGTGTGTATATTTAAATAAGATGTGCGGTAGCAAGAGAAAAGCATAGCATGTATAGTTTTGATCTCATGTGGTGAATACAAGCAGGACTACTCCCAAGAAATTGAGGATGTATTTGAAGATTAGAATCTGATGCTTGTGGCATGGATAATGAAATCCGAGGAATGATTTTTAGAAGGCTTGATAAAGTAACTAAAAGTATAACATGAATGAAAGAATGTACAAATTGATGAAAGTACACTTGCACAACAGAATAGCTTGAATACAGATAAGACTCAAGAGCAAGAAAGTTATACTGCATTGTTGTGTTCCCTAAATTGGTGTCCTGTCCCTGACACTTTTCCTTATCCACACCAAGTACCTGGTTGCTGAACTAACTACTAAGTGGAATTAAAGGGGCAATGTATGCTGATGACCTGGGAATATGGTGCACACATGAACTTGCAACAGTGACCTTCAGATTGCTGCAAAGAGCTATAGATGCATTTGTTGCATGGGCAGATATATGGTGTGTCAGCATCAACATAGACACATGTAGCACCACTCTCTTTTCACTCTCCCCAAAATAAAAAAATAGTTGTCATGAAGTCATCAACCAGAAAATCATAAGCACCAGCACACAATTATTACCATATTGTGAACAGACCAGAAGAAATAATTCTGCACCTAGGAATGGGACACAGTGACACGTAAACAAAATTTCATATTGGCAAATCAGCCATGTGTACATTGACATGCCTGACATCAGATTACATACTCCACGGGAAGGTTAACCCGGTCAACAAATGCCCGCAGAAGTCGGATGTGTCGGCCTAACGGCGCAAGAATGCAGCTCTGCTGTAAACAGGCACAGCGCAATCACATCCGAAAAAAACTCCGGATGAACGCAGAAGAAGAAGAAGATTACATACTCCAAGACTGCCCTGATTTTGACATATCAAGACATTTTGACGTTGAGGAACCAGTGGAAACAAAGCTTTCTGTGGCACTGGATGATAGTTAAGTTTATACAAGAGACAACATTGCATGCATGGACAATGTGTATCAGGCGAACAACAGAAGCTTGAATACTGTTTAGCTTTGCTTTGGTTGGTTGGAAGGCCCTGAAATTCTTCCATTCTCTTCCATTCCATTCTCCAATTCTTCCCCTCTTGAGTCCTCTGTGTAGACATTCAGGTCCTGAAAAAGGTCTATATTTATTGACGCCTTATCAAGATGAGGCTGGTGTTGACACATTCCTCCTGACATACTATTGGAATACCATCTGTATTACAGAGCTGTCCTTCCCCTATCTGGTCACAGGAGTCAGTGAGGTGTGCAATACCAGTACTTAAGCTTCTCAACTGCAGAGACATGGTGATCCTTAAAACACTAACCAGACTGGGAATCCAGTTTGTAGATGTACCACGCCATGGAGAGGTACTCCATGTCTGTAAAATGGAAGCAAAATATGCAGAAATGAAGTGTTGCCTGCCAACACAGCCCATGGTTTGCTCAAGTCTATTAATTTACACATGACAGGTAAATTAAGTGCATGACAAATACTGCTTTAGGGCTGTGAAGCAGTAGACTTGAACCTCCACATACATTACATGACATTATGACATGGAGTGACCTGCTCTGATGGTTTCTCTTCACTGTGACATGTCTAGTACTCAGGTTACATGGCTACCCAGCCTCCTCCCAAATGTCACAATCCTCATCAGATGCCCTCCAAGTGGCATAGGGGTACATGTCTGTCCACAAATCTCAGTGATTGGTGTTCTGGATCAATTCTACTGATGATTTTCCTTCATGTCTTAGTCTTAGACCATCAAGCATCGTTTCTCTTGGTCTACCTCCTCTTCTTCTGCCCTTAATCTTTCCAGTCGTCACATTTTTCTCCAATGTCTTATTTTCACATTACATGACCAACTAACACTGTCTCTTTCTTATAATTGTGTATGTTTTACTTTCCTAAACCTTTTCCAGGCGGTCGTTGTTAATTACTCAGGTTGTCTGAGGTATTTACAGCATTAATCAATCAATCAATCAATCATGTGCCATGCCGGAAAGCGTGGGCGGTCATGACTCACCATTTCACTCGATCACCAGTGTCGTGGATCAGCTCAGTGTTCCTGTCTCATCCATGCCATGTGGCCAAGCCATCCAGGTATTTTCCTCTCGGTCTTCCTCTTGGTCTGTTCCCCTCGATCTTGCCAGTTGTCACTAAGTTCTCCAATCCATTTCTTCTCATAACATGTCCAAAAAATTTTGACTGTCTACGTCTAATTTCTCTAATCAGTTTACGATGTTCATTTGTCTCCTGTAGTACTTGGTCATTGGTTTTTCTGTCTGTCCATGGTATTCTTTGCATTTTCCTCAGAAACCACATTTCTGCAGCCATCAGATGCTTTTCAGCTTGACTGCTCATTGTCCAAGTTTCACATCCATACAAAAGAACAGGCTCTATGTATCCCCTCAACACTCTTTTACAGCATTAATAGAAACTAAAATCTAGCCACAGCTGGAGATTAAACAGCAAACTACTGCTAAAGCTTCCTGATTAATATGGATTTACTTAATTTAGAAATATTGCTTAGTTAAAAGAAGAGCTGATGGCAGAGAGACTAGAATGCTGGGTTCTCCTTTGGTAGACCCGGGTTCAAATCCTCGGTAAGGTGTTGGTTTTTTCTGTCAGGGGCAAAAAAGACAACACTAACTTGCACAGTTCCTGACGACTGCACTAGCAAGGTACTTGCTAAAGGCAGTAGATGATTGTGACAGCTCAGTTAAAAAAAAAAAAAAAAGGACACGTTAACAATTATTAAATAATGTAAGCAGTTTGTCTTTGACATAGATACATTTGTATAAGTAAATAACTGTTGTGTTTAGTTGAAATAGTTTTATAATAGTTATGCACCTCAGCGGTAGGTGTGATCGACTTCTGCATGCATTTGTGTCAGATTTGCTTCCTCTAGATAGATTTCATCCAAGGTAGTGGCCTTTTATCTACCCGTGGGTAGGTTTTCTTTCCTAGCAACTTTGCCATGGCAGCAGTTTTACAGCCTGCTCTTTGTGATTTCCAACTGCAATTGTATTTTTAATGTCTGCAACTTGCACACATGTACTGCTGATTTTTACCCTATCTGAGGAGGCGAAGTATCCAATCTCACTACCCAAGTAGTCAAGGGGGATGTGTGATATAATTAAGATACCAAAAGTTTATGGACAATTTACTAAACAGCCTATCTATATGAACCAAAAGTCATTGCCCAAATGGGGAAATAGACAAAAGACGACATGCTGCCTATATGGTAGCTGTTGCCTATACAGATACTTGCCTACTATCTTGTTGGTTGTCTGTACATGTTAGCAGAATACCTTGATGGCTGTACATGATAGCACACATCTTTGTTATCTGTCTGTATGATAGCACACACCTCTGTTGACTGTATGATAGCACACATTCCTTTTGGCCGTCTGTGTATGATAGCACATAAACCAGTTAACTGTCTATGTATGGTAGGACAATACCTTGATGACTGTATATGATAACACACATCCCTGGTGACTGCCTGTGTATGGTAGTACCCTATTGACTATCTATGTGATAGCACACATCCCTGGTGACTGCCTGTGTATGATAGTACCCTATTGACTATCTATGTGATAGCACACATCCCTGGTGACTGCCTGTGTATGATAGTACCTTATTGACTATCTATGTGATAGCACACATCCCTGGTGACTGCCTGTGTATGATAGTACCCTATTGACTATCTATGTGATTGCACACATCCACACTGACTCATATAATTGATATCTTTTCCATCCATCCATCATGTGCCATGCCGTTAAGCGTGGGCGGCCATGTTCTGCCATCTCACTCGATCACCAGAGTCGTGGATCAGCTCTGTGTTCATGTCTTGACCATGCCACATGGCCAAGCCATTCAGGTATTTACTTCTCAGTCTCCCCCTTGGTCTCTTCCCTTCAGTTGTCACCAAGTTCTCCAAGTTATTTTTTCTCATAACATGCACAAAAAATTTTGACTCTGTCTAATGACTCTAATCAGTTTACAATCTTCATTTGTTTCTTGAAGGACTTGTTCATTGGTTTTTCTGTCTGATATCTTTTCATGTCCACACATAATCATATTTCCGACATAATAAAAACCAAACAATCACAGTCCACTTTTGTCTTAAACTTTAAACATTGGTTATCTTAGTAATTCATCTACCTTCTCTCCTACCCACAGAGAGCTCCAGTCAAACAGTATAACGGAGATAGGACCAGAGGACTTAAAGGATTTGCACAACCTCCAGTATTTGTAAGTGACACTGTTTTTGTATATTTGTTTATACCCATAGCTGAATTGATCACCCCTGTGTTATCGGGACCCAAAAGTACAGTAGAGGATAGTAACACTGTAGATTACCATGCATGCCATAAGAGGCAGTTAAGGATGGTTGGTGTGGGACTGGCTACCTCATCCTGGAAAGAACTTCTTCTGCATTCATCGGGAGTTTTTTTTCCGGACGTGATTGCGTTGTGCCTGTTTACAGCAGAGCTGCGTTCTTGCGCCGTTAAGCCGACACATCCGACTTCTGCTGGCATTTGTTGACCGGGTTAACCTTCCCGGGACTGGAAAGAATGTAGTTACACAATCCAACCATTCATGAACGAGTCTACAAAGGGCTGGCTGTGAGTTGGTCGAGTGCCTGTGCTCGGTTGGGAGATAAAAGGTGGTGGCAGAAGAAGACAGCTGACTTGATAGATTGGTTGATTAGTAGGTGAACTGTCAGGAAGAATTAGTTTTAACTCTCTTTGAGTCCCATGTGTTGACATTTAAGTTGTTTCTTTTTCTTTATTCACTCGCTCCCTTTTAACTCAAGCGTAGTCCATACACACTATTTATAGTAGTGCTGGGCTGAATTTTGCGTGTGGTTTAGCTTTCCCTATTAACCTTGTCCCTCGCCATCAGACGAAGCCACTCAGACTTCAGAGGTTGACGTGTAAGTCATTTGAGTCTTGAAAAATAATTTGTATTTATTAGAGTGAGGTTGGTGTAGAGAAGACATTCAAGCCATTGTTATATTGCATACGTGGAATTATGTACAATATTCTTGGGGGCACAGAGAATCCCATGTCCAAGTGCTGTTAGGCCTTCACATATCACCATCATCATTATCTTGTGTCATCCGATGAGCATGGGCGGTCATGTTTTGCTATCTCACACGATCACCAGAATCGTGGATTAGCTCCGTGTCTTCACATATACCCAGTACTAGTACACAGTATAATAATGTGAGACCACCAGAGTCGTGGGTCAACTCTGTGACCCAGTACTAGTACACAGTATAATGTGAGACCACCACAGTCGTGGGTCAACTCTGTGACCCAGTACTAGTACACAGTATAATAATGTGAGACCACCAGAATCGTGGGTCAACTCTGTGACCCAGTACTAGTACACAGTATAATAATGTGAGATGACTAGTTTCCTTCTTCATTGCCTGTCATTCCCATACAATTTTGAGAACATTCTGAAAATGATTCGGTACACATTTTGTACTAGTTTGGGAATATCCTGTATTCAGGCTTGAACCCGGACCATTGGGTTAGCAAGCAAAAAGTAAGTGCACTAACCATTGTATTACCACTAGTCTTGATCGTGATGGTATGTTCAGCAAAAACAGATTGAGTAACACCTGCTTTCTAGTTGTAATCAGCCTTAAACCGTTGGCTAAGTCAATATATTAGCGTATATATTATTGTTTACGCTGTCAAGGTTTGTACAAGTCTGCTAAATTTCGCATAGCTTCTTTGTTAAGATTCCAGTTTACAAAAACATTTACTACTACCACCACTATTACTATAATCTCTCTCTCTCTCTCTCTCTCTCTCTCTCTCTCTCTCTCTCTCTCTCTCTCTCTCTCTCTCTCGCTCTCTCTGGTAGGGGGGGGGGGGATATTGTCTCGTAGCAATTTCCCGCAAATGGTCTGCGATGTGATAGCACTATCATATTTTATAGGCTGAAGCGGGGGGGGGGGGGGAGATATGTGGCAAATATGTCCCTCGCTTTGACAAGCAATGAGCCCATGTGTCGTACCCGCGTCCGAACATGCATATGGCATTACCGTCGTAGTTCGCTATCAACTTCATTAACGCGCCCGACACCACTGGTACTAATACCACCACCACTACTACAACAACAGCAACAAAAGAGAATGGATTTGTAAAGTACAAGTAAGGCAAGGACGAGAGTGAAAGCCGCGGATTGCCTATCTTTAAAGGGACGTTATGCGCGGTACAGATAATCTTCAGTTTCAACTTCAACAGTTCGCGATAACCATTTCTTGCATGTCTCTGCTGGTCCTCGGTGGAGCACTGTTGCAAAAGCAACCCAAGACTTCAGGGCCGCTTGTCGTGACCCCAATTACTGAATTCAGGTGTACCTCAAAGACGGACGTGGAGACTGGTGTTATTTATATTGGGCCTTGGGGTAATATGGTCAGATCAGTAGGTAAACACTGGTGACCAGTGTCCAGTCTTTGTGTTTCATCCGGCTGCTTATCGCTACAGTGGTCGGCGAGTAGGGATATTTTATGGTCTCCTGTTTGACTGGTTCTAGGCGAGATGGTCTGGGTCTCCGAGTGACCTTAGGGGATAAAGTCTGGCCATAACAGTCAGTATACCGGGATTGCACAAGTAATAAATGGCTACTTTTCTGGCAAACAGCTAACCTACAGCCGTCTGTCTGTCTGTTGTCTGTCTCTCTCTCTCTCTCTCTCTCTCTCTCTCTCTCTCTCTCTCTCTCTCTCTCTCTCTCTCTCTCTCTCTCTTTCTTCCTCTCTCCTTCTCTCGCTTTCTCTCTCCTCTCTCCTTCTCTCGCTTTCTCACTTGTGACCCTTTGAAAATTTGAAAATAAAGTTCGTTCGTTCTCTTTCACACATACTCTCCCTCATATTTATCAGTTCGCGCTAACACAACCAGGTGTCGCGCCGTTTGGTTGTTTTAGTGCGTACCGTGGTGTATATTCCCTCTAGATGTATGGTCTACCTGGCCGAGGAGTTAATAACGACTTTCTCCGTAATCCCGTATATTCTCGTGAGTAACGTAACCTGCGCGAGAATCGGTAGCGGTTCTCGCCGCGTTGGTAACTTACGGGGTATGTGTGCCGGTCGCTCAGAAAGCAATGGCAAACTACTGAGCGTAATCTTGCCGAGTACATCAACAGCAGCTGAAAAAAGCTGATGTTGACTGCAACGTCCTCTAAGATATATATATATATATATATATATATATATATATATATATATATATATATATATATATATATATATAGAGAGAGAGAGAGAGAGAGAGAGAGCCTGGTGATGGGGATAGGTATATTCCTGAAACGTGAAAACGCACGTGTTAGGGACTACGCTTGAGTTCAAAGCGAGCAGAAAATAAAGTACCCACTGTATGAGACATAAATAGTTTATGTGCCAAAACTATTTGACTTGTCCCTTTTTTTTTCTCCCCTTTGAGGATCTCAATTCATCACCATCCTCTCTAGGACCTCTGCATTTGTTTGCTTTTCTTACACAAAACGAGGTGCCGAAAGATAAATTGGGATCTCGGGAAGAATGTGCCAAGTAGCGCCGCAAAGTGTATTCAGGGAGCTGGTTATTCCCTCTCTACCTCCCACCTCCTCCCCTCCTGGGTTATATAACTGCCTAGAACTTAGAACACCTGTTTTTGGGCACTGGAATTATGACCGTTGACGGTTCAGGTCCTTGCTCGTTGATCAGACTGGTTGACATTTGATAAATAATTGCTGGAATGCAAACCTGCAGTTGGCACCTTATAAATAAGCTATTTGCCATTGACTTAATGGCAGTGTTGACAGCCGAGGTAATGACATAATCAGTGCCTGGTTGCGCGCTATTTTTTCTCTCTCTCTCGCGCTCTTCTTGTTGGATTGTGGTGACTTGTTCCTGTTGTGTAACCAATTAACACCACAGCTGATTTCTTGCGACAGAGTGACCAGGTCTAGGAGGAAAGCAATGAACGCCCTGGCTGACCTAGATGTGTGGCACGTAGCTCGTTCGCTGAGTGACGGGAATGTTGGAGAGAATATGTGCTATAAATCACATTATCTCATACATTTAATGTCTTAGTCAAGTTTGGTTGCTTTTCTCTGACATCTGACAGTTAGCGTGACCAACTCTATAAGTCCGATGTATTGTTGATCAGGTCGTATAAGCCATGAGAAGGGTATGCGTCTACTGGAGTGAGGTGAGTGTGGGGTGTTTCCTCCTGGCACATTAACAAAGTGCCATCTCCACGGGGATTATGTTGGGCAGCTGTTTTTCCCCTCTCCAAGAAAAAAAAAACAGTTGTAGAAGACCGGTACTGGAGCGTAACATCTGCGGGGAGGCATGTTACTATATGGGGGGGGGGGGGGAAGAGAAAGCGTGAGTGGTCTCCAGGTATGGTGTCCGCCTCGAATGCTGGGGGGGGGGGGGGGGCTCGGGTTCAAGCCCCGGCGAGGGCCTGGATTTTTTCACGTGGACTTCTATTAATAAAATTTCCCATGTTTTCTGGGTGGTGAGATCGGATGCCCGTGTGTATTGCTGCGCACGTAAAAAAATCCCTTGGCAGTTGGAAATCGAAAAGAGTAGCCTAACGGCGCTGCCCGGGGAGAAATTCGAGTTAAATATATACCCAAAGTATTTCAGGATCATTGCTGGTGCTACGGAGTTCGTGCACTGAGCTGAGTTTCTTCGTACTCACTTGAGTTAGGAGTAGAACGGAGCATTTATGTGTTACACCCGTGTGCCGTTATGTTGATCCGTCGACTAAACTAAAAAAGAACAACTAAATATTACCATACAACCACAGACTGATTCAGAAACGAATATACAGACTTGCAGGAATTAGGTCTGGGATAGTAATACTCCCTCCACGGGGTTTGGACATTTTATTGTCAAGAGCCTCCAGCCAGGGTGGGTGTGTTTGATTTAAGGAGCATTTGTTTTATAGATGTGCACAGTACGTATTGATGCTTTTCCCTGTAAAGTTCAATCCTAAATAAAAGACCGCCAGTTATCTGTTGCCATCTCTGGTGTATTCCATCTCTCTTGTTTTATTATACACGCTCTCATAATATCGCAGACCGCGAGGAAGAGGATTACTGACATTCTTTAAACATTGTAGGCCGGCTCCGTAGCGTAGCGTTTCGGAAGCGGTTCGTAATCCCGTATACCTGCGCGCGATTTGGCAGCAGACTGCGTTGCGTTGGTATCGGTGCCGGTCATTTAGAAAGCAACGACAAACTTCTGAACGTAAACTTGCCAAGAGATCACTACGGCAAAAATGCTGGTGTTGACTGCGATGTCCTGTAAAGGATATGGGGAAAAAGGCATTGCAGACAACTGACTCAAAAACACATGTATCGGAAACGCAAACACTTTGGCAATATTACAGTCACAGTGGTGAACAGCCATGGAAGGAATGTCTGGTTCATAGAGGAAACGGCAGGGGTCGACCCCGCATGGGGACGGGCACGGGGCACACCTTGAGTATGGGAGTGCATGTGGCCGGAGTACCGGCGAGAGATGGAGACACTTGCTGGCGGGTCGTAGGGACAGCGACGTTCTGCAAAGGTCCTACATGCTGATGATGTGGACGTGTTTGTTGACGGTGAAAAACAGTGAAAGTGGAAAATATAACAGAAATACAGCTTCATAGGAATATGATCGCCAATAACTCGAGTCAACGATGCGTGACAGACACTTCATCAAGTCAACATGGCTTATTGAATTAGAGCGCTTGTTCTTAAACTTCCGGTGTGCTAATGCCAAGGTAGCCGGTTCAGCCCCTACACCAGTCAATTGGACTAAAATGTTGACTTCTCATCTTGTTCTGTAAATTACAAGTACCTCAGAAAACGGAGTGGGTTTGTGTGATAGGGCAAAAAAAAATTAGTCAAGTGCTACTAAAAGTAGTAGCATATGAATTATGCTTGAATTCAAGGCGAATGAACGAAATAAAAAGCAAACAAAAGCAAAGCTAAGAGAATAAAAATTAATTAAGATATACCGAAAGAAGTATGCCATTGTACTATACAATAAATAAAATGAAATGCAAATTGGCGTACTGATCACAAAGTCATGATCAATTAGTTTTAGCAGTACATCACTGTCAGTTTTATCGCGTGGAATCACACCCGCGGACAAGCGGTTGTCCTCTCGCACCCAACCAGAAGACATCTTGAAGAACCCCCACGAACGTGAGTGCATTCCTCTGAGGTTGTGTATTGTCTTCTAAGGTCTAGCGTGGAAACGCGTGTGTCTGCTGCTTATTTGTGAAATCCAGGCAGCGCCATTCAGCGGAGCCTGGCTAAAGGTCAGGGTGTGAATTGGCCAACACAACCTGAACACTTGTATGTGGAAGGCATGTGTTCCTAAACAGACATCTCCGACGCGCATGGGCCTAACGGAAGAGGAAATATTACACGCCTGGCTGTTTTTCCCCCCAGGCAGTTGTTAGGCAAAACCTCGAAAAGCTGTGCCACTTCTAAATCCGTTTGTTGTCAGTTTGTCGTATCTATCTATCTATCTATCTATCTATCTATCTATCTATCTATCTATCTATCTATCTATCTATCTATCTATCTATCTATCTATCTATCTATCTATCTACTGTCTGTCTGTCTGTCTGTCTGTCTGTCTGTCTGTCTGTCTGTCTGTCTGTCTGTCTGTCTGTCTGTCTGTCTGTCTCATTTTCCAGTGAGGTGACGCCACTCTTTGAGAATTCATTGTTAACATGTTCACTTCCCTGGCTTTACATTTGTGGACAGTCTTGAGTTCTGTTGCTGTTTTCAGACTCAAAGACATTTTAGTTGTTGCACAGCAGTTCAACTAATCTAACAGGTCAGAGGTCGTGCCTCGTCCCCTCGGGTCTGAAGAGTGTGGAGTTTCCTCCAACCACTGGTGAAGTGATATTCGGGTAGCCCTATTATCCTATCGCGGAAACCCCCTTCGGGTTTCATATCCACGAGTGCTGCACTCGGTGGTCAAGTAAAAGCTCTTAACACGGACATTTCACCAGGGCCCGAAACTCCGTGCTTGGCTCACACACTTCCCTGTAACCGTTTTCTTTATTTCCAAGCGCCTTTTTCTTCTTTTCTTCACTCTTTCCCCCACCTCATATCAACCTTGCCCCTTTGTCAAACACCCCTTTTCTTTGGTGTCTATTGTTCTCTGCCCCGGTACTAGCGTGGATGTTTCTATGGGTAGCCCGCAAGGGTGAAGAGCTGTGTAAAGCAGAGGAAAGGTTGAAGGAAAGCCAGGACCCAGTGAAGTCGTTTGTTACAAAGAGCTGCTAGTCGGAGTTGTTAGGCCTGAGGTTATCGCGGAAGAATGAATGGGAGAAGCGAAGACTGGATTAAAATTTAGTTAAAAAGAAGAAAGGCATGTGTGAATTGTGACATTTGGAGGTGAAAGAACATATGAACAGTTTTATTTCCTGTGTTAAAGGAACCATATACTTTATTATTATATTTTTCATCAAATGAAAGGAGGAAGCTGCAGGCAGAAGTTTTCTAAATTTTTTTTTTCCTCTCTCTCTCTCTCGCCTGCTTGCGGGGGAAACGATAAAATTATTTAACGACGAAATTAGCCAATGCGTTACGTTATTGAGGGGCATTAAGTTGTAATTACTGCTTCTGGTATTGGGGTGAGACCGTGTGTTGAAAGAGGCAGGGGGTCGCCGCTGAAGGCACCCCGACAGTTACTGGGTCCATGCTGAACAACTTAGTTATTAGAGCTCTTCTATATTGTCCTATTTAATTAGTTCATCTATTGATTGTTTTGTTGTTTTGCGCTCGCTCACTTTGAATTCACGCGTAGTTCATTCTGCTTCTAGTAGTAATGGACTGCATTTTACGTGTGGTTAGCTTTCTCTTTTACCATTCCGACTTCAGAGGTACTTGTAATGTACGTCCCTAAATCAAGGACGAGAAGTCGCTACCTCGGCATCAACACACCGGATGTTTTAAGAACGCATCCATCCACAAGGGTTTCAAGAAAGTTACGATATATATGAAACTAGCTGACCCGGCCCGGCTTCGCCCAGGCCCTGGAGGGGATCTATCTATCTATCAGTCTGTCTGTCTGCTTGTTTGTCTGTCTGTCTGGCTGACCCGGCCCGGCTTCACAAAGTCCCTGGTGGGGAGCATCTCATTTAATTCATATAAGTAGTCATATAAGCTCTCCCGTTCCCGACTATCTGTCTGTCTGTCTATCTGTCTGTCTGTCTGACCCGGCTTCACCCAGTCCCTGGTGGGGAGCATCTCATTTAATTCATATACGTAGTCATATAAGCTCTCCCGTTCCCGACTGTCTGTTTATCTGTCTGTCTGTCTGACCCGGCCTGGCTTCACCCAGTCCCTGGTGGGGAGCATGTCATTTAATTCATATACGTAGTCATATAAGCTCTCCCGTTCCCGACTGTCTGTTTACCTGTCTGTCTGTCTGACCCGGCCTGGCTTCACCCAGTCCCTGGTGGGGAGCATGTCATTTAATTCATTCAAATAAGTAATCAAATAAGCTTCCGTTCCCGACTATCTGTCTGTCTGTCTATCTATCTGACCCGGCGTGGTTTCGCCGGTAAACAGTAACTTAAAAGAATGTCCTTCCACACACCATTCATTATTTTTAATGAAAACTGTTTTTAAATCACCGACATGACAGTTGATAAGTTTTGTAAGCAGAAAAAGATGGGTTAAAATGTTATGCATAATGCATTATTTTTATGCAAACTTTAAAAATACCTTAAAGATTATATCATTATTTAATATAACTCATATGCCTAAAAATAACTATAGACAAAGAGTTTAACAATAGTGCAGGTAAGTCCAACAATATGACTATAAAATATATAGAAATGTTATTAAAAGTTATGCCCCTTGAAATAACTTTTCTAGAGTGAAGTCCCCCTGCTATATAGACATTATATAATGAAAATGGAAAAGTAAATGTTATTAAATAAGTAGAAGATTTTACATTAAGAAATTATTATAGTCGGTTGCACAGGAATGAAAGGAAGACGTGTAGAAAATTTCATCTCAATCGGATGTACCGTTATCGAACACATCCAATACCCACAAACAAACATACACTCTGTTTTATAGATATAGATGTAAGGTGGGGTTACAGCGGGTGTACTGGATTTCTTAGCTCTGACGGCCCACACCACCCGGCATCTTGCTTGTGAGGCTACTTCGACCCATGAGCCCCACCAATTGAAACAAACAATTCCACCACTGTACTGATAAGAAATGGGTTCCACCCACCACTTCGCCACCACGGCTTCATCATAATCGAATGAGGCGATTAGCTCCTTTCCTGGCCATCGTTCTTTTCCAGAAGACTAGAAGATGTAGTTTGTATCCATTATGCCAGCAATATTTGTGATCAGTCTTCACTACATTACGCAGATACTTTGTCTGCAACAGTCCAAGTTGTTTTACTATAAAAAATATGCTCTCTCTCTCTCTCTCTCTCTCTCTCTCTCTCTCTCTCTCTCTCTCTCTTGCTCTCTCTCTCTCGCTCTCTCTCTCTCTCGCTCTCTCTCTCGCTCTCTCTCTCTCTCTCTCTCTCTCTCGCTCTCTCTCTCGCTCTCTCTCTCTCGCTCTCTCTCTCTCGCTCTCTCTCGCTCTCTCTCTCTCTCTCACTCTCTCTCTCTCTCTCTCTCTCTCTCTCTCTCTCTCTCGCTCTCTTAAAATACACGTCTGCTTAGAGTTGTCTCCGTTAAAAAATATATTTTCTCAATATAGTAATAACGATTTCATAACATATCACTCGGCTGTGAGTGATGCAGATATCAGCTTACTTTGCATACACTTCGGTGGGTTGGGGGATAAAGATGATTGCACTATGATAAAACACCACCTAATGTCCCCTAAGCAGATTAGAATCGAGGCTGCTACGGCTTATAGCGGTTTTAAAACAACATTCCATCAATGTCTCGCGGTATATGCTAATCGACCGTCGGTACCATTCCGCCACTACTAATCCACCCATTATCAAAATGGTACCTTAATGCGCTGCAGCTGAAGACACATCTGCTGTTGCATTTTATTGTTACCTCTATGCTCCCTTCTTTTTTTTTGTTTAACCTTCGCAGGCTGACAGCTCAGTCGCCTCATAACCATTTTTTCTTGTGATTCATTTTAAATCGCACTCACGCGTGACAAGTGGCAGTAGTTGTATTCTTTATTGCCGACGGCTAAAAGGCCATTAGTGATGATAACAATGCGGTTTTGTTGATAGCATTGTAGGACAACAACCGCTGGCATACGGTCGGCTGGTCTAAGGGCGCTGCAGCAGTAGCTTTGAAGAATGGTTGTTGTCTAGTTTGGCCTTTGAAATTTACTTCTTGTTTTCCTGCTTTTTTTCCCTTCTTCCCTCCTTCCGCATTGAAATGTTTCTTTCTGTTCAATTTCTCATTCTTCTCGTTATGTCAGTCCCTTTGGAGTGGCAGTCACATTCTAGAAATATGTTCTGCTGTTTTAGAGAAGTTTATTGATTAATGTCGCCCGTGTTTTACCCAGGCTCAGAGTGGGATATAAAGAATAGTAGTACTGTAAACCTCTTGTGCATGTCGTAAAAGGCAACGAAAGAGGGTTGGGCCTGAGACCAACTATCTCGCACCGTAGAAGAAATAGCGTCAAAATAAGTTATCAAATTGTTTTGAAAGTTGTCAGCCGCACGAAGGAAACATATCCTAGGCAGCAGTAGGGAACGTGTCCTAGATAACAAAAGAAAACGTGCCCTAGACAGCAAAAGAAAACAGCCAACATTCTTTGACAACATGATATGAAGAGAACTGGAACACATTGTGGCAACAAAATACGATTAAAGGACTAACGGAAAAGGGCAAAGAAGAGGGTAATGGCTAATGGCCAGTCAAGTTTGTATTATCGCCGTGGAAAATGTTGGCTCGCAGGATGAATGGGAGTTGTGTGAAGGCATGATTGCCCTGACCATTTGTCATGAGTCTTAACCACGAAAATGTATGATTCCAGCAGTGTGTTTGTACATGTGGTTAGCGCGCTTGTCTGCCAAGACTTTGTCTAGGTTCAATCCTCCTGCAGTGGCCAAGTTATTTTTTTCTGACATGTACGGCTTACGGCCCACCGGGTCTTGTAAAATGGATATCAGTTAATGTTCAGTTGTCTGGAATTTGTATGGGAAGGCGGAGGCCGAGGATCTGGCCAACCTATCTCATGCCGTTGGTATAAAACAGTGGTTCTCAACCGGTGGGGAATGGAATTCTCCCCCCTCCTCCTAGGGGGGAATTTTAGGGTTTCTCGGGGGGGGGGGGGGCGGGGGGGGGAATTAAGATTATTTTAAGATCGCATTAATACAAGAATCTGTTACCTGATATTGTTTTCCCCTCTATATTTTACTATTCTGTATTTCTCGCCCTAATGAAGTTCGTTTTATAACGTAAGTAGACCCGCAAATCACTTTTTATGTGTATGTCTAGACTTGTTATGTTATAGTATGTGTTATTAAATTTAGCTTCCATTTTTATGTAAACTGTAAGGTTGGGGGGAATTTATAGGAAGGAAATTCGAAATGGCGGGGGGGGGGGGGGGGGAATGATGTTCTGAACATATGGTAAAGGGGGACATGGGCCAAAAAAGGTTGAGAACCATTGGTATAGAATATGTGTATACCCGGGAAGGCTAACCCGGTCAACAAACGCCCGCCAAAGTCGTATGTGTCGGCCTACGGGCGCATAACCGGGAACAACGCAGTTACGTCTAAAAAAAAACATATATACTCTCTCTTTCTCACTCTCTCCTTCGCTCTCTCCCTTTGTTGTGTGTATTTGTGTGTTTAGATGCGGTCTGATGAGATAGGAAGTCATCACCAAGCGGTTACCAGTTACTCTTATTATTCAAATAACCAACCAGAGATAATCATAATCATATTTGTGGGTCATTGTCGGCCAAGTTGATAAAGATATCAATCAGCTGCCCTACTTAGATCTAGATTCTAATGCGTCCTATTTTATTATTTCGGGTTACCATGATTTCAGACTGTATTTTATGTCACCCATTACGCTTATGTTATTGCTATGCCGTCGTAATGAGACTAATTGGAACATAATCTAGATTGCCAGGGTAACTAACAACGTTTGCCTGGAGGAGGCTAGTGCAGGTAGAATTATACGCAAATATAAGAAAGTGACGAACATTGTTTGGTTATATAATGAAGAGAGGCATTGGAAAACATCGTGACTACTTGAAAGATTGGCAGTAGAAGAGGCAGAGACACACAGAAAGAACTGGTGATGGGTGGCTTAAGAGGATTGGGGGGGGGGGATGTTATCAGTTGTATAAATGCTAACATATATCATTAAATGATTTCAGTTTGCATTGTTTCGTCAAACTTGTGGCTCGATACATCCAACTCCGACAAGCATTTTTATTCTGTCGGGTTTGCTTTCCCTGGCCTGTGATTGTCCCCAATCTACCTGCAAGGGAGCGGGGTAGTATCCCTTCATGTGTCCGACATGGTATATACCCTGCCAGTAGCTGCACCATCTTCGGCATAGCTCTTGGTGGTCATTGGAACACGTAAGCGCCTTAACCACTTCAAGGTGGATATAAAGTAGAGAGGGGGAACCAAGATGCAAATAGAGCATGCAGGCCACCAGAAAGAAAATGATGCACATTACCACCCCGGCCGACGTGAACGTGCAACAAACTTCATACTCCGACATGACATAACAGGCTGAAACACTATTTGTTTAATAAAGATATGTTATTCTGATGAATGTAACAGTTAAATGGGTAAATTGAAAGAAAAACATTCACACTTGTTGGCCTACACCCGTTCCATTGACGACAAACTCTTTGGGGATACCAACAAATTAAAGATGACCGCTGCTTCCTTTAAACGCACTCATGTTGACATCTGGATACGTGCGAAGAAGTAGAGGATGCAAAACACCAAGGACTAAGATCGGTAATGGGGAGAATGAATGACAAAACATATGATGGCGATGTTGATGTCGTAAGAGGATAAACGAACGCCATCAGCGTCTGGCCCATTAGCCAAAAGAAAACACATGTTATCTTCTCCGTGTTGAGCAAACATGGACTGGCGGCGCAGCACGGCGTTCATCAACATGTCAGCTTTCAGTTGCGACTCGGTCTGGACTGAGGGCTGTTTGTGGGAATGTTTCAGTTCGTCTCGGTCGAATTTTCGGTCCGATGTTTGTATGTGGCTGTGCCGTGGTTTAATATTGGCTAATTTTAATATTTCCGAGTGGTGGGATAAGGGCACAACTTATCAAAAGAGATGGACTGACAAAATGGACGTTGCGGTCAAGGCCTTCGTCAGCACATCAAAATTACGCTGATACAACTATAAGTTAGGATATTGTAGAGATACTGTAGAGCTGTAGGATATCCCCACTCTACAAGTAGGGATGCATTACCACTGTGGGATTCCTCCAGTCTACAAATGGGGACACTGCAGAGCTATAGGATCCCTCTAGTCTACAAGTCAGGATACAGTAAAGCTATAGTACTCATCCAGTCTACAGTCTACACGGTAAAACTTTTGGGATCCCTCCGGTCTACAAGTTAGGTCACGGTATAACTATAATATCCCTCCAATCTTCAAATGTGGGCACAATGGAGCTATGAAATCCCTGTAATCTCCAATCCGTGTTTGGTGTATGGTTTTCGGTAGCGGTGGCAAACCTGAAGTAGGCCCGCAATGCGCAGAAAAGTATGACGCACATAGTAGCCATGTATAATAATCCCTAGTGTTAATCCGAGAACGCTTGATGCAGTCTTCTGTACTAAAAGTAGGAGATTTGGCTTCTTTCTAGCTCTTCCAAACCAAAGGCAGCAGTTGGAAACCTGAGCACGACCCAGACAGCCACTACTTCAAAAGCTGGTGTCGCATTTTCTTTCTACCCATCGTTCGCGAGAACAAAAATCTGGAATTTCTTCCGAAAATAATACAAGTTAATGATTGAAAAAGATGGAGCGGGATGGGTTATCGGTAAAGAATTGACAAGATATTTGAAAGATGGCTCGTTCTGTTGACTCAAGCTACAGATTGTGTGTTTCTGGTGTCGTACTAGCTTTCCTTTGTCTGTCGGCCTCTTTCTAGACAGTAACATTATTCGCCTTAGCTAGTAATTCTTCTGTCAAAAAAAATATTTATATTGACTCATTTGTCAGCTTCTTCCTCGTTCGAAGGATGGTTTAATCTCAGGATCATCTTGCTGTCAAGCGAATGCACTAGCTACCTCGCAACCACGGTTCCCGTGACAGTTTTGGGGACTGGTTGAAGAAAACTATAGGCAGCCGCCTCCATCCCGAGCTTTAAGACACTCATAAAACGAGTATGAAGATTAAGTGGAGAAAAGTAAATTATTAAGTCCTGAGAACAATCACATTAACAGGGCGGGCATAGATGAGCGCGCCAGGATCTTAGTAGCGCACTGTGGACTGAGCAGGCGTTCGTCTTTGAGGCTTGTATACTGGCAACTGGAACTGTGGAGCATTAAAACTCATAAAAGACAGTACTGCTGACAGTTTGTCAGAGAAAGGAAATTGGCAGGTAGGAGCGGTGCTACTTGGTGACTGTTTAGGACTTACAACCTCAGGCGCGCCGTCCTGTTCTAAACCAGAATAGACCCGCGTGTATACTGCGCGACCCAGTGAACATCCTCAACGAGGTCCACGCTGGCCTCATACGACATAAATGGATCGAGATACTGAGGACACCACAGTTAGATGACTTGCATCCTTGTAGCGGGCCTCTGTGGTGTGAAAGTTAATGAGCTAGTCAATCGGTGACGAAAATGGCGGTGGTCGAGGAAGAAAGGGCAATGGATGGGCCAGAATCATTAACGCCATAAGAGACTAGGACGCTTGGGGATCTGCTCCCGTGTCCCGAGTCAGATAGATGGGGATGGGGCGGGGCTCCTACAGACATGAACACTTTGTCAAGGGCACACGATATTTGGTTGATCAGCACAGAACTGGTGCGGCCAGTAGCTGTACATTGGGGTGGGGATGTTAAGGAGGAGGTCGGAATACTTATTGTCATATCCGGTGCGCGTTGATAAGTTACATGCATATCCTTTACAGGGCATCGCAGTCAAACCAAGCATTGTTTGACTGTTCATGATTTCTTGGCTAGTTTACGTTCAGTAGTTTGCCATTGCTTTCTAAACCACCGGCACCCATTAAAAAAAAAAAACCAACACAAGGAGGTCTGCTGCCAAATCACATGCAGCTTTGTTTCGAACGCGGGTATGCAAGATCACGAACTGCGTCTGTAACCCCTCGCCACGGAGCGGGCATGCAATGATGACCATCCTCAGTAATTACCAATCTTCAGAATAGACCCGTAGGAAACGTTAGAGAGGGAAAAGAAGACCCGGAGACAAACTTACTAAGTGCCAGCGATTGACATTAGAGGAGAACGAGTGGAGGGTGAAAGGTTGAGATGTGGAATGGCAACAGACACCTAGAGATATTCAACACACACTCTCTTGCCGGGGTGTTTACTGTGGCCCTGCGACTTAATGAGAGACAATTCCTCTACTTGGGTGATTAGTGATCTTGTTTTTGTGGAGATTATATAGTCAGAGCACGTAATCATTGTAAATGCTGTCGTGTTTTTGTTGTTGTTGTTGTTGTAAACCATCGGTGATGTCCATGTGTTCTTTTCCTTCTCTTGTTTTGAACTCAATGGTATAACTACATGAATGCACTGTGGAAACCAAGGCTGTTGGAGACGCATGACGTCCGACCTTAAATGTGAAGATGACATTTGTTGATGGCTATGATGATATCCGCTTCATGATTTGCTTGGCCATTTCCCGTTGGCACCACACTGTGCTCTGGTTTAAGGAAGGAGTAGGCGAGCACAGTTGCAGTCCACATATGTATTGTTTACTGCAATGCGCTAGTATGCGCGGAGCTATGCCGTTTGAGAAGAATCTTGGAACTATTGAGGACAAAAGAGGAAACATAAGCTAAGGAATGACAGCGCCATTGTCACCAGAACACCCATTAGACAATAAGGAAAAGACTTGAAATGTTATGGCGCATATCAACAGACGGCATAGCATAAGAAAATAGCCGTGTGTGAGATACTAGGCAAGAGATGTAAAGGAAAGCAGAAGCAGTATAGGGAAAGCTTAAACAGCGAGGCAAGAAATTATATTGACAATATCTGTCATCCACTGTCATCTACTACCCATAGTACCTTGCAGTGCAGGGAGGAGGGGGGGGGGGTGTCTTGATCCTGACGAATTAAGGTCGCCTGGCTAGTGCAGTCGCCGCGAACTGTGCATGTTAGGATTTTCTTTTTGCCCTCGACAGAAAAAAAATCTACACCTTAACTAGGATTCGAGCCCGGGTCTCCCGAAAAACCCGGCGTTCTTAGCTAGTCGACCAGCCGCTCACCGCTGGCAACATCGGCTTCATCAAAATACCAGATGACAGAGATTTGTGGAGAGTGACAATCACCAGTGTCGGCACCAAGGAAGGCATCTCAAGAAGAAATAGATATGAAGCCTGTGGTGTGATTAAACCCTAGTACTCAACAGCAGTCTCTCTCGCGAGGGATTCACCTTTACTTTTACTGACAAGTGATGAGAATTAGAACTCTGTGGGTGTGAACTCCTGGGCTGTGCATATTGTTTATTTGCGCCCCGGGAATCGCTGGGGACACACAGCCGAGCAAGCCCGCTGCGAGTATACCTAGTGGGAAGGTGGTGTTGTCGTTGGCTCAGACTTGATCACATGCAGGCGTGAAACCAGTGAAATATCTTTCAAAGTTTCGACAGGCCCCTATAGAAAACCCGGTATTGTCAGTGACTTTCCCCAGCCGTCACCCGTCTTTCCTGTCGAGCGCTATAATATGTGAAGTTTGCTTGTCATCCCGGCTATTCGGCGTCGGGTGCTGATATTCACCGTTGCTCTATTCACAACGGCCGCTGCTTCTATCAGCCCGGCCTGTGTAGTTGTAACGCTGTAACGCAACACAGCCTTTGCTTGAGATGAGGTCGAATGGAAATGTGGAATGCCTTTATTTACATCAGTTTTCACAACGTATTGCTTTCTCCCTTCTTTACATCTTTATTTTTTTGGGGTATAGACAGTAACTTTGATATTTTTAGCACTTTAATCCCTCTTCGCGAACAAGCAATTAGAAAAGTGAATCGAGGCTGTAGTAATGTTGATATATAGAAGAATAAGTAGCATTTCAGGGAAACAACAGCAAATGAATGAAGAAGTCCCAGCAAAGCAGCGGGTGAAAAGAGAGCTGAAGGAAGAAATGAAAGGAAAAACACAAGTCACATAGGTGGTTACATTAAAAGACATGGGCACGTGTTAACAGGGTCCATAAGGGAAGCCAAGAATAGTAACACTGTAACCTACCATGTGGGTTGTAAGACTCGACTAAGGAGGTTTGGCGTGAGTCTGATTACCTCATTGCATATGACTGAAGGGTCCGTTGTGCAGTAATAACACTAACCTACCATGTGCGTTGTAAGACGCGACTAAGGAGGTTTGGCGTGAGACTGATTACCTCAATGCACATGACTGAAGGGTCCGTTGTGCAGTGAGCATAATCTGACGACTTACTGGCTACCTCAACCCGTAGAATATTTTAGCGCACAGTTCAAGCAATCACGAACGTGTCTGCAAAGGGTTTGGCGCGAATTGGTTGAGGGCTTATGTTCTATTGGGAAACCGGTCTTATACCGGTCTTATGTTCTGTTGGGAAACGAGATGCACACAGCAGAAGGAGAAGATATTAACAGTGAAGGTACGTTTATTTAAAGGCATCAATAATAATATTGGGAGGCAAGAGAGCAGGAGATAGGCAAAGATGGAAGTGGAAGGATAAACATCACGAGATAGACTACTTCTCAGGCCACGCCAACCGGTTTGGGGTCATTAGCGTGTGAAATAAGTTCATGGATAATTCACAACTAGACGAATAGTATTCTAAGCTACACGAGGCGGGTTGACCAAATCGCTTCCTCGCCGCCTTTCTACTCTGAATTCCACCCTAAATGGTACTTTCATCTCTACGTTTGTTTCTTTCCTTACCATGAGTGCTAATCAGTACTGATGAATTTATTTCTCATATGAGAAGATTTGTTGGAAGTAGGGGATGTCACGGACACAATTAATGAAAGTGTATTTTGAAAACCTCGGCCAGATTATCCCCGCCGTGTCCCAGAAGTCGGGAGTTACTGGCAGGTCCTGTGTCCGACAGAGCGTGTCTCACACCTTGGCCGGTCCGAGCTAATCCTTTCCACCACCGGACTTTGACTTCTAGATCCCCCAGTAGCAACACTTTCCCTGTAGCCGGCTTCGTGTCACACCTGCTTGGGGATTTCTCGACTTACTCCCCAGATACGGGTACACTTGTCACACCCTGGGGCCCAGCGTTGCCTCGTCACTTTTTGTGTTGGAGACCAGTGTATTGTTTGAAGTACAAGTATCGGGTGCTCTTTCTGGCCTTAGTGCCTCCAGTTTCCCAACAGCCCACCTGCTTCAGGGTTCTCGTACCTAGGGACATTCCTGTGGATAGTGTTACCTGCGACATTCAGTACCTGACAAATAAAGGTAAACTTAATCCCATGACTGAACACTGTTGCTAGGATGTGAAGTATTAGAAAGTGAGTAGAGAACCATTTTACAATCCTGAAGCCACATCAGACATATGGTGCCGGGCTCACATTTTTGATAGAGCATTTGGACATTCACTAGGGGAGGTGTCAGTTTCACATCAGCCGCCTTTTCCAAACAAAATTTCCTGTATCCTTTTTACATTGGGTCTACCTGAGAGCCCTAGTCAATGTTTTAACAGCAGCTGTTACACTGAGTAGCAAAAGTAAAGGTCTATTTACACGCCTGGACATATGCAGCTAGGTCCATGTTTTTATAGACCGACCGGCACTGAGTGGATGACGTGGTCGGTGTCACGCCTGCCGCCTTTGCTTCCCGATATATTTCCCAGTTAGACATGGGAGCTCTGGTCAATTAAAAAAAAAATTCAAAACAGCCGCGATGTGGATCGAACTCAAGAAAGTCGATATGGCAGTCGAACATCTAGGCGATTCGCTACCGCGACTCTATTACACTGAGGGCAGCACAGCGAGGGAAGAAAAAAAAATGTTGGCTGGAATCAGTCTTACATTCTCTCTCTCTCTCTCTCTCTCTCTCTCTCTCTCTCTCTCTCTCTCTCTCTCTCTCTCTCTCTCTCTCACGCACACACGCGCGCATACACACACACAAGAGAGAGAGAGAGAGATTAATTTTCATAAGGCTGACCTTAATGTAGCCATCTCGATTTTAGACTGTTCCAAAAGCAAAGGTTTTCATGCATGGAATGACCCAAATTGTGATCTGCTTGGTAGCGACCGATGCATTCCTGATAGCAAATTCATCACCACCAAATGTGCTGCAGTAGTTACCTGGCTTAGATGCAAGTTCGGAGACAAGGAGGCGGCCAGGAAGAGCAATTGGTGATCCCCACCTCGTAAACCCCTAACCTAGTATATGTGAAATCCATATCGTTCCACATCCCCACAGCAGTAATGGCTTAGCTTTTACCTTACGGCGGCTTCAACCTTTCAAATTCTGTTACGTTTTACCTTTCTTAGGTCCGTCCGTGTGGGGAAATAACAGCGCGCATTAACTTCCTAATGCTTCTACAACATTCAAATGTCCCTAGGGAAAGGGGGTGTCTTTCTAATTTCTGTACTCCGCTTTACATTTTATTAAATTTTGCAGTCGTAAGTTTACAACTTTCTCACACTTCTACTATCTTACAAAGAGGGTCATAAAAGGAAGGTTGAGTAAAAACACAGCGTAACACTATATCGGCCTGCCGATACACTGTTGTTTCCATGATTATTCCGACCTGTCGTTTTCTGTACATCGAATACCGATCTTCCCCCTACCCCCTGTATACCACAAGGAGGCTGTAATTTAAAGACTATCTTAAGGGTGCAAAAAACAGTCATTGCCTGGCAGGAATGTTCGAGGTTCTCGCGCGGCCCCGGTTCTGCTTCGTGGAGAACACGCTAGAGCGAGCATAAAAAGAGCAGAGCTGCCAATATGTGGTTTACTCGTTGGGGTTTTATGATGCATTTTCCTGGCCTGTGTGTAAAGGGGTTAGCGCAGCCGAGGTGGAGGAGCCGAGGGCGAGGAGGAGGAGGAGGAGAACGGGTCCGACGCCTCGGCATAAGTGGTTGAGGGGGTAGATGGTGTGCTGGATCTAATGTCTGTAACAGGTGTCGGGGTGGGCAGGCGCGGAGGTGATTAGAAATGAATATCTCCAGATGGTTTCCCTGTTAAGTGGAGGGGTCGAGCGGCGTGCGTGCGCATGCCTACATACGTACATGTGTATCTGTCATATATATATATAGACGCGCGCGCGCACACACACACACACACGTACGTACACCCATTTAGCAGGACGAACAAACCGATCTAGCAGGCCATGATCCCCCAGAGAGCAACAGTTTGGAGTGAAGTGCATGATCGCTATAGACAAAGCCTATATTAGGGTGCTTGTCGGAAGATTACAAAGGCGCTGCATTGTGTGGGTCTTCGTGATGCCTTTGATCTCCTCTTCCCGTCAGCTGTGGTGTAGGAGGAGCAGATCGCTGGGTTTGCTCATGCGGGCATCAGGGGGGAGCTGATTGATTTCAATCAATAACAATTTCCTGTTGGAGCAGCAGAATGGAATCACAAGGCTTGAACGTTGAATGATGCCATTTATTAGCATCTACACAGGACACACAAACGGGGCATTAAGTCAGTGACGAACACGCATTACAATGCGGATCGCTCAGAGAATGCTGGATGTCCATGGCTGAACAGCGCGAAGGGTAAATGGGTTCGTTCGGCAATGACTGCCTGGCTGAGATAAAATACTGTTCTTGTCATCAGTAATTTGGAGTCATTTCATCCGTGATGATATGCGTGGCTTTTCTCTTGATTTTTCTCGTTCATTGCTGCTTTTGGTATTCTTTACTCGACGACTTATTAGAAAGTGTTAAGTAAAGATAAAGGGAAAAACTCCCTTTTCACATCAGGCATATTTGATGTGATTTTGGCGTTATAGTTTTAGACCGATCGTCACTCGGTGGGTGATGCGGGGGACTTTACTTCCCAGTAAATTTTATGGTGTCCAGTTTAGTCTGGGCCGACCTGAGATTCCATTGAAAGGAAGAACATCTCCGTCGTGAAGGAGGTACGAACACTTGATCAACGAAGCCGACAAGAAGGGGCCCAGCTATTGCGTTACTGCAGCTCCCTGTTAAGAGGCATACCGGTAGGAGAAGGATGTTTATTGTATGTTTCCCTGGCGAAAGGGTTAACGGCTTTCTTGGTAATCCCGTATATCCACGTGAGGAACACAGCTGCGCGAGATTCGGCAGCGTATCGCATCGTGTTGGTTACTTACGGGGTATGTGAGCCGGTCGCTCAGAAAGCAATGGCAAACTTTTTACGTAATGCGAAATCTTGCCAAGATCATCAATAGCAGCTGAAAAATGATGGTGTTGACTGCAACGTCATGTAAGGGATATGTTTTAAAAATGTTTTGCATATCCTTTACAGGACATCGCTGTCAACATCAGCATCTTTCAGCTGTATGTTGATTTCGTGGCAAGATTACGCTCAGTAGTTTGCCATTGCTTTCTGAGCGGCTGGCTCATTATCCCGCAAGTCACGAGCGCGGGTCGAACCGCTTCCAGTTCTCTCCTCGCTGCGAGACCCTGCTTGGATAAACGGGATTACGGAGAAAGTGGTGTAACCCCTCAGCCAGAGAGACCGGCATGTAAGGAATATGCAACTTTTAAAAAAAAACATACAGGCAAGACAAATGAAATATGGAACATATCAACGGAGGAAGTGAAATCTATAAACATGCATTATGTGGAAGTATACTGGGCAACAGAGGAAGATTGAGAAAGATGTATGTGGAAAGCTTAAACAGACAGTACTATCAGCAATACCAGCTTTATCAAACAACCCGATGACAGAGAATTTTAGACTCATGATCGCCAATATCTGTTTTGGGCCTGGCACACGAAAACGACGACGATAAGATGTGTGGTTCTGGTTTGCACACATTTGGATCTTCGCTGGTGCTACGGAGTTCGTGCACTGTGTTGAGTTTTTTCATTGAGTGAATTGTGGGAAGAACAATTCAGATAAGACTCGCTTTTAGCGTCATCAAGAGCAATGAAGAAGCCTATACAGCGCGTGGTGAACGAATACCGACATTTCTGAACAGGTAGACAGGGATCATATTGTGCAGGGCAAAAACACAAAACTCCCCAAGCCCAACAGTTGACTAATTGTTCCCTGGTTTGATACACGTTTGCCTGACACCCCAGTGGCCCCGCTAACCGACCAGTTTGAATATCTGCTATTCTCCACTGAGACAAACAAAGGAACAAAGCCGGGGCTCCAGTATTTAGTCTCAACTTTCCTGTCTGGTAACACGACTCCTTGCGGGGGAAGGCGCCCGCTGTTATCGGCGATAGGCTCTCGAGATACTGAAGGGATTATCCCCCGTCAGAGCCGAACCTGCTGTAGATCTTAGGTGTTACAGGCATCCGTCCCACACTTCACCTTCCCCCTTATTTCTCATCAAACAGTTTGCCTGCTTCAGAGATAGAGATTATATCATCAGCATTTGAGCAGTTGTAAGGTTGTGCACTGATATACCGAAACACCGCTTATAAGATATAGATGTTATCACAGAGATGAATTATTCTTCTTCTTCTTCGTTCATCCGGAGTTTTTTTTCGGACGTGATTGCGTTGTGCCTGTCCACAGCAGAGCTGCGTTCTTGCGCCGTTAGGCCGACACATCCGACTTCTGCGGGCATTTGTTGACCGGGTTAACCTTCCCGGGGGATGAATTATTCATTTGAGCAGTTCTAGTGCAGTTGTTTGTGCATTGGTTCCCCAAATGATCTTTCCGGCTTCACATTCGAGTTCTTCCTGATACAAGTTATGGCCAGCACAGCATAATGGATAAGAGCACTCGTTCTTAAACACCCGGTTTGCTGATGCCGAGGTAGCGGGTTCAACCGTTACACCTGTCAGTTGGACTAAAATTTTGATCTCTCGTCATTGACGGCAAGAGTCATGGCTTCTGTTGACACACGGTCAAACCAGATCCAACCCATATACAAGTTAAAAGTAAAAGACCATATTCCACGCCATAAAGACATATTAGTATGTCCAATCCAATCCAATTTTTGGTATGAGTACCCCCTTTCAGCCTTCGAGTTTTCGACTTGACTATGTAGGGGTGTTTATGGTGTAGCTTGCAGCTTGTCTTTCCTACTTTGGGCTGCTTGTTGTCAGCTTCCCGGCTTCTGATGGGTTTATTGCGTTCGTTACTTTCTTGATTGGTATGTGGCACTAGCCACTTGTTTTATAGAATGATCAGCGCTGAATAGATTAACATGTGATGTGCTTAATATCAAGCCGGTCGCCTGTAGTGTCTGGGTCATTTCCAGGTACTCGTTTTAGGCTGGGCTCCCCTAGGAGCTCAGGTCAGCTAAGAAAAAAATTATTCCCACTTCGATACGAATTCCAATGCATGACCACCGGGCCGCCAGGTCTACCATTGTAACATATTGCTTGGGTACTTTATTTAGTCTTCAGTAGTGGATATTGCTGATGGCGTTGTTAGAAAATAGCTCAACAGCTAAACCCCAACCAACCACCAATAGGTCTTTAGAACAAGAAAACTCCCCACCAGAAAAAAAATGGGGGGGGGGGGGATATCTTGCTATGGGCGATAAAATACGCAAGAAGCAAGAAGAGAAGAGAAACCACCCGTAGTTTAAAAAAAAAAAAACCCATATTGATATTTTCTCCCCGTCTCTGTCTTGAGTTCACCCGCCATTTGTGTGAATTCATTTGGCCTTGTGACCTATGATATTAAATACAAGAGATTTGCCGTAGTCGGTTGGTCGTGTTGATTTCTCTCCTGAAGATTCCGTGCCACTTCCCCAGTTGCCAGCCTTGTCAGTGTATTCATACGCCGTGTTGACCCAGTGTCAGCAAAGAAGTATTTACACAGTAAGGCCAGACTTGGTACTAACTCTTGTTCTGGGAGACTATGGCTGTCTGGCAGTGTCTAGGCACAGCGTCGTGAGTTGGCAGGCTAAGTCTACAAAGTATAGAATCGGATAAGTTGAACAATGCATGTGAAGAACATTTGATGAATATTGTCAATCATAGTTGTCTTCAGTTCCCCGGGGCTAATCTGCCTAGCTCGAGGAAGTGAAGAGAATAGGGGGAAGCTACCTAGTATAGATAGAACGGAATAAATAGTATAATGCGCGTGAAGAATATTTAATGCTTATGACAGTCTTGAGTTCCCGGGCTAATCTGCCTAGCATGAGGAAGTGGAGAGTATAGAGCAGTGTTTCCCAACCTTTTTTGTGCCATGCCCCACTTAAGCCTTTCTAAAATTCATATTGCCCCCCCCCCGCCCCACGCCCCCCCCCCTCAACATATACATTATTTTTAATATCCAAAAATTGAAATGCTCACTAAAGAAACTTGAATGATAGGTTTTAGGAAGAAATCACTAGGTAATTATTGAGCAAACACAGTAAGTAAATTTTCAAAACATATAATGGAGAACTGAAATTCAAGTACAAAATAATTTTAATGAAAGATTTTTCTATATTATTTTAATTATTAGTAATTATTTATTATTTAAATTTAGTGAGATCCTTGCGCTTGATGCTTGCTGCAAAGAGATCTTATGCCAGGTTCCAATTTAGTTAACTTCAGTCTCAAGTCTCCCCGTTTTGTTATAGTCAGCCGATTTCTTCCATTTTCGAATTGCCCCCCTTAACAGTCAAATTGCCCCCCTGTGGGGCGTGGGCCCCACGTTGGGAAACACTGGTATAGAGGAAAGCTACAAGTAGAATAATGCGCGTGAAGAATACTGCATATGACAGTCAGAATTGTTTATAAAATATAAACGAACAGGTGAAATTGTTCATTGTATGAAACATCTACACGTAAACCTATAATCGCCAGTTACGTTTCATGCAGTGCATTCCTACACCGGTCAGTTGGATGTCAACATTGACTTCTCGTTCACAGAAATCAATGGCAAACTACTTAACGTAGAATCGCTTAGTAAATCCAGCTGGGATTGGGGTTGGTCGTAACGTCCTGCAAAGGAAATGCAACACTGTAAAGCGAACATCCAGGTTGTAGACGATTACGTAGTATCGTCTGTCTTCTCCCTGGTGCTCCAAACGTATTGCCCAGTTGTGAAGACTTGTTAGTGCATCCGCTTCTGATGCCTAGTCTGAAACAGTGGCTCAGCAGTGTGGTTAAACTCTCTACAAAAGTCTCTCTGTCTTCCTCTGTCTCCCATGCCTTGTATTTTCTTAAAAGGTTAATCCTCGTTTCCACATCTTCTGTGGGTATCCCTCACACATTTCGTATGTCTGTTCCCTGAGGTTGTGGTGAGTGATCTTGCAACACCTGCAGGTATCAGTACCTCATTTTGCTTCAGACATAGCTAACGACTAAACATAGTTCATGTGCCGAAACCTAGGATAGACTTATATAAAACAAGCTTAGCTTACTCTGCCGCTCAGTTGTGGAACAATCTTCCACAAGAAATCAAAGACACCACCAATCATTATGCATAAAGTCGCAACCTGTTTGAACACTATCGCAGTACAGACTACATGCCCCCTAAAAACAATAATGGAATATCATCTCAAACGACAACTAGCCAATAAACATTCCCATATGTATGGTACGTTACACCTTCTGTAGGTATTTATAATGCTCATGTTAAGCATTGCCTCAGTGAGTCATGTATTATTGATTATTTTCATGCGTTTTAATGCTTATTGTTCTTATGTTGTCTAAGATTAGCTTCATAAGTGATGTTGAATGAAATAATGTATGAGAAGAAATAGAGAAGGGCAGAATGTCAGACGTACTGCGTGCCCAATTCTTAACCCCTTGAAAATAAAGTTTGTTCGTTCGTTCGTTCGTTTGTTCATTCGTTCTCTGTCTGCGATATTCTCAACTGTTTCCCTAAAAATTGTGTCCCCGATGCATCCAGTTTCTTCGTCAGTTGTAATTTGACTCCTTATGAGATAGCTGAAAAACTGGAATATTTCCTCACTGGTATTTCAAAGCCAACAGAATATTGAAGGATATATCTTATTGCTTTAATTTATGTTGTGTGATGTCTGCAGTATGTACCTGACAAGATGCAGCGTAATATGCCAAACAATAAAACGTGCAGTCTATTGTTTGTGTATTCGTTATTCACATTATTTGATTGTTTGCGTCTTTCTTTCTGCCTGCAGGGATTTGAGCAGAAATAACATCCATTTGATCAATGGCTCGGTGTTCAAGGACCTGACAAGTCTGCTGACATTGTAAGTACCCAGCCGTATTGTTGATGTGTCACCGGAAGTCATTTTATGTTCCTGCTATAATGGCATGCCTTGTGCATTGAACCACTGTTCTCTGTTCCGGTACTTATTGTCATTTGGGCAGTACTGCTGTGTTACTTGTACATTTATTTTAACTAATAATGGAAATATTGGAGTAATGAGCTAATTAAGGTAGATTCTAAAAAATCTTTCATCTTTATCTGTCCATATGGTTCTCTCCGGGCTATCCATCCCTATGAACATGAACGCAGGAGAATTACGATCAGTTATTGAAGGTAACAATTGCATAAAAAACCACCTGCAAAAGTACATGCAGTAAACGTTGGACGGAGGGAATAGCAGAGTCCATGGGAATATCGATACACAAAGCCCGTAATCGGGCACTCTCACTATGTTTATACTTCACCTCGACACCGCAAGGTACAAGAGGAACATGATGAGATGAGAAGTACATGCATTTTTGTTTTTGTTTTAATGCATTTTAGTGTTACATAATTCACACACAGATGACTAGTTTTAGCGGTTATTGTGGACTCGTCCAAGGTACGGTATTTTTGACGTCGATTTCCTTCTAATCTTCCTGCTTACGCGACTCCAGAACTGATCTCTCTCTCTCTCTCTCTCTCTCTCTCTCTCTCTCTCTCTCTCTCTCTCTCTCTCTCTCTCTCGTTCTCGCTCTCGCTCTCTCTCGCTCTCTCTCGCTCTCTCTCTCGCTCTCTCTCTCTCTCTCGCCGAATAATCTATCCCCTCTTTTAGGTTGCATTTCCTCGCAATAGGATAAGGCTTGTACCCTCCCAGTTGCGCTCCCCCACCCGAAACCGGTGGAACAATTGCAGTGTTGGGTTTAGTGAGCGCTGCCCAACATTCAGCACTAACAGAAAACAGGTAGTACCATCTACTATTATACAGTAGCTCAGACATATCTGACTCAGACCTGACCCCAAAAATACGATTTAATAAATGAATGAATAGGGGCCACTGTTTTATCAAGAACCACAGTACCACTATCTCCCGCCCTTTATACCCTCTTCCAGTGTTTGACTTAACGGAATTGCTGAAGTAGGCTGATGGTGGCATTTGTCTCTGCTCTCTCACAGTTTATCTTATCTGCACTGCGACAGTGTGTGACAGAGATTGCTTTCCAAGGCTGCTGTTGACCTCTGGTGGAGATAGCGAACGGCAAAATGCCGGGGTGTGGTCTCAGTTTGCCTCAGTGCAGACCGAGGCCCATGGAAACATAGGGGGATAGTTTTCTGGCCATTGTAATGGTCTATAGTAGCCAGTGATGACATTGGCTCGCCAAGTCCGGCTATGAGATCAGATGTAGAAATAATAGATAGTGCCCTGGGTGTACGAAGTGTGACAGGACACGGTAGGGATGCTGTGACCAGTTCACTTATTTACCGCCTTACTTGTCTTCTCATTTCCCTGTTGTTGTTGTTGTTGTTCTTCTTCTTCTTCTTCTTCTTCTTCTTCTTCTTCTTCTTCTTCTTCTTCTTCTTCTTCTTCTTCTTCTTCTTCTTCTTCTTCTTCTTCTTCTTCTTCTTCTTCTTCTTCTTCTTCTTCTTCTTCTTCTTCTTCTTCTTCTTCTTCTTCTTCTTCTTCTTCTTCTTCTTCTTCTTCTTCTTCTTCTTCTTTATCCTCTTCTTTATCTACCTCATTGAAGTGCTGGGGCGCAAAGCATACCATTGAATCTGTTGTTCGTTAATGAATTGATGGCTGGATTCAGATCTAGCCTTCTAATTTCCTAAGGCATACTGGGGATATAATGAAAAAACCCTCATTTCCCTATGGCCAACGGGTTACGGAAATCTGTTATTGCCCCGTTGGTAAAGAATTCAGTCGACACGTTCTCTGTAGCAGCGTGTTTCCCCATTAGTCCAGTTTCTTTGTCATTTTTTGCATAGTTTCAGGGCTCTAATATGGTAATCTTGCCAAGAAATCAACAATCAGCTAAATGATACTGATGTTGACAGCGATGTCCTCGTGTAAAGGAAATATGGTCAGTATTGCGCAGGCCCCCTTTACCCTCTTAGTACCCAGGTACCCTGTTTAAAAATCTGGATTCACCATAGTCTTACAGATTTAAAAAAAAACACAACATATTTAGTAGCTCCAATCTGAAAATCGTACGAACCCACGGAGATTGTTTTGATAAGGGAGGGGTATTGTACGAACCACCGCACAATCAGAGCCCTTAAGATATACGTATTTATCAATTTATTTGCCCTTGAACTGAAGTTGAATTCTGGGGATCAGACAAAAGACACGTGCGAACTACAGTATCTGCCCACTAAAGGAAGCTGTAAGCGATAAGCGCATGATATTATTCTTGACGAGTGGACCGTCTTGTCACTCCATCACCGCCCCAATCAGATACAGTTATCATCTTCACCGTTTTATGAATTGTGTACCTTGGGATGCGTCACACGTTTTTTCCTCTTTAAAATCTAGAGGTTCCCAACATGTTGGTCACATCATCATCATCATCGTCGTCATCATCATCGTCATCATCATCATCATCATCATCATCGTCGTAGTGCGGAGTGGCTTAGAGATTACAACGTCCGCCTCTGGCTCATTCAGGCCTGGTTCGATGCACCATTGGCTTTATTGATTTTTACATAAGAATAAACATTAAGTTGGAATTAAACGTTTACTTCTCGTTTAGAAAGCAGTGGCAAATTACTGATCGTAAAGTTGCATAGAAAATCAACTTGAGATTGATGGCAACGTCCTTTAAAGAACATGCAGCATTTTTATAAGAACAACATGGTAAACCGATTCTGGAGCAGTGGATCCGATGTCTAGTCTTGTGGGACTAGTCCCGAAGAAGTTCTCTGGTATTGTTCTGTGATGTATGTTGTAAGAGCATCACATGTTATAGGTCTGAATACACGCAGGAATGGGTGGTCAGTTTTCCCTTCACTTAGCTGGCGACGAGTCCGTGTGTGGAATCCTCGTCCGATCATGCTCATGGCATTATCAGTGTAATATCCTACAGTTCTTCTCCTATATGGGCGAAACAATGAGAGGACCTTGGTGCAAGTTGGGCAGGTTAAAAACACCTCGACAGTTGTACATGGGAAATAGCAGGTCGAATATGTTGCTGTCCAGGCTAAATTTCAATTTCTTAAGACCTACCCAGAGAACCAATATTTATAACTAGTTCTCTTAAATTCCTTGGATGTTTGCATTGATTTATGGTAAGTGATATGTTTTGTTGTAAGATATGGTATGTTAGCGTTAGGTATGTTAGATTCGGTAAGCGTTAGGTATGACAAATTAAGGAAACGCTAGACAAGCCCGATTCGGGGAATTCTAGACATGCCAGATTCGGAGGAATTCTTTACATGCCAGATTTGGGGAACTCTAGACATGCCAGATTAGGGGAACTCTAGGCATGCCAGATTTGGGGAACTCTAGACATGCCCGATTCGGGGAACTCTAGACATGCCAGATTAGGGGAACTCTAGGCATGCCAGATTTGGGGAACTCTAGACATGCCCGATTCGGGGAACTCTAGACATGCAGATTCGGGGAATTCTAGACATGCCAGATTCGGGGAACTCTAGACATGCCAGATTTGGGGAACTCTAGACATGCCAGGTTAGGGGAACTCTAGACATGCCAGATTCGGGGAACTCTAGACAAGCCAGATTCGGGGAACTCTAGACATGTCAGATTCAGGAAATTCTTGACATGCCCGATCCAGCAAGCCCCAATCATGCTCGATTCAAAACGCGTTATCTACAAATGCCACCATCGTAATTGCCGAAGGACCAGGTGTACACATTTACATCCGACAAGCCAGACACCACCACCGCTGTCGCCAACAGACAAGTCTGCCAGCCACCTGAAGCAGCGACAACCCGGCAAGTGGACATAAATCTGCTCCCGCCATGTTTATAGTAGCACCACTTAGCGTGTAACGCGGGACGTACGAGCGGGAACAGCCTGGTTATCTCACTGTGAAGTCCACCCTATTCCTGTTGTGGACTTTTTTCTCTCAAACTTTCAGTGCGGTTACCACATCAGTTGGTTCATTTTTACCACGGGACTACATCATCTATGCGTCGGCTTACTTACTCTGTAGACACTGGCGCATTAATATCTTGGCGAGCAGAACTGGAATGTTACGCACTCCCTGTTGTTACAGTGGCAGGCAATGTGGCTTAGTGGCATTGAACGCGTGTCACAATTCCCCGAAACCGAGTCCAGGGTTCGTAGTCAGCCGCGGGTGACTTGGAAGCAGACCGCTCTGCGTTCATTTCGACAGTATACGGCGTCGGTTGTTCAGAAATCAATGGCAAACTACTGAACGTAAAAAACATGCCCAGTAAATAACAAACAGCGAGAAATATTGGGGTTGATTGCGGCGTCATGTAAAGGACATGGAACTGACCTTTTATTGTTACAACCAGAAATAGACGTTGGGCATTTTATTTGTATCTAGTGCTAATTTAGATTAAACCGCCATATGGTTGGTTGGGTGATAATCCGCTGGAAGACTGAGGTTTAACTCCGAAAGTTCGGTGCGTTGACGTCTGAGCCCCGAAAAGGGCTTTCATCTGGCCAAGGTTAATGTAGAGCAGTGGTTCTCAGCCCGGGCGGGAGGGGGGGGGGGAGGAAATTAAGATTATTTAAAGATCGCGTTAATACAAGAACCGATTACTTGATATTGTTTTTCCCTCCATACTTTAGAGTTTTGTTCACGTTTTATGTAGACGTCTAGACTTGTTCTATTATGTGTTATTAAATTTAGCTTCCATTTTTACGAATACTGTGTAGGGGCGGGGGAATTTATAGGAAGGAAATAGGAAAGAGGGGAATAACATTCTGAGCATATGGTGAAGGGGTGCATGGGCCAAAAAAGGTTGAGAACCACTGGTGTAGAGACTATTCTCCCGACTCACAACCTAAGTTCCATCCCCACGGGGACCGCTGCAGGGCTCCCCTTCTCCGCTCCAAGTTCAGAAGCTAGTGGGGTGTGCAAGACCGGTACTGGAACTTCACATGTGCGGAGGAGAGGTGTGGCGATCCTTGCAATGTTAACAGACCAAGGCTGCACCACCTGGATGTGCTTCAAAGTCGTGGCCAGTGAGAGACCTCAGAAGTCGGAGTGGGTTCGCCTGATGGCGAGGGACACTAGTAATAAGGAAAGCTGACCCAAATGCAAAAATCATTCCAGTGTAGACTGTGTTGAAGTTGAAAGTGAGCGAACGAAAAAACAACAACAACTTATGTTTGCATGTCTTGACATATGGCAGTTGTTTTCATTACACTACATTACATTTTTAAAAGTCTTATTTGTTGTGTTAAATTTCATAAAAGTTTTGTCGCTTGTCAAACCCAGCCGATTCTTGTCATTTCTTTAAATAATACCACATCCCAGCCTTCTCTGTGGCGAAGAGTTGCGGACGCAATTCGTAATCCCGCATGCCGCGTTCGAAACACAGCTGCGAGATATTTGGAAGCAAGCCGCCTTGCATTGGTTTTCATAAAATAGCATGAGTGCCGGCCATTCAGAAAGCAATGACAAACTACTGAACGTAAACTTGCCAAGAAATCACAAACAGCCCAAAACACTGGGGTTGACTGTGTCTTGTAAAGGATATGCAACTAACTCAACCACAGCCCAAATGCCTCTATATGTTTTTCATCACGTTTGTCTACACATGTACGAGTGATTTAAAAAAAAACAAACTGCACAGACGCACACAGTATTAACTCGGTGAAGAGATTCAAATTTCCCCCATAGTGTAAAAACGTAAACAATAAATAACCTTATGTAGCGGCACAACAAGATAGATTACACTACAATGTGTTTTAATACACCACAATATGGTCTGTGTGTATTTGGAAGCTTTATCTTCTATTTCCCTCCCAAAGCCCACATTTAGCGCTTAAAATAACCCAGCCATTTGGAATAAGCTTCTGACAATTTGCACGGAGATTTGCATTCCAAGTGGCTTGAAAGCAAATGAAAGGAGCCACGGAGAATAGAAATAAAACCAGCAGTGCTAAACTGGAGCAGGAAAGAAACAGCAATCTATACAGCGTTAAAAGATATTGCATAGATATGGGGAAGGAGGCGATGACGGACGGGAAGATACGGAACGAAAGTTGATATCATTATTATTTGTTTGTTGCAATGTTTCCTTATTCTGTGTATGTGACACTAGCTGCCCATTGCCCAACTAAGCGGAAAACTCTGGAGATACAGAACACGCGCCAATTTGTTGTCAAGTCCGTATGTACTGTGCTAAATTATGATCTGGTTACACCCTAATATCATTAATGCGCCCCTCCGCTGGTGTGAAGCTCCAGTATCTATCTTGCATGCCCCGATCATTTCTTTGAAGCTGCAATGCCGGAGACCAGGACCAGGAATCACAAGCTGAAGTTGACTTCTGATTTCTTTATACTCGCGATGGCATCGGAAGGTGTACAAGGAACCAGCCGTATGTTGTACTTGGTTAAATGTCTGTAATATACTAGACCCAAACTTTGGTATGGTTTGTGTGCGTATTTGACCTTTACTTGGTTAATATAAATTACTGTGACCTGAGGTCCCAATTCAACGATGAGTACAAATGCTGTCCATATCTGATAGTTGTGGGTTCAGGTGGGTGGTAGACCTGGTTCATGGTGATACTTGATGTTAGGAGTGTCTAGTTAGCCGTGTGTCAGAGTACACATGTGTATATCAGCGAGGCGATGTCGTGATTTATAGGAGGCGGGATGTAATCCCTTGACATTACCTTTTAAGTTGTATATTGTCGTGTGTGTTCTCTAATCTCTCATTTCCTCTACTTCTATGAGTGCCAATCATCATCTGTTAATGTATTTCTCGTGCTGTTTCTGTGGCTTCTATATTTCCCTATAAGATCTTAGTGTTGTCAGCAAAAATGCTTCTTTGTGGGCTACTAATAAAAGTTGTAAGCGAGTTGACTTTTAACTTTCGGGTAAATTTCGTCGTTATATATCAGTCAAACTACGTGCGATAAGCACTAAAAATCTATGCTCCATCACACACTAGCTCAGTTTAGATGGGCAGTCTGTTCCAATATCTGTTGATCGCGTTGTTTTGTTCACAGAAAACTGGATTTCAACAAACTGACACAGATCCCTCAGTTCCCGCTTCCACTTGGCATCAGCGAGCTGACACTGTGAGTACTGTTTGTTGATATGTTGCCTTTATGTATGGCTTTATGGTGCATGGTGTTTATTTATTATGCCTTTGTAATAGTTGAGTTTCTTCACCTTTACCAAAGAGGATATTACTGTCTATCAGCTCTATTGTTTTTGTTCTTCGTTGCCAAAGAAGATAATATTGTTAACTGTCAGATCCAGCGTGTTTGTTCTTCATTGTGGCCCCCCCACCCCCCCCCACCCCCCAAAAAAAACAACAACAATAAAACAGGAGCATATTGTCTGCTGTCAGTCCCATAGGATTGTTTGCACTTAGTGGCCAAAGTGGATTATACTGCCATCTGTCCCTTTGTCTTGTTTTATTGCCGTCCGTCTTGAGAGCTGAAATCTGGATCCTTGGGAAACCAAAGTGGAAGAGAAACTGTTGCACACTTGGAGAAATGTCAGCTAAGACTTGGATTCATGACAACTGGTATCTATGTTTGGAATTCATAGTACAGTTGAGCACAAGAGCAAAGAAGAACTTTGTTCATCATGTTTCTTCACTAGTTGTCGAAGGGCACATAGATGCAACGAATCTGTTCCGTGGCGTCTTATTTTGACTTGTAACAGACTCGCAGATTATGTTTCGGAAAGTGGAAACAGGCTTGTTGCGAGTAGAGTAGCTATCATCTGTAAGAATATCATGGACTTTCTGCTCATGGCATGCAGGTGTGCGGGGAAATGAACATGCTGATAGATTAACTGTTGATGCTGCAGCCTCCCTGGACGCAGAGCGGATTTAGGAGAAAGGTGATATGCTGAAGTCTCCCTGGGATCTGGTGGAGAGTAGCTGAACATACGTAGTATACATACCTGGATAGACTGGCTCAGAAAGTAGTGGGCGGAAGGTCTGGGGGGTACTCAAAGCGTAGTGGAAAAACCAAGTGGATTTTTAATCGAACTGCTGCATGGGCACTCTTTGGTGGCTTTTGATGAATGAATCAAAGCGTGTTTGGGAATGTCCTGAATGCATTGATATCGATTTGTAAGTTAAGAATTAAGTATTGTACAACAGAACACATTTCCTGCGCGTTGTGCGATCATTAAAGCCTGTATCATATCAGGAGCAATAGCCAAGTATTTTCTAGATCACCCTGTACCTGAGCTTCCAGGCCGAGGCAGCCTAACATGAGTACCAGTATACCAGGAAATGTCTTTGTATTAAAGACACGGGACGTGATATAGACCAAATTACCCACGGAGTGCTGATTGATCTAAACAAATACGAGGCTAACAACACATACCCCTTACACCTCACGGTATGCATGAGTTTACTTTATATACTTTTACTTACCTATTCAAGTCTTTGGGGCAAGTGAAATTCAGATATCTAGTCACATGGATATCTTCAGATGGAAGATGCATCATTGAGATAAAGAGCAGAATAGGGCAAGCAATAACTGCATTCTGTCAAATGAAGAACGTTTTGTGCAGTAAGTCATTGTCCTTGAAAGTCAGGAAAAGAGTTATTGCATGTTAAATAGAACCAGTTTTAACATACGGCCGCCGAGTCCTGAACAATTAGTACACAGGTGAAAACATCCCGGGAAGCCTTGGAGATGTGATTTTATAGAAGAATGTTGAAAATTAGTTGACAGCCAAAAAAAGCAATCAGGATGTTTTAAGAGAAGCTGAGTCGCAAAGACAACTTATCACAAACTTCAGAAAGAGGCATTCCTCGGATTTTTTTTTTTTTTGGGGGGGGGGGGGGGCACGTTATGAGAAGACAAAAACTGGAACATGTTGTGGCAACCGGAAAGAATTGCGGAAAGAGAGATAGGGAGAAGCCAGCGTGAAAAGATTATTGACAAGTCTTGTCTCATGGCACGGAAGGGAGTCAACACACGAATTGATCCGTGACGTCGAAGATCGTAATTTGTGGTGAGGCATGAACGCACACGCGAGCCGGCAAGGCACTGGATGATGATGATTCAAGTCTCTGCATATGATCAGTCCAAGGGGGTTGTGTGCTCTTCGTTACCCGAGGGGACTATTCTGACATGTATCCTTTTGCCTTCAATTATTGCCGTCTGTCTGATTCTTATCCCACATTGCCCGGGCTGTATCCCATTTTCGTTTCAATTCCATGTTAATTTTGTTACACACCCGTGTTTTTGTGGCCTTCAGATATTTTCCAGCGTGTCTTCCAGCTGTCCATTTTGTTCGTTTTTACGTCCAAATCGGTTGTATATAACACTTCAGACTTTCTTATCAGGAAAATGGGGCCGAGGGGTGATACGGGAATGTAGATTACAGAATACAACCACACTCATCAGGTGTTACTTAGAAAGCTTGCAAAAAGTGATTTTAACACTTTATCCCAACTTGCATAATTTATTGATGTCACTTGCGTCGGGTCGCTTTCAGCATTGTGAATTTATTGCTGGCAGGACTTCTCTGTGCCAGGCTGGTAGTCTTCCTGTTGAGCCACATACGAACTCCGGTTGTAAATCAAGAGTAGGCAAGTTTGAAACTAAGAGCTTTGTAACGCGGAATTTGCTTGACATGCGTAAATTCTAAGACCCGTTTTCCCTTCTTTGGGTCACTAACGTTAGAAATTGTTCTGATTTGGCACACGGTGTTGCCCTAATGCAGTGAATAGATTTTCTTTTAGGGATGCGAGTTTCTTGCTGTCTAGATTACGTCCCTACAGTCAGTTGTGCAGTCCTCTTCTTCGTATTGAAAGGTAATAGTAGTCCCCCGGGGATGTCAGTTGCTGTATATATTGTAGGACTTGGAGGGGGGAAATGGGGTTTAACGGCTTGACTTCATTGGCACTCGCACACGCGAAGAAGGCAGTGTACATTGTGTGATCATGTTATGGGAAGGGGAAGACTGGAGTACATCGTGACAACGGTGAAAGTTGGAGTAGAGACGAGACAAAGGGGAGACTGAGAGAGAAGATGCTGGGCAGTTTGATCATGGCGCGGAGGAACATCAGTATAAACATTGATAAGCAGTCCAGAAACAGCAGACTTTCGACAGACATGATCACTAGCGACACGCAGCATGGACTATAAGACTTCATCTCGTACCCTTGTTTTCAAGTCCCCTGCGCACAAGACCGAAGAACCTCAACGGAATGAACTGGTCATCACATTTCATTAAGCCAATTAATATGGTTTAGGGACTAACAATTCACACCTCTTGCAGTTTCTACCCTATTTCTACCCTAAGATTACCTTATCTTACCTCCAAATCTTATTTTTATAACACAATAAAGTTAAAGTATTGTTGGTCACATCCGCAACCAGGTTAGTGTCTATCTATACCAGAACAAGTAGCTTATGACATGCCAGCCAGGATGGCAGTTCGTGCGACAGTGAGGATTTACGAACCCGATCCACAAACAAGCTCGCTTTAGGAGCTGTAAATTAATCTTGGCATACCTACCCTTTTTTTTTTTTTTTTTTTTTTTTTTTTTTTTTTTTTTTTTTTGCGTATCCTTTTACAGGACTTAGCTGTCAACAGCAGCATCTTTCAGCTGTCTGTTGATCTCTTGGCAAGATTACGCTCAGTAGTTTGCCATTGCTTTCTGAGCGGCCGGCTCAGTATCCGCAAGTCACGAGCGGGGGTCGAACCACCTCAGTTCTCGCTCCGCTGCGAGACTCTGCGTGATAAACGGGATTACAGAGAGAAAGTGTTGTAACCCCACAGCCAGAGAGACCGGCATATATTTACTGGCACGGGCTAAATAGACCAGTTCTACGGGATACTTGTCACAGGCAACACCGGTAACGGCTTTTATTGAAAACTGCTGTAAAACTATAAACATCTTGATGGAGGGTGTTTATGGCGGGCATTGGTGTGGAGTGGGAGGCCGGGCAGCTAGAATACTCACTGTTACATCTAGAGACAAAGCGGTTAATCACTGGTGGGATACGTGATTTGGGGGAAGGGGAGATAGAATACATTGTCTGAGGCAAAGGATATCTGAATAATGAAGACACAAACTATAGATTGCACGATTTATTGCTTGGCATATTTCGTTGCATCTCGCCAGGTACATACTGCAGAAATCACACAACATAAAGTAACTAGATAATTCCTTCAAGCTGAAATATACACATGTTCGTACAGTAATGTCAATTGTCTACCACGGTAAATTTAAACTGACTATCATGTCTTTCTGTTAGCACAAAACTGGTGGCTTATGCAGATTAATCATAATGGCGTCTGCGAACTTTAACAAGCGACTATTTTATGTGTTAAACAACACACGAAACGCATTGTCTCTATCAGTCACGTTGGGGTTACGTGGCTTGTGTCCACTGAGATAAATTGTTAAGAAAATATTGTGTACAGTCTGCCATGAAGTGTGTATAATTTGTTGAGGAATCTTTGAGGTGACGAATTAGCACGATACACCATGCATTGGTCGGCATTCATAGAGATAACGGAATGAAGAGATATCACATGACACCAGACAAAAATATAAAATAAAGCAGCCTACACATCGATATTGGAACCTCCAAACGACGGGGTGAACACGCCGAAGGAAGAAATCTGCTTAGATGCACAGCCAATTAATACACCTTTTTAAAAAGAGTATCATCCACCTGAACCCACAACCAAGGAGTATGGGCAGTTCTCTTATCAGGGTGGTGTGAGGGCGATCCAGGTTGCCCTAAGAGGAGATCACTAAGGAAAAGTTCTCAGATAGTATAGCATTTAATCTGCACAGGGTGACGACTGTCCGAATAAGTTGTCTCTGAGAGCCTGTATTAAAGAATCACTCTAGAATCTACTTCCATCGTCATATCGAGTGCCAATCAGTGAATATATACCGATGGTTTTCGACCAAAATCTTGACTTTCACTAGCTGGAATAAAAGTGGCCAACACGGAGTAGGAGAATACGGTTTATGTCTCCGCCCCCGCCCCCGGGCCTTTATTTTATTCATAACAACGGTGTGAAATGTCAAAACATGGAGGGGAGAGAGATGAAACAAATCCTGCTCCAAGTTGAAGCAGCGTGTTTTTTCCTAAGTGTTTTGTGTAGGAGATAGGTTTAATCTTAGATGGCACTTGTGATGTTGGGTTGTCTTTGGGTATTGGGTTGTCATGGAGTATTGTGTGTCTTCAGATATTGGGTTGTCTTCAGGTATTGGGTTGTCTTGTAATATTGAGTTGTCTTCTGATATTGGGTTGTCCTTAGATATTGGGTTGTCTTCGAGTATTTTGTTGTCCTTAGATGTCCAGTTGTCTTACGGTATGTATTTGTCTTGTAATATTAACTTGTCTTCAAGTATTGAGTTTTGGATTGTCTGGTATTGTAATTTAAAAAAAAAACCTAACGGTAATCCTGTAGAGGATACTGTTGAGTGACCAGTCCTCATAGAATCCAGTATTTGCAAGACAACCTGTTTATGATGCCGCGACACAGCTGAGTGCAGTATTCAGGTACTTATTTGAAATGGGTGTGTTTTCTGGTGCCCAAGTTCTCCGTTGATTTACGGGGTTCTGGAGTACAATTCAGGGGTGTGGAAAGTGGCGGCTTTATGAGGTTTATGATTGGTGTAAGAGCGTGATAAATTGTAGGTGTATGGGTCTTGTTTGCACGCTTTGTTTACCCGGAGGTACGGATAAAGAGTTACTTGCATGTCCTGTACAGGACATTGCAATAAATCCCAGCATTAATTGGCTGTTTGTGATTTACTGGGTATTTTAGTTCAGTAGTTTACCATTGATTCCTGAACAGCCAATGTCTCGTAGGTACCATGGAAATCAACGCAAACCAGTCTGCTTCCAAATATGCTTAGGCTGGTTTAGAACCCTCAACTCAGTTTGCCGGGGAATTTCGAAACTGCGTCTTACTTTTCCTAGGCCACAGCCGCCGGTTTGGATATGGATAAGAAAAGAGCAAAACTCTTTTTTCACACCTGGAGACGTATTCAGTATATGGTGCTGGGGCCACATTTTTATGATCAATTGGCACTCAATGGTGTTGAAATTAATAACTCATCAGCCGCCTTGACTTCCTAAAACATGTACTGGTACCATTTGGGTCCAGCTGGGAGCACAAGTCAGTACAAACATCCCTGGGGTACGGGTAGCTGATGTAAATGAGTGTTTGGAACATAAGATTTATGTTTGTACCTTTTTGTTCACCAGTCCTTTACTCCCTTCCTCTGTGTATACCATCATCACCTTGTCTTTTCATTTACCTGTCTGTTCGCTTGTGCTTTCATTCCACAATTCAGCAACTATCTGTCTGTCTGTCTTTCTTGTCATCCAACCATCTGCCTGTTTCTTCTTTTTTATTTTGATGTCTACATATCTAAACGTGCATCAACTTTTTTTTTTTTTTATTGTTTACACTTCCATTCATCCTCTCATCCTTCTCCTATTTTTTGTCTACACTTCCATTCATCCACCAACTATCTTTATATTTCTTTTGCATATCTATTTATCCATCCATCCATCTGCTGTTTAAAAATTTGTCTCTGCATCCATCCAACCATCAGATCTATTATTTGTGAACACATCCATCCATCCATTTATCCATCTATGTTGTGAATTCATCTTTCCTCAAATCCCATAACCATTTAATGAATTGTACTTTCTCAAATCTGATAATCATATAGTGAATTCAGTTGATCTTTCCCAGACCGCATAATTATATTGTGAATTCAATTGTCCTTCCTCTGATCACATAATTATTGAACTGTGAATTCAATTGTCCTTCCTCAGATCATATAATTATATTGTGATTCAATTCCCCAGATCCCATAACCATGTTGTGACCATTCCAATGCCAGTGATGCAGCAGATGCCGGAGTTGCTGACCATGGACCTCAGTAACAACTACATCCTGAGCATCATCAACGGCAGCTTTCCTGCAGGATCAAAGCTGACTCATCTGTAAGTACTTCTGTATTAGAATGCTTCCAATAGAAACATAACCATCCACTCAAATGTATGAGTTCTGCTGCCTCTGGATATGACCTTCTTTAATTGAAGAGAAAAGCTGCTTATGCCAATTATAGCTATGTGCAATATTTACGGAATCTTAATGTGGACAATGATCAGATTACCTTCTTCAGATACCCAGTTAAGTATTCTTATATTTTATCTGTTTCTTTCTTTTAGTTTTGTTTTCTTGTTGACTGATAAAGACTTTGGGCAAAGGATGCGCTGGTATCTGTGTTTTTTTCCTTTTTTGATTTTCCTATTTAAATTTCATGTTTATTTGAATAATGACCAAATGTGATGAAGAATGTGTTGAGGCATTTGAGATCTGGTGTTACCAGAAAATGACGAGAACCATCTGGATTGAGATATTGACAAATAAATTAATTCAGAAAAATATAACAGAAGGGAAACTTAAAACAATAAAAACAGTGTGGAGCTGTTGATGACTGGTCATATTCTTAGACATGAAAGAGCACCAAAGAGAAAACTGGAAGGAAAATTACTGGGGAAAAGAAGAAAGGGTAAACTAAGAAAGCCATTTGTATAACAGATGTGCACAAATGTATCATTACAAACATACATGGGAGTCTTTGTGACGAAGTGTTCATGTCACCAGCCTCACACTACGAAGACCGTGGGATCATTTTCGGTGCCATTCAATTCACGAGTGCAGTATTTTCGAAGATCCCAGGGGCCATCACTGGAGCTACGGAGTTCATACTCTGTGTGGTGGTTTAAACAGGTGGCTGTACAGAAAGAAGACAAAGCCTTATGTGATAGAACCGAGTTCAATGAAGTACATCCTGTTGCCTTTCAACCCCTTTATACATGGTATGAAAGAGAATGGCACAAGACAGACAGCGATGGAATAGAATAATCAGGAAGCTTCGCAACCTGCTAAAATGCTTAACACCCGGGAAGATAACCTGGCCAACAAATGCTTAAAGAAGTCGGATGTGCCAACCGGAAGATGCAAATATCGCAGCTCTGCTGTAAACAGGCACAATGCAATTACATCTAAAACAACGTTCCAGATGTAGGCAGCAGAAGAAAAAAAAGATGCTTGACCATTAGACAGAAAAGCCTCTAACCCAAAACATAGAACATGCACACAGCCTTTGGCTTGAGATCTTTTAGAGTGGCTTGAGGTCTTCTAGAGATAACGGAGAGAGTAATATTTTTTTATGCGTTCGCGTACTGTGCTACTACTTCTAGTGCGCTGGACTGATTTTTGCAAGTGGGTTAGCTTTCCTATTACCAGTGTCCCTCGCCATCAGCCCAACTCACTCTGACTTAATGAGGTGCTTGTAATTTACCTCCCCACATCAAGGATGAGAAGTTATTAACATTTTAGTCCAGCTGACAAGTGTAAGGCTTGAACCTGTTGCCTCGGCATCAGCACACCATATGTTTAAGAACAAGTGGTCTTATCAATTCAGAGTAATTGAAAATGATTGTTTGTTTTAGTCCCTGAAATTCGTGTTTTGGCTCTTGCCTTCCAGAATTTTGAACAGCAATCAGATTTCAGTCATTGAGCAAGGCAGCATGGGCAATCTGACTTTCCTGGAGACGCTAAAGTTGAACAAGAACAAACTGGCCGAGTTGCCGCAGCTGGTCTTCAACCACTTAAACAGCCTGAAGACTCTGTAAGTGACATTGTGTGACCCTGTTGTTATTGTTTCATACTAATGCCTTGTCTGTTGTCACTTTTAAATTGTCTGATCAATTCTAAACTCTTCTGTGTCGTTACAGTAGGTGGCTTGTGTTATTTATCTTGATTATGGTGTTTGACCGTGTCGTTATTATTTCTTACTAATGCCTTGTCTGTTTTAGTTTTTATATTGTCCTATCAATTCTGATCTTCTCTATTTTGTTACAGTAGATGTCTTGTATTATTTTTTTATTTTGATTATGAAGATGTCAGCCGGCGAGATACTGACCACGTCAGACACAGATTGCCGATTGGTCTATAGAAATATGGGTCAAAACATTGGCTCTGATTTGGTCCTCAGCGTTAACAGGATTCTTTCCTCTCCCCCTCCTATGTGTACAGCTTTGTGAGGGAGCTCATTGGCTAGAACATTCGCCTTCCAGCCCTGTGGTCATATGTTTGAATCCCCATCAATAGCAGATTTTTAAAAATTGAGCTGGAATCCCAGGTATAAGTCAAAGTTGACGTCCTTCAGATACAAAACTGGTGGGTGGGGCACTTATATGCCAACAAGTAGTCCTGTTAGGGCCTTCCGCTGAAGAAAACACAGGTCTATCAGCATATCCCAGTATGCCTTCCTCTCTTATTCTGCCCTGTATTCCTCATTAGAACATAGGCCCTCCATCAACTCCTGCCAAACCATCCTATCTTTTGCTACCTCCTACATCTCCCTTCATATCCTCCCCAGTAGTATTCACATCTGACTCTCCATTTGTGTTTATGACTCCTTCTATTTCATTTGCCCTTTTCATTCCAAAAGGTTTTTCTAGCTAAACTATTATCAGGTTGCCAGGGTCCTTGACAGAAGAAAAGAACAGTAACAACAACCTAATACACACGTCATACAATGCATCTAAAGAGGGTTGACATGGGACAAACTACCATATTCTGTATCAAACAGCTGTAAGTAGGGAAGGTAACCCGGCCAACACATGCTTGAAGAAGTTGGATGTGTCGACGGAAAGGCACAAATATCGCAGCTCTGCTGTAAACAGGCACGACGCAGTTACGTCTGAAACAACATTCTGGACAAACGCAGAAGAAGAAGAAGGAACAGCTGTAATATTCAACCAGCCATGAACAGTATGCAGTCATGACATGTAAATATGCTTAGTTAACTTCTACTTGCCTTCACCCTGTCGTACCCCCGTAGTAGCATCTTGTGTGAGGTTGTCTGTACCTTGTTTTACTTCATGCAGAGACATCATGCGCAACAAGATCAGAAGTATCAAGAGCTTGACCTTCCAGGGATTGAATAAGCTGCAGGTGTTGAAGCTCCAGAGGAACAGTATTGCTGTGCTGAAGGATGGAGCCTTCTGGGGCCTGCCCAGTCTCATCAGTTTGTGAGTGTTGATTTGTTTTGTTTCATGTGGTTTTTCATGTTTGACATGTGAGTAATGTGGATGGTAAGGGTTCTAGTGGTGCGCTGGCCTGGTGGTTGATGCGCTGGCCTAGTGGTTGATGTGCTGGCCTGTGTAGACAGTAGTCTAGGTTCAATCCCCAGCAGAGGCTAGACTATTTGTTTTAACCATTTAGCTCTGGGATCGACCCAGCCTCATAAAAATAGTTACCACATAATTTTATGGGAATTGTCTGGGAAGAAGGGGTCACAAGGAATGGTAGGAATGGCCACTACATCTTATTGTAGCATGGCCTAGAATATGTGAAGGCTTAACACTTCACTCCGCAGTGTCAGTTCCTGTCATAGGACAACATTGACTTTCTGTCACTGTCACTCATTTACTGCCAGTAGTACCTTGCAGTGTATGGAGGAGGAAGGGGGGGGGGGTGTCTTTAAGCTGGAGGAATTAAGGCTGCCTGGCTAGTGCATTTGCCGCGAACTATGCAGGTTAGAGTTTTCGTTTTGCCCCCTACAGAAAAAAAAAAAACTCCACACCTTACTGAGGATTAGAACCCGGATCTCCCGAAGAAGATTCTGGCATTCTAGCCACTCGGCCAGCTGCACCTCACCATTGACTTTCAAAAGGTTCTAATCCTTGGGAAGACAAATCCTTCGATAAGAGATGAACTAAAAGACTTAGTCTTCTTCTTCTTCTTCTTCTTCTTCTTCTTCTTCTTCTTCTTCTTCTTCTTCTTCTTCTTCTTCTTCTTCTTCTGCGTTCATCCGGAGTTTTTTTCTGGACGTGATTGCGTTGTGCCTGTTTACAGCAGAGCTGCGTTCTTGCGCCGTTAGGCCGACACATCCGACTTCTGCGGGCATTTGTTGACCGGGTTAACCTTCCCGGAGTCTTAGTCTGTACACTTTGTGGCATCTGTGAGTCTCCTTTGTTTCTCAGTTGTTCAGATCTCTTTTATTTTACACTGACAGTGGTGCAGATGTTATAGTTTTGATTTGATTATGTATAGATGTGTAGCTAATTGGGAGCTGTGCAAGCCAAATGTAGCTAATTGGAAGCTGTGCAAAGCAAAAGTAGCTAATTGGGAGCTGTGCAAGGCAAATGTAGCTAATTAAGAGAGCTGTGCAAGCCAAATGTAGCTAATTGGAAGCTGTGCAAAGCAAAAGTAGCTAATTGGGAGCTGTGCAAGGCAAATGTAGCTAATTAAGAGAGCTGTGCAAGCCAAATGTAGCTAATTGGGAGCTGTGCAAGTTTAGTAGCTTGATGCTGGCCTGATGGTCATGGGTTTGAATCCACGTTGGGGAGGATGTTTAAAATTGGCCTGGGCTCTCAGGTCGACCCAGCCTAAAATGGCCACCAGGAAATGTCTGGGGAAGTAAAGATGGACGGTGAGATACTGAACCTAACCACCCACCAAGAGATAGTTGGTCTATACACATATGGGTTTAGCACCATATACCCACTGTGACTAAGGCGTGTAAAGGGATCCTTTAGTTTAGTTTAGTTTAGTTTAGTCGATGGATCAACATCACGGCACACGGGTGTAACCCACAAGTGCTCCGTTCTCCTCCTAACTCAAACCCGAGTCTGGAGAAACTCAGCTCAGTGCACGAACTCTGTAGCAGCGGCGAGAATCCTGAAATACTTTGGGTAGATTTTAAACTCGAAATTTTGCCCAGGCAGCGCCGGTAGGCTACTCTTTTTCAATTTCCAACTGCCATGGGATTTTTTTATGTGTGCAACAATACACACGGGCGTCCGATCTCACTATCCCGAGACCAGGGGAAATTTTATTACTAGAAATCCACGTGAAAAAAATCCCGATCCTAGCCGGGGCTTGAACCTGGGAACTCCAGCACTCGAGGCGGACACCATACTTCGAGACCACGCATCCGCCAAAGGATCCTTTACTTAGGGGATTAATAGATTTGTCACCTGGACTTTGAAATTGTAACTGTGACACTTCTGTAACACTTACACAACCAATGGGTAAGCAGAGAGAGATAGACAAACAGGCAGAGAATGACAGGGGAGGGTGGAGATACAAGAAGGAAAGGCGTAGAAGATGAGGAGGGGGAAGAGCAAGGGAGGCTGGAAAGGATGCAGGAAAAGAGCAAGAAAAAGGCACCCGGGATGAAGGTGAGCAAATGGAGTATCTGGTTCTGATTAAAATGTTTTGTTGCAGTTTGAAATTCGTCAGCAATTTCAGATGTAGGGAGGCATGTGTTATTTGTGTTTTCAATTTGTTTTTCAGGCAAATGGATCATAACAAAGTTGTTAATGTGACTCAGGCGTGGCTGTTTGGACTAAAGATGTTGAAAACTCTGTGAGTATATGTTATCTTACTGATCAGTTATAAATTGTGGCTTCTGTATGATATACCATTATCTTTGGTGGCATTGAAAACTTTGTGAGTAGATGTAATTGATCAATTATAAATCGTGCCTTATTTATGATATTCCGTTATGGTGGTATTGAAAACTCTGTGAGTAAATGTCTTCTTCTTCTTCTTCTTCTTCTTCTTCTTCTTCTTCTTCTTCTTCTTCTTCTTCTTCTTCTTCTTCTTCTTCTTCTTCTTCTTCTTCTTCTTCTTCTTCTTCTTCTTCTTCTTCCTCTTCTTCTTCTTCTTCTTCTTCTTCTTCTTCTTCTTCTTCTTCTGCGTTTGTCCGGAATGTTGTTTTAGACGTAATTGCCGACACATCCAACTTCTTCGGGTATATGTTGACCGGGTTACCTTCCCGGAGACGTTACCTTATTATCATTATTGATAAATTGTAAATTGTGTCTTATGCATGATATACCGTTATGTGTGTTGCATGAAGTTCATTGTGTGATTATGAAACTTTTTTGCAACATTGCTCATGATATATTGTGTGATCATCATGGGTTTATTATTTAGATATACTTAAGGTTCCATACAAATGGGTACTTTACAATTTTTTGTGAATTGCTTGGGAACGAAAGATGATGAGGAAGTTACCTGTGCACCTCATCTCATATGTCATGGCCTAGAACAGTGGTTCTCAACTTTGTTTTGGCCCATCCACCCCTTCACTATATGTTCAGAATGTCATTTCCCCCTATAACACAGTATATGTAGAAATGGAAGTTAAATTTAATAACACACACTAGAACAAATCTAGACGTCTACATATAACGTGATTTGCGGGTCTACTGATGTTATAAAACAAATTTCAGAAGGGTGAGAAGTACAGAACTATAAAGTATGGAGGGAAAAACAATATCAAGTAATCAGTTCTTATATTAAGGCGATCGTGAAATAACCTTAGCCGCACCCTAAAATCCCCACCCCTGAGTGGGGGGGGGGATTTCACACCGGTTGAGAGGTTGAGAACCGCTGTCCTAGAATATATTAAGGCCTAATTTCACACCTCAATAACAGTGCTTGCTATGGGACTACTGTTACCATTGAACTTGATGATCACACGGGAAGGTTAACCCGGTCAACAAATGCCCGCAGAAGTCGGATGTGTTGGCCAAACGGCGCAAGAATGCAGCTCTGCTGTAAACAGGCACAACGCAATCACGTCCGAAGAAAAAAAACTCCGGATGAATGCAGAAGAAGAAGAAGAAGAAGAAGAACTTGATGATCAGTGTTCAGCTGTCCCTGTATTTTGATTGTGCTGTCTTCTAGATGCTTTAATAGAGCAAAAGTAAAAACACCGACTTAGAACAAAATACAAATGCTGTCTGAGAACCAAAAACATTCTGTCTGAAAACAAACATATAAACACTGTCTTAGAACAAGATAAAAATGCTTAGAAGAAAATAAAAACGCTGTATAAGAACAAAATGAACAGGGGTTGAAAGTTGAACATGATGTCCACTGTCATCTATTCCTGAATTATCATTATGCTGTCTTGCCTTCCAGATCGCTGTCTCATAACAAAATAAACAGGATTGAAAACGGAGCATGGGAGCCCTGTAAACATCTGTTAAAATTGTAAGTATGTGTTTAGTTTATCATGTGAGTCATTGTTGGCCAAGTATGGCCTTTTCTTTCTGGTTAAGTTTACTGTAAGGAAAGGTTTCTTGGTTTGATGTTTTTGTTCTATTTTGAAGGGGTTACGGATGCAATATAAAATCTCACATACCGCATTCAAAACACTGCTGTGGATGATTTGGCAGCAGACCGCCTTACATTGGATTTTATACATTGATATGAGTGCTTGCCAGTCCTTCAGAAAGCAATGGCAAACTACTGAATGAAAACTTTGCCAACAAATCACAGGCAAAAAATTCTGCTGTTGACTGCAACATCCTGTAAATGATATGCAACTAATTAACTAACCGTTAGTAATTTGCGCATATTCTTCTTAACGTGGCATTACCTGTTGTGTTTTAGTGTCCTGTCATGTTAATATATGGTATATTATAGTAATTCATCAGTATAACATACATGTGTGTAATTCGTGGCAGTATAATCATAAAAATCATGTCAGTCAGCCCTTAGAATGGTGTTAAAGTTGAGATGGTCTTCTCTTTCCATTGTCCCCTGTTCTTAGCAGTTCTCTTCAGTTCTGTGTTAACTCTGATGAACTCAAATATTCTTGTATATATGTGTTATGTCTGATGAACCCTTGCATTCTTGCATATCTGTGTTAAGTCTTATGAACCCCTGTGTTCTTGCATGTCTGTATTAAGTCAAATAAACCCCAATATTCTTGCATATCTGTGTTGGGTCTCATGAACCCCTAGGTTCTTGCATATCTGTGTTGGGTCTCATGAACCCCTAGGTTCTTGCATATCTGTGTTGGGTCTCATGAACCCCTAGGTTCTTGCATATCTGTGTTGGGTCTCATGAACCCCTAGGTTCTTGCATATCTGTGTTGGGTCTCATGAACCCCTAGGTTCTTGCATATCTGTGTTGGGTCTCATGAACCCCTAGGTTCTTGCATATCTGTGTGATGAAGTTTCTTCATGGACATCCTCTTGTTCTTCCTGCCTGCATGTTGCCCTCCAGTATTTCAAAACATTGCCTATGCTTCTTGGGAGGTCAAAGGGCAGAAGTAGAAGCTTTCAAGATAGCCCACATTTTGTAAATGTTTCAATAGTTGTATCTACCAATGCCATGCTGAGTTTGTTAAGTTGACCATCTTTGAGTTTGTTAAGTTGACTCTCTTTGAGTTTAAGTTGACCTTCTTTGAGTTTGTTAAGTTGACCCTTTTTGAGTTTGTTAATTTCACCATCTTTGAGTTTGTTAAGTTGACCCTCTTTGAGTTTGTTAAGTTGAACCTCTTTGAGTTTAAGTTGACCCTCTTTGAGTTTGTTAAGTTGACCCTCTTTCTACCCAGCTCACTCTTTGCAGCCCGTGGACTAAACAATATATAAACCTTTGTGGTGGCCACGCTGATGACAGGGACTTTGACATTTTTCAGAAAATCAGCCATACCTTTTACTGGCATTTTGTGATTTTCTGGACAATTTCACGTTCAGTAGTTCACCATCATAACAAGAATCGCCATGGCATCTTTAGCAAGATGAAAAACATACTGACCCATAACAAGATGTCAATTGAAGGGAGAAAAAAAGTGTTGAGGTGCTACATAGAGCCTATACTTTTGTATGGATGTGAAGCGTGGACAATGAGCAGTCAAGCTGAAAAACACCTGATGGCTGTGGAGATGTGGTTTCTGAGGAGAATGCAAAGAATACCATGGACAGACAGAACAACCAATGAGCAAGTACTACAAATCAGAGAAATTAGACGTTGACAGTCAAAATTTATTGGACATGTTATGAGGAGAAATAAATTGAAGAACTTGGTGACAACTGGCAAGATCGAGGAGGAAAGAGAACAAAGGCAAGACAGAGAAGTGAATACCTGGATGGCTTGACCACGTGGCATGGTAGAGACAGGAACGCTGAGCTTATCTACGACTCTGGTGATCGAGTAAAATGGCGAACCATGACCGCCCAGGCTTACCGATATGGCACATGATGGTAGGATGGATGGAGTTCGCCATTGATTTCTGAACGCGCCTGGACGCAACAGCCGACTTCTAGCGGCAGTTCCCGAACGCGAGAGCACCTGGCAAGGAGGTGTAGTGATGTGATGACAGGTCAAGCTGTCCCGCCAAGGAAACCATGGCCAGGATGGGATGCCAGAGACGTTTGATTCAGCCGGTGTTGCCTTTTCAACAGGCGGAACATCGGGGAGCTAATTGTTGCCTTGTGGGTGAGGGCTGCCGTATGGCGGATTGGGTGGGGTAGTAGAGAGATTGGCAGTTCTAGATCATGTCTGGCCGTGAGTTCTGGTAACACTCAAGGCCTGCACGTCTCTTCAACGCGCACACTCTCTTTTTCTCTCGCTCACTCTCACTTTCACACTTATTCACTCTCTCACTATCTCACCTTCTTTCTCTATCTCACTGTATCTCACACTCACTCACTCACTAACTCATTCCTGGGGGTCGTCGCTGGAGCTAGGGATTTGGTGCTCTGTGTGAAGATTTTGGTGGGCTGCTCTGTGGAAACAGACCGAGCCATGTGGGATAATGTGATTATCGGAGCGTGTTTATGTGCCTATGTGATGCCTCGCGTGCACTTGAGTGAGTGTGCGATTAAAGTGTCCGTGCGCATGTCTGTGTGTGTGTGTCTGTGTGTGTGAAAGTGCGTGTGGCATTATATGGATGTGAGGTCATCTGATGAGTGTGTGTATTTGTGAAACCATGAATGACTTATCTGTATGAGAGAAAGAGAGAGAGAGAGAGAGAGAGAGAGGGGGGGGGGGGGTAATGTGTTGATACATCTTTGCTGTGTTCATTCTGTATAAATGTGGGCATATCAGTGTGTGTGTGCGCACCTGTGTGTATGTGTGTATACATGTGTATGGGTCTTTGTTCTATTGTTCTAATTGGGACAGGAAGAGGGACGATTCACCCAATCTTACAAAACCGTGACCTCTAATATATGAAACCATAAACTATCAAAAACCCCAATATCATTTTTAGCGACCAAAATCTCACTATCTCTGCACTTAATTGATCGCCTTCTGTGAATGAAACACAAGAGTTCTCATTTTGACTTCGCTGATTGTCCGTCCTACCATTATTCCCCGTGGCACGTATTAAGCGTTTGAGATACCGTATCGTCTGCCAAATGTGGTTGGGTAATATATTCTTTTGTGGTGGGGGGAAAGCGCGCTGAGTAATTTTAATTTTACGCCTGGCTGTGCCGACGAAGAGCATGCGGGGTAGCTGGGCTGTGTTGTGTTTATTAATTATATCTTATAAATTGCGGATTACACAGCTTATGTCGGTCTAATTATGTTAGGTTTGCGTGTGATCTGGGAAGTGGAGATTCTCGTGGCGGCACAGAGCGATTCGTTTTGTCAGATGGATTTATCACTGGAAGGTTGTGTGTGAGCGGTCGTCACTTTTGGTTGTGGGAATGGGTGTGAGCTTGTGTAAGCGCGTGAGGGAGGGGATATTGGGCAGTAAGATCAGGGTGGGAGATGGTGATGGGTGTTGTGTGGTTGACCGATTGCAGCAAGAGAGTGCGGTATGGGAAGGGTGGGGGAAGGACTTCGTTAAGGGACAAGAGTTCATAAATAAATTCGAATGTATTGTTTGGCGCGCAAATAAATATAAGAAAGAGAGACTCGATGACACACTGACGCCATAAACATTGAAAGTTATATAGTTACGCCGCCAGGAGTCGAACTACGCCCCTCCGGGTGACGACCAGTGTGTACTTGGACGCATGACCAATCAGACACCCTTGTTATTTCCAATGAAAGGTAAGATAACTTCTTGTTAGCTGCTACTGTTTAAATCTATGTGAGATGGCGACGGAGCAGAGACAGAGAGATGGAGGGGAACGGGGTGAGAGAGGTACAAGAAGAAAAGTAGTCAAAGGAATAGAAGAAATAAAGTAGTCGAAAGATAGAAAGAAAGTTGAAAGAAAAAAGAAGAAAGAAAGTTCAAGGAAAGAAAGTTGTAAAAAAAAAAAGAAAGTAGTCGAAGGAAAGAAAGTAGTTCAATGGAAAGAAAGAAAGATAGTCGAAGGAAAGAAAGTAGTTCAATGGAAAGAAAGAAAGATAGTCGAAGGAAAGACAAGAATATTGGAAACACTGAGTGTGGCGGACCCCCCCCCCCCCCCCCACACACACACACACACACACCACCACCCCATCCCCTTCCTACAACCAACTCCGACCCTAAAACTTTAGGCCCCTGGTTGATAATGCCGTTGGTATTTGAAGTGTTATGTCTTCACGTATTCTCTCCGCGCTCTCTCTCCCTCTCTCTCTCTCTCTATATATATATATATATATATATATATATATTCGATCTGTTTTTATTTTTAAAACAAATTTAATTCTGATTGAACTAGTTCTTCTGTGACGCGTTAATTTTAATCGCTGACCTCTCTCTCTCTTTTTTTCTCTCTCTCTCTCTTTTTCTCTCTCTCTCTCTTTCTCTCTCTCTCTCTCTCCTTCCAGGATTTCTCTTCCTAATCAATTCGTGTTTATTCAACCTATACGTCGGTATCACCCGTTTCACTGTAGACAGAGGCCTGGCCGATCAGATGACCCACTGACATGTTGCCAGTCTTACATAAGCGCCAGCCACTGATTGCCAGTTATGCTTGCCACCGCGTTCAGATATCGAGACCTCAAGCACGCTACATATCTGTTCTGCAGAATTCCGGATCTGCCTCGTGTTTTTCACGCTTCTGAGACGGCTAAATTCCGCTATTGTGCGAGAGGCGCCAGTCCCGAGTCGTTCATCGTTTGGGCTCCCGCAGAGACGGATTTCAGAGCTTTGACGGGGGCGGGGCTGTAGGCGCCCTTGGTTGTCATAGTCGACTTTGAACGCCGACTCGGTAAAGTGTTGGCAATTGTTTGACGCACGGTTTTATTGCTCCGTTAATATTTCTTTCCTCCAGGGGTAGGTCGACTCAGATGAGTTACCTTATTGGCATACCTATTTTGAAAAAAAAAAGTATTAAAAAGATTCTATAAGGTTTTATTTTGCGTCGCGTTTGGCATGTGGAAAATTACGCCTTATGTTTGAGATACGGTGCATGCCCAGGCATTCGATGCATATTTTAAACTGGCATTGCATTGCGAGGTTGAGGGGGAAGGTGTTGTGCCCTCCTGTGTGCCTCGGTGATTGATTGTTGGGGGTAACATACTCTCGAGAAAGCCTCGGTGATTGTTGGGGGTGACATGCTCTCGAGAAAGACTCGGTGATTGTTGGGGGTAACATGCTCTCGTGTAAGCCTCGGTGATTGTTGGGGGTAACATGCTCTCATGTAAGCCTCAGTGATTGTTGGGGGGTAACATGCTCTCGTGTAAGCCTCGGTGATTGTTGGGGGTAACATGCTCTCATGTAAGCCTCGGTGATTGTTGGGGGGGTAACATGCTCTCATGTAAGCCTCGGTGATTGTTGGGGGTAACATGCTCTCGTGTAAGCCTCGGTGATTGTTGGGGGTAACATGCTCTCATGTAAGCCTCGGTGATTGTTGGGGGTAACATGCTCTCATGTAAGCCTCGGTGATTGTTGGGGGTAACATGCTCTCATGTAAGCCTCGGTGATTGTTGGGGGTAACATGCTCTCATGTAAGCCTCGGTGATTGTTGGGGGTAACATGCTCTCATGTAAGCCTCGGTGATTGTTGGGGGTAACATGCTCTCATGTAAGCCTCGGTGATTGTTGGGGGGTAGCATGATCTCATGTAAGCCTCGGTGATTGTTGGGGGGTAGCATGATCTCAAGTTAGCCTCGGTGATTGTTGGGGGGTAACATGCTCTCGTGTAAGCCTCTGTGATTGTTGGGAGTAACATGCTCTCTAGAAAGCCTCGGTGATTGTTGGGGGTAACATGCTCTCGTGTAAGCCTCGGTGATTGTTGGGAGTAACATGCTCTCTAGAAAGCCTCGGTGATTGTTGGGGGGGGGGGGGGTAACATGCTCTCATGTAAGCCTCGGTGATTGTTGGGGGGGTAACATGCTCTCGTGTAAGCCTCGGTGATTGTTGGGGGGGGTAACATGCTCTCATGTAAGCCTCGGTGATTGTTGGGGGGGTAACATGCTCTCGAGAAAGCCTCGGTGATTGTTGGGGGGGTAACATGCTCTCATGTAAGCCTCGGTGATTGTTGGGGGGGTAACATGCTCTCATGTAAGCCTCGGTGATTGTTGGGGGTGACATGCTCTCGAGAAAGCCTCGGTGATTGTTGGGGGTAACATGCTCTCATGTAAGCCTCGGTGATTGTTGGGGGTAACATGCTCTCATGTAAGCCTCAGTGATTGTTGGGGGTAACATGCTCTCGTGTAAGCCTCGGTGATTGTTGGGGGTAACATGCTATCGGGTAGGAAGGGAAAACACCCGGGCATCCCATGGAAGCTCACTTACCTGCTGACGTGTGTGTGTGTGAGATAGATCCGGAGCTTCTGCCCTTGGCCTCGGGCAGAGAGAGAGAGAGAGAGAACGTTTGCGCGCGCGTGTGAGGCAGCATGTTTGTATGTGTGTGTATGAAAGAGATAATGTTTGTGGGAGAGAGAGAGAAAGAGAATTTGTGTGTGTGAGAAAGAATATTTCTGTGTGTGTGTGTGTGTGTGTGTGTGTGAGAGAGAGAGAGAGAGAGAGAGAGAGAGAGAGAGAATGGTTGTGTGTGATAGATATAATGTGTGTGTAAGAGAGAGAAAGAATGTTTGTGTGAGAGAGAATGTGTGTGTGTGTGAGAGAGAGAGAGAACGAACGAACGAACAAACTTTATTTTCGAAGGGTAACAAATTGGGCACGCAGGCCCTATGCTCTATCCATCCGCGTGTCTCCCACACACACATCCACCACCCAAACACACACATACCCATAGGCACAAACATGACCCCATCCATCCACCCATCCCCCATCCCACACAGACCTCTACATACATCATCTCCCTACCCAAACATACACATCTCCCACCCACCACACATCCCCCACCCACCCACACACAAAACCAGACACACATGCATGCAACCACCCATCCATACCCACCCACGCATCCCCCACCTTCACACATCTCCCCACCCACACGCACACATCTCCCCACCCACACATCTCCCCACCCACAGGCACACATCCTCCACCCATCCCATAACCTACCAACACTCATCCACCCACATATTCTCCACCACCCAAACACTCAGCCAAACACACATCCCCCAACCACATATCCAACACCCACACACACATATTCCCTCACCCACCCACACATCCCTCACTTGCACATATATCACCCACCACACAACCCCCCCCCCCCCACCCACCCATCCCCCCCACACACACACACACACACATCCCCTCCCACCCCAACCTATACACACTCACCCTCCACCCACACACTCGCCAACCATCCCACCCTGATCTCCAAACCCCAATCACACATCCCTTAACTACACATCTCACTACCCATACACTCACTCACACACACACACATACACACACACATTTCCCCACCCATACACACATCCTCACCCATCAACACATTCCTCATGAGAGAGAGAAAGAGAGAGAGAGTGTTTATGTGTGTGAGAGAGAATGTTTGTGCGTGTGAGAAAGAGAATGAATGTTTGTGTGTGTGTGTGAGAGAGAGAGAGAGAGATAATGTTTGTGTGTGCGTGTGAGAGATAATGTTTGTGTGTATGTAAGAGAGAATATCTCTCTCTCTCTCTCTCTCTCTCTCCTCTCTCTCTCTCTCTCTCTCTCTCTCTCTCTCTCTCTCTCTCTCTCTCTCAGATATACGGTATCTCACGGCCAGATTTTCCCAAGGAAGAAGAACGTGTCAGGGAAAAATTGGCCAGCTTTGAATAATAAGCTAGTGACCTGTGCCAGTCAGTCGTTCGTGTTTCACTAACCTACTTTGCCTGCTTGTACAGCCTGATTTCGTTACGCTGTGTTTTCTTAAAGTTTGGACTGTGTTTACTCTCGGCACCTTCCTCTTCCTCTTCATTTCCTCTGTTACACCGTGCGACAATACTTCTAATCAGCTCTACGGCTGAGAGTTTTTTTGGCTGCGTTTTTTTCCAACGGATATTTGCTTACCAAACGTTCTCTCTCTCTCTCTCACACACACAAACACACACTCGTCTCTTTCACCTTCTCTCTCTCTCTCTCTCTCTCTCTCTCTCTCTCTCTCTCCTTGTCTCTCTCTCTCTCTCCTTGTCTTTCTCTATCTCACACACTATCTTTCTTGCTTCATCTCTCCCTCTTGAACCCCCTCCCCCCTTCACACCTACCTTTCCGTCATTGGTTATGATGCCTGGTACCATACACCCCAACAATACCCAATTTCTTGGTCAAACTGACCATGGCAACTTGGCGTGGGTTTAGATTGGGGAAATTACTCATAGCCCCCCATTTATAGATTTTAAACACATAAACCACAGACTGTAGGCTACACAATTTATTGCCTGGCGTATTTCGCTGCATCTCGTTAGGGGCATATACTGCAGAGTTATATATCAAATGAAGTGAATAGATGAATCATACTTGGGCTGCAGGTCTGCATGGCCGAATACGTAAGAACGCGTGTTCTTAAAGATCTGATGTGCTGATGCCGAGGTTAGCGGTTCAACCCCTACACTGAATAGCTGGACTAAACTGTTGACCTGTCCTTGACTTGGGGACGTAAATTACAATGGCCTTTGAAATCGGAGTGGGTTCGCCTGATGGCGAGGGACACTTAATAGGGAAAGCTAATCCACACGCAACATTCAGTTCATCACTACTGTAAATAGTGTGTATGGGCTGTGCTTGAGTACAAAGCGAGCGAGCGCAAAATAAAAAATACTTTGGCTGAAATACACAACACAGCGGGCGCGTTAGCGAAGTGGATAGGTAGTTTGTGCTGATAATGTCATGAGCGCGGCCGGCCGAGGGTTCGAAGCCTGCGCTCGTCGCCTGCTACGTGAGGGAAAGATTGGCCACCTATTATTCCATGCATGTAGTCTTAGAACATGGGAAGACCCTATCACCCAACAGACCCCATAGCAGGAAACGTAATGGAACAAATTAAGATTAATATAACAATGTTTCAATGTGGAACGCATATTTTCCTCCAGAGACATTATGGAGTCCTTCTGTCTGCATAATTTTTTTTTTTATATTTCGCATATCCTTTACAGGACATCGCTGTCAACATCAGCATCTTTCAGCTGATTGTTGATTTCTTGGAAAGATTACACTCAGTAGTTTGCCATTGCTTTCTGAGCGACCGGCTGACATACCCCTAAGTTACCAACGCGGCGAGAATCGCTACCGGTTCTCGCGCATGTTACGTTCCTCACGTGGGTATACGGGATTACGGAGAAGGACATTAACCTGTAGGTCAGGGAGACCGCATCTGCATATCCCAGGTTTTAGTCACCTAACCGCTGAGGACTCGGGGAAACATTTCTTCTTGATAACCCGACAAGCGCGAACGTGAAACACCCAGCTTAATCATCCATCATATCTGATTGATATACAATAGCCTACATTTCACCCTGCTCTCTCGATATGTGCCTCTTGTTTCTATAGCAGCTTTTTCGTTGGAACCTCTTCTCACACCTATCCAGAACCAAATGTTTCTAATCAAAGTCTGTGATAGAGCCGTTAAACTTGGGTGCTATGGGGGTCTAGTTTATTTGTGGTCAGGTTTCTCCAAATGTTTGACTTTCGCTAGCGAGCGGGCTAAAGATAATTCATTAGAACGCCGAGGCAGACCTCACGCGTCGGTACACCCTGAAATAGTCTGCCCGCATCGTCGGGGTTTATGTTTGCTCTGAAGATGTTTTTCTCCTCCACATCTGTTATGACAAGAGGTGGATAAGTCGCATAGGGAACTTTGCAGGCGCACCCGATGCTGCATCTTTGGCTTTCTGTATCTCTTTTGTCTTGTAGACTGGCATCGGTCTCAAGCACTCAAACCCGCATGCTGCGGTACGAGTGGTTTGCTTAATTCTTCTTCTTCTTCTTCTTCTTCTTCTTCTTCTTCTTCTTCTTCTTCTTCTTCTTCTTCTTCTTCTTCTTCTTCTTCTTCTTCTTCCCCTCCTTCTTCCCCTCCTTCTTCCCCTCCTTCTTCCCCCTCCTCCTTATCCTTGTTCTGCCTCATCCGCGTCCTCCTCCTCCTCCTCCTGTTACCCCTTCCTTTCTTCGTTTTAATTATATCTCTTCTTATCCTCATCTTCTCTTTCCCCTCATCCTCCTTCGTCGCTGTTGTGCTAATACGTCTGTACACGAGATTTTCTGATTGATACAGATAGGTTCATAGCGGGTAATATTCCAAGAGTGTTTCTCACTAAATGTTTCACGTGTACTACTACAACACGGCGTTATTTAGATTGAATGGCCAACTTTCTCATTGTCATGTCTTCACGAACGAGAGCAGATAAAATCAGTTGCCCTCCACGCACGCAAGATGCACTGCAACAAATCTCCTGCATATTCTGCCTCTCCTCAGGACGATACAGTCTTAACATACTCTTTCCAGCCCACCTGGCTTATGGGGGTATCTACTCTTTCCAGCCCACCTGGCGTATGATGGTATCTTCCTATTGGCAACAGTCTTCATCATGGAAGTTTGGTTTGTCTTTCATCCTTCCCTCTCGCGTGCTTTTATAGCGATGGATTATGTCTTTTGTATGTGCCCTTCGTCTTCTCATTTAGGGCTTGCTTGTTTGTCGTGTTGTCTTGTCACAATCTTGCTGTTTATTCATAATTATGTATATCTGAATTTTGACGTGATTAACCTTTTTCCAGTTTCTTTGTTCTAACAGAATGAAGAGATAGATGTTTGGATGGCCAAGATTAGCAGTAGGCTTCAGTTATAGATGGGTGTGAACGTTTCAGTCATAGATGATGGAGTTAGAATGGGTAGTACGCTTCAGTTATAGGTGATGGGATTAAGCTTAGAACGGGTAGCACGCTTCAGTCATAGATGATGGAGTTAGAATGGGTAGTACGCTTCAGTTATAGGTGATGGGATTAAGCTTAGAACGGGTAGCACGCTTCAGTCATAGATTATGGGATTAAGATTAGGACGGGTAGAACGCTTCAGTCATAGATGATGTGATTAAGATTAGGACGGGTAGCATGCCTCAATTATAGGTGATGGGACAGAAAAACAGTAGAACATTTCAGTCATAGATGGTGAGATTAAGATTATGACGGGCAGCACGCTTCAGTCATAATGATTGGATTAGAACGAGTTGGTCGCTTAAGTCATAGATGATGGGATAAGGAAAAGTAACGCACTCCGGTTTTAGATTGCTGGTTGCCTCACTCCAATGAAAGTCGTATCATATTCCCACACTCAGAATGATTGCATGTATGCAATTCTGATCACTTCTGTTAAAAAGCGATCTCTTTAAAACCCCATTGTCCTTCACACGTGGAGAACAGCGAAAGAGAAGCTACTGTAGACACTCGGTATTTGTTTTTAGGTTTTGCGCACGCAATTCGTTCTATGCCCTACAAAACAGTCGAAGGAAGCGGACGGGTTAACTAAAAAACAGCGAAATAAAGCTAAAACCGAGCAAGGAAACGATGTTTTGATATGGACAAGTCGGGATCGTTAGCGACAATTTCCATGTGGTGGTACGTGCGTACAGCGCGGGACGGTGTAAACAGCAGTGCAGGAATTCTCGTTTCTCGTTGGTTCCTAAAACATTGTCGTCTACTTCCGTCTGACTGTTCGGTAATGCAGGCATGGTGTTAGTCGCGGTATTTTATAGCGGTTATCTCTTTCTCTCTCCCTCTCTTTCTCTTTCTTGAAAGACAGAAGGAAGAGAGAGAGAGAGAGAGAGAGAGAGAGCATATACACAGTACAGACTAAACATATGAGATATGCTCGACTACATACTTGCACAAATACCTACCTACCTACCTACTACCTACATCGGTTGGTCAACTTAGCAAACAGATAGATAGGTAACTAAATGGACGGATATATACATTTATAGAGTGAATGTTGGTGTGTTTACATCTATTTTATGTGTTCGTAACGAGAGAGAGAGAGAGCGAGAGAGAGAGAGAGAGAGCGAGAGAGAGAGAGAGAATTATTTTGCGAATTTTGTGTTTTCAAAGCGAGAAAGTAGGTGAGTAGTAACATAGTTAAGCGAACTTCAAGAAAAGGACAAGAAAAACCACAAACATACAAAAAAGACACGCTCTCTCACACAAATACACAACAGAGTGTGTGTGTGTGTGTGTGTGTGTGTGTGTGTGTGTGAGAGAGAGAGAGAGAGAGAGAGAGAGAGAGAGAGAGAATACGTGTGTCAGTAAACAGGTAAGATGGCCGCACCGAGAAGATAATGCAGGTAACACTGATGCAGCGCAAGGCGATGATGACGAAGTCTTGCAGCTGGTAAAATGCTTGCTGATCATTACACGTAAATGCCGGAATCACGTGTGCTTATTCAAGTTTATGGGCGCAGGCTTCGGGTGCAGCGGGGCATGGGAAGGTGGCTGGCTGGCTAGGAAGAAGAACCAGATGGGTGGATGCTACCTGGGGAAGGAGAGATAAGTGATACTACCACTGAAGCGGATCGAATGAGGCGAAAGAAGTTGTTGTTTTTTATTTTTTTCGTTCGCTTGCTCTGAACTCAATGGTAGTCTACACATGTTATAAGTTGCTACTACTGCTACAAGTTACTACAACTGCTACAAGTTACTACAACTGCTACAAGTTACTACAACTGCTACAAGTTACTACTGCTGCTACAAGTTGCTACTATTGCTAAAAGTTGCTACTTCTGCTACTAGTTACCACTACTGCTTCAAGTTGCTACTACAGCTACAAGTTGCTAGTTCTGCAACAAGTTGCCACTACTGGTACATATTGCTACTTCTGCTACTAGTTACTACTACTGCTTCAAGTTGCTAGTTCTGCAACAAGTTGCCACTACTGGTACATATTGCTACTTCTGCTAAAAGTTGCCACTACTGCAACAAGTTGTTACTTCTGCTACAAGTTGCCACTACTGTTACAAGTTGCTACTTCTGCTAAAAGTTGCCGTTGCTGCTACACACTGCTACTACTACAAGTTGCTACTACTGTTACAAATTGCCAATACTACTACAAGTTGCTACTGTTACAAATTGTCTCTACTACTACAAGTTGCTACTACTGCTACAAGTTGCTACTACTGCTACAAGTTACTACTACTGCTACAAGTTACCACTACTGCTACAAGTTACTACTACTGCTACAAGTTACCACTACTGCTACAAGTTACTACTACTGCTACAAATTATCACTACTGCTACAAGTTACTACTACTGCTACAAGTTAATACTACTGCTATAAGTTACTACTACTGCTACAAGTTACTACTACTGCTACAAGTTACTACTACTGCTACAAATTGCTACTACTGCTACAAGTTACTACTACTGCCACAAGTTACTACTACTGCTACAAGTTACTACTACTAGGCCGTGATCTGGACTGCTCTCTGCGTGCGGTTTACACTCCCTATTTCCAGTAACCCTGGTCATCGCTTCGTTGCAGAAACACCCATACTTTCCAAGCACGGCCAACTAGACAGCCTAAAACATACAGCCACATCTTGTCACCCACCTGGCAGGCGTTCTTTTTTCATTGACCTGTTCGGTCAGGTCACCCCAGTTTAAAATGTGTACCAGGACATTTTCTGAGAAGTAAAGTCGGTCGGCTTGTTAATGACCACACCACAGGTCTGAATTATGGCGTCATCACCATATACCAAATACACTTTATAGCGTGGACAGGTGATCTGTTCTTCACTATCATCCACCTGAGCAAATCCGCCATGCCAGGCGCTATTGTTATTTGGAGTCAGCAGGTTTGAATGCTGGTGTACCTGTATCTTTCAGGTCTATTGTGTCCTCTGATCTCTGCTTATTTCTTTTGGTTTAGTAAGTGCCGATCAGTACATGTTGAGGTATTTCTCTCACGCCAATGGATCATTATGTATTGATCTTCTTTTATTAATGACCTCGCTGGTTTCTGAGAACTCTCAATAGGAGAATGAGGGAATCATATTGTGCTGGAGATAGAGAGATGGGCGCATGGAGAAATCTAGCAGAAGAATGCGTAATTGGGCTACTGATGGGAAATTAGAAAGCGAACAGAGAGGACGTAAAGAGAGAAATTAGAAAGCAAATAGAAAGGATATAGAGATGACGGAATGAGAAGTGAGAGAGTTCACTGGAAGAGCCTATGCGAAGATGAAAGAGGCCAGTGACGGAAGTTAATGGTTGCCATGTGTGGGCGTCAGACAATTTGAGAGGGCGAAACAGAGAGAGCTGAAATGAGATAAAGTTAGTCCAGCGGCATGAACTACCGCTCGAATATAAAGTATTTGGCCTGAACGTAATCTAGAGACGGCATAATGATGTGAGGTGACCGGTTTAATTTCTCACCGACTCCCCTTCCCAGAGAACTGCGGCCCCAGAGACGTACTAAAAGTTAGTTGCATATCCTTTACAGGACGTTGCACTAGCATGTTTTGCTGTTGTGATCTCTTGGCAAGTTTACGTTCAGTAGTTTGCTATTGCTTTCTGAACGACCGGGCATCCATACCATTTCGTAAAAAAACCAACGCAACACTGACTGCTGCCATATCTCGCGCAGCTGTGTTTTTGGAACGCGGGTATCCGGGATCACGAACTGCGCCCGTAACCTCTTCGCCACGGAGCCCGTCAGAGACGGTAATAGTCGGGACAAAATAATCCTTCTGATGTAAGTGATTGAACCACGTCCACTGTCTTGACATGCATTACAATTACTAACTACTATGCCACCGCTGGGGGTCTTGATGGCAACGTGGTTACCTCGCTTGCCTGCCGATCTGGTGGTCCCGTGTTCCAATCCTCATCGAGACGGATTTTTTACAATTAACCCGAGCTTCGAGGCCTATCCATTATAACATAGTTACTAGGAAATGTCCGAGTATGTAATGGCGGCTTGTTCGATATTAATGGCATAACTCCCATATTGCCAATTTAGTGCCAATCTAGTGCCAGTTCGTCTAACAATAAGTCGTCAGCACCATGTACCCCAAACGTCCGTCACTTTCCTTAATACTGTTTTGCAGGACGTTGCAAGCAATCTCATGTTGATTTTCTAGGTAACTTTACGTTCAGTAGTTTGCCATTGCCTTCTTGACGAGAAGTCAAGGTTTAAGTCCGACTGATCGGTGTAAGGGTCGGCCCCACTACTCCGAGTCAAGTGCATAGGGAGTTACAGGGCGAGTGATCTTGACCTTTCGGCCACGCTGTCCTCTGGGTGTGTGTGTGTGTGTGTGTTTACACACGCTCGTCGGGTCATGGAATATGCGTGTTTGTGTGTACACACACTCTCATCGGGTCACTGTATGCTGCATGTTGGCTGCAGTGTTTAATTGAAAGCATCTGTTATATTCGAGAGGATAATTGCCCGTTGTAGGCTCCACATAACAACTTTTGACAGGGCGCGATGAAAGAAGCAGCAATTTTGCAAATAGTCGATTGAACGATGAAACGTGGTAATAGCGAAAACAGATTGTATAGTCGGAGTTAATTAAAATAAGACGCGTTGGTACACAGTTAAATCAGGACGTTGTAACTTGTGTATTTCCTCACGAAATACGCTGAAAATTTGTTATTTATTATTTATACACTACCACCATCAGTCAGTGCCTTGGCGACTGGCTTGGACGATCATGCTTCTCCACATCTTGCGAGCTCCAGCAAAGTGTACCATATATTTCGTGTGCTGTTACATTTCCCTGACGTCATATTATGACTCTTCTCTCATTGTCATCTTCAATGCATCTTTCTGAACACCTCTATGGTAGTCTCAGTATGTTAGTCTTTCTCTTCTTATAATGTGGTAGTGATTACTACCTCTTTGTCGTGTTGTAAGTTGGTCTTGGTGGTTTACCCTCCTTCAACACATATTTTGTGGTTATGTTCGCTCGCATAGAACTCATGCTAAGTCCGCACTGGACCGAGGTTTCCGTGTGGATTAGCTTTCCCAGTTACCAGTGTCCCTCGCCATCAGGCGAACACATTCCTTCTGAGGTATTGAAACACGCGCGCGCGCGCACACACACACACACACACACACACACACACACACGTGTGTGTGTGCATGTGTATGTATTACTTAGTTTGGTAGCCCAAAGAGCGTTCAGCATTCTGCTGTAAAACTTCATCTCTGAAGTTTCTGATGATTTGTTTGCTTGTTCACTAATTATCCATGATTGACAGTCATATGTTAGAACTGGTTCTATGTAACATGCAAGAATCCCTTTTCTAACCTCCGATGTCAGATTTATTGCGTGAGATATTCTTGACTATTTAAAATACAGTTCTTACTTGCCCAAGTGTGCGCTTTATCTCGGCGATACAGCTCCCCTCTAATGTTATCCGTGTTCCTAGATATTTGAATCTCTGTACGTGGCCCAAATTAACACCATTCGCTTTGATTGTCTATTAAGCTTGATCCATTGTGTGTTCGTGTGCGTACGTGCGTGTGTGTGTGTGTCACAGTTACTTCTGTCTTACTATTATAAACACTGAGACTTAACCTGTTGTTCAACATTCTCTCTCTCTCTCTCTCTCTCTCTCTCTCTCTCTCTCTCTCTCTCTCTCCGGCTCTCTCCCCACCTCCTTCACCTCTCCTCTCTCTCTCCCTCTCTGTCTTTCCCTCTCTCTCCCAATATAATTTGAAAATGATACAATTACTGTTTCTAGCTGAAGTTGGAGACATTTAGGGCCAGGAGCTTGCCTTATTTTAATTTGGGCCGGATATTTCCAGGCATTTAGAATGGGACGCCGGCATTATTGCCAGTGTATGTGTGTGCGGCGGGGGGGGGGGGGGGGGGAACAGAGAGAGAGGGATAGAGGGAGAGCTAGTTAGTCAGTAAGTCTTTCAGTTTTCCTTACAATTCTTAAAAATTCCATTCAAATAATATGTATACAATGGATATATATTTTCACACAATTAACTTTTAGACTGTCAACTATCATCTACTGCCTTCCAGTGTATTGAGGGTGGGGGGGGGGGGGAGGTTGAGTATGAGGAATTAAAACCGCCTGGCTAGTGCAGTCGCGGCGAACTGTGCAGGTTATAATTGTTGTCCCCGTCAAAAAAACAAACATTCCACACCTTACCCGAGGATTCGAACCCGGGTCTCCCCAAGTAGAACCTGGCGTTTTTAGCCACTCGGTCAGCCACTCCCCAATTTTTAGACGCCGACAATAAAGTAAAATCTCCTGAGTGGGTAACAATGGGACATATAAACACGAACGCATGTTACGTCCTTTGAGGGTTCATTGGAATGCCGTTTCCTGACATTGTTCATTCCTCTACCACAGCACGACTTTTACATTATTTTCCTACACTGTACAACTGGAATGCTCACTTGCTCTAGAAATATGTGTATATATAAATGACATGCTTTGTGTTAATGTTATTCCCCAGGGATTTGACCCACAACAAACTGACGGCCATCACGGAGACCACCTTGGCACATCTGACTACTGTAGAGACCCTGCTGCTGGACCACAACCAAATCTCCAGAGTGGATGAAGACGCCTTTAGGGACCAGGAGGATCTCGACATTCTGTAAGTCTGTTTGTTTGACCGTATCACACATTTCAGCCATATGTGGTGTATCTCAGTCATCTGGTACATGTCTCGGTCATACCTGTCTCAGTCATCTGTCACATATGTCAAATTTCCGTCATCTATGACATATCTAAATCATCTGGCACATGTCTCGGTCATACCTGTCTCAGTCATCTGTCACATATGTCAAATCTCCGTCATCTATGACATATCTAAATCATCTGTCAAAGCCTTTTTTGTCATGCATATCAATAATCTGTCACATATCTTGGTCATCTGTCAAATGTCTCAGCCATACGTCGTATATATCAATCATCTGTCACATATGTAAATAATCTGCCACATATCCATGTCTGCTATCACATATCTTAATCATCTGTCACATTCCTCCGAAGTCGGAGAGTGTCTGCCTGCACGGCGATGAACCACCAGTCTGCACACAGTAAGTCAGACATGGGACAACGGATACTCACGCAAACCTCAGGTCCTGTATGACATCACATTGATGTTGGACAACAGGATGTCTTCATCCGACATACAGGACTTCACGCTGGAGATCACAGCCAGCAAACACAAGCAAGCAAGCATCTGTCACATATCTCAGTCTTCTGTCACATATCTCAGCCGGCTTTCATACATCTCAGCCATCTGTCACACACCTTAACCGACAGGCAGTTGAAGGCGGTAGGATCACACGTCTTCTAGCTTAAAAAGTAGTTGTGTAGCTGCGTCCTCTGTTTTTAACTTGCTCTGATATTTACGTTCTTTTATTTTTGCGCCCAGAGGGTCTTCTGATATTTCTTATTATTATCGGTTATGTGCTTGTTCTCTTCTACTGAGTGCCAGGCAATAACCATGAAATCATGAGTTCGTCATAATCGTCGTCGTCCTCCTCCTCCTCCTCCTCCTCCTCTTCCTCCTCCTCCTCCTCCTCCTCCTCCTCCTCCTCCTCCTCCTCCTCCTCCTATTCCTCCTCCGCCTCCTCAACCTTCAACGCCTCCACCCCACCCCGACTTTTATGCCTTCTGCCTCTCCTCCTGTATTGCCACAAAATGTGACACTGCCCTAATACCCAGGTGGGGAAAACAAAAACTGCCGCTAAAGGGGGACAACTTAAGCAGACTGTCATCATCTCCCTTGCTGCTAAGTCCGACACCTATGTGTCTGCATTGACTCATCCACTTATGCTAACACAAAGTCTGGATCCCACCGTGCACGTGCTGGGCCCGACCTGTGTTTGAGCGACAAACAAGTGGCAGCTGGGACCACGCAGCACAGGAAGTCACAGCTCCACACGAAACCACAAGCTGTCTGGGGTCAGGTCCCCGTTCTCAAAGAGCGATTGACTCTTGTTTGGTGAGGTTTTAGAGACGTGTGCATCGCCGGCCGTCTCGAACATTCTTTCACATGTCTTCCCTGAGTAGCCGGGACACGATGCAGTGACAGGCCACGATTGTTATTCCCAGGTAACTTGCAGATGTAACTGCAGCTGGGAATGTATCACACCTGTAATGTCGGTTGTATTGGGTTGGAAAGAGACAACAATGTGGCAGATCTTCCACAGATGGAGATAACTAATCAAATGCATGTGAACCAAGAGGCGAAGAAAAGACGACCGTACTGAATAGGGCGTACCGTGAGAACTCCTGACAATAGTATAACTAGAATAGCGGCTGTCTGGAATCCATAGGGAAAAAGAAACAGAGGCATATATAAAAACTCAAAGAGAAGGGATTTGGAAACAGAAATTAATACTTCTTAGTTTTTCTACGAGCAGTATGAAGATCCCCTGCCGGCTTGCTAGGCCAGTCGCAGGTTTAGGACAAAAATCTGACCATATGGAGTCAGTTCTCCCATGACGAGCCATAGCCTCGTTAGCTTATGACATCGCGATCATGGTTTCCCGGTCTACACCACGTGGAGGTGGGGGTTGACTTGTGTAGTCTGCGGGTCATCGGCAGGCTACTAATTTTCACTCTTCACCCCTCCTGGGAGAGGCTAGCCGATCTTAACCCTGCTGGCTGCAGGGCCAGGCGCAGTCCACACCTTGTCTCCCGATGTTTATACTTCACCTCGACACCGCAAGGTACAAGAGGAACATGATGAGATGAGATGAGATGAGACATGAATAATACGGGGAAATCGGACATAGCTGCATGGGATAGCTAAAGATAGGAGGGCTTGAAGCCAGTTGGTTCAGTGCCTATATCCCAATGGGAGGATAAAGGATGGAAGAATAAGACAGATGACCCACAAGGACTTGTATAATCTCGGAGAATATCTTCGGGAGACGAGGTAGCTCAGTGGCTAGAGCGCTTGTCTGCCGTCCCGTTGATTGTGTGTTCGGATCCCTCTCGTGGTGGGCTTTTAAAAATAAGAAACATTGGTGTGGGCTTCCAGATCGGTCCAACCCCAAAAAAATGGGCACCAGAAATTGTTCTGGGAAGTAATGGCGGCCGGTGTATATATTGCTGGCATCACTCAGCGAGTGCCAATTTGTCTTTTCTATCTATCCCTACCTAACTGCCTGCCAGCCTATGCCTGTCTGTCTGTCTGTCTGTCTGTCTGTCTGTCTGTCTGTCTGTCTGTCTGTCTGTCTGTCTACATATTATATTAACAGAAAGTCGTGTTCAGTTTGGTGTCAGATGTGGACGGTTGTAAGGAAGGAAGAAGCCATCCTGTATTCATACACCATGTTACCTGTATCAGCCCATCTCTGACGCTGATAGACCACACAGAGGTTAACGCGCTCATCTATGATCACTCAGATAGCCCCGAAGTGCTCATCTATACAGATGGATCTGTTGTAAAGCAGCAGAGAAGTGCGTGGGCATTTACAGCCCGTTCAGCGGGCCGAACCGTTCAAGAATCCAGTGGTGCCCACTCCATGACCATGAGCAGCATGACGATGGAGGTGATGGCAGTTACACAGGCTTTCATATGGCTGGAATCACAGCATTATACCAACGTGTGTGTACTAAGTGATTCAATGAGCATGATTCAGAAGGTCGAAGCTGGATCTGTACGTAGACAGTGGACTGAGTCGCTGCGGAAGTCTGTTGTCCGCAAAGTCACCTTCATCTTCGTCCCGGGACATGCGGGAGTCGAGGGAAATGAACGAGCTGATAAATTGGCTGGCTCTGCACCCCCTGTAGATGGCCAGCCCATGGATCGTGCCGATGTTATTAACGCCCTTAAAGATATGGCGAGAACAGAGGATTTTGACGCCAGTGATTCCACATCGCTTTCCAGGATGAAAGACCTGGGAGTAAGAATCGGCACAGCCAGACGCGAGAGGTACATCGGGAAAACAAAGCGCCTCGTCAACCAACACAGAACTGGCACTATTAGCCACCGGACGCTGATGCATATGCTGGGGGGAGGATCTGAGCACCTATGGACATGTCCGGAGTGCAACGAAGATACCCCAACTGATAACTAACTAACTAACTAACTAATTATCTGTTCCAATCTCTATTCTTATTCTCCCTGATCTAAATCGTTGTTAAGTTAATTCTCCACATTCTAAGTATGTAATAATTCTCCTTAATCTACGTATATTCTAATTCATCTCATTCTAAATATATTATAATTCTTCACATCCTTAGAAGATAATTCTCCCCTATTCTAAGTATATTCTAATTCTGCTTAATCCAAGTCTGTTCTCATTCTCCTTAATCTTAAATCTATTCTTATTCTCTTTATTCTATGTACAATCTATTTCCTCAGTTCTTTGTATATTCTAACGCTCCCCAATCTAAACCCGTTATCTGTCCCCATTCTGAGTGTATTGTCCCATAGCCGCCCCATTGCTACCTCCCTTCTCATATCATCTGGACTGCCGAATGACTTTATTTATCCCGTTTTGTCGTTATCCCGGCCGGCTGCGACTGTCCCACACACTGAGCTTCATTTTCAATAAAGATTCCCTAGGCTGGCCTGTGTACAGATCTATCAAATAGGCTAACCTGTAGCTATCCCTACAGTTGGAACAGTAACCAGACATCAAAGCCTCGCAGGGTGTACCCCTAAAACACACACGCACGCACTCGCTCACTCTCACACAGAGTTTAACATTTACCCGTAAATTAATGATACTTCTCGAAATGTACCCAACTGCGTGTCACAGATCTGTGGGCCTGGCAAGACGATGCTAATCCCACAGGTTTGGAGGCTCTCGGCGAAGTTCTATCAGAAAAAACGGAATGTAACTAACTGTCTGCTCGATGTGATCTTACATTTGTGGGGTTTCTACTTCAGCTGGGCTCTGTTTGGCAGGGCTGGGCAGGTCTTGATAGCCGGCGGTACAGTTCAAATATTGACTGCACTAGCTTACAGTTTGTGTGGCTCGTTGGCACCTGTGTGTTCTCATCGTTGTCGGGTCTTTCTTTCTTTCTTTCTTTCTTTCTGTCTTTCTTTCTTTCTTTCTTTCTTTCTTTCTTTCTTTCTTTCTTTTTCCACCGCATTTTTCTTAATCGTTATTCTTTCTTTCTTTCTTTCTTTCTTTCTTTCTTTCTTTCTTTCTTTCTTTCTTTCTTTCTTTCTTTCTTTCTTTCTTTCTTTCTTTCTTTCTTTCTTTCCCATCTTAATCGTTATTCTTTCTTTCTTTCTTCATCGTCTTTTTCTTTATCATTATTCTTTCTTTCTTTTCATCGCATTTTTCTTAATCGTCTTTCTTTCTTTCTTTCTTTCTTTTCTTTCTTTCCTTTCTTTCTTAATCGTTATTCGTTCTTTCTTTCTTTTTTTCATCGTCTTTTTCTTTATCATTATTCTTTCTTTCTTTCTTTCTTTCTTTCTCCACCCATCGCCGTTTCATAATCGTTGAGTGTGACTGAACTAGTGCAGCCCATGTTGTTGTCAGCGCGTATGGTTAGAGGGGCGAAGGGTTGTCTGGGAGAGTCCCCTGGCTGGAGACAAGACACGGCAGAAGGTGAGCACAGGCATCCGAAGGCCTACACACAGCTGCAGGCGATTGGACAGCTGGCCGCCTTGCTTGATGTTCATACAGTGGTGTGAGCGTGGTCCGTTCATAAAGCGGTGGCAAACTACTGAACGTAGACTGGCCTAGTAGGTCACAAACAGGACAGAAACGCAGATATTGACTACGACGTCCTGTAAAGAACACGCAACTAACTTGGAATGTTGGAACCTGTTATTGTTAACATACTTCCACCAAGGCTGCTAGTTCATTTCATCACGAAGTGGCCGCAGTGGCATAGGGGTTAATTGTTTGCTAATCAACATGGGGTCTGGGTTCAGTCGCCAAGAGTGGCAGGATTCTGTGGTTAGCTTGTGATCAGTGCGGCGTTGCCACCGACCCAACCTCATAGCATCATTATATGTCATGCTGATCAGCGTGGCCGGTCATGGCTAGCCACGTCACACCATCACTAGAGTCTTGGATCCGGTCTTGTCCCCATCATGTCACGTGGCCAAGCCAGCCAGGTATGTATATCTTTGCTATACCCTTACGCTTTTCTTGTCAGCGCTGCCAGTTGTCACTCAGTTTTCACATTTACTTCTCCTCAGAATGTGTCCAACAAATCTTGACTATTTCTAGTTTTTCTAATCCAGTGGTTCTCAACCCCCCCCCCCCCCCCCCTTTCATATTTCCTATCTAAAAATCCCTTCACCCCTACACAGTATACGTAAAAATGGAAGGTAAATTTAATAGCATATGCTAAAACAAGTCTAGACATCCACATAAAACATGATTTGTGGGTCTACTTACTTTATAAAATGAATTTTAGAAGGATGAGACGTACATAACTGTAAAGTATGAATGGAAAAACAATATCAAGTAATCGGTTCTCGTATTAACGCGATCTTGAAATGGTCTTCATTCCCCCCCCCCCCCCCCCCTAAACCCTAAAATTCCTCACTGGGGAGGGGGGAATTCCCCACCGGTTGAGAACCACTGCTCTAATCAATTTACGGTTTTCGTGTGTTTCTTAAAGGCTGTCTCGTTTGTTTTTCCTTTTGTCCGTGGTGGTCGTCGTTGTCGCCTTTTATTTCACAAGGGACTATAAGTCCCTCAACCAACTCACGCCAAGCTCTTTGTGGGCGTAATGATGATCAGTAGCATGTTACAGCTGCAGTTTCTACGAGATGAGGCAGTCAGTTCTACCCAACCCCTCTTAAGTCATACATGTTAGGTCACATTGTTACTATTCTTGCTGTCATTATGGCCCCTGGAAACCTACAGGCGACCCGGTCTATATATGGTATTGTTTGCATTTTCCTGACAACGTGGATATGGGTAATTGTTAATAATTGTCTGGAAAATAAATCGACGAGAAAGAGAACTGGCCACACCACTCAGTATCCCTTTGCTTCTGAATATGTGGAGACCTAACGCAGCCGGCTTCGTGGCGAAGAGTTTACGGACGCAGTTCGTAATTCCGCATACCCCGTTTGAAACACAGCTACGGGAGATTTGGCAGCAGACCGCTTTGCGTTGGTTTTCTTGACGAAATGGTATGGGTGCCGATCGTTCAGAGAGCAATGGAAATCTACTGAACGTAAACTTGCCAAGAGATCACAAACAGCATAATAATTCTGGGGTTGACTGCCTCGTCCTGTAAAAGGATACGCAACTAACTTTTTTTTAACACTTCATGCCCCTTACGATGAATGGAACTGGCACCCCCACTCGGTATCCCTTTGCTGCTGAAGATGTGGAGACCTTACCTTCGGCAGAGTCTGCTACCAGATTGCCTTTATCTCTGACGCTGAACGAGCCAGCGAGCGAGCGAAGAAAGCCAGGCCCGTGCGAAATGGATGTAATATATGCCGGATGCTTGATACATATGCCAGCAGACATAAGGTGTTCTGGTGGCGTCAGATTCCCCCGGAGTTGTTGACTAAAACAGTAGCCGCGGCGTTGGAGTTGCCTGACTGTTCGCTGCTCGTCTTGTATCTAATTATGTGTTTACCAGAACGGGGCCAGGGCATAATTGTGAAACCAAACGCTGATGGCATAATTTCTAGCACATGTCAGAAAATCCCCATTTGTTTTCTATAAATGGGCGGGGGTGGGGGGCAGGACGTGGGCTGGGGCTTAGGGGAAACAATTTGGGGGATGAAATAAAGGGGGTGGGGGATGTGGACCTGGGGTCTCGGGAAATAGTCGGCTTGTATTAGGGAAAACGGTAGGTGGGCTGGTGTTATGGAAATTATCAGAATGGGTGTAGGCAGGGAAAACAATAATTGGATTTGAAACAAGGGAGGCAATACGTAAACTGAGAAAACTGTAGATGGACGAGTTAGGATAAGTGGGCTGGAGTATTGGGAATTATTAGAATGGGTTTGAGTCAGAAAACCAGTAAGTGGGCTGGGGTCAGGGATGACTATAAATGGGCTGGTATCAGGGAAGACAATAAGTGGACTAGAGTCCAGGGAAGACAATAGAAGGGCTGGAGCCAGGAAAGGACAATAAGTGGACTGCAGTTAGGCTGGAGTCCGGGAAGACAATAAGTGGACTGGAGTCAGGCTGGAGTCAGGGAAGAACAATAAGTGGACTACAATTAGGCTGGAGTCAGGGAAGACAATAAGTGGACTGGAGTCAGACTGGAGCCAGGGAAGAACAATAAGTGGACTGGAGTCACGCTGGAGCCAGGGAAGAACAATAAGTGGACTGGAGTCACGCTGGAGCCAGGGAAGAACAATAAGTGGACTGGAGTCACGCTGGAGCCAGGGAAGAACAATAAGTGGACTGGAGTCATGCTGGAGCCAGGGAAGAACAATAAGTGGACTGGAGTCATGCTGGAGCCAGGGAAGAACAATAAGTGGACTACAGTTAGGCTGGAGTCCGGGAAGACAATAAGTGGACTGGAGTCAGGCTGGAGTCAGGGAAGAACAATAAGTGGACTACAGTTAGGCTGGAGTCAGGGAAGACAATAAGTGGACTGGAGTCAGGCTGGAGTCAGGGAAGACAATAAGTAGACTGGAGTCCAGGGAAGACAATAGAAGAACTGGAGCCAGGGAAGACAATAAGTGGACAGGAGTCCAGGGAAGACAATAGAAGGACTGGAGCCAGGGAAGAACAATAAGTGGACTACAGTTAGGCTGGAGTCCGGGAAGACAATAAGTGGACTGCAGTTAGGCTGGAGTCCGGGAAGACAATAAGTGGACTGCAGTTAGGCTGGAGTCAGGGAAGACAATAAGTGGACAGGAGTCAGGCTGGAGCCAGGGAAGAACAATAAGTGGACTACATCTAGGCTGGAGTCAGGCTGGAGCCAGGGAAGAACAATAAGTTGACTACATCTAGGCTGGAATCAGGCTGGAGCCTGGGAAGAACAATAAGTGGACTACATCTAGGCTGGAGTCAGGGAAGAACAATAAGTGGACTACAGTTAGTCTGGAGTCAGGGAAGACAATAAGTGGACTGGAGTCAGGCTGGAGCCAGGGAAGAACAATAAGTGGACTGGAGTCACGCTGGAGCCAGGGAAGAACAATAAGTGGACTGGAGTCACGCTGGAGCCAGGGAAGAACAATAAGTGGACTGGAGTCATGCTGGAGCCAGGGAAGAACAATAAGTGGACTACATCTAGGCTGGAGTCAGGCTGGAGCCAGGGAAGAACAATAAGTCGACTACATCTAGGCTGGAATCAGGCTGGAGCCAGGGAAGAACAATAAGTCGACTACATCTAGGCTGGAATCAGGCTGGAGCCTGGGAAGAACAATAAGTGGACTACATCTAGGCTGGAGTCAGGGAAGAACAATAAGTGGACTACAGTTAGTCTGGAATCAGGGAAGACAATAAGTGGACTGGAGTCATGCTGGAGCCAGGGAAGAACAATAAGTGGACTGGAGTCACGCTGGAGCCAGGGAAGAACAATAAGTGGACTGGAGTCATGCTGGAGCCAGGGAAGAACAATAAGTGGACTGGAGTCACGCTGGAGCCAGGGAAGAACAATAAGTGGACTGGAGTCACGCTGGAGCCAGGGAAGAACAATAAGTGGACTGGAGTCACGCTGGAGCCAGGGAAGAACAATAAGTGGACTGGAGTCACGCTGGAGCCAGGGAAGAACAATAAGTGGACTGGAGTCATGCTGGAGCCAGGGAAGAACAATAAGTGGACTGGAGTCACGCTGGAGCCAGGGAAGAACAATAAGTGGACTACAGTTAGGCTGGAGTCCGGGAAGACAATAAGTGGACTGGAGTCAGGCTGGAGTCAGGGAAGAACAATAAGTGGACTACAGTTAGGCTGGAGTCAGGGAAGACAATAAGTGGACTGGAGTCAGGCTGGAGTCAGGGAAGACAATAAGTGGACTGGAGTCACGCTGGAGCCAGGGAAGAACAATAAGTGGACTGTAGACCAGGGAAGACAATAGAAGAACTGGAGCCAGGGAAGACAATAAGTGGACAGGAGTCCAGGGAAGACAATAGAAGGACTGGAGCCAGGGAAGAACAATAAGTGGACTACAGTTAGGCTGGAGTCCGGGAGGACAATAAGTGGACTACAGTTAGGCTGGAGTCCGGGAAGACAATAAGTGGACTGCAGTTAGGCTGGAGTCAGGGAAGACAATAAGTGGACAGGAGTCAGGCTGGAGCCAGGGAAGAACAATAAGTGGACTACAGTTAGGCTGGAGTCAGGGAAGAACAATAAGTGGACTGGAGTCAGGCTGGAGCCAGGGAAGAAAAATAAGTGGACTACAGTTAGGTTGAAGTCAAGGAAGACAATAGGTGGACTACATCTAGGCTGGAGTCAGGGAAGACAATAAGTGGACTACAGTTAGGTTGAAGTCAAGGAAGACAATAAGTGGACTACATCTAGGCTGGAGCCAGGGAAGACAATAAGTGGACTACAGTTAGGTTGAAGTCAAGGAAGACAATAGGTGGACTACATCTAGGCTGGAGCCAGGGAAGACAATAAGTGGACTGGAATCACGCTGGAGTCAGGGAAGACAATAAGTGGACAACATCTAGGCTGGAGTCAGGGAAGACAATAGAAGGACTGGAGCCAGGGAAGAACAATACGTGGACTACAGTTAGGCTGGAGTCAGGGAAGACAATAAGTGGACTACACCTAGGCTGGAGTCAGGGAAGACAATAAGTGGACAGGAGTCACGCTGGAGTCAGGGAAGACAATAAGTGGACTGGAGTCGGGGAAACTAATAGAAGGGAATACAAGTAGAGTGGCGTCAGGGAAGACAGATTGTAAATCTCAGTGGCAAATATTAATCTCTTGCGTCTTAGAAACCATTCATCATTTGCACCGTGGACAATTTTCTTCATTTGTGTCATGGCGATTGTTGTTCATTTACCTTAGTGCGAAATATATTCATTGAAGTAAAGGCACCTGCTGTTCCTTCAAGTCAATGCAGATTTCATACACCATGACAACTGTGCTTTAATTATGTCATGATAAATGTGCGCTTAAGTTATGGCATGACAAATGTGCTGTCTCTGGAATCCTACACGACTTCTGGTCTCTGCAGAGAACAGTACGGGAAGCGCTGTGTCGTGAGGTCGTCTGCAGTGGCACCCCATTTGCACCTCGCCAATGTGAAGTGCTTTACAGTATTGGTTCGAGCGTGTACAAACAAATCACCCTGAGACCTAGTGGCCTCTTTTCTCAGTATACCCAGCCCTGTACGCCTGCTTCACCAGATACTGGTGATGGTATGTTAGAAGTTTCTTAGTATACCCAGCCCTGTACGCCTGCTTCACCAGATACTGGTGATGGTATGTTAGAAGTTTCTTAGTATACCCAGCCCTTTACTTCTGTTTCAATAGTTTCTGGTGCTGGTATGTTAGAAGTGTTTCAGCATACCCAGCCCTGTACTTCTGCTTCAGTAGTTTCTGGTGATGGTATGTTAGAAGTGTCTCAGCATACCCAGCCCTGTACTTCTGCTTCAGTAGTTTCTGGTGATGGTATGTTAGAAGTGTCTCAGCATACCCAGCCCTGTACTTCTGCTTCAGTAGTTTCTGGTGATGGTATGTTAGAAGTGTCTCAGCATACCCAGCCCTGTACTTCTGCTTCAGTAGTTTCTGGTGATGGTATGTTAGAAGTGTCTCAGCATACCCAGCCCTGTACTTCTGCTTCAGTAGTTTCTGGTGATGGTATGTTAGAAGTGTCTCAGCATACCCAGCCCTGTACTTCTGCTTCAGTAGTTTCTGGTGATGGTATGATAAAAGTTTCTCAGCATACCCAGCCCTGTACTTCTGCTTCAGTAGTTTCTGGTGATGGTATGATAAAAGTTTCTCAGCATACCCAGCCCTGTACTTCTGCTTCAGTAGTTTCTGGTGATGGTATGATAAAAGTTTCTCAGCATACCCAGCCCTGTACTTCTGCTTCAGTAGTTTCTGGTGATGGTATGATAAAAGTTTCTCAGCATACCCAGCCCTGTACTTCTGCTTCAGTAGTTTCTGGTGATGGTATGATAAAAGTTTCTCAGCATACCCAGCCCTGTACTTCTGCTTCAATAGTTTCTGGTGCTGGTATGTTAGAAGTGTCTCAGCATACCCAGCCCTGTACTTCTGCTTCAGTAGTTTCTGGTGATGGTATGTTAGAAGTGTCTCAGCATACCCAGCCCTGTACTTCTGCTTCAGTAGTTTCTGGTGATGGTATGATAAAAGTTTCTCAGCATACCGAGCCCTGTACTTCTGCTTCAATAGTTTCTGGTGCTGGTATGTTAGAAGTGTCTCAGCATACCCAGCCCTGTACTTCTGCTTCAATAGTTTCTGGTGCTGGTATGTTAGAAGTGTCTCAGCATACCCAGCCCTGTACTTCTGCTTCAGTAGTTTCTGGTGATGGTATGTTAGAAGTGTCTCAGCATACCCAGCCCTGTACTTCTGCTTCAGTAGTTTCTGGTGATGGTATGTTAGAAGTGTCTCAGCATACCCAGCCCTGTACTTCTGCTTCAGTAGTTTCTGGTGATGGTATGATAAAAGTTTCTCAGCATACCCAGCCCTGTACTTCTGCTTCAATAGTTTCTGGTGCTGGTATGTTAGAAGTGTCTCAGCATACCCAGCCCTGTACTTCTGCTTCAGTAGTTTCTGGTGATGGTATGTTAGAAGTGTCTCAGCATACCCAGCCCTGTACTTCTGCTTCAGTAGTTTCTGGTGATGGTATGATAAAAGTTTCTCAGCATACCCAGCCCTGTACTTCTGCTTCAATAGTTTCTGGTGCTGGTATGTTAGAAGTGTCTCAGCATACCCAGCCCTGTACTTCTGCTTCAATAGTTTCTGGTGATGGTATGATAAAAGTGTCTCAGCATACCCAGCCCTTTACTTCTGTTTCAATAGTTTCTGGTGCTGGTATGTTAGAAGTGTCTCAGCATACCCAGCCCTGTACTTCTGCTTCAGTAGTTTCTGGTGATGGTATGTTAGAAGTGTCTCAGCATACCCAGCCCTGTACTTCTGCTTCAGTAGTTTCTGGTGATGGTATGATAAAAGTTTCTCAGCATACCCAGCCCTGTACTTCTGCTTCAGTAGTTTCTGGTGATGGTATGATAAAAGTTTCTCAGCATACCCAGCCCTGTACTTCTGCTTCAGAAGTTTCTGGTGCTGGTATGTTAGAAGTTTCACAGTATACCCAGCCCTGCACCTCTCCTTCAACAGCTTCTGGAGCTGTTACGTTGCCAGATCTCTATACAGGGTTCCGGTTCGGTCGCAAAATATCGTAAAATATGTACCTTGGCTGGCTTGACATTTTGCCTCTCTATCTGTCTGGGTGTCTGACTCCTTGCACCTCTGGCTGTCTGACTCTTGCACCTCTGGTTGTCTGACTCTTCCTGTCTATTTGCTTGACTGGCTGTGTGCGTCTCTACAGGGTCTCCGTGGCCAAGTGGTTAAGTCTTCTGTCTCGCGACCGAAGGTCGTTGATTCGTTTCCTAACCCCGACATTCAGGTCACGAGTACAGTTGTTTCGGAGATTTCCGGGGGTCATCGATGGAGCTACGGAGCTCGTGCTCTTTGCGAGCAATAGGCAGACCGTTCTATTTTTCTGTCTGCCCATCCCCAGGCATATCTGACAATCACCCTGTGTTTACTTGCTTGTCTAGTTCTCTGTCTGCGTGCCTTCCTGACTGTCCTTGTTTTGTATATCTGGCGTTTTATTTCTTTGTCTCTCTGTACCACTGTGTATGCGCACGCGTGTGTGCGTGTGAGTGTGTGTTTTTTTTTCTTTCTTTTCTCTAAGTGCATATCTTGTGGCAGTCGCTTACCCAGCAGTAAACTGACAACCTGAAGCGGGTATCACAGCGCGCAGTTAGCTTAACCGTTTTAAATAATTGAAAAATTACAACCCGACACGATATTTGAAACCGCCATGCATGTAGAACCACTGACAGCCCAAGTAGGCGTGCATGTACAATCAGCCGAGGAAGTAGGTCAACGGGCCACAACTGAAAATATTTACATAAAGGCGTTGTGGCCCCTTTTGATACTTACCTGTGGAGGAAAAGACCTCAGTGTTCTTCTTTCTATTCAATATACGGGAAATGTTAATTATACCTGTTTGAAGACGACAAACACCAGATCTGAAACGGGGTTACGTTGGGTTGGTGGCAGAGAAAGAAGAGATGTAGTAATAGTGTGGGTTTAAAGTAGTCTTCTGGTTAATGGGGTTTCTGTGGGATAAAATGGGAGTAGGGAAGGCAAGGGTGGGTAGAACTCGGTAAACATTGTCACCGACTCATTCTACTGGGAATGATACTAAGTTGAGACAAGCTTTTCAATAGGACTGGCAGTCAGCAATTAGTTTGTCGTTTTGTTGTTGTTGCCGTTGTGAAAACTTTTCTTGTTTCTGTTGATAAAATTTGTTTCTGCTGCTGCTGTATATGTTTTTTTTCCCTCTCTCTTCTCTCTTCCTCTCTCTTTTTCTCTCATTTTCACACGCTCCCTCTCTCTGTCCTCTCTCTGTCCTCTCTCTCTCTCTCTCTCTCTCTCTCTCTCTCTCTCTCTCTCTCTCTCTCTCTCTCGTCTTAACTCTTTCCGCGCTGCGGAAAGAGACCCGGCAATTTGGGATAAAACCCAGTGCAATGAAGTCGACCCTGTCGACTTGTTAGCTTTCTCGTCTTCTCTTTCTTTCTCTCTGTCTTCTTCCTGTCTCTCCTTCTTTCTGTCGAGCGCGCTGTCTCTCTCTATTTCTCTCTCTTTTATCTTTCTCAGGCTTTCTTTCTCTGTCTGTCGAACGCTCTCTCTCGCTCTCTCTCTCTCTCTCTCTCTCTCTCTCTCTCTCTCTCTCTCTCTTATTGTTTTTTTTTTTTGCTTTAAAATTTTTTATAAAAATATGGCACATATATCAGTTATTTGAAGTCGCCGTGGTTGAAAGAATAAGCGCTCTCTCTTAAACTTCCGGTGCTATCATGGCGGAGTAGGCGGTTCAATCCATTCACCAGCATATTACGCTGGACATAAATACCGACTTCTCGTTTGAAAGCGGTGGCAAACTTTTTAAAATTCTTTTTATTTATTCGCATATCCTTTACAGGACATCGCTGTCAACAGTAGCATCTTTCAGCTGTCTGTTGATTTCTTGGCAAGATTACGCTCAGTAGTTTGCCATTGCTTTCTGAGCGGCCGGCTCAGTTATCCCGCAAGTCACCAGCGGGGGTAGAACCGCTCCCAGCTCTCGCCGGCTACGAGACTCTGCGTGATAAACGGGATTACGGAGAGAAAGTGTTGAAACCCCTCGGCCAGAGAGACCGGCAGGTGGCAAACTACTGCACGTTAAATTGACAATAAAGTCAAACCTGTAGTTGACCGCTATGCCATGCAGTATGTTTTTTTAAAAATTCGGCACTGGACGGGCGATGTGATGAATGTTCCGCCGTCGCTTCGATGTCTCTGAACATTTCCTGGTGTCCGGTCTATGCTGGGCTTCTGATCCGGGACCCTAGGTGGGTTTTAAAATGGCCACCTCCATCTTGGAGGTTTGAACACGCGGCAACCGGGCCGGTAGGTAAGCATGCTAGCTACTGCGCTACCTCTGATATGGATTTAGTTGCATATCCTTTACAGGACGTCGCAGTCAACCCAAGTATTTTTTGTTTTGGCTGTTTATGATTTCTTGGCAAGTTTACGTTCAGTAGTTTGCCATTGCCTTTTAAACGGCCGGCACCCATACCATTTTATAAAAAGCGGTCTGCTGCCAAATCGCCTGCAGCTGTGTTTCGAACGCGCATGTGGTATTACCGTAATCCCCTTGCCACAGAGCCGACTCTGACATAGAGTACTGGTCTTATATTTTACTGAATCTGGATTTTTAAAACTTGGCGGGGTACAATCTTGGTACGCATTGATAAATTAGAAGCGATTTGTGATCCACCCCTCGTGGAGCGAAAGACCCCCATATATTTAATTTGTTTTCAAGTATGCCAAAGCCTTAAAAGAGATTGGGGTTACGCCGGAGAGAAGTTGGAGCAAATATGGCGATGATTGTCACTCTCTTAATGGCCAATATAAAGATGCTATCTCAACAGTGTGGGCTTTTCAAATGGGTGGAAAACGAGTGGGACCACCCAAGCAAGAGATGTGCACTGTGTGTTTGTAGTGCGACCTAGTCTCGTGGCGGCGGTGGTGTGGTGGCAGTTGACGGTTTCCCCAGCGTCAGTCAGTGTGATCGAGCTCTCTGTGTCTTAATACCTGGTTGATTGCACTGGCGGTTCCCCCCTCCCATCTACCTTTCCTCCTGCTCCTGACTGATCCCTCTTTGTGCGTTTCCTTTACTGAAGCAACAATGTATTTGCGGAGATTAATCTCAGAGAGAATGGAGCAGACTGTTTTATTTTTTATTTATTATTTTGTTACCAAAATTGGGGACCGCGGATACGGTTTTATACTCTCTAGATTGCTTATTTGATGGCGGTTTTTGCGTATTTGATGGCGGTTTTACAGACGACATTCGGTGAAGGGTTTAAAGGCTGAATGTGAAACACTTTCAGGGTGACTAGAAAAGTTTCACCGGAAATGAGACGAGCGTTTTTTTTTTTTTAAATTTGCAAATTGGGTATCTTGTTTTAGCTGGGGTCGTTTGTGGAGAATGTGTACAGTTGGTGTGGTGATGATTTTAGGGCATTCATTTGCATAGGTAATTATAGAACAGCAAACGATCACCTGTTAACGAGCCCGCCTTTTTTGTTTGGTGTTATACCGATCAATGCTTGCCCGCACGTTACCGGGCCCATCAAGGAAGTAGAGACTCATCATCATCATATGCCATGCCGACAAGCGTGGGCGGTCATGTTTCGCCATCTTACTCGATCACCAGAGTCTCAGTGTTCCTCTCTCGACCATGCCACGTGGGCAAACCATCCAGGTATTTACTTCTCTGCCTTCCCATTGTTCTGTTCCCCTCGATCTTGTCAGTTGTCATCAAGTTCTCCAATTTATTTCTTCTCAGAACTGATCAAGACAATTTGACTGCCTACGTCTAATTTCTCTAATCAGTTTACGATTTTTATTCGTTTCTTGTAGGACGTGGTCACTAGTTTTTCTGCCTGTCCATTGTATAGTAGCCAGCAGATAGGTTCCTCACTCTAGGAAAAATACAGGACGGAGCACACTCTCACTGAATGGCTCTCAGAGACTGCCACGCCACAACTGTCGACCATCAAAACAAACTCCAGATCACATCCTGCAAGATTGCCCAGATATTGCCACATATAGAATAGAAATCTTGTCCACATGAACAAAGCTGAAAGAAAAATTGTGGAGACCGATGAAAATCTTAAATATGCCGCCATATTCATGATCAATGCCATAATATATGCATAACAAATGTTTGCTGAACAAGAAAAATATGCGTGTCCTAATTACATGGGTTATATTTCTACTATGAGTACATACATATGAGAAAACTAAGAACACACTCGGCAGTTATGGAATATGTTTTGAATAAAGGGCTGATGAACCAAAGGCCTGGAATGCATGTGCTAGCCTGGTTTTGATTATCCCGCAATTGTTGCCGGTTTATTTATGCAACACGTTGGTGCCTGATTTGTTTTAGGCTGTTTAGCTGCAAATCTTGTGGCAGATGCTGAAATATAAGGTGCTGTCCACTTGATAGCCAAGAGATATTTGTACTCATGGAAAGGTTAGGGTTATACAGGCCAAGGTGTTGGGCACATGTAGCTTCTGGAGGTGCCAGGTGCTTGGTTAGTGCTGAAGGTTTGCTGATGAACTAAATGGTTTGCTGATGGCGAAAGGTCATCATCTGATTTGGTTGTGTTGCTGGAAATGCTGGTGCCTGCTGCTGAAGTTATGTCAAACTCAACCTGTCCAAGGATTTCATTACCCTGTGACTTGTTTGTTCTTACCCTTTTTCATATGTTTGTTTTTGGCATGTAGTTTACCCGCGTGTGGTTTATGTATTTTCTTTAGGGTTTTTCGTATCCACTTATTTTGACATTTAATCCAATTATCCTATACCGACTCCGTGGTGAAGGGGTTATGGACACAGTTCGTAATCCCACGCACCCCCGTTTGAAACACAGATGTGAGCGATTTGGCAGCAGACGTCGGGTATTTTAATGGAATAGTATGGATGCCGGTCATTCAGAAAGCAATGGCAAGCTACTGAATTTAAACTTGCTCAGGGATCACGAACAGGCAGAAAATGCTGGTGTTGATTGCTACATCCAGTAAAGAATACACAACTAACTTTTATCCTATACCACAGACTTAAAATGTTGCATGTCCTTTGCAGGACATTGCTGATTTTCTAACCAATGTTATATTTAGCGGTTTGCCATTGCTTTCTGAAGTCACCATTGAAGTCTAACTTAATTCTGGTGTAGAGATTAAACACCCCAACTCGTCATCAGAGCACTAAACATTTAAGAGTGAGCACACTAGTGCTGGATAGGACACACAATGAGAAAACCTGAGGATAGTATAACTAGACCGTCACCTGCCTGGAACCAAGAGGGTAGACAGAATTGTGGGAAACCTGAGAACAAGGAGAAAAAAAATTAAAGACAGAGATGGGGAGATCAGGGAGGGATGGAGCTGCAAAGAATATGTCTGCTGGCTGTGAGTTGGTGGAGGGCCCTCACCCCAGTAGGGAATGAAAGGAAAAACTATACAACATTATTATAAAAATATTCTTTCTGTCAAAAGCAAAGTAATGCATTTTATGCAATATGCCTGTCATATATTAGAGTTATATAATTGTATGTATTAATGTCTCCTTTACTTTATTGTGCCAATTGTATGATTTGCAGGGAGCTGAATGCGAACCAGATCTCGTGGACAATGGAGGATGCTGCTGGGGCATTCCGCGGCCTCACCAGCCTGACAAAGCTGGGCCTCAGAGCTAACGCTGTCCGTTCCATCGCTGTCCATGCATTTGCTGGCCTGCCCAAACTGCGCCAGCTGTACCTGGAGGACAATGACATCACATCCATACAGGAGAATGCATTTGAGACTCTACGTGATCTTAGAGACCTGTAAGTTGACTCTGTAATGCTGCTGCACGTCTGGATGTAGATGGTTTTGCAGGAGTATTTCTGAGTCCATTCTCTTATAAAAGTATGTAGGGGATCTCCATGGTGACGCTGTTTACCTCATGCTCCAATCCAAAGGTTTCAGACTCCCGTCATTTGGTGTATCAGGGCAGCTTTCCCTGACACTCCTATGGGTTGTCACTGGAACAAAGAAGTTCATGCCCTGTGTGGCGTTTTTGTTTGCCCGCTCTGCAAAAAGAGACTAGCCATTTGGGGGGAAAACCTGGTGTAATGAAGTGAATTCTCTTGCCTTTAAACTCCTGTAAAATACATGCTTTAGTGGCTTGTGAGTGGGATTACTTAGATATGTTTCAGATGGCAAGAATTGTAGTGTGCCTCACAAATTGTCTCCTCTTGATGTGCTTTCACAAATCTATATATCTGTCTATGTCTACACCTGCCTGTTTGTCAGTTTGACTGTCTTTTGTTTGTCTGCTTGTCTATGTCTGTCTTTCTGCCTGCCTGCCCCTGTCTGCCTGTCTATCTAAACAGATTAATTTTATCTTGTTCCATGGCATATGGTGTTCGTATTTGTGAATACCATTTGTGATAGTTTTATTTTTCTGTACTAAGTATATCAAACATCAGTCTTGATGTTTCTTCAAAGTGTTTGAAACACTCCAGTTTAGTACCATGAGACATGTTTCTGCGCTCATAGTTTTCATTGTCCAGACTCCTGTCTGAACTCACCAGCTTTAATGATTCCATTGTGTGCATTCCAGACAACACTGCAGACTCATTTTTCACCTGCGAATGTCTCAAATAGCTTTATTGCCTCCATTTTGTGTATATTTTGTGTGCAGTGTAGGAACTTTTTTGGCATTACTTACTTATTATTTTACCTTTATGTTGTCAGCAGTTTTGCTGGGCTACTTGTTAGTATATATTTTATTTAGTTATGTTGGAAATGAAAAGTATCTTACGCAGTAAGTCACTATCATTGAACGTAAGAAAGAGAATTCTGAAATGCTTATAGAATCTGTGTTTTGCTGCATGGCAGTGAATCTTGGAATGTAAATGAACAAATTAGGAAGAAATTAGAAGCAGCAGAAATGTGGTTCCTGAGACGATGATTGCCTGAAAGAGGCTAACGAAACTAGAACATTATATATAATAATAAGAAAGAGACAAACAGTTTCTTTGGTCATGTGATGAGAAGAAAGGCATTGGAGAACATCGTGATGACTGGAACGATGAAAGGGAAGAGAGGCAGAGGTTGACTAAGAGATATTATGCTGGATGGACTGAGACGGTGGCATGGAGGAATATCATCACCAAAGACTGAGATCTGTGGAGAGACATGAACACCTATGCCAGCTGGCAGGGCACTTGATGATGATGATGATGTTATATTTATAGAGCCACGATAGCGCAGTGGTTACTGGGGGTAATGTGCTTGAATCTCCACAGAGACAGGGGGGATACCAATATTGATTTAGACTCCATGTGGACCCAGCCTAAGATGGGTCCCAAGAAATGTTCTAGGATGTGAACGGCTGACACAATATCGACCGCAGCACCTGTCAAATGCTGGCAGGTCTAGACAAATACGAGACTGGCACCATATACACAGAACGCCCCAAGGAGGCCAGCATGGCCGAATGGATAAGAACACATATTTAAACATCCGGTGTGCTGATGCCGAGGTAAGGGGTTCAACCCCTACACCGGACAGCTGGACTAAAATGTTGACCTCTAAAATGTTAACCTCTAAAATGTTGACCTCTACTGGACTACGCTTGAGTTCAAAGCGAGTCCCCCCCAAAAATACGCCTCAAGTAGCTGAAAAGGGCACTTTACTTTTATAAAATTACATATTGCATTGTGTGTGTTTCTTTTTGTACGTTCCTGACTGCCCCACAAAATAATTTCATCCCTGTTTTGTCACTTGTATATTGCACAGAAGTTTGTTGTCTCTTGTTTTGTGCATGGTTCAAGCAGTTTTAATTTAATGGATTATGTTTCTGTTATATGTTGTTGACAGCTTAATTTCTATTCTTTTAACATGTAAAACTCTTGTCTGACTTTGGTTTAGCATGTGTTTCCAGTGGCTTTCTTAACTTTTGTTTCTCTTGTATATTGCAGATCCGGGTTATAACAACTTGCCTTTGTTTTATTCAGTATGTGTCAGATAGGTTTATTCACACATGTTTTCTTTGGATTATCTTTTTGTTATGTTTCTAAAGGGTTTATTAATTGTTTCCTTTTGTTTTCTGGATAGCTTTATTGACATTTTTTTTTTTTTCCATCTACATATTGCACACAAAACTTTATTGATTCTTTTTGTTTCTACTGTATGTTGTTCATAGCTCTATTTTAACTCTTGTTGTTAATGTTTGCTATATATAATTTTTCTTTGTAACTCATGTTTCTACAGAATATTGTTCACAGATTTATCAAATTGTTATTGCTACTGTACATTGTCTTCTCCTTTCACCCTTTATCCCCCTTTGGGGCATAGGGCCTTGGGAGTCTCCATGGCGAAGTGGTCAAGCTGTCTACCTCGCGCTCCAAAGGTTGTGGGTTCGATTCTGGGCTACGTCTTTCGGTTGACGAGTGCATTTTTCTCGGAGACTTCTGGTGGTCATCACTGGAGTTATGGAGTTTGTGCTTTGTGCGGCGCTTTCGGCAGCCCGTGCTGCGGAAAGAGACAGAGCCATTTGGTATAAAACCTGGTGCAACTTAAGAGGCTGGACTTAAGAGACTTGGGGGGGGGGGGGGCCTCAGCCGACTGATCATTAGCTGTTTCAGACAGCTCCATCCACATCCTTGCCTTGCTAAACATCTCTGTCTATACTTTTCTTTTCTGTTGTTAAGTCTTCCTCTAGTTTGTTTGCCCGGTGGATTCCAGAAAAAGGCATTTCTATTTAAACTATTCTCAGGTTTTTCTTAGTGTATGTCTTATAAGCACGAGCATCTTTTCTTGATCTCTTGGCTCATTGGTATTTGTCTAGTTCTCTCTATGAAATCTACATTGGTTATTTTGTCATACCAGTTTTGTCCTGCTGTTTTGCACAAGCACCAATTAATGAATGTTGATGGATTATTAGTAATTGTTTTAGTCATTCGCCATGTTTCTGATCCACTAAGGTTAGTGTTTAATATTCTAAGTTGGTCCTAGGTTTAATTTCTTTTGATTTCCGCACATTTCTTAGTGCTATAAAAACAACAAGTCTGTTAATAGGAACTTTCTTTGGTTTTGTGAAGTCTTAGGACCATCACATGTTTTTTTTTGTATGAAGTTTTAGGACCATCACATGTTTTTTTGTGTGAAGTTTTAGGACCATCACATGTTTGGTTTTGTGAAGTTTTAGGACCATCACATGGTTGGTTTTGTGAAGTCTTAGGAACATCACATTTTTGGTTTTGTGAAGTTTTAGGACCATCACATGGTTGGTTTTGTGAAGTCTTAGGACCATCACATGTTTGGTTTTGTGAAGTTTTAGGACCATCACATGTTTTTTTGTGTGAAGTTTTAGGACTATCACATGTTTGGTTTTGTGAAGTTTTAGGACCATCACATGGTTGGTTTTGTGAAGTCTTAGGAACATCACATGTTTGGTTTTGTGAAGTCTTAGGACCATCACATTTTTGGTTTTGTGAAGTCTTAGGACCATCACATGTTTGGTTTTGTGAAGTCTTAGGATCATCACATGTTTGGTTTTGTGAGGTCTTAGGACCATCACATGTTTGGTTTTGTGAAGTCTTAGGACCATCACATGTTTGGTTTTGTGAAGTCTTAGGACCATCACATGTTTGGTTTTGTGAAGTCTTAGGACCATCACATGTTTGGTTTTGTGAAGTCTTAGGATCATCACATGTTTGGTTTTGTGAGGTCTTAGGACCATCACATGTTTTTAGTCCTGAGTGCATGAAGGAATATGTGTCCATTCCTTCCCACCCATAGTGAATGACGAGAGCTGACATTGAGCCCTTGTCCAGCACTGTTATCATAACTTTCGAACCATTTTATACCAGAGTGTCCACTAGTGCAGTAAAATCTCTTGGAAATTAGTGGAAATCATAAGAAGTGAAACTTAGCACCAAAGTTAGAATGTATATTACTGTACATTGTTGACAGATTAGTGTACTCACATTGCTTCTGTACACAACTTTATTGACTTATGTTTCTGCTGTACACAACTATAATGACTACTGTACATTGTACACAACTATATTGACACATCTGTCTACTGTACACTGTACACAAATATATTGGTTCATGTTTCTACTGTACTTTGCACATGTTGCTTTATTGACACATTACTTCCTCCCTCACTCCATCCCTGTTTAACCTACAAACTATAAATCTAAATACGGGCTGTTTACAACGCAGTGCCAGGGACAGGAAATGACTCACACGTGAAAAGAGCAGTGCACTTAAGATCTCATGCGGGCATTTTCACACAATATCACATGCAGTCACTGACATTTAGGCATTTGTTGACACGCGTGTGATGCAGACATTGTCTTTTCTCTCTCCCCCAAGCCACCACACACGTGTTTGTGATTATTTGAAAATGCATTGCCAATTTGCACATGCAGGCGCTTCAACTCCTCCAAATTGTTCTGTGACTGTCACCTGGCATGGCTGCCTCCCTGGCTCAAGCAGAGCGGTTTCCAGCACTCGGCTTTGGGCACCTGCTTGCACCCACCTGTGCTACGAGGGGCAGGCATCTTTCAAATTGATGTCTCGGACTTTAAGTGCAGTAAGTTTTTTTTTTTTAGTTTTTTTTTTTATAATTCCTGTTTTTATGTTAAGTATTTTTCTTCTATCCTGGGCAAGAAATAAACTTGAAAACGTAGTGACAACTGAAGAACTTGAAAGGGAAAGAGCTCAAGGACATAAGAGATAAATACCTTATGACCTGGCTAAATGGCTCAGTTATGACAATAACTTAGACTTGATCCAAGGCTGGTAATTTCTTGGGTATATTGGCATGGCACAAGATGATGATGGGTGTATTTTTATGATGACACAGGGATGTGTTAGTATGTTGACCAGTGATGTATTAGTATGTTGACTAGGGATGTATTAGTATGTTGACTAGGGATGTCTTAGTATGTTGACCAGGGATATATTAGTATGTTGACCAGGGAAGTATTAGTATATTGACCAGGATTGTATTATTAGTATGTTGACCAGGGGTGTATTAGTATTTGTACCTGGGATTTATTAGTAGGTATACCTAAGGATGTAATAGTATGTTGACCAGGGATCTATTAGTATTTTGACCAGGGATATATTAGTATGATAACCCAGAGGTGTATAATTATGATAATGAGAGATACATGAGTTGAAAGATACAACACAGAAACACACAATGATCCCACACACGTTTGTTGTACTGATATGTATCCACAAACATATGCACACATATAGACACCCGCTTCGACAGATATACACATGTAGACACATCCACACTAAGACACGCTGACACACACACATGCAAGCACACACAGACTAATATACACAGAGGCACACACACAGAAATGCACCCACCCTCAGACGCACACACACAAAACACATTCACCCACACATATACACCAACACACATGTAGATTTGCACACACACACACCCATTTCCACTAACACAGGGATATAAACTGTTAATTTGTCGAACCAAGGCCAGTGAAATGCTTCATAAGGGTTCAAATCACTAGCTATCCATGATAGTAAACAGCTGTTCTTGAATACCACCTCAAAATATCCACCTGTCCTGGACAGCTTCTCTTTTTATGCCAGTTTGATTCTCCCCCTGATATTTTCTGAAATCCATCACATGAAAATCTTTCTATCTCCAGACAGCCAAGAGTTCCCGAAGCCTGTGATGCTTGAAAGTCCCAAGTCAGCCAATGGCTACAAGGGAGAAAATCTGACCCTGACGTGCGTTGCTGCCATCACTGGGGACAGCCAGCCTCGGATACACTGGAAGAAGGATAATATGGTAAGGGCGTCACCTGTTGGTTATCGGGACACAAGAGGGAAGAAAAGAATATTCACTGTAACCTACCATGCTTATTGTAGGAGGTGACTGAGAAGGGTTGGCATAACACTGCCTCATCCCCATAGAAACCATCCAATCTGATTTATAGTTTAAAAAAAAACAAACTTTCCACTTTGTTCAACCAGCCTCAGTGGCGTTGGTTATAATTGTGGTGGTCCACGGTGTGGTATAAATTGTTCTGGTTCCTTTGCACATAAGATGACTTCTACTGATGCATGTCTGACCAGGTTCCTCTTTTTTCATCATCCTCCATTCCTTCCTTCGCTGACGACATCCTCGATGTTTCTTCCTGTTGTGAAGTTGTCTAGCATTGTGTGGTTGCCAAATAAAATCCTATATGTTTTTGGTAACATTCCACCTTTGGGTGTCTGGTATGTTCACTGGTAAGGCTGGAAACAAATATTTCATTGTCCTTTAAACAAAGAAACCATGAACGATATGTTGCACCATCATCCGGTGCATATTGCAGAGTTATCTATCATATGATTCAAATAAATTAATAATACTTTTGGCTGAGATGCTTAAAATTTCATTTTCCCTTTTCGCCAGGTGTTTGGTCTTAATTCTCCACTTCTCTCTGCCATCTGAAATGATAATGATGTTGATGTTTGATATTGTTTATATTATTATTTGTTGTTCAGCTGTGTAATTTCTACCATCATCTTTCTTTCCACGCAAATCTTTCTTTCTTGATTTCATCCACCTGTCTAGTATAATCAAGCAGTCATGTTACTATACTAGAAAAGAGAAGCAAAAGGAGACAAAAAAGATTGTGGAATGAAAGATTTCAGTTGGAAGCTTAAACAGCTCAAAAACAAACAACAGTGTGTGCCCATATAAGGCTAAATTATGTATACCACTTCTTCTGTAAATTTGCTTTATACATTTCATTTGTCGTTTTCTGAATTGTTTGATGAGTGTATAAGTTACATTAAAATGTCAGCTTGTGTTTTATTTTCTGTCCATGATGTTCTAAGCATTCTTCTTAAAAAGCACATGTGTACAACTTGAAGTTTCTTCAACATGTCATTAGTCAGATACAACTTTTCAACATGTCATAAGTCAGATACAGCTCTTCAACATGTCATTAGTCAGATACAACTCTTCAACGTGTCATTAGTCAGCTACAACGCTTGAATGTGTCATTACTAAGATACAACTCTTTAAATGTCATTGGTCAGATAGAACTCTTCAACATGTCATTTCTCAGATACAGCTCTTCATGTCATTAGTCAGATACAGCTCTTCATCGTGTCATTAGTCAGATACAGCTCTTCAACATGTCATTAGTCAGATACAGCTCTTCAACATGTCATTAGTCAGATACAACTCTTCAACATGTCATTAGTCAGATACAACTCTTCAACATGTCATTAGTCAGATACAACTCTTCAACATGTCATTAGTCAGATACACCTCTTCAACATGTCATTAGTCAGATACAACTCTTCAACATGTCATTAGTCAGATACAACCCTTCAATATGTCATTAGTCAGATACAACTCTTCAACATGTCATTAGTCAGATACAACTCTTCAACATGTCATTAGTCAGATACAACTCTTCAACATGTCATTAGTCAGATACAGCTCTTCAACATGTCATTAGTCAGATACAGCTCTTCAACATGTCATTAGTCAGATACAGCTCTTCATGTCATTATTCAGATACAGCTCTTCATGTCATTAGTCAGATACAACTCTTCAACATGTCATTAGTCAGATACAACTCTTCAACATGTCATTAGTCAGATACAACTCTTCAACATGTCATTAGTCAGATACAGCTCTTCATGTCATTAGTCAGATACAGCTCTTCATGTCATTAGTCAGATACAACTCTTCAACATGTCATTAGTCAGATACAACTCTTCAACGTGTCATTAGTCAGATACAACTCTTCAACATGTCATTAGTCAGATACAGCTCTTCATGTCATTAGTCAGATACAACTCTTCAACATGTCATTAGTCAGATACAACTCTTCAACATGTCATTAGTCAGATACAACTCTTCAACATGCCATTAGTCAGATACAGCTCTTCATGTCATTAGTCAGGTACAGCTCTTCATGTCATTAGTCAGATACAACTCTTCAACATGTCATTAGTCAGATACAACTCTTCAACATGTCATTAGTCAGATACAACTCTTCAACATGTCATTAGTCAGATACAACTCTTCAACATGTCATTAGTCAGATACAGCTCTTCAACACGTCATTAGTCAGATACAACTCTTCAACACGTCATTAGTCAGATACAGCTCTTCATGTCATTAGTCAGATACAGCTCTTCATGTCATTAGTCAGATACAGCTCTTCATGTCATTAGTCAGATACAGCTCTTCATGTCATTAGTCAGATACAGCTCTTCATGTCATTAGTCAGATACAACTCTTCATGTCATTAGTCAGATACAGCTCTTCATCGTGTCATTAGTCAGATACAGCTCTTCAACATGTCATTAGTCAGTTACAGCTCAACATGTCATCACTCAGATTCAGCGCTTTAATGTGTCATTAGTCAGATACAGCTCTTCAACATATCATTAGTCAGGTACAGCTCTTCAACATGTCATTAGTCAGATACAACTCTTCAACATGTCATTAGTCAGATACAACTCTTCAACATGTCATTAGTCAGATACAACTCTTCAACATGTCATTAGTCAGATACAACCCTTCAATATGTCATTATGACATGCAGAATTGTGCTCATATATGATTGAAAATATCAGATACAAATACAGGCCTACCACACACAAAAGTTTGAAAATATCAGATACAAATACTGTCCTGTCATTGTTTAAGAGTAAATGTTGTTAACATATAAACAGAGCAACATTACACATTTTATGGAGGTCAGTCGGCTATTGGGTACAATGTTCTGATTACTGTTGCTGGCAGCTTCTGAATGACTCCCTGTCCGTGGTTACTGCTAGCAGCGATGGTGATGTCAAGCGATACACTTCCAACCTACATCTCACCGACATGCAGGACTCCATGGCTGGCCGATATCAGTGTGTGGTGTCCAATGACTTTGGGTCTACTTTCTCCCAGAAGGCTTACATCAATGTATATGGTGAGGAGATTTCTCTGAATAGGAAACAGTGTTGAGTTAAAAGTTCTAAGAATATAACTTATTTTTATATGCATGTAGTTTTCCAGATTGAATTGTAATTTATCAGAGTTTTCTAAAATCAAATAGGTTTTCGTTTCATTGTCTCTGTGTTTCCTTGCATCTTTAATTTCTTTCTTTCCTGTCTGTCTATCGGTATTTAAAAGTATTATGTTGCAGTGTAATATGTAGTCTCTCTCTCTCTCTCTCTCTCTCTCTCTCTCTCTCTCTCTCTCTCTCTCTCTCTCTCTCTCTCTCTCTCTCTCTCTCTCTCTCTCTCTCTCTCTCTCTCTCTCTCTCTCTCCCCCCCTCCCCTCCTTTCTTTCTTTCTTTCTTTCTTTCTTTCTTTCTTTCTTTCTTTCTTTCTTTCTTTCTTTCTTTCTTTCCCTTTCTTTCTTTCTTTCTTTCTTTCTTTTTTTCCCTTTCTTTCTTTCCCTTTCTTTCTTTCTTTCTTTCTTTCTTTCTTTCTTTCTTTCTTTCTTTCTTTCTTTCTTTCTTTCTTCTCATGGTAACACTATACTTATTTAATGCTACATAATCTACTGTTGTACAAAATGTACTGTCCACTATATTTCCCTGATAAAGGAGGCAAAGTTCCCATCTGTGTTGCAATCAGCCTCAGACTCCACAACTCTATGATAGTAATTTGTCATGCCATGGCTTCCATGACTTCTCCTCCGCCCTCATCCTACAACCGTCACATACATTTGCAGTGTACCCAGTCTTCCTGAAGGTGCCTAAAGATGTCACAGTGAAAGCAGGAAAGCCCGCAGAGCTGAAGTGTGCAGCAACAGGCCAACCGACCCCGGTGATCTCTTGGCAGAAGGACGGGGGAGACAATTTCCCGGCGGCGCGGGAGAGGCGCATGCAGGTCTACCCCAACGATGATAGGTTCTACATCATGAACACTCGTGTGGCGGATGAAGGTGTCTACAGTTGCATGGCCAGGAATGAGGCTGGTGTCGTGATCACTAATGCTACAGTGACTGTCTTAGGTTAGTCTGGTGTTGTATGTTGTTGTTGCTGCTGGTAAAGGTAGTCAGAAGAAGAAGAATGGTCTGAATATTTTATTAGCCCTTATAGATGATTTTATAGTGAAACTACCAGGAATACTTGATGAATTCATATAGATGACTTTATTTTGGAACTATTATAAATGCTGTTGGAACTACCAGGAATACTTGATGAATTCATATAGATGACTTTATTTTGGAACTATTATAAATGCTGTTGGAACTACCAGGAATACTTGATGAATTCATATAGATGACTTTATTTTGGAACTGTTATAAATGATATTGGAACTACCAGGAATACTTGATGAATTCATATAGATGACTTTATTTTGGAACTGTTATAGATGCTGTTTCAACTACCAGGTATACTTTATGAATTTATATAGATGACTTTATGTTGGAACTATTATAAATGATATTGGACATTTTTTTTAAATGTTATGGATCAATTCTGAAACAAGTGAGATAGAATACCTACCCTTCTTGGATCATCATCATCATCATCATCATCATCATCATTATCATCATCATCATCATCATCATCATCATCATCATCATCATCATCATCATCATCATCATCATCATCATGTGCCATGCTAACCGGCTTAGACACACATGCATTTCAACAGATTTCAGTCCTCGGTGATTTAGGTCAGTTCTGTTGCTGAAATTCCATAATGCCATCTCTTTAGAACATCCAGCATTGTTTCTCTCGGTTTGCCTCTTCTACCGCTGATCTTTCCAGTTGTCACAATATTCTCTAACACCTCTCTTATCTTTACTTGATCTAAAGCATCTTTACAAGATGAAGATTATTTTATGTCACATATCTAAGTCAGTGAAGATGATAAAGATAGTTCTCAAGCCTTGATGTACAGAACAAATTGTGGATAATCAGTAGGTTCGTGAGAAATCACTTGGAGGCTGTAGAGATGTTGTTCTATAGAAGATTACTGAGAATACCTGGCAGCAGTATCATGAAGAGATATTGAAAAAGGGAGTCTCCATGGTGAAGTGGTCAAGCCATCTGTCTCATGCTTTGAAGGTTGTGGGTTTGATTCCAGGCTGTCTTTCGGTTCATGAGTGCATTTTTCTCTTCTGAGGGATAAAAATTTTTCTTTCCTGAGACTCCTGGGGGTCATCACTGGAGCTACAGAGTTTGTGCTTTGTGCGATGCTTTTGGCAGGCCACCCAGCGGAAACAGTTTGAGCCATATAAGATAAAACCCGGTGCAATGAAGTCGATCCTCTCGACTTGTAAGGCTTCTTAAGATTTCGAGAGATACCGACTCCCAAAGAGAACTGATTGCTCTTACCAGCAGCAGACAGTTCACAAAGGTTGTTTAAATATTTCCAGTGCCTCCATACATCGAGCAGCCCATGCAGAGCAAGAAGTCTTCAAAGAAAGGAGAGACAACTGTCTTGCAGTGTATGGCGTCTGGAAGTCCCCAGCCCAAGCTGACCTGGCTGAAGGATGACAAGGAGCTGGTGGTGAGTGAAAGATTCTCTTTAGTTGTTCAGGGCCCTCTCTTTCTGTCAGTGCCCTCTCTTTCTGTCATTGCCCTCTCTTTCTGTCATTGCCAGCTCCTCAAGATGTGTGTAGCTGTGTTATCAAAGTATGAAGATGGTGAAATAGCATCCTTTACGTAATAAACAAATAATGAGCATGTGTTGTTAGTTCTGTATTTTCATTGACCATTTGGCAGGCAGTGAGTGGTGTAGTCAGTGTGATGCTTGTTGTCTTTGCTGTCATAGACATCATGTGTACCTATCTTAGAGGTTGAGTGGAGTGACCAGGCTCAGAGATGAAGACTTTATTTCCATGGCAGTATGAGATATATGGTGCTGGATCCACAGTTTTGTATTCAAATTATACATCAATGAGTGATGTGATCAGTGTCTTGCTGACTGTCATTACTGTCATAGTGCTGTCTTTACTGTCATAGACATCATGTGTACCTACGTTAGAGGTTGAGTTGAGTGGTCAGGTTCAGAGATGAAGACCTTAGTTCCATGGCAGTGTGTCACTTTATTTCCCAGAAAAATAGCTTGTGCCCATTTTGTGAAGATGTGTCCACCCTGGGGCAAGTGGTCCATAAGACAAATCCCACAGTAGGGAAGATTTAAACCTAGGACTGTCATCTTGACTGTCTACTGATATGCAACATATGATTTAGTAGCTTAACAAAAGAAAGACACATACAGATAAAAGGTAACATTTCAACCACAATCTTTGTCAGTGAAAAGAAAACAAAAAGAAAGCAAGAGTACTTAGCTGGAAGGAAAGAAGAAAAAACAAAGAAACTGACATGTTATATATAGTCCATAAGTATGAAACATCTGAATTGCTTATTTCTTTGTAATGTTTCCTTGTGCCTGTGTATGTCTTTTGCAAAGCATAATAGTCATGTTTTATGTTCATTCATTGTCAGTATTAGCATAATTAGAGCAGTCACCCCAGTTTTCAATACCTCGGTAGGGGTAGACAAAACTTTCCTCACAAGGATGGATTTCACTCCTGTCCATATTATTAGTTTAAAAAGAAAAAACACATTAATGTAGCCCCAAGGTGTTTATTGTTGATGAGGTGTGAACTTTTAAGTTTGTAAATATTCTTGGCCAAGATATAACGACTTGGCATGGCCAGTTTTCTTTCTCATCGCCTTTCCCTCCTAGACAATTCTCAGAAGATTGTCTGGTATCCATTTTCATGAGGCTGGGCCAGCCTCAGAGTTGCTCTAGTTGGGCAATCAGTCCTGCATCTGTTGGGGATACAACAGTTAATAGTAGGTCAGCATGGCTGAATGGATAAGAACAAGTGTTCTTAAACATCTGGTGTGGTGATGTCGAGATAAGGGGTTCAACCCCTACACCGAACAGTTGGACTAAAATGTTGACCTGTCATCCTTGACTTGGGGATGTAAATTACAAATACCTCTGAAGCTGGAGTGGGTTCGCCTGATGGTGAGGGACACTTAATAGGGAAAGTTAATCCACACGCAAAATTCAGTACAGCACTACTAGAAGTAGTGTGTTTGGATTACGTTTGAGTTCAAAGCGAGTGCCATATAAACTAAATTAGTTATTAGTAAACTGGTTTTATAAAGTTTAGTTAGTGTTATATGTATTTTGTCTTATTCTGTATTTTGTGTTATTCTATATTTTGCATATGTTTTAGATGACCCCTCGCCACTTCTTCACTGCGGACAACCAAATTCTGGTGATAGTGGACACTCAGTGGTCAGATGCTGGCACTTATGCCTGCAGGATGTCTAACTCATTGGGCACAGCGAAAGGAACAACAGAGCTTCAGGTAGAAGGCAACCGCTTGTTATGTTGATGGGAATATGGCTGCTTCTTGTCCTGTCTTGTAGTCTGCAACCATCTCATTCAGGTCTTCCTTTTAAGGTGTCTTCATGAGTGAGATTGTGTGTTGTATGTGAATGCATTTGTATGTGAGAGAGAGAGAGAGAGTTAGTTAGTTTCTGCGTTTGTGAGAGCATAAGTGAAATTGTGTATGGAAAAGTACACTTGTGAATGATTTTATATGAGAGAGAGAGAAGAGAGGAAGATTCTATGAAATTGTGATAAAATGTGCACTTGTGAAAGATTGTATGTGTATGAGAGAGAAGAGAGAGGGCGCTTACATAACAAAGAGTGAGAAAAAAAATGTATGCAGGGAGAGACAAAGCAATAAAAAAGAGTTTCCATGTAAGAATACCCTAAAGCAAACAATGCTGAGTGTCTAAGGTATGTCTCATACATTGTTGATATATTCTGACCTGGCTAAACACATCACTGACACACAGATGCCCTATAGCAGACTCTCTGTGTCCCCAGGTTGTGAACTCATCTGGCGATGGTGGCGAGTCAGGTGGCTCCTTTGGGCTAGATGATGAGTCTACCACCACGGGTATTATCATCATTGCTGTGGTGTGCTGTGTCGTCGGCACATCTCTTGTGTGGGTTATCATCATCTACCAGACCAGGAAAAGGCATGAGGTCTACAGTGCTACTCCAACAGGTATTGTCAAATTAGTTCTCGCTGTACCTTCTGTGTTTAGTTTAAAAGTTAAAGGAGGAAATTTCTATATATTCACACTGAAATAGGTTCTTTAAGTTTAGGGGTGGGGGACGGCACTTTAAAGGCGAAAGGATTGACTTAAATGCACTGAGTTTTATCCCATATGGCCCCATCTCTTTCCACAGGGCAGCTATGCCGAAAGTGTCACACTGGGTTTTATCCCATATGGCTCCATCTCTTTCCACAGGGCAAACTATGCAGAAAGTGTCACACTGGGTTTTATCCAATATGGCTCCATCTCTTTCTGCAGGGCAGCTATGCCAAAAGTGTCACACTGGGTGTGAACTCTGTAGCGCCAGCGATTGACACCCAGGAGTCTCTGAGAAAAGTTCACTCGTGAATTAAATGACAAACCAGGAATCAAACCCTTGGTCTTTGGAGTGTGCGATGTGTGGTTTAACCACTTCGAAAGAGTTAAAGTATCGACTGCCTAGGACAGACACGGTCACGTTAATCCTTTGCCTGTACAAAAACAAAATATAAGAACATAATTCGGTGTTAGAGAAAGTTTTCACCTGCTTGAAAATGGATTGAAAATTATTGTCCGGTTGGTTGATCAAAGTGATTCAGAAACATAAATATGCATTACACGCTACAGAACTTTTATTACGTCAAGGTAGATTCAGTTTTCACTTTTTGCTTATGTTACGAAGCTTTTATATGTGATTAGTCCCGCCAGGGGTGTGACCTTGGTGGGTGAAGCTCTGTCATGTGTTGTTACTTGATTTCCTGATGTGTTTCTGAGGTCACCCACTGTTAAATTGTATTAGTGAAGGCTGTCCCCATGGCCGATACAGCTGCTGGGCTGGGAAGTGTTAGGTCTTTATATATACTAGGCCATAACATTGTGAGGTGGGGTGACCAGTTTTCTTCCACACAATAGTATATTCCAGGCAGTTCCAGCAATTGTCTTGCACACATTAGTTGTATTTTCCAGGCAATTCAAACAGTTTTCTTCCAGACATTGGTTGCTTCTAGGCAATTCCAACAGTTTTCTCCCACACGTTAGTTGTAGTTTCCAGACAGTTCCAGACAGATGACTTCCAGCGCCTGTCTTCAAGCCGATTCACCCATTGATGAGGTGATCACACTTTCTTGTGTTTATCACTTATCTCCTTTTCAGCCAAATAATTTGAATTCATGGCTTAACGTGTAATCTAGCAGATCCCCAGTATAAGCAGACATTTTCAGAAAAAGCTCAAAGCAGTGGTGGAAGGTAAGAAGAAACCACGACAGTTTTCTAGAAAAGAGTTAGAATTATGGTGGAATGATATGGTGAAAAATGTAATACCAGTTTTTGGACTGACAATATAAAACTGTTTATTGTTGTGGATTTTGTTATAAAACAGTATTGTAAATGTTGTTATAATACAGCTTTGTGAATGTTGTTATAACTCCACATGGGGAATGTCTTTATAAAACAACATTGTGAACATCAACATAATGCAGTATTGTTGTCTGCCTCAGATGAAACCACCCTGCCTGGAGAAATCCCCAGCTCTGGCTACATGTCTTCAGACAAGGAGGGAAGCTATTCACAGGGTCCCACCATTGTCAACGGCTACCATTACCAGGGTAAGCAGTGATTTCCTTGAGTTGGTCTTTATGTGTTGAGTTGACCAGTTCTTTGGCCTTAGCTTCATATCTCCGGAGTGGGATGGCGTAGAGATTATGTCTTCTCCTTCTGGCTCATGCGGAGGTGGCTGACTTCTTGGTCTGGACTGTGGATTTTGTTTAAAATAGGAAAATGGTGTTGTGCTTGCCTGTGTTCACTGGCTGTGAACTCCGGGCACAAGTCCTGTATGCCGGATGAAGACAGGACCTGAGGCTTGTATGAGTATCTGTTATCCCTTGTCTGGCCTATTGGTATGCAGACTGGTGGTTCTTCGCCGTGCAGGCAGACACTCTCCAACTTCGGAGGAATCAACGATCCTACTGACTTAGCTAGGACCCCAAAGGGACCTGTTGCCCAGGACGCTCAGCGAGAACGTGTCAATAGGTCTTGGCCAGTATAGAACCCAGCCCTGGTGACTTGGAAACATCTCTGCGTCCCAAAATGGTGGTATTATAATTCTGATCCTAGAGTAGTATATTGGGCTTAAATGAGTTACAATAATAGAAGTACAGAACAGAATAGTAACAGTTGGGGTAGAATGAATTCATGTAAATGTTTTGATAGTATGGCTCCTGGAGATTCTGTTCAGCTTCTCTTTTGTGATTGCAGATTATCAAATGAAGGAGTCTGGTTATGAGTCATCCTCAGGGCAGTTTCGAGCCAATGGTTATGCACGACCCATCTGCCCAAGTGATGTGGATGAAGATGACAATCAGCCGCCGACGTTGACTGCAGGAGATCGCCTGCTCAGGCAGATCAAAGCAGGTGGGTGTAACCAGGCAGGGTGGCTTTCAGTGGTTTCTCATAGCCACTGAATTGTCTACTGGTGGCCTTCTAATGCCATTATGTATATGTAGTCATCTGTAGCCAGTCCAGAAACTCATTAAGGGAGTTGGTGGTTGTCAGAGACAGCTGCTGTAGGTTTTCCCTAGCATCCAAACAGGATACTCAGTGAGGAGGTGGGAAGTGCGTCATGTGGGTGAGCAGAATGTCTAGTCTGGGCTTAAATCATAAAAAAGAAGGAAAGACATAGAAGCAAGGGATCTTTCCCATGCCATGAGGGATATTGAGTATGTGGTGGTGGTCCATGTTTTTATAGTCCAATCAGTGTTTGATCTGTGGTATGGTCTATATCATGTCAACTACCTTTATGTGATGGTGTCATTGCATTGGGTGTGATAGTGTTATTTTATTTAATGTGATGGTGTCCTTGTTTTTGATGACATTTTGTTATTGAATGTGATGGTGTCCTTGTTTTTGATGACATTTTGTTATTGATTGTAATGGTGTTATTGTTTACCGGAGAATTTAGTTGAATGTGACGGTGTCATTGTTTTTAATGAAGATGAGTTATTTATATTTAGTATGATGGTGTCATTGTTTTATTTGCACTGCAAAATTTAAACAATCTGCATTCATCCTTTCCAGCCAACTCTGGAGGAGGCGTGCCTTATCCAGCCAGTGACGAGGACACGATTGGCAGCAGGCACAGTACAAGTAGTGGCCAACACAGCGGCAGCACCGAGCCTCCCAGCAGCAGCTCTGGCGGCCAGCTGGGCCACTTCCAGCCGCATCACCAGCTCCTGTACGTGGCCACATCTGATGGCGATGAGTACCGGGAGAATCCGTCGCCATCCTTACATTTGCCTGCCTTAGATAAACAGAGTGAATTCTCTGCCCACTGCTCCAACCAGCAGCTGGTCTCTCCCAATGGGAGATCCCTGTTTCAGACTTTTCACCCCACAAAGCCTACCAATCACGATAGGCTAAGCAACACTGCTTGTGGTGGGGCTCAGAATCATCCGGTTGGTTCTAGAAATGAGGACAGCAGTAGAGGTTGTGAAAACAGAGACAGACATGGGCAGGATAGTGATTCTTGTGATAACCGAGATGTTGAATCGGCAAATTCTGCAATGATGACCGCTCGGCCTCCTTGCTCTGTCTGCATGTATAACTATTCTGTGATGGCCAATTCCAGTCCACTAAATGGACACTCAGATGCACATTTTGAAATCCAGCAATCGAGCAGTAGTCAGCCTTCAGTTTGCTTGCGTGAAATGGCTGATGGAAGTGGCCAAGCAAAAATCCACCCGATCAACTGCTCTGATAATGTAGGCTGTAACGGTAAACACTTTTGTTGTGATCATAATCCTCCTCGCCCTCCTACCTCATTGTCGCAGTCATTGACATCATCATTATCATCGCCTGTGCATTCTCATAGTGACAGTAAACAGAGACCTCAGCTGCATTCTCGAGGCTGTGGAAGTGCGGTCAAAAAGACAGTATACCCCAATGGGGAACCTGCGGACGCCTCTCCACAGTTCTCGGCTGTTAACTTGGACTGCCATTCGTGTGAGTGTTCTTCTAATGGGGTCAGGCCTCCATCACCATCTCGGCAGAGCACATCCACTCCTGGGGTGATGTCTTCTCAGGCAGCAGTCACCGCTAACCCGTACTGCTGTGAGGTGATGGACCATCGCTGCTGCACCGGACACTGCCAGCCCTGCCATAATGAGGCAGGGATGGATGGGGTTGGCGGCGGGCTGCAGCCCTGCCCCGCTTGCTTGTGCCAGCAACACAACGGTTGTCATCCGGCTCGCCATCTCCAGCACCAGCATCATGCCAGCAGGCAAGGAGCGGACAACAAGGTGATTGCCAGGTCAAAGTCAACTAGCAGTGTTGGTCACGACTCCAAATATTGTGCACACAGTGAGCCATTTTTGTCACCAGTACATACAGGTAAGATTTATTTTATATAATATTGTGTGAGAGAGGGAAGGAGAGATAAGAGAGATCTATAAAGAGGATTTCTTTTATAAAATAGTGTGAGAGAGAGAGGGGGAAGATAAGAGAGAGAGAGATCTATAGAAAGGATTTCTTTTATATAATAGTGTGAGAGAGAGAGGGGGGGGGAGTAAAAAGAGAGCAGAGAGAGATTTATTTATTTTATATAAAGGTACCAGGGATATTGGAAGATAAGCATGGACTAAAACAATTACTTATAACTACAAATATTAATTGAACTAACACAATCTATATCTATAAAAATCGTATGTATGTATGGATCCGTCATTTATGCGTTCGCGAACGGTCCATCCGATTGAGATGAAATTTTCTACACGTTTTCCTTTCATTCCTGTGCAACCAACTGTCACAGTTTTATCTATCGGCTATCAGCTATTACCTTCCTAAAATTTAATTTTGTAATTACATGACTGAACATAAGAAAATATAAAAAAATATTTAAAAAAGGAATATAACTTTTAGTAGCATTGTTATATCTTAAGTTAAGTCCCCTGGCTATAGATTAAATGAGTTGATTGACGATGAATTAAATGAGATGCACCCCACCAGGGACTGGGTGCAGCCGGGCCGGGTCAGACAGACAGATAGACAGACAGACAAACAGACAGACAGACAGATAGATAGTCGGGAACGGGAGCTTATATGACTACTTATATGAATTAAATGAGATGCTCCCCACCAGGAGCTGGGCGAAGCCGGGCCGGGTCAGACAGACAGACAGACAGATAGATAGATACATAGATACATAGATAGATAGATAGATCCCCGCCAGAGCCTGGGCGAAGCCGGGCCGGGCAGCTAGTTACTTATAAATACTTATAACTACATACAAATATTAATTGAACTAACACAATTACTTATACATACTTATAACTACAAATATTAATTGAACTAACACAATTACTTATAAATACTTATAACTACATACATCCATTAATTCATCCCGGACAAAATAGGAGGACTAAAATGGTATGTGAAGATCACAGATGTGAAGATTAGGGATAGACCTAAACAGATCCCAGCAAGTTAAGAAGTGAGAAAAAGACACTTATGCTGGATAGGACCCACATTGAGAATACCTGGTAATGGCATAACAAGACCTAGTATTAGCATAACAAGGCCTAGTATTAGCATAACAAGACCTAGTATTACCATAACAAGACCTAGTATTAGCCTAACAAGACCTAGTATTAGCATAACAAGACCTAGTATTAGCATAACAAGACCTAGTATTAGCATAACAAGACCTAGTATTAGCATAACAAGACCTAGTATTAGCATAACAAGACCTAGTATTAGCATAACAAGACCTAGTATTACCATAACAAGACCTAGTATTAGCATAACAAGACCTAGTATTAGCATAACAAGACCTAGTATTAGCATAACAAGACCTAGTATTAGCATAACAAGACCTAGTATTAGCATAACAAGACCTAGTATTAGCATAACAAGACCTAGTATTAGCATAACAAGACCTAGTATTAGCATAACAAGACCTAGTATTACCATAACAAGACCTAGTATTACCATAACAAGACCTAGTATTAGCATAACAAGACCTAGTATTACCATAACAAGACCTAGTATTACCATAACAAGACCTAGTATTAGCATAACAAGACCTAGTATTAGCATAACAAGACCTAGTATTAGCATAACAAGACCTAGTATTACCATAACAAGACCTAGTATTAGCATAACAAGACCTAGTATTAGCATAACAAGACCTAGTATTACCATAACAAGACCTAGTATTACCATAACAAGACCTAGTATTACCATAACAAGACCTAGTATTACCATAACAAGACCTAGTATTACCATAACAAGACCTAGTATTAGCATAACAAGACCTAGTATTAGCATAACAAGACCTAGTATTACCATAACAAGACCTAGTATTACCATAACAAGACCTAGTATTACCATAACAAGACCTAGTATTACCATAACAAGACCTAGTGTTAGCATAACAAGAAAGCCTTTTCTCTGGAGTCCACAGTGCAAGTGAAGCAGGGGGACACCTAAAGCACATGGAAAAGGGAAATAGAGACAGAGATTAATAATATGAGAAGGACATGGAAGGAACTGCAGGAGATAGCAAAAGATTGTGTGACTTGGTCTAATCTCCAATGGGGGATATTTGGCAGAAGAAATAGAGACACAACCAGCCTTGGAAACACCTCTGCGTCCCAATAAAGACTATATTATTCCTCTCATGTCATTTGTTCATCAGCAATATGGGCTGGACACATTATCCCCAGTATACTTTAGTGGCATGCAATAGGGTCTGTGTGACTGACTTGACTAATTGATGTATACATTTCTTGTTTGACAGGTTGTTGGAACCATCAAGCTGTAGACAAACCAACCGCATCAAGTAGAATTCACTGCCAAGGCAGGTTATCCCATACCAAGCCACAGACTAGTTAGTCTTTCTGAGAAGTCTCTTTATTCCCCTCCATGATGCAGTGATGTCCCTTCTTCTAGCACCATTCCAGCAGACAAGACAGTCAGCCAGCTAACTAGTAAACCGCCTGAATGGCATTTTTGTTAGACATACAACAGCCAGTTTGTAGCTGTCAGTAAATACATGGCCTTGCATTCGTGTTCACTTCATATTCTAATTGGCCAAGTTGAACAATGCAGGATGCCAAAGTTTTTGAATTTCCAAATTTAAGCTTTGGCATTTTGAGAATATTTTCAGTTTTTGCAGCTGAGGTGGTTACATGCTCTTCCATTAACTCGTCAGTTTTTTTTTATATTTAGAATTTTTTTTGGCAGATTCACTGGTTTTAATCATGTAAATAAATCCTTGATATTTGTAAAGAATATTCGGCCTAGATTGTTTAGAATACCAGCCCCTAACACTGGTATTTAAGGATTTTTTTTTTAAATAGAAGTAGAATGTTGCTAACAAAATATGTTTCATAAACTGTAGAGGTCATAGTTCTACCCAGCGTAACAACGTAGTATTAGAATATACTTCCCGTGTCTGGCAGGGAGGTTGAAGAAATGTGTGCGGAATGTTTTGTGTATTATATATTTGGAACAACATGTGAAGAAAAACTGGCAAGGAATGACAGTATTTTGTGAAGGCAAACAGGCAAGCAGTTGTGGAATGGAAAGGGAAGGAATGTATATGGAGTGATAATAGATAGCTGTTAATGTAATGGACATGTGTGAGATGGGTGGATATACCAGCAGCATGTATGTACAGTTCAGATTGGGATCATTGTATCTGTTATGAATATGTGCAAGGAGAATGTTATTATCACGTGATATCTGTGAGGGAAGAAATTAATACATGTATAGTTGTTTCTTTCTGTAACTTTCAGAAATAATTCTGGAACAGACATATTTGATTGGTTTGGAAATCCTCTGGAAGGCTTGCATTTTAACTCATGTTTAAAAATATGTCTTTATGACATTGTCATTAATTTCTTACAACCCAGCTCCCTTTGTGTCTGATTCTGGATCTGTCTTGTGTTGTAGTCTTTCATGATTTCATCTTAAGCCATCCACAGAAGAATCCACCTCCGGCCTTGCTGTAGCAGGTAGTTGAAATCACTGTATTTTACTGATCTAACTTTCTCTGTTGTCAGTTGATTGATTTTATCACACATTTACACGATGGCGCTTTCACACCACAGACCCATTGCAAAAAACTTCCTCAGAAGAAAGTCCCAGAAGTAGGCTCTGAAAACTAGATTTTGACTTTGTAATGGACTCTAGGTTGAAACATTTTTTTTAAATCTGTTGCCAGAATAGTTGTACATCAGAATGTTGGATGTCATATGCTGCTGGAATAGTTGTACAACAGAATGTTGCATGTCATATGCTGCTAGAATACTTGTGTGTTGCCGTAACAGTTATTTAACACAGAATACAGCCTGTCAGGTTTGAGAGGGTTTATGTATGGTACTGGAATAAACACAGGAAGTTCGATGGCGTATACGACTATACCAGTTGTACAACAGAATGTTGAATGTTGTATGCTGCCAGTATAGTTGTAAAACAGGATGTTGGATGCTATCAGTATAGTTGTAAAACAGAATGTTGGATGTCATATGCTGCCAGACGAGTTGTAAAACAAAAAGTTGGATGTCATTTGCTGCCAGTATAGTAAAACAGAATATTGGATGTCGTATGTTGCCAGTATAGTTGTAAAACAGAATGTTGGATGTTGTATGCTGCCAGTATAGTTGTAAAACAGATTGTTGGATGTCATATTCTGCCAGTATAGTTGTAAAACAATGTTGGATGTTGTATGCTGCCAGTATAGTTGTAAAACATATTGTTGGATGTCATATGCTGCCAGACGAGTTGTAAATCAGAATGCAATTAGATTTAAGATGTAGGATGCTAAATTGATTGTAAATCACAGAGTACTATCTGTCAGAGTGGAAGCGAGAGTGAAAAAGTAATGTTTTGTTAGTGCACTTTCTCAGTGTAAATAAATATCCATTTATTAGTTGCTTTCACTTTCATTCTCAGTACATCTGAACAATACACATGTATCCTGTGGGGTTTTATTGAGCCTTCATCTTTATTTTCATCCAGTTTTTTTTTTACACTAGTTATTCATTTTTTATTTTTATTTTTTTTTAATTTTTTGTGTTTGTTTTTAAGGTGCTAAAATATTTTGTTACTGTCAAAAATATGCACAAACAAAATGTAGAATTTTACTTAGGCTGCTTCCTTTTGAGTCGTTTACAGTTTGCCATCGCTGTTTTATATATATATATATATATATATATATATATATATATATATATATATATATATATATATATATGCCAGATTTCCCCTTACCTTCCACATCTGAATTGATAATCAAAACTACAACTACCCAGCAAGAAATCAACATGAGATTAAGAATCCTGGCCACCGACGATATCTTTCAATATAGTTAAACAATGAACATATCTTCAGTATTCTACAATAAGAACATAGAGAGAAATGTCTGCATTGTAGAAGGCTACTGAAAAATGTTAGAATACTTAACTCTGTCTGAAACACAGCTATGATCAAAACCTTTTTCTGGATAAAACAAAACAAACGGAGAATGTCCACAAAGCCACTTGTTAAACAAAGTTTACAATCAATAATGATGTGATTGAGAAATGTCACAAACTGAATATTTTGGTTGAACATGTAAAAACTTTGAATATCTTGGCTGAACATGTCACAAACTGTTAATATCTTGGCTGAAAATGTCACACACTTTGAAAGTCTTGGCTGAACATGTCACAAACTGTTAATATCTTGGCTGAAAATGTCACACTTTGAAAGTCTTGGCTGAAAATGTCACAAACTTTGAATAACTTGGCTGAAAATATCACATACTTTGAATATCTTGGCTGAAAATGTCACACACTTTGAAAGTCTTGGCTGAAAATGTCACAAACTTAGAATATCTTGGCTGAAAATATCACATACTTTGAATATCTTGGCTGAAAATGTCACACGCTTTGAAAGTCTTGGCTGAAAATGTCACAAACTTTGAATAACTTGGCTGAAAATGTCACAGAAGCAGGGGTATAGAAACACGATGGTGGATAGAGGACATTAAAGACACCTTGGGCATGGAGAGGGGAATTGATGAAGGATCAAGAATCTTTCAGTCAGGTTGTGATGAGAGTGAGGATCTGCAAAGGTTGTGATGGGAGTGAGGATCTGCAAAGGTTGTGATGGGATTGAGGATCTGCAAAGGTTGTGATGAGACTGAGGATCTGCAAAGGTTGTGATGAGACTGAGGATCTGCAAGGGACTTGCTTCATGATGACGTAAAAATATGTACTTACGGGATACCTTTTATTTCAAGTAAATATTCTTTGAGCATCAGGTTGTGAGTGGGTTTTAGTTTAGAATATGCAGCGTATAAATGTCATCTTCACGTATTTCAAATGAGATTTTAAAATTTAAGTTTTTGTAAATTTGGGTTTTTCAGAAATCGTGAATATGTGAATGGCAGCAGTAGTAGTAGTGGTGACAGTGTTGGTGGTAATAGTAGTAGTGAATTTTGTAATAGGAAACTCCACCAAAGCATCCTGTGTAATGAGGATTCTGATTATCAGAAGTTCTTCCCTTTAAGCAAATGTTTCAACCTCCATATCTTCTTGGCAGCCTACTATAAGGGGTGGATCAGTCTGGCATCCTTTTGTTCCCACCTTTTGCAACAGTGGTTCCCTAAACTGCTATCCCTTGTCAGCAATTTTAGAATAAACATTTGTGATCAATTAAAGAACGTGATAGTTGTCCATAGCAAAATATTCACTCTTAGCAAGGTTGTATGCCTGACATAGAATAACATAAAATTCACTCATGGGAGCACCATGGCTGAGGATAGGGCATCCACCTTAGGGTCATAAGTTGCAGGGTTTGAATCCCAACATAGGGAATGCATATTTGCAGAAAGCATTCTTTGCTAATGAGGTTTCATCCCCAGATCTCTTGGGTACTGAGATCGGGTGCTTAATCTTCTTGAATAAGGGCAGAAACTAAGAGGTCCCATGTGCAACTTGTACAGGTTAAAATTATCACAGAGTTGGAAATCACAAAGAGTAGGTCTTATAGTTGTTGGCAACTGTGTCTAAGGGCTTACGAATGAATTTCGTAATCCCACATACCACGTTCAAAACATAGCTGCTTGCGATTTGGAAGCAGACTGCCGTGCGCTGATATGTTTCATATATGGTAAGGGTGCCCGTTGTTCAGAAAGCAATGGCAAACTACTGAACGTAAACATGCCAAGAAATCACAAATAGCTAAATATACTGGGGTTGACTGCTATGTCCTGTAAAGGATATGCAAGTTTTTTAATGGCTGCTGCTAAGAAAATCCTACCCACGAATAGATAAGTGTCTATTTCCTTGGACAGAGTCTGTGGAGAGGAAGTAAACTTGATACAGATACAGGCTGAAGTCTGTTAAACCGACTCTTAAGTTATCAGTCGACATGATGCCATCAACTCAGTAGAGTAACAAGAAGAATATGAAGTCTTTCTGTAATTCACGTTGCCACAATTTCCAAACCATTCTTCTAACGTATGAAAGTGGGGATTTTTTGGACGTCTACTGGCTTTGAACTCAAGTTTAGTCCATACACATGCTACTACTTCTAGCATACTGGACCAATTTCTTTGCATGTGGCTTAACTTTTCATATTACCAATGTTCCTCGCCATCAGGCAAACCCACTCTTGACTTCAGACGTTCTTGTAATTTACATCCCCAAGTGAAGGACGAGAAGTCAATATATTAATCCAATTGGCTGCTGTAGGGGTTGAATCCGCTACCTCAGCATCAGCGTACCATATGTTTAAGAACAAGTGCTGCTGTCCATTCAGCCATGCTGGCCTCCATATGGAAGTAGTTGATGGCATGAAGTGACTACCAAATGTGCGTCTTCAAACCTTCACACTGCAACTCCGTCTGACATCTGTGTAAACATTTCAAATCAATGATTACCAACCCAGATTCTTACTGCAGTCATTATCATCATCACACTTTACAATAATGGGAAGAAAACTGTTCCCTTCAGATCATTTTAATATTGGAAATCCATACTTTAGAATAATCATTTTCACGCCCGCCGCCAGCAAACTATATATTGTCCCGTTTTTGCTTACTTTCTTACAAATGGCATACAGCTTTTGGCTGTAAATGGCATAATAAGAATCATATTTTCATCATTCTGTACATTTTTGATTACTTTTTTACAATTAAGTTACAAATATTAGCTGAATTTATTTAATGCAACATTCTTTGCACTGCAAGTTTCATTTCATCCAGCTTAGTTGAGCATTTCAGTTCTGTTGTTCATATAACTTGAGTGTGCATGTCAATACGTAGTTTTTTGCCTCTAGAGAAGTTGCAGGACGTTTGTTTTTTCTACGGGACTTTGTTTTATATCCGTGAATATATGCATTGTAATACTTAGATTTATTCAGTTTAACGTGTAGTCAATACTGTTACACATACATATTACAAAATCATAGTCATATATCCTTAAGTGTCGGCACAGCTGTCACGGAGAGAATTAAAAGCTACTTATGAGTATGTATTGAAATGTTGAATAGCTTGTTGCCACAAGAAGTTCCTTATTCTCTGTCACTAAACGGTAGACTTGAAGTTAAACGATGTTAGTAAATCCTGAGTCATGTAGAATTATAAAAGGTGTAGACAGGGTAGATATCCTGGGATAGTGAATCTGATGATTTTCCTTCACAATTAGGGTGGAAAATTTTACGCACATTATAAAGCCATCAGTTCGAGAAAAAAAATCTGATTAAAAACAAATAAACGTGACTAGAAAACTCTATGCTTGAAAAAAAAAACACTCAGATATTAGATAATGTTTTCCCAAAGTATTTATCAGTGAACAAGGAAAACAAACTATTCTTTTGAAATTGAAAGCATATTCTTTTGAAATTGAAAGAAAATCATGATTCTGTCAGCACCCACATCGGAAACACACTGAACAAATGAACAACAATAGCTAAAATAAAAAACAGACAGGAGATATTTGAGACACTCCCCAGTAACTTCTGAAATTAAGTAGTAAGAATTGAAGTTTTTAGAATTCATAAAAATGTGCTTCAGTTAACATTTTAGTTTGGCTGGAATGTTGAGTGTTGTGTTGCGGTTGTGTATTTTAATTGCATTATTTTGGTTACCTGTCTCATTAATTAAAGGAACATTTAAAGGTTCTCCCAGCAACCAAGCAGTATATGAAATGCAAATTCTACAGATTTACAAATTAGGAAGTGTGTTTTTTGAAGCGGTAGTTCTGGGCTTAACGGTGTGATGGAAAGAAGAAGCCAGGGAAGATGTGTTCATCAGTGTATTTTTATGCAGCATAAATCTTCCTGAGAGAAGAGACAGGGGCCAAACAGCACAAAGGTGAACCCAAGACATTAAAGACACCTTGGCCATGGAAATGCATGAGGCAGGGGAACTGGGAACAGATTGAGAGTCTTTATGGGGAGGGTGGGGGGGGGGGGTCTTGATGGGAACGATGTTGTGAACAGAACCTGGTACGTGATAGTGATAATGATGATAAAAGTGTTACATTGAACAAGATGTTGTGTTCAGTTTGGTTGTCTGTAACACTTGCTTCAGATAAGTTCATTTTGTCTGGCGATTCATTTGATCTGGAAGTCAGTTAATTTTGTCCAGACATCACATTTATTTTTGACACAGTGTATATTATCATGAAATTATACTGTATATTTCACTTATGAGAAAAGAGAGAGAGAAAGAAAGAAAGAGGAGGGACAAATGATTAGTGGTGAATGATGTATACCTGAGGCAGAGCATATTAATACGTGATTGAATATGCTGATGATGATGATTTCATGTTACGGGTTTCTGATGTTGACTTTTGACCTGTGTAGGCAATGTACATAGCACTGTATTCATAACACTTACAAGAAGAAGCAATTCCATGTTTTTATTTTCAAATATTCAGTTGTGAATAGTAAACACTGATGCTAAATCCTGAATAGCATATTACTTTATGCCTTTTGTGGAAACTTTGTTTTGTTTCTTTGGTTATTAACACGGCTGGTTGTTGTTTTTAGAAGTATCCGCCAGTAGAGTGTGAGGTGGAAATGGTCGTCTGCATGAGTAGCGGGAAAAAATCAAAGGTGCTTCATCACCTCTAGGACAGAGAATGTATATATGTAGTTGGTGGGGGATGATGGAGCACCCTCCGTGAGTTGTGATTGGGACAGGCAGAATGCCACCTTCAGTAGTGAGTGGGACAGGCAGAATGCCACCTTTTGTAGTGAGTGACAGGTAGAATGGCACCTTTTGTAGTGAGTGGGACAGATAGAATGCCACCTTCATTGTTGCATGGAACACTAGTAAATGGAACAGTTAAAACATCATCATCAATAATAAGCGATTTGGAAGCAGACAGCTGTGCATTGATTTTCACAATAGTAGGAGCGTGTAAGTAGTAGGATTGATTCAGACCACCAAGACCTGGAGAGACATCAGCTCCCATGCCATCTGGCAGGGTGCATGATGATGATGAAGCAGAAGGTGTTAAAGTAACAGTTGATATAGAGTGGGTTAATGTAATATCTAGATAAGTGATTAGGAGTTGAGGAAAGAGTATTTTGTACAGGGTATCCAGTACACGTACACATGGTGAGTTGCTTGGTATAAAATGGGTTAAAACAGTTGCCTGATGTGGTTCTGGAGTAGAGAAGGCAAAGGCACAGAGCAGAGGAACTGTTCATTCATCTCATAGAAGTGTGAACCAGGATATCAGGGCTGTAGCACTGTGCATCCCTGTGTGTGGTGCCATTCTGTGTTGGGTGTTGGTTGGTTGTGACACAAAGTAGATTACATGTAGCATGTTAGCTGTTGACAAGTGCAGTCTGTATTCTGGGCACTGTAAGTGGAGGTATGAACCATGATGCCTGGGTGGTAGCAATGTGCATCCCTGTGTGTGCCATTATCTGTTTAGTGTTTGGTTGGTTGTGTGGCCTGTTTCCATTGTGTGGTAGGTAGCCTCTGTCAAGTGAATCGGTGAAATCCCTGGCCGCTGTTGCTGCATGTGATCTGATGCCCTAGAAATCCCCAACCCCGATGTTATATTATTGTTTGCTGTACAACCGTAGAGTTGTAAGACTGATCTCCCTTGATAGGAATCATAGAATTGTGAGACTGATTTCCCTTGGTCTGGGATTCTCCCAGTTGTGTACCAAATGGATTTTGTTTCATTTTGCTCATGATGTTATATTTCTTAAAGATGCAAGTTATTAATTTCTTTACATTTAGTTTCCTCATCTATTGATGCCCTCCAATATTTTTTAAAAATATCAGCATGTTCTGACCGTTTCACTTAAAACTTCTTAATTTTATAGGAAAACATTTTTGGAAAAAGAACTGAGAATAAAGATAACTGCAAAAAATATTGCATTTTGCTCTCTCCAGCCATGTGTTTTTCTAGATGGATTGATTAGTGTTCATTAGTTGGGCTTTTGACATGACAGTCTCACATCAGCTTTCTGGCTCAGATTTTATTATTGTGTGGCAAATGGCTCAACACTCTGCATCAATCAAGCAATGAGTACACTTATTCCTTGGGACCCTGGGAGACAACACTGGAATTGTGGAGTTCATGCTTTGTACGATACTCTGGGCAGGCAGTTAGCCATTTCTGTGAAGAGAAATTTTATTATCCCTTACTGATGTTGCTCCCTAGCTCGTTCTCATCATACTCATTATACTTGTATGTCCCATGTTTATATTCAAAGAGATTTTATTGCTGAATACAGGGGGGGGGGGGGGGGGGCTTTCTCTTCTAAGTGAAAGAAATAGTGTAGATATTTTATTTCAAAAGGGTTAAAGTCAAGAGGGTTAACTTCATAGCACTGGTGTCTGGCTTGGTGTCTCTTCACAGAATGGAAAGCCGCGGGCCCAGCAATGATGGTCCTCAGGGGTCTCTGGGAAAATTGTGCTTGTGGTCTGAACGAAGCAGATTGTGAGACAGACTGGCTACAGGGACCCCTTTTTACTTGAAATATTCTCATCAACGTGCCATGTCAATGGCAAGTCTTGCTGTTGTTTCAGTCTCCATTTGAACATCTTGTGTCAGTGCTTTGTAACTCAGTCTTTGCAATAGACATTTTGTTATGTGTTGAGTAGTAACTGCGTGCAAACATTGGGAAAGTGTTTGATTCATTCTGTACTCAGTAGATCAGCCAATGCAGGTTCTTGAGTTCCTCCTTATATTATATACTTCTCTAATGAAAGGTGCTCATGTTTCAAAGAGTGGCAGACAGTAGCAGTTTACTGGGTATTTAGTTCATGTTTAATACTCCTGGTTTTTGAGGTTGTTTTTATGGGCAAACTGTACTTACCTAACACTGTTATTTTCCGTACAATCAAAGAACTTTTTACCAGCTTCTATAGAAACAAAATACTTAATTTACATGAATTCTGCCATAGATACAGCTGTGTACTGACCACTGGTTTGCTGACTTCTAAACATTGATGTGAACAATGTATGTGGTGTCATAATGGACGTGAGTGTATAGTCAAAGTCTTCCGGCTCTGGCTGTCTTTAGTCATACACTCAGCATGGCCGAATGGGTTTCAAAATATGATTGAACTTTATTTAGATGTCTAGCCTGGTTCCATATTTCAGATGTCTGCATTATCTTGATCATTCTCTGAAAAACAGATGGCTCAAGACTGGGCAGATAGTTTAAAGGATTTTTTGTACAAGTGTCACAAACTAAGCATCTTTTAAAATGTGTTAGGTATTGAGTGAATGATCATTTGGTTATTGTCTTTGAAATGATAGCTAAGCTTGATTGTGATCAGACTATGAATTAGGGTTTTGTTTTAAAAACAAAAGGGAACACTTGCCAGGAAATGTAAATGAGAATGAATTTAGTGAACAGTCTTGTAGACCAGGAGATTAAGATCCACAGACAGGGAGATCCAGATCCACAGACAGGGAGATTCAGATCCACAGACAGGGAGATTCAAGGCAAGAGGACATGAGGATGTTTTAGAAACTACATCTGGTGTTGTTTGGATTTAAGCCGAGCTGAAGGGAAGGAGTTACTGAGACCAGGGAACAGTGGAGTGACATCATCAGGTGACTTCAACGCCAGTCTTAAGACAGACTAACCTGAGGATGATGAGGATGATAATGAAGCAGGGAGAAGTCATCTGTGGATAGTGGTTGTGAAGTATTTATGAATCTACAGAGCTGGATACACAGAACTATATGGTGGATAATAGAGGTTTGTTACCAGTATCCAAAGGCAGGCTGAGGAGCTAGGATGTTTGAACAACCCAAGTTGAACAATTGTTGAACTACAGAAACGAACAAATGTCACAAAGTTGACCATGTTGGTTGTTATTGATTACCTTTCTGTTTCAGATTATATGTTTACAGAGAAAAACAAAAACAGTGATTTTTTTGCTTTTCAAAATATAAAAGTGATTTTAGAGAACATATTGTCATTATATATGCTTTTTTATACGTTAATTTAGTTGTGAATTTGTATCTGTATACCTATTTTTATATGGGTTCTCCAAATGTAGATGTGGGCCGCTGTGCCTGTCTCCAAGGTGGTTACTGGTTTTGTCTGATGCAAAAAATGTGTTTTTAATTTATTTGCACTTTGCTGTAGCCAGTGCTGTCTGGCGACCCACATGGCGGTAATGTCTATTTTGTTACTGTATAGCTGATTTAGCAGTTTATATTTTTTTTTAAATTAAACAAAAGAACATGATGTAATAAATCAGAGATTACTGTTACTGTTGTGGTTGGGTGTGGTGTCTTCGCTGAGGATGTGTCCTAGGTACAATTGTGGGTGTGTGGTATTTGAGGTTGATGTGGCCGAAAGGATTAAAGCACTTGTCCTGACACTTCCAGTATGGCGGAGTATAGGGTTTGTTTCCTACATGGGACTTAAATGCAGACTTCTCATTCAGAAAGCAGTGGCAAACTACTAAATGTAAACTTGCCTAGAAAATGAACCTGGGTTTGGGGTTGATCGCAGCGTCTGCAAAGGACATGCAACTTTTATGTGGCAATAAATACTTCATCATCATCATCATGTGCCATGCCAGTAAGCATTGGTGGTCATAGCTCGCTGTCTCACATGATCACCCATCTTGGATCAGGTCTGTGTTCTTGACCTGATTATGCCAAGTGACCCAGCTATCCAGGTACTTACCTCTCTGTCTCCCTCTTGCTCTTTTCCTATCACTTGCCAGTTGTCACCAAGTCCTCTAACTAAAGATGTCACATGTGCTATACTACAGCATTGGACAATTAGTAAACAAGCTACAAACAATCAGTTGAAGCACCAGAAATGTAGTTTTGCAGAAGAATGCTGAAAATACCTGGGCAGCCCAAATGATCTAAATTTTTTTAAAGAGGCTATGATAAAAAGACAACTTTACACAAATGTCTTAAAGAGGCTATGATACAACAATAATTTTTTACAAATGTCTGAAAGAGGCTGTGACACAAAGACAGCTTTTCACAAATGTCTGAAAGAGGCTGCGGCACAAAGACAACTTTTCACAAATGTCTGAAAGAGGCTGTGATACATAGGCATTTCACAAATCTCTGAAAGAGGCTGCAGCACAAAGACAACTTGTTTGCAAATGTCAGAAAGAGGCATTCCAATTTTTTGGTCACATTATGAGGGGAAAAAAACCTAAAGTAACATGATGCAACAACTGGAAAAATTAATGGAAAACAAAATAATAGGAAGACAACTTGCTTGACAGCCTTTCGTCACAACATGGAAAAATCTCAACACATGAATGAATACGTTCTATTGGAGTGTGAATATAACAAAAAATGCATAAATATAAATAACCAAATACCCTCACAAGTGTGAAGCATAAATGAAAAATATATTTATTTACATCAGACATTAGAATATAAATTACAAAATACACTTAAAAGTGTGAACATAAATGATGAAATACATTTACATCATGCATCTGAATATAAATGACTAAATACATTTACGTCCCATGTCCAAATATAAATGACAAAATGCATTTATTTACAGCAAAAAAATATTACACTTACATAATAAATATGTGCTAGTTTACATAACATCAACAGCTGGCTCACACATATACAGGATCATTTCCAATAAAATATATTTGGAGAACCACAAACATGAAAAATGCCAGACAGCAATGGAAAAGCAGCGAGCAGAACAGAGTATCATATGAGTGAAGAATTCATTCAGATAAAAGTAAAAGAGTGTATCAAGTGAATGATGAATTCATTCAGAAAAGAGTGTACCCAGTGAGTGATGAATTCATTCAGATAAAAGTAAAAAAGTGTATCAAGTGAGTGATATAATCATTCAGAAAAGAGGTATTAAGTGAGTGATGAATTCAATCAGAAAAGAGTATCAAGTGAGTGATATAATCATTTAGAAAAAAGTGTATCAAGTGAGTGATGAATTCAATCCAAAAAGAGTATCAAGTGAGTGATGAATTCATTCAGAAAAGAGTATCAAGTGAGAGATGAATTCATTCAGAAAAGAGTGTATCAAGTGAGTGATGAATTCGTTCAGAAAAGAGTGTATCAAGTCAGTGATGAATTCAATCAGAAAAGAGTGTATCAAATGAGTGATGAATTCATTCATTCATGAGGTCAGTCAGTCCGAAGACTGGTGTTGAAGATGGCTGACTGTGTTCCTGCGCTGTTTCCTTTTCTCAGCAGCACTTCAACAGACTGTACCCCAACATTCTCGCACGCTTATGTCATGTAGTTATTCTAGGCTGTCCTCTTTATCTCTTGTCATGTATCTTGTCTTCCTATATTTTCAGTAACAGATTAATCTCATCTCATCTGGTTCCTCTTGTACCTTGCAGTGAAACATAAACAGCGGGAGAGTGCCTGTTTATGGCCTTCATGTAACGAAATTCCCATGGAGTCTGCTATTCCCTCTGTCCATTATTTACATGGTCGGCCCCTTCTTCTGGTTCCATTTGGTCTGTACATCACTGCTTGTTGTGGTATACTGTTAGTTGGTAGCCTACAGTAACAGATTTCCATGTCTAAAATTGTAACCAAGCCAAGATTTGATATTCAAGAGTTTTTTTTTTATTTTTTTATTTTCTCCTATGTCTTTAAGAAATTATTCATTTGATATCTTTTTGGTCCAGCTTATTGTTTGCATCCTGCTGTAACACCACGCAATGTAACATGCAAATAAATGAGAATATTCTAAAACGCCGGCCGACTTTACTTCTCAGGATATTTTCTGGGACCCATTCCAGGCTAGCTTAACTTGAGAGGTCAGGTCAGGGAAAACAAATCCCTGCCTTGAAGGAGATTCGAACATATGACCCCCCCCCCCGGCCAGCTGGCAACCCACACTAACCACTACACTACCCCGGCTCCCATATTCATAATATCATCACCGGCTGCCATGGGCGATCATGCCTCTTCATAAATTGCGATCTCTGATGGCATAGATCAATTCAAGTGTTGACTCCCTTCTGTGCCATGACACAAGACTGTCAAGAATCTTCTCATGCTGTCTTCCTCCATCTCTCCGCAAATCTTTCCGGTTGTCGTTACATGTTCCAGTTTATTTTTGTCTTCTCATAATGTGGCCCGAAAACAATTACTGCTGCTTTCTGATGTTTGTGATAAGTTGTCTTTGCGACACAGCTTCCTTCATAATGTACAGATTTACAGGCATGATTTTCTTGGGATAATACAGTGGGGGTTTCCCCTTGACCTCCGCCGGTTTGTGAATGGTTGACCCCACTAGCCTTTTGTCTAAAAGACAGACCCTATGGGGGGGGGGGGGTGTAAGAGGTTAAATATGACGTCCATAATATAAAATGATAAAAATGAGAATAAAATAGGTGAAGATGACAACAGTAAGTTAGATCTCAATCGGTTTTGGAATTGGTTTTCTAATGTGTCTCATGGTTGAGCCCGGCTCTGTCGGTTTGAACGGAGCATGGGAGCCGTACGGTCGTGGTATTGGAAGTTCACTTTCATCCGTGGGAATGTATGCATTGGGACGAGGCTCTGCAGTGGTGTAAACACCTCCTGCCGTCTGGTACAGAGACTCCTCCTCATCCATCTGATGAAAAATGGAATATTGCAAATGTAAGTTTTACTCTTGTCAGCAATGATTGATTACAAGCAAGAAATAAGACTAGCAGTTGAAACTTATTTGATATATTAGGAATATCGTGGCATTTGTAACTGCTGCCTAAATTGTTCAACATCAACAAGATTTTACTGTTTTGCATATAGTTAATAGGTTAACTATTTTCCCATCTTTATATATACCCCTCTCTGTATCTACTTGTCTCTTTTGGTCTCTCTGTGTTTTTGTCTCTCTCTCTCATTATTTCTCATCTCTACTCTGTCTAAGCTTCCTCTGGTTTCTCTCACTTTGTCTCTGCTCTAAGTCTCTCTCTCTCTGTCTGTCTCATCTTCTCTCTCCACCCTATATTATACCTTAGACGTCTGTCTGTCTGTCTGTCTGTCTGTCTGTCTGTCTGTCTCTCTGTGTCTCTCTCTCTTTCTGTGTGGGAGGATTTAAGACAGCACAGATGGTCAAGAGTCTCTATGGGAGATTTTGAGACAGTACAGACGGACAAGTAATCTTTATGGGGGACTATGAGACAGAACAGATGGTGAAATAGTATGTATGGGCATTTTCAAATGGACAAATCAACAAAATTCTGTTAAATGATACATATGGAATGAGACAATGATACAGCATGTTGAGACAATAATACAGCATGGAATGATAATGGAAAGATGAAAAATAATGAAAAAGATGTGCTACTTATCTGGGAATCCTAGGCTGTGATACCAATTATTTATCAACACTTTTAGAAGGAACAGTAGAAATATCTATAATAACTGAAAGCTATAGCTGGAACAGTACAAATATCTACAATAACTGAAAGCTATAGATGGAACAGTACAAATATCTACAATAATTGAAAGTTGTAGATGGAACAGTAGAAATATCTACAATAACTGAAAGCTATAGATGGAACAGTACAAATATCTACAATAATTGAAAGTTGTAGATGGAACAGTAGAAATAGTTAGTCGACAGATCATCCTCATTGCACATCGAACCATTCAGTCCATAAGTGCTCGGATCCCCTCCTCAGCAAATCCCGCAGCGTGTAGCGGCTAACGACACCAGTTCTGTGTTGGTTTATCAATCTTCTTTGGCTTCCTGCGTAGTGTTCTTGTTTGGCCACCCCTCTTTTAATTTGCTGTTCTCGCAGTCTGTCATGGTTGTAGATTCACGGTCATCACTTGGTTCACGCAAAAGTCTTACTTCTCGTAGAGCATTCAGAATGTCAGCCTGGTCCATGGCGCGTCCGCCTTCCACCATAGCCTCACCTGCGAGCTTGTCAGCCCGCTCATTTCCTTGTACTCCCGCATGCCCTGCCACGAAGATGAAAATAATCTTTGCCAGCCGAGACCGCTCCAGAGACAGCAACCATTCTCTTCGGATCCACCCCACCTCTATCTTCTTGATCATGTTCATTGAGTCGCTAAGGAAACATGCCCTAGTGAATGTCTGTGTCTCGAGCCATGTTATTGCTTTACTTACTGCCATGACTTCCATAGTCAGGCTACTTGTGGTTTCAGTGAAAGCACCAGAGTCCTCCTTCACAATTCTCCCTCCGGCCCGAGCTGTAAAGGCCCATGAGCTTCTCACATGTCGGACGACCGACCCATCTGTGTAGATGACAGCATCACTGTCTAGTGAATTCTCGAAAATCAACGTTTGTACCTCAGCCTCCACAGCAGCCGGATTTTGTTGTCTGCATTTTCTATCTAGTTGGATGCAAACTGAAAAGGATGTGCAGAAATCTGTTGGCATTTGTACCCACTCCTCGCCAGGTTCTAAGTCCTCAAGTGAACACACCTGTTGAAGAATGTCTTTGGCTTGACCCATCCATGACCGTCCCCTTTTTAACCTGCTGCCCTTCACCTTCATAATTTCACTATGCAGTGGATGTTGTGTGTTTGCGTTAACTCTGAGGTAGGCGCGTGCTCTGCAAACTTGTGTTCTGTCTTCAATGGTTGGAAAATCAAGAAGGTAGCGCATTGCCTACAATAACTGAAAGCTTTAGATGGAACAGTAGAAATATCTACAACAACTGAAAGCTATAGCTGGAACAGTAGAAATATCTACAATAATTGAAAGCTATAGATGGAACAGTAGAAATATCTACAATAATTGAAAGCTGTAAATGGAACAGTAGAAATTACAACTGAAAGCTATAGATGGAACAGTAGAAATGTTTACAACTGAAAGCTATAGATGGAACAGTAGAAATAACTACAATAATTGAAAGCTGTAAATGGAACAGTAGAAATATCTACAACAACTGAAAGCTATAGATGGAACAGTAGAAATATCTACAATAATTGAAAGCTGTAGATGCCTTGAGACATAATGGGTGCATGGTTAAAATAAACTAAAGTCAATGGTGGTGGCTAGGCGTTCACCTCCTGTCCTCGTAGTCACAAGTTCAAACCACATCAGTGCAGATTTGAATTTGTTTGCCTGGAGGTCATGTGTTCAAATCCCCATTGATCAGGGATATTTTTTTTAAATGTACCTGGGTTCCCAGACTGACCCAGCCTTAAATGGGTCCTTGGAAAGTCTTGGAAAGTCAAGGCGGCTGACATTAATTACACTGACCACATCACCCCCTGGAGCACCGATTGGTCAATGAAAATACGGCTCTAGCACTACATGCCCAATGCGTTGTACAGCGGGTGACGGGTCCTTGACTTACATCATTAAAGGACCTTTCACACACACCTTGAGACATATTGGATACACAGTGCCAGCCCCACATGTGTATAGACTATTCGGTACTGGATAATTGGGAGGTCAACATCATGCCAATCACCTTTACTTCCCAGAACATTTCCTGATAACCATAAAAAAGTTAGTTGCATATCCTTTACAGGACAACGCAATCAACCCCAGCATATTTTGGCTGTTTGTGATCTCTTGGCAAGTTTACATGCAGTAGTTTGCCATTGATTTCTGAACGACTGGCACCCTTACCATTTTATAAAACAAAACCAACGCAAGGTGGTCTGCTGCCAGATCCCCTGCAGCTGTGTTTCGAATGTGGTATGCCAGATTATTATGAACTGCGTCCATAAGCCCTTTGCCAATGAGCCGCTTGGGTTGTTTTATAAAATGATATGGGTGTTGGTCGTTCAGAAAGCAATGGCAAACTACTGAATGTAAACTTGCCAAGAGATCACAAACAGCCAAAAAATACTGGGATTGACTGCAACATCTGTAAAAGGATATGCAACCCATTTTAGGCTGGGTCAAACATGAATCCAAGGTTATTTTTTTTTAAATTCTCAGCCAATAGAGATTGGAACATATAACCAGCAGGCTGTCAGGCAAGCCCTCTAGCACTTGCAAGACTGCCACAGTAAGTGAAAGCTACATCAAACTGAGCCACAGTAAGTGAAAGCTACATCAAACTGAGCCACAGTAAGTGAAAGCTACATCAAACTGAGCCACAGTAAGTGAAAGTTACATCAAACTGAGCCACAGTAAGTGAAAGCTACATCAAACTGAGCCACAGTAAGTGAAAGCTACATCAAACTGAGCCACAGTAAGTGAAAGCTACATCAAACTGAGCCACAGTAAGTGAAAGCTACATCAAACTGAGCCACAGTAAGTGAAAGCTACATCAAACTGAGCCACAGTAAGTGAAAGCTACATCAAAGTGACATCTTACCAGCCTCCTGGCTTCTCGCTCCTCTATGTTCCTCTGTGCACTCCACACCATCTTCAACCACTCCAGCTCCATCTCCTGCGAGGGAGGCTCTCCTTTCTCCATCTTCAGGTAGCACTGTTCCAACTCAGCCTCCTTCTCTTTCACCTCCTGCTGCAGCTTCATGGCCTGGGCTTGGTTCATGGACAGCTCCGACACCACGGCCATCATTTTGCGAGTGCTGCCTTTGATCTTGGCCTGCACGTCGTTTACCTGTTCAGAACAAAGGGAAAATATACGAGAGGGCTTCAAATGAAAACCTTAAATGTGTGGTTTTTGTGTGTGAATATATTCTGAAAAAGTAAAGAACAAATGTATCATTTTTTTATGTAGTCACCACTGCATTCAATGCATGTTTTCCGGTGCTGATAAAGTGCTTGATTCCTGTAGAAACATCGACTCTGGGGTCACTACTCGATGTGTCTGACCTGGTCGGGAATAGTCTGTCACAGAAGTCACGCCGTTTTGAAACTTCCTACGCCACTCATACACTTGCTGGACTGACAGGCATGCATCACCATACTGAACTTTCATTCGTGAATATAAATTTATAGGTTTCACCCCTTCACTGATTTAAAAAAAAAAGGATAATAGAATGCTGCTCCTCCTTGGTGCATATCAAAAGTGGGGCTGTCATCTTTAAACTGTCCTTATGATGTCACTGTATTTGTCTGCACCATGATGTCATGTGCTTAACACTTTTCACATCCTTAACAACAATATTGACAGGTTACAACACAATGGCATGGTTATTGAAATTTCTACCACACTTTTGAGGTTTTCATGCGAAACTCCCTCGTGAAATAAGTCCTCCTTTCATTGGCTACTTCATACTTCACAGACTTCTCTGAAGAAAGCTGAGAATGTTTTGCTCCTATTAGACGTGTATGATGAAAGAACAAAGTTGCATGTCCTGTGCATACAGAACAAGGTTGCATGTCCTGTGCAGGGACTTGTGTTTGAAGTGTCTGATGACAGAACAAGGTTGCATGTCCTGTGATGACAGAACAAGGTTGCATGTCCTGCGATGAAAGAACAAGGTTGCATGTCCTGCGATGAAAGAACAAGGTTGCATGTCCTGCGATGACAGAACAAGGTTACATGTCCTGTGATGAAAAAACAAGGTTGCATGTCCTGTGATGAAAGAACAAGGTTGCATGTCTTGTGATGAAAGAATAAGGTTGCATGTCCTGTGATGAAAGAACAAGGTTGTATGTCCTGTGATGAAAGAACAGGTTGCATGTCCTGTGATGACAGAACAAGGTTGCATGTCCTGTGATGACAGAACAAGGTTGCATGTCCTGTGATGAAAGAGCAAGGTTGCATGTCCTGCAATGAAAGAACAAGGTTGCATATCCTGCGATGAAAGAACAAGGTTGCATGTCCTGCAATGAAAGAACATGGTTGCATATCCTGTGATGAAAGAACAAGGTTGCATATCCTGTGATGAAAGAACAAGGTTGTATGTCCTGCAATGAAAGAACATGGTTGCATATCCTGTGATGAAAGAACATGGTTGCATATCCTGTGATGAAAGAACATGGTTGCATATCCTGCGATGAAAGAACAAGGTTGCATGTCCTGTGATGAAAGAACAAGGTTGCATATCCCGTGATGAAAGAACAAGGTTGTATGTCCTGTGATGAAAGAACAGGTTGCATGTCCTGTGATGACAGAACAAGGTTGCATGTCCTGTGATGACAGAACAAGGTTGCATGTCCTGTGATGAAAGAGCAAGGTTGCATGTCCTGCAATGAAAGAACAAGGTTGCATGTCCTGCAATGAAAGAACATGGTTGCATATCCTGTGATGAAAGAACAAGGTTGCATATCCTGTGATGAAAGAACAAGGTTGTATGTCCTGCAATGAAAGAACATGGTTGCATATCCTGTGATGAAAGAACATGGTTGCATATCCTGCGATGAAAGAACAAGGTTGCATGTCCTGTGATGAAAGAACAAGGTTGCATATCCCGTGATGAAAGAACAAGGTTGTATGTCCTGCAATGAAAGAACATGGTTGCATATCCTGTGATGAAAGAACATGGTTGCATATCCTGCGATGAAAGAACAAGGTTGCATGTCCTGTGATGAAAGAACAAGGTTGCATATCCTGTGATGAAAGAACAAGGTTGCATATCCTGTGATGAAAGAACATGGTTGCATATCCTGCGATGAAAGAACAAGGTTGCATGTCCTGCGATGAAAGAACAAGGTTGCATATTCTGTGCAGGGACTTGTGATCAACCCCAGAATGGGTTTCTAGGCATTTTTATTTTTTAGAAGCCTGCCTTTGTTTTGTGAATGAGAAGTCAACATTGAAATTCAAATGACTGATGTGTGGAATGAACCCAGTACCCACCATCAGCGCTCAGGAAGTTTAAGCACACACGTGATAAACCCCTTGGCCAAACAGATCTCTAGTGTCTTATCATCTTTCGATAGTTTACTTTTCATAGAATTAATTAATGTACTTGTGGATGAGTGAGACTGAAGACAGAAGCAGTTGTCAGTGGCATGTAGCTGTTTGAGGAAGAAGAGGAAAAAAAGAGAAAGAAGGAAGAAGAGGAGGGAGAAGATAAAAACAAAGAAGAGAAAGATGAAGAAGATGATGATGAAAAAGAAAAAGAATAGGGAAGAGTAAGCGAGAAGAGGAAGAGGGCAACAAAGAGGAAGAAGAAGAAAAGAGGAAGAAGAAGACAAAGGAGGAGGAGGAGGAGAAGGTGAAGACAAAGATATAGATGACAGAGATGAAGAAGAAGGAGGATGAGGGGGATGAAGGAAGGCAAGAAACAGAAAGACTTACACTCTTGGCTAAGTTTAAAGTGTCAGCTTTGCCAGCCTCGGCCTTGTGTTGAACACGACCCAGAATTCTCTCAACTTGATCTAAGATGAGATCTTTCTCCAGCAACTTTTCTTCCTTCTCTGCCAATCTTGACTCCAGCTGATTATAATATAAAAATACACATGACAGTTTGTTTCTTTCTCGTCTTTATAGCATCAATGTGTCTCTTTAACCTCCTTAAGCACTGCACCATTTTGAGGTTGGTTTCTTCACTGAAAGATGGCACCACAGAATCTCCAATGCTTTAGCAGTGACTCTGGGAGCAGGATGGGGCAGTGTGGCTTAGAAGTGCAACCATGAAAATAACTGTTATGGCTGTAAACAACTCTGGACTGGCTATAAAAAGAGCTGTTATGGCTATAAACAGAACTGTTATGGCTATAAACAGACCTGTAATCACTATAAACAAAGCTGTTATGGCTATAAACAACACTGCAAAGGCTATAAACAGAGCTGTTATGGCTATAAACAGAGCTATTATGACTACAAATAGAATTGTTATGGCTATAAATAGGCCTGTAAAGGCTGTAGACAAAGCTATTAGGATATATACACAAAGCTGTTATGGCTATAAACAGAACTATTATGGCTATAAACAGAGCTGTTAAGGCTATAAATAGTGCTGTAATTGACTATAAATAGAACTATTATGGCTGTAAACAACACTGTAATGACTAAACAGAGCTGTTATGGCTATAAACAATGCTGTAATGGCTAGAAACAGAGCTGTAACAACCACAAACAGAACTGTAATAACCACAGACACAGCTGTAACTCTGAGTTCCATGCAGAAAACTCATTACAGTAATGGCCCTTTGCTCCAGAAAGGACTACTTAACTACTTCAAATGATTCAATCTTTATTTTCAAATATGTCATTAAGATGTTCATCAATACCTCACTGCCTACTTCCAATATACTACTGAGATGTTCTACAATACCTCATTATAACAACTAACACTAATAACACTAGAGTTGTTGCACAGTACTTCATTAGCTGACTGTCAAATATACTACAGATATTTTAAGTTAGTTGCATATCCTTTACAGGACTTAGCAGTCAACCCCAGCATTGTATTGGCTGTTATTTTTTGGCAAGTTTACGTTCAGTAGTTTGCCACTGCTTTCTGAACGACTGGCACTCATACCATTATATGAAAACCAATGCAAGGCAGTCTGCTGCTAAATCGCCCGCAGCCATGTTTCGAACCTGGTATGCGGGATTATGAATTGCGTTTGTAAGCCCTTTACCACAGCAAAAATATGACACAACAGAAATGGCCATTAAAATAGCACATATTGATTGATTGATTGATTGATTGATTTAGGAACCGACATAATAGCACTATTAAAAAGACTTTATTGCAGTGCTTTCTATTAAAAAATGTAGCGTAATACTTCATATGTCTACATAATATTTCTTCCACTTAGTACCCTGGCCACTCATTTTCCTTGTTACTTAAACAAATAACCCACTCCATATATGAATATCTTCACCAAATCTGTGGTAGTGTAGTGGCTAGACACTGGCCCGGTGCCCATAATCAAGATCGCATCAGGGCGGATTTGTAAAAATTGACCTGAACTTCCAGTTTGACCCAGCCTAAAATGGGAACCAGAAATGTCTTTGGAAGTAAAGGCGGCCAATGTATACTGACCACATGTCCGACTGAGTGCTGATTGGTCTGTAGAAATATGGGTCTAGTGTCATGTACCAAGGGCACCTTAAAGTGTATAAAATGGCTCTTTATGTTACTTTTATTTATATTTATCTTCATGCCTGTTGTTCCATTTATCATCTCTTCCACTTCATTACGCTTCCAGTTCATGTTATTATCACTTTATTCACCCGCCACTTCACATATCCTCCAGTTTGCCCCTCTTTCTCATCATATTTAATCTATTTGATACTTTTCCCACTCTAAACTGCTTACACCTCTTTCCTTTTTCAGTTAATTCCTATCTCACTTCAAAGCTCTCTCATTTCAATCCTGTCTCTCACTCATCATACATTTATCACTCTACACCTCTCTCATTTTATGCCTGTCTCTCACTCTTCATACATCTCTCACTCTAAACCTCTCTCATTTTATACTTGTCTCTCACTCTTCATACATCTCTCACTTCATAACTATCTCATTTCATACCTGTCTCTCACTCTTCATACATCTCTCACTTCACAACTTCCCTTCATCTCTCCCACACTTCACAATTATTTCACATTAGCTCTCTCGTTTCACACATCTCTTTCTTTATAAATCCCTCAATTCACAGGTCTCTCTCTTCACAACTATTCCATACTTCTCTCCCATCATACTTCTCCTTTCATATCTCTCAACATTTATGAGTCTCCCTTTATACGTCTCTTCTTTCATTTCTATCTCACCTTGTCCTTTATATTTATCTAAGATCATGCTTTTTCCCTTCACACCTCTCTACCATCATACCTCTCTTTACCTTAATACCCCTATCTACCTTCATACCTCTCTACCTTCATACCTCTCTTCCTTCATAACTCTCTACCTTCATACCTCTCTACTTTCATAACTCTCTACCTTTGTACCTCTCTATCTTCATACCTTTCTCCTTCATACCTCTCTCTACCTTCATACCTCTCTTCCTTCATAACTCTCTACCTTCATATCTCTCTACCTTCATAGCTCTCTACCTTCATATCTCTCTACCTTCATACCTCTCTCTACCTTCATACCTCTCTCTACCTTCATACCTCTCTCTACCTTCATACCTCTAACTTCATACCTCTCTCTACCTTTATACCTCTCTCTACCTTCATACCTCTCTTCCTTCATAACTATCTACCTTCATATCTCTCAACCTTAATATCTATTTATCTTCATACCTCTCTACCTTTATAACTCTCTACATTCATACTTTCTACCTTCATACCAGCCGGCTCCGTGGCCAAAGGCTTGCGAACGCGGTTCGTGAGCCGGGTACTAGGCGTTCGAAGCTCAGCTGCGACCGATTTGTGCAGCGGACCCTGTCGCATTGTGTTATAAAGTGCTGGTATGGGAGCCAGTCGTTCAGAAAGCAATGGCAAACTACTGAACATAACACTTGCCTAGTACATCAACAGCAGCTGAAAAATACTGGTGTTGACTGCACCGTCCCGTAAGGGATACGCAACAACAACACACCTTCATACCTCTCTCTACCTTCCTACCCCTCTCTACCTTCATACCTCTCTATCTTCATACCCTTTACCTTCATACCTCTCTCTACCTTCATACCTCTTTATCTTCACACCCCTTACCTTCATATCTCTCTCTACTTTCATATCTCTCTACCTTCATATCTCTCAACCTTCATAGCTCTGCATCTTCATATATCTCTGTCTTCATATCTATCTATCTTTATAACTCTCTACCTTTATATCTCTCTACCTTAATTCCTCTCTACCTTCATATCTCTCTACCTTAACATCTCTCTCCCACCTTACCTCTTCCACCTTCCTCTGAATTTCCAAAGGTGTGGGATCTTTTCCAGAGAGGTATCTCACTCTCGTTTCATCAAAGGGATTCTCCAGATTTTTCTCCAGGCTGACCACAAGATCCTGGCATTGTTGCAACTGGCAAGAATAAATTGAAGCGACTGCATCAAATCAGAATCCAATTAAGAATATATAGATACGACTAATGTTTTTAAGGCACAAAAAAATTTGCACACAAAAACATAAAAATAAAGAAGAAATAGTTTAAAAACTAATTAGACCAGGAAAGATAAACAACACAATGTTCTAATAAAGAAACAGTGACCTGACCAAAATATCACCATTATATGTGATGGCAACCTGTTCTGGTGATGATCATGAACATTTTCATAAAGTGTTTATAACAATCAAAGTGTAGTGCTGTCTTTGAACAAGTAAAGTTGACAGAATACACTCGGTGAACACAGTGAACAACTGCTTAAAGCAAAGGATATGTAAATGATTCACTATGTAACACTAAATATTAGCATTCCTGGCTAATAAGTTTTTCCATAGCATCTAATATTAGATCTGATAGCCGTTAAGTTTTGCTGTAACATCTAATAATAGACTCACTGGCCATTTAGTTTTGCCATAGCATCTTATATTAGACTCACTGGCCATTCAGTTTTGCCATAACATCTAATATTAGACTCGCTGGCCATTCAGTTTTGCCATAACATCTAATATTAGACTCGCTGGCCATTCAGCTTTGCCGTAACGTCTAATATTAGACTCGCTGGCCATTCAGTTTTGCCATAACATCTAATATTAGACTCACTGGCCATTCAGTGTTGCGTTACATCTAATATTAAAACTCATTGGCCATTCAGTTTTGCCATAACATCTAATATTAGTCTTGCTGGCCATTCAGTTTTGCCATAACATCTAATATTAGACTCACTGGCCATTCAGTGTTGCGTTACATCTAATATTAAAACTCATTGGCCATTCAGTTTTGCCATAACATCTAATATTAGACTCGCTGGCCATTCAGTTTTGCCATAACATCTAATATTAGACTCGCTGGCCATTCAGTTTTGCCATAACATCTTATATTAGACTCACTGGCCATTAAGTTTTTCAGTAACATCTAATATTAGACTCGCTGGCCATTCAGCTTTGCCGTAACATCTAATATTAGACTCGCTGGCCATTCAGTTTTGCAGTAGCATCTAATATTAGACTCACTGGCAGTTAAGTTTTTCCATATCAAGGGGAAGAAAAAGAAGGAGGAGGAGGAGGATAAAAGAAAGTAAGAAACAGGAAGACTTACTCTGAAACTAGAACTGCCTACAAAATCATAAACAGCCAATAAATGTTGGGGTTGACTGCGGCATGCAAAGGACATGCAATTAACTAACTTATACTTATAACGGAAGTTAGGTACTGATAATCATTGAAACACATGTTTTGCTCAAGCTGACACTGAAATTGACAAAATGATTATTAGCTATGAATGTGATCTGTGAGACCAACACATTTTTACGTTCAGTAGTTTGCCATTGCTTTCTGAATGACTGGCACTCATACCATTGTATGAAAACCAGCACAAGGTGGTCAGCTTCCAAATCACCCGGAGATGTATTTTGAATGTGATATGAGGGATTGGAAATTGTGTTCGCAATCCTTTAGCCACAGCAACGACTGAAAGAAATAATAGCTGAACATATAATAATATTTCACACCAGATCTGAAATGTTCGTCCATTTCCCTTATATGTTACTAAATAATAGGTATAATCTTATAAACAAAAGTACACATTATGTCTGTGCCAAGTTTTCAATTTGACACATAACTCTGACCACAGCTTAAAATAATTACATGCAGAATCACTTTAGCCTGCATGCAAATGACATTTTTAGTTAGGGTTTAAACTATCATGTGGCCAGATATATGTTAATTTCTAGTTGAAATGATTTACCTGAATTTGTAAATTAACCAACTCCTTTTCAGTGTTAACTTTATTTGGCATGGATTTCAGTAAAAGCTGGACAGCTCTCTTCTCTTCCTGTGCATGAAGGTCAAGAAACCTGATTTCTTCTTCTCTACTCTTAAGCTCTACATTTCCATTGCGTATCATCTGATCTGAAACAATGCAAAATACAATGACCATGGTTAAAGTACGAAGACCTATTAAGAATACTGGAAATGAATAAGCTCAGTGGCCATCTTATCTCATCTTGTTCCTCTTGTACCTTGACGGATGGAGGTGAAGCATAAACAGTGGAAGAGTGCCCGTTTAGGAGCTTCAAATATCGAGATTGCCATGGACTCTGTTATTTCCTCTCTCCTTTGTTTATATGATCGACCTCTTCTTCTGGTTCCTTTAGGTCTGTACATCATTGCTTGTTGTGGTCATCATTAGTGGCTGTCTTCACATCAAAAGTCAGGTATAATGAATATCCACCATTTTCTTTTCCTGCCATGCTATTACAGTTTGACATTGTCTTTTTGTATCCATCTCATCATGTTATCCTTCCACTTGAATTACTGTCTCCCTCTTGAGTGTTTGTCTTATCTGTTTCTTTTATTTATGGATTTCAGCAGTGTGCTATACTTTCTATGTACCTAAATTTCTTTCTGAGCTTTAGGCTGAAAAAAAAAAAAAATCCAGTAACAGGAGCCTGCTGTAGGTATGTGAAGTGCTATGATCATCATATTTTAAAACCTGAGTACATGGAGTATGTGGAGTACATGGAATACATGGAGTACACGCTGGCTCCGTGGCGAAGGTTTACGGACACAGTTTGTAAACCCACATACCGCGTTCAAAACACAGCAGACCACCTTGCCTTGGGTCTTTTTATAAAATGGTATGAGTCGTTTGGAAAGCAATGGCAAATTACTGAATGTAAACTTGCCAAGAGATCACATACAGCCAAACAAAAAGGCTAGGGTTGACTGCGACATCCTGTAAAAGATATGCAACAAACTGATTTTTTAACATGGAGGGCAATGTGGCCAGTCTTTCCCTCCTGAACACTGAGAGCTGCCACCGAACCCTCAACCAACCCTGTTCATGCCATGTGATCAACCAACTCCAACCCAAAGACTGGTGTAGTAGCTAGGGCACTACAATGGCATAAATCCTTGGCATAATCAGGACAAGATTACAGACTTACATCACTTACATCTGAGATTCTGGCAATTTTGTGAGATGGTGAATTGGCATGCTTGCTAAAATGATTCTGTGTGTAATTATTTTAATATCAGTTATTTGTCAAATTGAAAACTTGGCACACACATAATGTGTAATTTTAAAAAATAAGATTATACCTATTGTTTAGTAACATACAGGGTGTATTATTAATGACTGTGGTTTTTTTTTTAACATATTGCCATTCTAAGTTTTGTATTTACCTATTATATTGCATGAACTCCACAGAGGGTGAAAACTTGGCACACACATAATGTGTACTTTTTAAAAATAAGATTATACCTATTGTTTAGTAACATACAGGGTGTATTTTTAATGACTGTGGGGTTTTGAACATATTGCCATTCCAAGTTTTGTATTTACCTATTATATTGCATGAACTCCACAGAGGGTGAAAACTTGGCACACACATAATGTGTACTTTTTAAAAATAAGATTATACCTATTGTTTAGTAACATACAGGGTGTATTTTTAATGACTGTGGGGTTTTGAACATATTGCCATTCCAAGTTTTGTATTTACCTATTATATTGCATGAACTCCACAGAGGGTGAAAACTTGGCACACACATAATGTGTACTTTTTAAAAATAAGATTATACCTATTGTTTAGTAACATACAGGATGTATTTTTAATGACTGTGGGATTTGTGAACATATTGCCATTCCAAGTTTTGTATTTACCTATTATTACCTAACATATATATATTATTTTACCAATATTACCCTACAGCCGTGAGAGGCTGGCTAAACCAGGCGCGGGTAACCGATTTGGTGTCAAACCATGCGGTGAACTAGGGTATGCCTACCCAGCATGTGAAGACAGGATTCGGCAGACTGCGCGGAAGAAATCATTCCTGACTCAACGGGCAAGACGGCGTTTACCTGCAAAGCTTTGTGAAACATAATGAGCACGGCAAGGCACGTAGAGCGCCCTGGTCATCCACTGCACCTGTATTCGCCTCCAGTCGTCTTGACTTGTCTTGCCACTGGGCTCAGATGGACTCAGGCGAGAGAGTGAGGTCGACGAATTGTGCAACTCTTTCTCACTTTAATCCAATTCATTGCGCAAGTCATTCTTCATCCAATGACATTTACCTATTATGTTGCATGAACGCCACAGAGGGTGAATACAAAACTTGGAACGGCAATATTTTCAACAACCCCACAATCATTAAAGTACACCATTGAGATCTGGCCACTGGTGTCGAATATAAATATATTTTCAGCTATTGTTTCTTTCAGAAATATGATTAGTATGATGATGATGATGATGATTTAACTGATTACGTGCCATGGGATGATTAATTGTTTTAAGTGACTTCCTGTATCTACCATGGTGTTATTGCATTATAATACAACATATCTGCTACCATATTAACAATTTTTAAATCATAACTGTGACCATCCTTGCTTCCCATTTTTTTACCATCCATATTTGACGGTTCCAAACCTACCTTTTGTTTGGCACTGAATCTGTTAAGTATAAAATACTACCATCTGGGCCGTGTTACACAAATATTGTTAAGTTAGTTGCATATTCTTTATAGGTCGTAGCAGTCAACCCCAGCATTTTTTGGCTATTCATGATTCCTGGGCAAGTTTACGTTTAGTAGTTTGTTATTGTTTCCTGAACGACGGGCACCCATACCATTTAATAAAATACCAACACAAGATAGTCTGTTGCCACTTCGGTCGCAGCTGAGTTTCAAAAGTGGGTATGCGGGATTATGTACTGTGTCCATAACCTCTTCACCATGGAGCCAGTATCGATTTAGAAATATAGTAAGCTACACTTTAACATCAACGATTTAGAAATATAGTAAGCTACACTTTAACATCAATGATTTAGAAATATAGTAAGCTACACTTTAACATCAATGATTTAGAAATATAGTAAGCTACACTTTAACATCAATGATTTAGAAATATAGTAAGCTACACTTTAACATCAACGATTTAGAAATATAGTAAGCTACACTTAAACATCAATGATTTAGAAATATAGTAAGCTACACTTAAACATCAACGATTTAGAAATATAGTAAGCTACACTTAAACATCAATGATTTAGAAATATAGTAAGCTACACTTAAACATCAACGATTTAGAAATATAGTAAGCTACACTTAAACATCAACGATTTAGAAATATAGTAAGCTACACTTAAACATCAACGATTTAGAAATATAGTAAGCTACACTTAAACATCAACGATTTAGAAATATAGTAAGCTACACTTAAACATCAACGATTTAGAAATATAGTAAGCTACACTTAAACATCAATGATTTAGAAATATAGTAAGCTACACTTAAACATCAATGATTTAGAAATATAGTAAGCTACACTTAAACATCAACGATTTAGAAATATAGTAAGCTACACTTAAACATCAATGATTTAGAAATATAGTAAGCTACACTTAAACATCAATGATTTAGAAATATAGTAAGCTACACTTAAACATCAATGATTTAGAAATATAGTAAGCTACACTTAAACATCAATGATTTAGAAATATAGTAAGCTACACTTAAACATCAATGATTTAGAAATATAGTAAGCTACACTTAAACATCAATGATTTAGAAATATAGTAAGCTACACTTAAACATCAATGATTTAGAAATATAGTAAGCTACACTTAAACATCAATGATTTAGAAATATAATAAGCTACACTTAAACATCAATGATTTAGAAATATAGTAAGCTACACTTAAACATCAATGATTTAGAAATATAGTAAGCTACACTTAAACATCAATGATTTAGAAATATAGTAAGCTACACTTAAACATCAATGATTTAGAAATATAGTAAGCTACACTTAAACATCAATGATTTAGAAATATAGAAACCTACACTTTAACATCAATGATTTAGAAATATAGTAAGCTACACTTAAACATCAATGATTTAGAAATATAGTAAGCTACACTTAAACATCAACATATGTTATAACAGGCTTTATTTACTGCCAGGTTGCAGCAAGTGTCTCTTCAAGGATCTGAGTGAGTTAAATCATCATTATCAAGCACCATCTTAATAAGCTTGGGTGGTCATGTTTCATCATCTAATACGATCAACAAGGTCACGGAACAGGTCTGTGTTCTTGTCTTAGAATTGTGGCCAAGCCATCCAGATATTTATCTCTTTGTCTTCCTTTTACTCTTTTCCCATCAATCTTTTCCATTGACATAAAATGTTGTCGCTTATTTCTCCTCATAACGCACCAAAAAAATCTTGACTGTCTACGCCTAATTTTTCAAATAAATTTATGACTTTCATTTCTTTCTTGTAGGATTTGACCACTGATTTTTTCTGTCCATTATTTGCATTTTCCTCAAAAACCACATTTCCATTGCCATCAGATGTTTCTCAACTTTGCTTATTGTCCATGTCTTACATGCATATAATAGAATAGATTCTATATAACACTTCAACACTCTTTTTCTCATTGCAGTGGACAGACTTTTATTGGTCATTATGTTTTACATTTTGCAAAAGGCTACCTTTGCCATAGCGATTCTTGTTCTAATCTCTACAAGGAACCTCCCATCAGATGTTATGACTGTTCTAAGATAGTTGTACTGATTCACCTGTTTAAGAGCCTTTCCATTTACTTAAATGTTATATTTTGGCATTAAATTGTGAGTTAAATAAGAAATTAGAAAGAAATGAAGAGAAACTGACCATTAAAAATATGACAGCTCACCTTGGACATTGACTTTTTCATAGAAAATACACACTTCTTCATTTCTCTCTATGAGTTTTATCCCCCTGAAACAAGAAAAGCAAATATGTGTTTGTGAAATATGCAAAATGTAAACACAGAAGCCACAAACAACAGACTGCATAATTTATTGCCTGGCATATTTTACTGCATCTTGTCAGGTGAATACTGCAGTTATATATATGCAGTTGATAAATGAATTATACTTTGGCTAAAATACTTATAGCACATAGTCACTGATATTGTTTGAGTGTGAAGCATTTGTTATCTCCATGGTAATCGAACGCAGGTCTGCTGTAAACAGGCACAACGCAATCACGTCCGGAAAAAAAGTCCAGATGAACGCAGAAGAAGAAATGAAGTCTTTCTATCTGCATAAAATTGTTTGGACACACCTGATTGCGAATAAGCCTCACTTTATTTGATTAATCGTTTGTCATGTTCAGTACAAGAGCGCTATGTGATGACTGCAATTATGGAAGCCTTCTTGGATGGTGGATAATACACATGGTTTGCCCCTGCCTTCCCTTGAGGGCTGCCCGGGATGTCTTCAGCTGTTCTAAAAGGACCAGCTAGGATAGAGAGAACACCACAACAGTGAGAGTCGAACATCTTACGAAACACCCGGGAAGGTTAACCAGTCAACAAATGCCTGAAGAAGTCGGATGTGTCAGCCAAAAGGTGCAAATATTGCAGCTCTGCTGTAAACAGGCACAATGCAATTACGCCCAAAACAACATTCCGGAACGCAGAAGAAAAAGACAAAGAAAAAGAAACCTGAGTTAACTCCTTCCTAATCCTGGAGTTGGGGATCAGACAGCTAAACTTCTCAGATAAAGGCAAACAAATGCAAGAATCCTTGTGTATGTTGCACACGTGAACAATTTCTCCGTGATTGGACATCCAAAAGGCCAAATAGGCCAAGATGAAATATAAATTTCAAAATTAGAAAACCTACCCAAGGCATGCGTGGTTCTGGTATACACTCATATACAACAAAACATAATTTCTCACCTATCATTTCTATGCTGCACATTTTCCTCATATCGTTTTCTGAGCTTCACCATTTGTTCCTCCCCTTGGTTAATGATCACGTTCAGCTTTGCCATGTCCATTTTCTGCTGTTCTCTCTTGTCTCTCATCTCCTCCTGCAGCTGTTGCTGCTTGGACATCTCATTCCGAAGTGCGTCCCGCATCACGATGGCGTTCATGTGCTTCAGTCTTTGTTTCTGCAGATTCCTAGGGAAGCATGTAAAAGGAAATTGTCAGAAATTGTCATCTAACACTCATGCAACTAAGTGAGTGGGGGGTATTTTAAGACTACATCATTCGGTTTCTGAGTGCATTTATTTAGAGGAGTTTGTGTGCGCTGTGTGATGCTTTTGGCAGACAACTAATCAGAAAAATACAGTCATAAGAGATAAAAACTAGTGCAGTGAAAGTGATCCTCTTGCTCCCCCCCCCCCCCCCCCATAACCCTTTATGAGGATGAAGAGAACTGCAGATTCTCTGTAGATGCTGCACATATTAAAGACCCTTCGGCAGTTGAAAATTGTAATCAGTAGGGTCACATTTAGTTGCTGCTTTAGCACAGTTAAAAAAGTTAATTGCATATCCTATACAGGACGTCGCAGTCAACTCCAGCATTTTTTGGCTGTTTGTAATTCCTGGGCAAGTTTACTTTCAGTAGTTTTCCCGTGTTTTCTGAACGACCGGCACTCATACCATTGTATGGAAACCGACACAAAATGGCCTGCTTCCAAATCGCCAATAGCTTTGTTTCGAATGCGGTATGTGGGATTACAAACTGTATTCATAACCCCTTTGCCACAGAGCCAGCTTTATACTTTAGCACAAGGTGCAATCATTGAAACAGCAAACCACAATAACTTATTTACAGCATGTAGATATCTTATGTGCATGTGAAAGGCAAGGAGAACCCACCACATTAATTTCCCAAGAATGAAATTATAGGCAGACACAAAGTCAATGTATAGTGATAACAAATGAGTGAAAGAATGTTCGTAGGAAGTGAACATTTAAATGAAAGTCTTTTTTCAATAAACTGTCCGTCAAAAAAATACTGTCTGTCATCTACTGCCTCAGGTACCTCGAGGTGTAGGTCAGAGGAGGTCTTAATCCTAGGGAATTAAGGCCACCTGGCTAGTGCAGTCACCATGAACTGTGCAGGTTAGGGTTTTCCTTTTTTCCCCCAAAAGAAAAAAAATCCACACCTAACCGAGGATTTGAACCTGGGTCTCCCAAAGGCAAACCCGGCATTCTAGCCACTTGGCCAGTCGCTCATCAATAAACACAACACAGAAAACTGAGCTAAAAACTGAAAAGTTACACTTCATAAATTGGCAGCTTGAATATCTTAATGAAACAAAATACACTGAAACTGAAAGTCAAGGAAATTAAAATAGACGGGGAGGAAGGAGGTGAATACAAATTGCAAGAAATAGATATGGGTAAGTAAAATTAAACAGTAGTAATTTTTTAAAATTGCATATGTATATATTAAACTATTCCACCGGGATGGTTAACCCGGTCAACAAATGCTGGCAGAAGTCGGATATGTCGTCCTAACGGTGCAAGAACGCAGCTTTGCTGTAAACAGGCACAATGCAATCACATCCGGAAAAAAAACTCTGGATGAACGCAGATGAAGAAGAAGAAGAAACCTATTCCATATGTACTTATGTATGTAAGAATTACGAACAGATAGGCACTGGAATGTTGGATACTAAACCTTGTTAGGTGGAGAATGCCAATTCTATAAATGAGGCGATTCTCCAAGATGAAATAAGTGGTGGGTCATCATGATTCAAAAGGAGTTAAATTAACAATTATCTGTGGCTGAAAGCGTTAAATAACATCTGTGATAGAAGCATGAGTCGAAGTACTAAGAAGTGTCTGAGGCTGACAAGATAAAGTAAAAACAGAATGTGTTTTGGTCATGCAATGAGAACTTGCAAGCAACAGAGATAAGGTTCCTGAGATGAATGTTGCAAATTCCTTGGACTGCCAGAGTAACTAACAATGACTGCCTGAAAGAGGCTAATGAAACTAGAACATTATATACAACAGTAAGAAAGAGACAAAAAAGCTTTATTTGGTCATGTGATGAGAAGAGAGGCATTGGAAAGATCAAGGGGAAGAGAGGCAGAGGCAGACCAAGAGAAATGATGCTGGATGGATTGAGACGGTGGCATGGAGGAATATCATCAGCAGAGTTGATCCAGAACACCAAAGACCAAGATCTGTGTGGCAAAGCACTTCATGATGATGAATAAGTAATCAACATACGGTGAGTTTCTTGGTACAGAACAAATTAAAATAAGGTACTCACTTGTCTTTCTGTATAGCCATTGTGCGTATAATCTCAATCTCATTTTGCAAGATTTTAATTTTTTCCCTCATTTCTGCAGCTTTCTGAGTCGATGTCTGAATCAGGTTGACACATTTGTTCCGTTCGGTCTTTATCAAGTCGTACAATTTGGCAAACTCTTTCAATCTGGTCATATAAAAATAACAGTTATAATATTAGAACTTCAATGTAAACAGAGGACAGAGTGACAATAAAAACAATGAAATAATAAATAATAAAAGCATGTTGAGTGAGGAGTATAACAACACAACTTGACAAAAAAAACAACTATATGACACAGATATCCATCCATCCATCATCCATCATGTGCCATGCCGGTAAGCGTGGGCGGTCATGTTTTGCCATCTCACTCGATCACCAGAGTCGTGGATCAGCTCTGTGTTTCTGTCTCAACCATGCCACAAGGCCAAGCCATCCAGGTACTTGCTTCTAGTTCTTCCCCTTGGTTTGCTCCCCTCGATCTTACCAGTTGTCAATAAGTTCTCTAAATCATTTCTTCTCATAACATGCCCAAAACATTGTGACTGTCTATGTCTAATGTCTCTAATCAGTTTACAATCTTCATTTGTTCATTGGTCTTTCTGGCTGTCCATGGTATTCTTTGCATTTTCCTCAGAAACCACATTTCTACAGCCATCAGATGTTTTTCAGCCTGACTGCTCATTGTCCAAGCATCACATCCATATAAAAGTACAGGTTCTATGTAGCATCTCAACACTCTTTTTCTCGTTTCAATTGACATCTTTTTATTGGTAGTATGTTTTTCATTTTGCTAAAGGGACATTAAAGTTCTGGGCTTATAGAGAGCTGAAGAAAATCTTGGAGAATAGGGGACAGTGGAGTGACATGATCAGTTAGTTTATTGTTGACTGATCAGCCTCATTGCACTTCTTTGGATGTATGTGAGTGTATGTATGTACGTGTGTGTGTATATATATATATATATATATATATATATATATATATATATATATATATATATATATATATATATATATATATATATATATATATATATATATATATATATATATAATGTATGTTTGTATGTGTTTGTGTCTGTCTGACTGCCTGCCTGTTTCGTAACATTGAAATATGAATTATTTATGTTTGGTGTATATATGCAGAATTCATTTTACAATATGTTTTTTTCTGTCCAATGTAAATGTAATATTCATTATAGATAAGTGATGTGCGAAAGATGAGAGACCAGAAGGGCTGAATGTAAGACGGGCCTGTGTGCCCAGTTTACGTCCCTTTGAAAATAAAATTGGTTTGTTCAATTGTCATCCACACCAGTATTACAAATTAATTAAGCAGATGATGGCAAGAGAGTATAAAGAATTATGACAAAGTGACAAAAGTGTATAAACAATTGTGACAAAAGTATAAAAAATCATGACACAGTGACAAGAGTGTATAAAGAACCATGACAAGTCCACCACGCCTGCAAGTCAAGGAAACATCACTCTCTATAAATGGCACTTACTTCAACTGCATTTCCTGAAATTTTTTCTGATGGTCGTGGATCTGAAGCTTCTTGGTTTTGAGATCTTCCACAGCTCGATGATATTTCATCTCAGCTCTCATGAAATCTCGGGCTTTCTGCTCTCTTTCATCAGCCTAATAGACAATATCAAGTAAAAGAATACAATCACTGACAAACATTACCATAATATGCAGCAGAAGAAAGACACACGGGAGCCATTTCATAGCATACTAACTACCACAGACATCAATATCTTTCCTATATATTTCTTTTCTAACAAGGCTACATAAATCAACACCATATATTTAGTTATGGAATTAAGTAACAAGAGGTCCTCAAATAAAGGTCCCTTTTACAAGATTAAGTCGCATTGGGCAAATCAAATCAAATCAACTTCATTTTAAAAGGGTCACGAATTTGGCACGCAGGCCCGTCTTACATTTGGCCCCGGGCATATGGTGCTAGACCCATATTTTTATAGACCAAATGACATTCAGTGGGTGATGTGGTCAGTATCACGCCCGCCTTGATAAGTTTTAGTTTGCTATAACTCTGATCCAGTTTTTTAAAACACCACAGGAAATGACCTTTATCAATTCTGAATCAATCAAAGTAGCCTAGATAGTGTTATTTGGTTAATTGTTTTTCACTTGGAATATGTTACCAAATTTCAAACCATTGTTCATAAATACATGTGTCTTCTAGACACACATATTTTCTAAATGTACGGGGAATATGTTTGATATCAGCCACAGATGATTTGGAAGCAGGCTGCTTTGCATTGGTTTTTACGGTATGTGGCATCAGCTATTCAGAAATCAATACTGAACTTACATTGTTTAGTAAATCACAAACAGCCAATAAATCCTGGGGTTGATTGCAACATCCTATAAAGGACGTGCAGCTAGCTTAGCAGACAATTACATACATAAACAGAATGTACCTACCACATATACAAAGACAAGCTACATATACTGATTCGTATATTCTCAAAATATCTTCTTGTTGTCAGGTCTTAGTCAGATATGACTGAGCATAACAGTTAAGGTACTAGCTGCTTTCTGTTACTGCCAAATGCAGCGCTCACCAAAACCGTCACCCCACATTGTACCAATAGCTTTGAGTAGGGGAACACATTTGGGAGGGTACATGCCTTACCCTAGTGCTAGGAAATGCAACCAAAAGACTAAATGTTATGGCAGGACCGACCAGACCCTAAGCCTTCGTCTGCAACTGGTCTAGGATCAAAGCTCCAAAAGGCAGACAAATTGAGCTTTGCTGATCTGGAAACTTCTGCAGCTTGTCTTATTCCAGACATATTGCTGCCACCTTTCCTCTGGAGTAAACTAGGCAGGTAATACGTGGTCTCTAAATTCAACCCAGGATTTGGACTATGGAGAGGTATAACTCAATTTTATAAACTATTGTCTATCAAGACGCAAGTTGCCAGTCAATCTTCTTCTTGTCTAGTGTATACGTAGATGCATATTCTCATGACTCACCTTAATAGCTGCTAACCTGGTAAGTTCAACAACCTCAATGCGAAGGTCGCTTTGTTCATACAACAAATTCTGCTCTTCTGCTGCACTGGCCTCCAACTTAACGTGTTCAACAGCTGTCAGCGAATTCTTGAGAAGATAGCAAACACAAAGATTGTATCAATAATAGCAAACACAAAGATTGTGTCAATAAACATCTAAGCCATATCAATGCTCAACTTGCATCCCTGTGCAGACATTGGACTCACTCTTATGAAACAACCAACCACTTTCTCTTCAAACGCCCTGCATTTTACAAAGGCATAGAAAAGCTACTATAGATGTCTCCAACTCACTTGCTGTGCCAATGTCTGATTGTTAATCTAGATAAACTCACTTACTGTGTCAACATCTGATTGTTATTCTATATAAACTCACTTACTGTGTCAACATCTGATTGTTATTCTATATAAACTCACTTACTGTGTCAACATCTGATTGTTATTCTATATAAACTCACTTACTGTGTCAACATCTGATTGTTATTCTATATAAACTCATTTACTGTGTCAACATAAAGTTGAATTGAATTGAACTGAATTGAACATCTGATTGTTATTCTATATAAATTCACTTGATTGTTATTCTACAGAAACTCACTTGCTATGCAAACAATTTATATAAACTCACGTTCTGTGCCTATGTCTGATTGTTAATCTATATAAACTCACTTCTGCCAACATTTGATGTTTCATATAAATAAACTCACTTGATGTTCCAACATCTGATTGTTAATCTATATAAAGTCAATTGCTATGTCAACATTTGTTTTTATTTCATATAAACTCACTTGCTTTGCCAACATATGATTGTTATTCTATATAAACTCACCTGCTGTGCCAATCCCCTTTTTGTTTGTTCCACTTCTTTTAGTAGCTCCTCTCGCTTTTTCAGTAAGGAGCCATCATCTTTAGGTAATGCATTAACCTAATCAGAAAACCAAAAGACTTTCAGAATTAAGTTATTTTTAAACTCTGAAGGGTCTTATCATTTTACACATCTTTATTAGTTCAAAGCATTAAAACACATAGATTTTCATAGTCATCTTAGAAAGTATTAGTTAGTCGTTAACCATTAGTCTCAGCAAAGGGTCACCACATAATGCTCTACTTCTGTGCCAGTGAACATCACACAAAATGCTCCTCACTATCCCATGTCAAAAGTTGAACAGACAGAATCCTGATAAACCAGCAACCTGCACAGGCATACAAGCATAAGGCCGCTGCCAGAATGCCAACACAATAGTCTGCCACTAAAATTACAGTTCATCATCATTGAAAGTGGCAGTCACTAGAAGACCAGCAGTTGCACACGCATTATTATATAAGGCAAAACCAGCTTGTTCAGAAACAGCCACCAGCCATTGTTCTGAACATACAGTTCACAATACAAAAAATACGTGTATATATGTAAAAGTATTCCACATGAACTTCACAGCTCAGAGTGTCACTTCACTCACTTAACTCAGTAGCTGGGAAATGGGACTAAGTACTGTAGTACCAGTCCAAATTGAGGAAAATACGTAAGCAAACTGTAGCCAGAAACAAAAACACTCCAGAGGCCTTAACATCTCAACAGCCTATCTGCCAGAGTGGACCGGAAGTACACATATCATTATAATGTATTATCATCATGTCCTTTGCATAGTCATGCATGTCTCTTCACAGATCTCGGTCCTTATTGTTTTGAATCAATTCTATTGATATTACCCTATGCAACCATCTAAGATTATTCAATATAATTTCTCTTAAGCTGCCTTTGCCTCTTTTACCACCAATCTTTCTAATCAACGCGATGTTTTCCAATGCCTTTATTCTCACTATATGACCAAAGATCACTGTTTGTCTCTTTTATGTTTGCTCATGATCTACTTTCATTAGCCGTTTTCCAAGCATTCATTGTTAGTGACTCTGGCAGTCTAAGGTTTATGCAGCAATCATCTCAGAAACCACAACACTGTGGCCTCAGAGCTCTTCCTAATTTACTCTTTCACATTCAAAGATTCAATATCATACAGCAGAACAGGTCTGATAAAGCATTTCGGCACTCTCTTTCTGACATTAAGTAAAAGTGACTTATTACATAAGATATTTTTCATCTTCTAAAATGCAGCTTTTGCTTGGTCTAGTTTGCTTTTAGTAGCGAAGGGTTTATGGGCACAGTTCGTAATCCCACATACCATGTTTGAAACACAGCTGTGGGCGATTTGGCAGCAGACCACTTGCATTGGTTTTTTATGAAAATGGTATGGGTGCCGGTCTTTCAGAAAGCAATGGTAAACTTCTGAATGCAAACTTGCCAAGAGATCACAAACAGCAAAAAAAATGCTGGGGTTGACTGTGACATCCTGTACAGGATATGCAACTAACTTTAATTTGCTCTTAATCAGTGTCATACATCTTCTATCAGATGTCATAATTGCTCCCAAATATTTTACTTAATTGACTTAGTTAAGCACTTTTCATTCTATAATATCCCATTTGGTTTCCCTTCCCATATTTCTGTGGGTGCCAATGAAGTGCAGTGACTAGCATGCCTGCTGGCCTGATGGCCATGTGTTCAAATCCCCATCTAGGCAGAATTGTTTAACTAACCTGGGCTGGGTCGACCAAGTATACAACTGGTACCAGGAATGTCCGAGGAAATAAAGTTGATGGGCGTGAAACTAACCATATCATCTACTGAGTGCCCAAAGTGTCTTAACACATGTAAAAGGGTCCACAAATAGTTATTTAGCCTTGTGGATTCCATGAAGGACTTTCTAATGATACTATATACTGGTTTCCTGAGTATGTGCCCTATCCAACACCAGCATCTTTGACACACATTCTGGATCCAGGAATGTATATCCAGTTATCTCCATGAGATCCAGTTTGGTGATTCTACCATACCGGTTTAGTGCTTCTGTTTTATACATGTACCTGTTAATGAAGGTTGGTCATTTCTTTTGTTGTTCTCCGTATTTCTTACCCAACCGTAGTTCCTGTTGCGAGGTTGAGGTTGAATACACAGATCTTCTTCTTCTTTGGATCTTATAACCTCTCAGTCACGGCTCCCTCATACATGGATCTTACCTGAGACTTGACTTTGTCATAAATTGACTTTGTGTGACTGAGATTTTCTTCTGCAACTTTCAGCTGAAGTTTAGCCTTTTTCAACTGACGGATTTCCCTGTCCTTCTCCCGAACTTTGCGTGTGTGGATTTCATGCTGGGTTTTCTTTTCCATCTGCAGGTGACGAAAGTTCAGGTCAAGGTTTGCTCTGTAAATTTGACAGACATAGTAAATAAACATGTGTTAAAATTATAAACATTCCAATGAATTGTTTTTAAGAAGAGTATACTATTTTATCAATTGTTCTCTGGTGACATATTTTCACACAGCAACTTAAATACATCATATTTTATTCAGAATTACTTCTTTTTAATCTTCTTATAATCTCTTTTCATATAGCACTGATAATCATGTATGTTTAAATGCAGAATTTATAGACATCAGGAATTGGTAGAATCTGGAATTTGCAGATGATGTACTGGTGTATAGACAGAAAAGAGACAGGGAAAGTTTGGCTGAAGACTTACAAGATCATGTGGAGGCTTTGGTGGTGAAGGCTGGTAAGGGACTTAATCCATTGAGGGTGATGGCGGCAACCAGGGTAGAGCAGACAATGCTTTTCAGGCTATTTCAGCAGAATGTGGCCATGCGGGTGATCCTGGGGTGTACAAAGGAGACACCAGTTATATGCATGAGGCATATCCTGGCACTACCAACAATGGCAGACAGCTTCAAGCCAAATGGTACCTGAGAGTGGTTGGGGTTTCATTGCGAAGGCTAATGGACAATGCTTGAAAAAGGAGAGTCAACAACCTCCAGCATGAGAATGGAGGTGGAAGCAGTAACAGTGGCCTTACAGTGGTTAGAGGCGACCAGTGCATTACACAAAGCATTCATTACGGACTCAAGGAGTATGCTTAGTAAGGAGGGAAAAGGAATATTTCGTGTGGAAAGGCTCACCTCGCTTCAGAGGTCACAGATTGTGAGAATTGTATGGTTTTTTGCTCTGGCCATGCAGGAGAATGAAAAGGCTGATAGGCTGGCAGGTAATGCACCTTTTGATGGTAGATTACTTTTGAAAAAGGAGAGGTGGACGAGTGCCTGTAGGACCAGGTGGAGAAGGCAAGGGAACAGACTGAGAACCTATGTGTGGAAAGAATGATGTTGTGGGTGTCGGCAGGGGTGCGTGAAGAATCTCAAAACTGAGAGGGAAGACCAGGAGAACTTTCAATCATATAGCGGTGGGAACAATTAGTAATATGTCTCTTCACTGGCTATTGAATGAGGGGATTGGGCGGGAATGGGAATATCCTGAGTGCAGTGATTTTGGTTCTTAGTTCAACTCAACTTAAACGCAAAAGTCACAAACAATATGCTGTACAATTTATTGCCTGGCATATTTCGCTTCATCTCGTCAGATGCATACTGTAGAGTTATATATCATATGACGTGAATACATGAATAATGCTTCAGCTGAAATAATTAAAACACATAGTCATAGGTATTGTTCAAATGTGGAACATCTGTTATCCCCATGGGAATTTCAAATTCAGATGCAGTGAAATATGCTTCCATTGTTTTAAATCATTAAAAATTGTTTGCATATCCTTTACAGGACATTGCTGTCAAAATCAGCATCTTTCAGCTGATTGTTGATTTCTTAGCAAGATTACGCTCAGTAGTGTGCCATTGCTTTCTGAGCGGCCGGCTCACATACCCCATAAGATACCGACGCGATTCGAACCACTGCTGATTCTCATTGTCGACACGTTACTTGTATACGTGATTACGGAGAAAAGTCGCTAACCTCTAGGCCATACCAGGCAGTAAATCATGCAACATATTGCTTGTGGCTTCTGAGTTTAAATCCACCAAGGGAATATGGACCACTGAGTGAACTAAAAATGACAGTTAAATTCATACAAGAGACAACATTGCAGATATAGGCAAACTTCAAGCAAACGAAAGAAGAAGAATATGTACGTTCTCCTCCTGTCCCACATAATTCTTTCCCTCACCTCCCCCTCCTACATCTTCTTCTTATTCTACTTCTTCATCTTCTTTTACTTACCCTTTTTTTCTTCTATTCTTTATTCCCTATGGGAACATTCCTCACCCAACTGATGACGAGCCATCATACCTGTTGCAATCTCTGCAGCTCCCTTGATGTCCTCCCCATATTATTAATCCAAATGTGCTAATCTTATATTTCATTTTCTCTACCATCTGTGCTGCCTTCCCAATTCATACATGGGATAACATAAAAGGGTTTAAGAGGATCAACTTCTATGAACTGGATTTTATCTCATTTGGCCCAGCCTCTTCCCGTTAAGGCGATGTGCGACATAAAAAAAATATTGATTTTTGGTCAATTCGGCTATTTTTGGAATAGTTCATTTTTAAACACCTTAGCATGTCTTCTATCAAATTCAGCACTGTTATTTTAATGCAATATTCATATTTTACTTAACCCACCCTAGGTGTCAAATTGCAGAAAGCGCCGCATAAAGCACAAACTCCGTAACTCCAGCAATGACCTCCATGAAAACTGCACTTGTGAACAGAAGAATAGCCTGGAATGGAATCCACAATCTTAGGAGCAAACAACATGTGGCATAAGCACTTGGCCATAGAGACTCCCTTGTTATAACATTCCAAGTGCCAATTCCAAAGATTTTCCGAGGTAAATCAGCAATCTAGACTCCTTGTGGGTTTCTTCAATCATGTCATACCTTTTCTTGAAGAACCTCTTTTCATCCTCATTGACTGAATTATTTTTATTTTTTTTACCTTTAGACTTATTGCTTGGTTGGAATTTGCACCTAGCATTTTCTATGAGACAGAGCAAGAAGCCCCACACCACTCTCCCTTATTTGCTTCTTACAGCATGCATTGTAACTTACAGAATTATTATTCTTTGGTTCACTTGAGTTCCCTGCGATACACAGGGGCTAGTTCCACATATTGCCAATCATTTCCAATACAGATGTCACTCCATGCCACAATGCCAAGATATCCAGCATCTTCTTTCTCATTCTTCTGCTGTTTCATTTTTCAGGAGCTGATAATCCACATAAGCATTTCTTTCATAAATTAATTATAGAAGAAAACTTTAAGTGTGCACAAATGTGTGCTACATAAACAAGCAAACAGTTATTGTGTTGTTATTGTATGTTAAAGCTGGCAGAAGCAATCACCATTAATTTACAGAAGCCAATTTTGTGCAAACAGAAAGAATTGATTAGTTTAAAATTATCGTGGTAGACAATTGAAATTACTGTGTAAATGTCTATGCTGTATATTTTAGCTTTAAGGATTTATCTAATCACTTTAGTTTATGTTGTGTGATTTCTGCAGTACCTGACAAGATATAGCAAAATATACCAGGCAATAAATCGAACAATCTATTGTTTGTGTCTTCGTTATTCAAATTTATGACAGGAGGACATTGTTTTGAAGTTATTAAAAATGTCACACAGTTTAAACAAACTGAGCATGTCAATTGCCAACATGAGCACAAATTTAAAGCTGAACAATTAAAAATAAAAATTAAACAACAATTTTAATTGCAATGTTTGGCTTAACTGACATCAAGCCTTGTTTGTTTTCCAAACTCAAGAAAAATACATAGAAATTAATCTATGTAAATGTCTATTTCTTCTTTGTTCACCTTTCAAGAAGAGTGGTACAAGTAGTTATTCACCACAAAGGTCAGTGTATCCCAGCTTCGGCATGCTCTTGAGTAAAATTTGCTTCATCTAAACAGATTTCAATTCAAGACAATGGATTCTATCTACCTGTGAGGAGGTTTTTCTTTCCTTTCAATTTTGCCAGGGGAGTGGCTATAAAACCGACTTTTTGAGATTTTCAACTGCCATGGTATTTTTAATGTGCCTAACTTGCACACAGGAAGTCCTGTTTATTGACCTTATCTGAGATGACACTACCCAAGAGATCAGGGGAATGTGCAATATCCATAGATACCAGTGGTACTCTGATAGATGCCAGCCCTGTACGGAGATTGAACCCTATGTCTTGTAAGCCAGAGGCAGGCACTATACCCTCTCAACTACATACCATCACCCCCCCCCCCCTGCCACCCCTAACCCCCAAATCCATTTAAATGGATGTACACTGTGTTCGAAACACAACGGTGCTGGTTTTTTCGAAAACAGGTATAGGGGCCGGTCGTTCAGAAAGCAATGGCAAACTACTGAACGTAAAATTTGCCCAGGAATCACGAACAGCAAAAATGCTGGGGTTGACTGCTACGCCCTGTGAAGGATATGCAACTTAATTTTAATTACACTGTATAGAAATAAACTAAAAGAAACATACCTGTCTCCAATCAGAGTAATCTCCCTTTCTTTAAGCAACTCTGAATCCTTCAGGAGCACAGCCAGTTGTCTTTCGTTGATGTTTAGCTTGGCTTTCTCATTCTCCAAATCAATGTCAGCAAACAGTTTCTCCTCTTCTAAAGCTTTTCTTTGTATTTCTAGATTCTTAGCTGTCTCAACAAGGTCTTGGTACTCAACTGTCAGGGCTTCCATTTTGGCAGTAATGGCACTGAGTGATGTTTGGCATAGTTAGTTGTGTGAGCTACATTAATTCTTAATCATACCTTAAAATACTGAACATTATCCATCTCTTTCTTCCACCTCAGTATTAATTAATTAATAATCATTCATTCATTCATTCATTCATTCATTCATTCATTCAATTATTCATCTTTCTAGCTGGCAGATCGTATGTCTGCTGGATACCTGCCTACTTGCCTGTCTCTCTATCTGTCTGTCTGCCTGCCTTCTGTCTGTATTTCTGTCTATTTGCTTGTCTGACGGCCATCTATTGTTTCACACACCTGATCCATTCATTATCTAATTCTAATCCATCAATCCTTCCATCCAATCTGGCTGGGCTTTCTGTCTCAATGTCTATTTATCATACACATGTAGTGTCTTTTTAAAATTATGTATGTAGATTGGACATATTTCACTAGCATGGAGAGAGAAAGAGAGAGAGACAGAGAGAGACACAGAGAGAGAGTGAGAGAATGAATGAGTGAGTGAGTGTGCTTGCGTGCACATGTGTATGCTTGCGTGCACATGTGTGTGTGTGTGTGTGTGCGTGTGCATGCGTGCGTGCATGCATGCGTGCGTGTGTGCTTGTGTGTGTGCGTGTGTGTGGCACCATGGTGTGGTATGAGGGAATGGCATGGTATGAGATGTGGCAAAAAAAAAAAAAAACAGAACCACCTTATTTATGTCATATAAATAACATATAAATACAAAAACATGGTCTTGGACATGTAAAATGCATACATATTACATTTTCAACTCACTTTTTCTTTCTGGAAATTCTGTCACTCTCTTTAGCTGTCTGTCCAGGCAAAGTATTCACTTGAACCAAATCAGCCTGGTTGTAAAAAAAATATAATATCACACTACAATTATATTTAGTTGTAAAATAAGAACAGCCAATAAAACAAATATGTCAGCAGATATATTTATCAATGGAGAGAAATTTCAGAAAGTGAATATCTAAGCTCACTGCCGACAAGTAATGGAAATGTGGTGACAGAAATTATAAGAACAAATATTGCTCTGCAAAAAAAATAAAATACTAAAGTAATTAAAATTTGTATGGAATGCAAGGGACAGGACCAAAAAAAAAAGTCAGAATACAAAGAGCGTGCATATCTCAGTGGCAACTTACGGGTATGAAATATACATTTAACAAATAAGCTGAAAAGCTTTGTTGCAGAAGAATGCTAAAAATGCAATGAGCAGAAAAGAGAACAAACAGATCTATTCAAAAAGAGCTCAGTATTGTAGAAGATTGGTTATTAAGTCAAATAAAATTGTGGAAAATGAAATATTTTGGGCATGTAAAGAGAACAGATAATTATGGAGAGAGGCATGCCAGGTAAACTGAGATATGGACGACCACATTGCAGATGGATTAAAGATGTCATAGATAATTTACACATGATATAAAAAGAGGAAGGGACATCTGGCATATGATAGAGAGGAATTTTCAAAGATTTGTAACGGGGAAAAGTTCTGCACAGGGCAAGCTACTAGATGATGATGATATAAGAGCAACTACTAAAACAATGTGTATCTTCCTCTTCTTCACGTTGTTTGCTGCTGTTGTAATAATGTCTAGACAAGAAGGCAGGTTTTTAAAATATGTTGTTGTATTTGAGCATGTATGTTGTTGTATTTGAGGATGTATGTTGCTGTATTTGAGGATGTATGTTGCTGTATTTGAGGATGTATGTTGCTATATTTGAGGATGTATGTTGCTGTATTTGAGGATGTATGTTGGTGTATTTGAGGATGTATGTTGCTGTATTTGAGGATGTATGTTGGTGTATTTGAGGATGTATGTTGCTGTATTTGAGGATGTATGTTGGTGTATTTGAGGATGTATGTTGCTGAATTTGAGGATGTATGTTGCTGTATTTGAGGATGTATGTTGCTGTATTTGAGGATGTATGTTGCTGTATTTGAGGATGTATGTTGCTGTATTTGAGGATGTATGTTGCTGTATTTGCGGATGTATGTTGCTGTATTTGCGGATGTATGTTGCTGTATTTGAGGATGTATGTTGCTGTATTTGAGGATGTATGTTGGTGTATTTGAGGTTGTATGTTGCTGTATTTGAGGATGTATGTTGGTGTATTTGAGGTTGTATGTTGCTGTATTTGAGGATGCATGTTGCTGTATTTGAGGATGTATGTTGCTGTATTTGAGGATGTATGTTGGTGTATTTGAGGTTGTATGTTGCTGTATTTGAGGATGTATGTTGGTGTATTTGAGGATGTATGTTGGTGTATTTGAGGATGTATGTTGGTGTATTTGAGGATGTATGTTGGTGTATTTGAGGATGTATGTTGGTGTATTTGAGGATGTATGTTGGTGTATTTGAGGATGTATGTTGGTGTATTTGAGGATGTATGTTGGTGTATTTGAGGTTGTATGTTGCTGTATTTGAGGATGTATGTTGGTGTATTTGAGGATGTGTTGCTATATTTGAGGATTATGTTGGTGTATTTTAGGATGTATGTTGGTGTATTTGAGGATGTATGTTGGTGTATTTGAGGATGTATGTTGGTGTATTTGAGGATGTATGTTGGTGTATTTGAGGATGTATGTTGCTGAATTTGAGGATGTATGTTGCTGAATTTGAGGATGTATGTTGCTGCATTTGAGGATGTATGTTGGTGTATTTGAGGATGTATGTTGGTGTATTTGAGGATGTATATTGGTGTATTTGAGGATGTATGTTGCTATATTTGAGGATGTATGTTGCTGAATTTGAGGATGTATGTTGCTATATTTGAGGATGTATGTTGCTGTATTTGAGGATGTATGTTGCTGAATTTGAAGATGTATGTTGCTGTATTTGAGGATGTATGTTGCTGTATTTGAGGATGTATGTTGCTGAATTTGAGGATGTATGTTGCTGTATTTGAGGATGTATGTTGCTGTATTTGAGGTTGTATGTTGCTGTATTTGAGGATGTATGTTGCTGTATTTGAGGATGTGTGTTGCTATATTTGAGGGCTCATCTAGGCTCCCAGAATCCTCTGTGTGGAGATGTGACTGTCGGCTAAAAGTCAGTCTACCACTGCCAAAACATGGTGCTGTATTTAAAATATATTTGGTTGTCTGTTCTGCCAGTTCAATCTGTTTTTAAATTATCTTCTCTTATGTGTCTTTGGTCTCCGAGAATTTTCTGTAGTTGTCTTCCTCCAACACTTCTTCCACTAATCTTTCCAACTGATACTTATCATAATGTAGCCAAAATATGTTGAATGCTTTTTTGTGATGTCTATGATAAGCTGTCTTTGTGCTTTGGTCTTTTAAAAAATATTTTGATTATTGTTTTGCAAGTTTTCTATCTCTTCGCCATGTTTGTCTAGCTGTTTGTATTGCCAGTATTTTGGGAGTGGCCATTAAAAGTCTTCCACAGCAAGAAAGTTTTAACTAGGGACATCTATGCCACAAATATTAAATAATCTATCAATGGGACAGAAGGAGTTTAGGATGTATCAGACACAGTCATTCATCTGTCATTTACTGCCAATTTAGTACCTTGCGGTGTATGGCAGGGGGGTCTTTGAGCCTGAGGAATTAAGGCCGTCTGGCTAGTGCAGTCACCGCGAACTATGCAGGTTAGGATTTGGTTTTTGCCCCAGGCAGGAAAATAAATCCCACACCTTACCAAGGATTAGAACCCGGGTCTCCTGAATGAGAATCCGGCGTTCTAGCCACTCGGCCAGCTGCTCCTCATTAGACACAGTATTAACACCAATTAAATATCTGGCATACCACACATTTAAATCTGGCATATAGCATGTGTAAAGTTACTAGACAGATTAAAAACAAGAATAAACAACCAACTAATAGATTGCAACATTTATTGTTTGGCATATCTCATTGTAACTCATCAGGTACATACTACAGAAATAAATCAATATTAAATAAAGGAGCATGTTCCATGGGGAACAAGTAAGAAGGTACACAAGGCAACAAGCTGCTAGAAGGACATGGTAGAAATAAGAATAATGGACATAAAACTGCTAAATAAATTCAGTAAAAATAGAATAACACCAGATATATATCCATAAAGGACGAAGCAGTCAACTCCAGAATTTTTTGGCTGTTTGTGATTCCTGGGCAAGTTACGTTCAGTTTGCCATTGCTCTCTGAATGACAAACACTCATACCATTGTAGGGAAACCAAAGCAAGGCAGTCTGCTTCCAAATTGTCCACTGCTGTGTTTCGAACGCAGTATGCTTGATTACGAATCACCACAGAAAACAATTATAATAAATAACAGACAAAATGATTATTTGGAATTAGATTTACTAATTTTCTTCTCTGTTTAAATACATGTAATGCAAAGGCTGTTGTAAGCTGTTATAAGACCAAAGATAAGTGCAGTACAAAAGAGTTATAGATTAAGCTTTACGTACCTTCAATCGTTCCACCTCATCACTAAGCTTCTCAAACTCTTTCTGGTCATTAGCTGTTTGCCGCTGAGTTGATTCCAGGTCTTCTATCAATGTCTTAGCTTCTGTTTGTCTCTGCACGATTTCTCGTCTGAGTTCTTCACTATTGTTCTGAAGCTCTTTAATTTTCTTCTCTACTTCCTAAAACACAAACACAATCATAATTTAATAATTAACTCATCTGATTTCAGTTATTTTATTACTTGGACTTATCGCTATAAAAAGGGGTCTAAAGGCAAGATTATTGTCTTCATTCTCATCATCTCATCTCATCATGTTCCTCTTGTACCTTGCGGTGTCGAGGTGAAGTATAAACAGCGACAGAGTGCCCGTTTATGGGCTTCATGTATCAAGATTCCCATTGACTCTGTATTCCCTCTATCCATCGTTTACATGGTCAGTCTCTTACTCTGCTTCCCTCTGGTCTGTACATCATTTCTGTTAGTTGGTAACTACTTGCATGGTCAAACCATTTGACTTGCTGCCTTCTAATAAAATCTTGCCCTGCTATAACCCCTACTTTAGTCCTGATTTCTTCATTTCCAATGTTCTCTCTTCTTGATACATTGAGTATTCTTCTCAGGAACCTCATTTCTGTTGTTGTGATTTTTCTTTTCTCTTTTTCTGTCAATGTCCAGGTTTGACATTGGTAGCATAGAGTTGGTAAAAAGATTGTGATATAGAGTGCTTTCTTAGTTGTCTTCATTGCACTGTGTGTATCCCTTAAGGCCTGGTCTATCAAAAACATCTTGCATAGCACAAACTCCATAGCTCCAGCGATGACCCCCAGGGGTCTCCAAAAAGAAGTGCATTTGTAAACTGAATGATGAGATCGGAAAATAAACCCATGACTATAGGAGCATGAGGCAGGCAGCTTAACCACGTTACCATGGAGATCAAAACAATGTATTCCCTTAGTGAATTTAAACACAGTAGCCATAAACAACATACTGCACGATTTATTGCCTGGCACATTTCGCTGCATCTCGTAAGGTGCTTACTGCAAAGTTACATTTCATATGTAGTGAATACATGAATAATACTTTGGCTGAAATATTTCTTTCATATTTTATAAATATTTTATTATTCTTTATTAATTTACATATTGTTCTTTAATACTATATTTTAACTTATGTGATGACATTTTTCACTGTCATGATGCAAAACTGTTCAGTATAATTTTTCTCTCCATCCATCCATCATGTGCCATGCCGATAAGCGTGGGCGGTCATGTTTTGCCATCTCACTCAATCACCAGAGTCATGGATCAGCTTCGTGTTCCTGCTTCAACCATGCCATGTGGCTAAGCCATTCAGGTATTTACTTCTCGGTTTTCCCCTTGGTCTCTTCCCTTCGATCTTGCCAGCTGTCACCAAGTTCTCCAATTCATCTCTTCTCATAGCATGCCCAAAAAATTTTGACTGTCTACGTTTAATGTCTCTAATCAGTTTACGTTCTTCATTTGTTTCTTGAAGGACTTGTTCATTGGTTTTTCTGTCTGTCCATGGTATTCTTTGCATTTTTCTCAGAAACCACATTTCCACAGCCATCAGATGTTTTTCAGCTTGTCTGCTCATTGTCCACGCTTCACATCCATACAAAAGTATGGGTTTTATGTAGCACTTCAATACTCTTTTTCTCATTTCAATTGATATCTTTTTATTGGTCAGTATGTTTTTCATCTTGCAAAAGGCTACCTTCGCAATGGCATTTCTAGTTCTAATCTCTTCAAGGCATCTCCTATCAGATGTTATTACTGTTCCGAGATAACTGTACCGATTCACTTGCTGAAGAATATGCCCATTTACTCGTAAATCACATTGTGTTATTTTCTTCTTTCCAGTGACGACCATAATCTGTGTGTTCTTACTATTCAGTTCTAACCCTAGTTGTTCACTGTGTGCAACAACCGCATCTACTAAATGTTGCAGGTCCTGTTCATTATCTGCAATCAAGACTGTATCATCTGCATATCTAACGTTATTGATGTATCGTCCCCCAATGTTGATTCCTTCCATATCTTCTATATTTCTAAATATATCTTCACAGTACAAGGAAAAAAGATCTGGAGACATTACACATCCCTGTCTCACACCTCTTTTAATAGGCTGATATTGACCTACTTCATTATCAATTCTGACGGCAGCTTGTTGTTTCCAATATATGTTTTTTTACAAGTCTAAGGTCTTTTCCATCAATTTGTAGATCTTCAAGCATCCTTATCATGTCGACATGTCTCATTTTATCAAAAGCCTTTATGTAGTCAATAAAGCAAAGGTGTAGATATTTGTTTACTTCTATAGAACGTTCAATTACTGTTCTCAGTATATACACAGCATTTACTGTACCCTTGCCTTCTACAAACCCACATTTTTCTCTGCCACCCTTTATCACATCTGTCCACTGATCTTACTAGCTGATACAGTATGTTCCAGTTTTCTCTTCTCATGATGTGGCAAATGAATGTTTACCGACTCCTTATGATGAATGCTACAGGTCATCTTTGTGTCTTGGCCACTTTCAACATAGTTTCATTGCGTATCTAGGCTGTCCATTGTATTGATAACATTCTCCTATGAAACCACATTTCCGTGGCTTCATGGGACTTTCATGCTCGTTTAATAATTGCCCAAGATTCATAATATCAATATGTTAAAAAAACGTTCTATTTAATACGTAAGGAATTGGTTTTTTCTAAAATCAAATGACAGCTTTATTTCATATGATGTTCTTCATTCTTCACTGTGTTGAAGCTGGGGCAATGGTCAACCCAATAAAGGCAACAGTGACATGGTTCTCTTTGAATAATCATATTGTCAACACTCCAACACCAACTGTAAATCTGTGTTCAGAGACTGTGGAAAGAACGCAGGCAATGAATTACCTGGGGATACGTTTTGATCGAAGCCTTGCTTATAATGAGCACATAGACAAGGTGATAACAAAGGCCAAGGCGCTCGGTCTGGGTGCGACCTTTGGTCGATTATCGCTATCTTATGGAGGTTGGACGTCGGCCAACATTTGTGTGACTGACTGTATTCAGGCTCACCACTCACACTTGGAGGACAGGCTAAAGAACTGACACGAGACGTTGTAAAGTTTGTGGTTTTGATTGAGAAATTGTTGGTATTGCAGTCACTGCTTCTAACCATACTAGTTCCGAGACTCATTCCAATTTAGGTTGCAGCAGTTCCACAGCCAGCACGAGGCCTTTTCGGCTGCCTCAGACATTTGCTTTTGGGCCCGGGCCCTTACTCATCCTTTAATGCCCATTCATTTCAGCACATCAAACATGGAGTAGGAGACAAGACCTCTCACACCTACCTCGACGGCGAACAGCCTGACGGTGTACTCCTCCCGCCTAAGACTTGCGATCATGTCGTTGTACTTCTCTGTCTTGTACAGGTGTTGCTCCTCAATATTCGATTCGTACGGGACAGTCAGCTCAATCAGCGTTAACTGTCTCTAACTAAGCTTTGCTGATAGCAAGTAATTCCAAGATGTGCTTTGTCACACTATATATAAATCAATATACAAATATGCAGTAATGACACTAAGAATTGTTACCCCTTGTTTTGGAAGTCTGTTGTATTCCCTTTCAACAATTTTCTTTTCTTCCTCCAGACTGAAAAACAAAACAAAGATAGTTGTTTGTTTAAATGATTGTTATATCTAATATTTACATGCTGCCACAGGAAAGATGCATGTTTTCAACAATCACTTTAATTTATTTTTTGTTTGTGATTTTTAGTTGGCATGTAGTTTTCTCCATGGAGATATGTTTATTTTGTTATTTAGAAAAATATTTTGATTTTCACTGTCTTGACTGGCAGGATCAACACATCTAATCTCTTAGCACTATTTGAGAGGAGGTGCATGTCATCTGAATATTTGAGTTCTGAAACTGGATTTCCACCAATTATGAATGGATCAAAAAATTATCTTTGGTCTCATCGTTCTAGATGATTCTCATTACATTTTCTGCATAGATGAAGAGGTAGAACACAGTCCTGTTTTACTCCCTTTTTCATATCCATCTTGAAAAGAGTGGGTTGAAGTACCAGAAGGCATAATGGACTGGCACAATCAACACAGGGTCATGAGTGCAGAGAGTGGACGGCGGGCCGCACATATTCTGAGGTGCAACAACTGATACAGAGTAATACACATCAAGGTGACATAGTCATCTATACTGATGGGTCAGTGGTGAGAAACAGACGGTGTGTTTGAGGTTTCACTGCGATGGCTAATGGACAATTCTTAAAAATGGAGAGTCTGGCATATGAGGTTATGACCTCCAGCATGAGAATGGAGGTGGAAGCAGTCACAGCAGCTTTCTGTTGGTTAGAAGAGACCACTGGAACACACGCTGTCTTCATCACGGACTCAAGGAGTAAGGTGGAAGAAAGGAATGTCTCGTGTGGAATGGCTTGCCTCGCTTCAGAGGTCACAGATTGTGAGAATTGTATGGATTTTTTTGCCCTGGCCATGCGGGAGTGTGGGGAAATGAACAGGTTAATAGGCTGGCTGGGAATGTACCTCTTGGTGGTAGGTTACTTATGGACAAGAGGGAGATGGCTATGCATCTGTGGGACCGGGTGGAGAAGGTGGGGGAACAGACTGAGATACTGTGTATGGAAGAATGAGATTGCAGGGAATTTGTAGGGTTTCTAGTAGAATCTCATAACTGAGAGGGAAGACCAAGAAGGAACTTTTAATCAGATAGCAGTGGGAACGATTAGTAGTGTGACTCTTCGCTGTCTGTTGAATGAGGGGATGGAGCGCATTTGGGAATGTCCTGAGTGCAATGATGTTAGTTCTTAGCTCAACTCAACGCACATCAAACCAGTTTGAAGTTTCACTAGTTAATTTTATAGCTGATTGTTGTTCATGACATAATGATTCAATTAAGTGGATCAAATGTGCTGGAAACCTCTTGTCTCTCATGATGTTCCACAATTTCTGATGTTGAACACAATCAGCGGTCTTACTGTCATCTATGAAACAATTAAGATGATCTACACCGTACTCCCTGCATTTCTCAAAGATGGTTCTCATGTTGAAGGTATGGTCCCTGGTTCTTTACCCTGTCTAAAATCTGGATGTTATTTTTTTGCACTCACTCGCTTTGAACTCAAGCGTAGTCCATACATACTACTTCTAGTAGTGCTGGACTGAATTTTGCGTGTGGATTAGCTTTCCCTATTAACAGTGTCCCTCGCCATCAGGCGAACCTACTCCAACTTCAGATGTACTTGTAATTTACATCCCCAAGTCAAGGATGATAGATCAACATTTCAATCCAACTGTCTGGTGTAGGGGTTGAACCCCTTACCTTGGCATCAGAACACCTGATGTTTAAGAACACGCATTCTTATCCATTCCTATGGATGATGTCATACTACCACCTCATTTCTGAGTAGTACAATGCATGCCTAACCTTCTCTGACCAGAACGATAAATAAGAAACCCTATGGGCATATTAGCAGGCACGTTAGGGTAGTGGATAGAGAGCTACACAAATAATATCATGAGCACGGTAGAACGAGGGTTCAATTCCTGTGTTTGTTTTGTTGTCAAGTGAGGGAAAGACCGGCCACTTATTCCTCCATGCATTCAACCCTACAAAATGGGATGGTCTTATCCCATCATCGATCATTAGAAGGTTCCTGCTTTTGAGCATGTATTTCACTTATTGAAAATATTCAAAATCTCTTGATAGTTGGAAATTGTAAAATGTAGACCATAAAGGCCATACTCCTGGCAATATTATAGAATGGGAAAACCAAACCAAAACAGAATATTCATAGAATGTGTTGAAAATGGAAGGCAGACCAAATCTAACAAAGTGGTGCTCATGTTGCATTTGTCAGCTAAAGGGTACAAATACCACTGCTTAGCTATACAAGGGACATAACACAACCAACATCCTTTTCAGGATTAACAAGAAGGAAGAGTAACCTTTCTTAGCTATGTTACTTCTAAAAACTGTAGCTAACTTCTTTGTCTATGAATGATTCACATGCATACATCAAGAGTGTCAGAAGACACAACCATCTCTGTTGGTTACTGTTCTAAATAACCAGAAATTGTATAAGACTTACCATTCAATCTTATACCCCAGCTGGTACTGCCTTTCTTCCGTCTGGGCAAGTTCGTTATTGTACTTCAGCAGTTGCTCTCTCATCTTGGAGACTTCTGTGTTGGAGTTGTCCGGAAAATTGTCAGCCTTCTCTAGCTCAACCCTTTGACGTTCCAGCTCATTTGCAAAATTTTTAGCATCTTGTAATAACTGAGCTTCCCTGTCCCTTGTGCTGTGGGAAACAGATGTCCAAAGTCAACGATACATTTTGTTCTAGAATTTGATATCCAAAGTCAACAATACATTTTGGTCTAGAATTTAAATTCAAAGTTAACAATACATTTTGTTCTAGAATTTGATGTCCAAAGTTAATGATAAATTTTGTTCTCTTGGAGCTCTTTCCAGCATCCCAAAACACATTTCTCATTTGATCTCTTTCCTATACCGCATTTCAAAACTTGCCAAAACTGTAAAAGGACCATTCTACATACCTTAGACACACTGGCATATGGTGCTAATCCCATTTGTTTATGGACCAGTTGGTGCTAGTCCCATGTTTATGGACCAATCGGTGCTAATCCCATATGTTTATGGACCAGTTGGTTCTAGTCCCGTGTTTATGGACCAGTTGGTTCTAGTCCCGTGTTTATGGACCAGTTGGTTCTAGTCCCGTGTTTATGGACCAGTTGGTGCTAGTCCCATATGTTTATGGACCAATTGGTGCTAGTCCCATATGTTTATGGACCAGTTGGTTCTAGTCCCATATGTTTATGGACCAATTGGTTCTAGTCCCATGTTTATGGACCAGTTGGTTCTAGTCCCATGTTTATGGACCAATTGGTTCTAGTCCCATGTTTATGGACCAATTGGTGCTAGTCCCATATGTTTATGGACCAATTGGTGCTAGTCCCATATGTTTATGGACCAGTTGGTTCTAGTCCCATATGTTTATGGACCAATTGGTTCTAGTCCCATGTTTATGGACCAATTGGTTCTAGTCCCGTGTTTATGGACCAGTTGGTTCTAGTCCCATATGTTTATGGACCAATTGGTTCTAGTCCCATATGTTTATGGACCAATTGGTGCTAGTCCCATATGTTTATGGACCAATTGGTGCTAGTCCCATATGTTTATGGACCAATTGGTGCTAGTCCCATATGTTTATGGACCAGTTGGTGCTAGTCCCGTGTTTATGGACCAATTGGTGCTAGTCCCATATGTTTATGGACCAGTTGGTTCTAGTCCCATATGTTTATGGACCAGTTGGTTCTAGTCCCGTGTTTATGGACCAATTGGTGCTAGTCCCATATGTTTATGGACCAGTTGGTTCTAGTCCCATATGTTTATGGACCAATTGGTGCTAGTCCCATATGTTTATGGACCAGTTGGTTCTAGTCCCATATGTTTATGGACCAATTGGTGCTAGTGTCATATGTTTATGGACCAGTTGGTGCTAGTCCCATATGTTTATGGACCAATTGGTGCTAGTGTCATATGTTTATGGACCAATTGGTGCTAGTCCCATATGTTTATGGACCAATTGGTGCTAGTCCCGTGTTTATGGACCAGTTGGTTCTAGTCCCGTGTTTATGGACCAATTGGTGCTAGTCCCATATGTTTATGGACCAATTGGTGCTAGTCCCATATGTTTATGGACCAGTTGGTTCTAGTCCCATATGTTTATGGACCAATTGGTGCTAGTCCCATATGATTATGGACCAGTTGGTTCTAGTCCCGTGTTTATGGACCAATTGGTGCTAGTCCCATATGTTTATGGACCAGTTGGTTCTAGTCCCGTGTTTATGGACCAATTGGTGCTAGTCCCATATGTTTATGGACCAATTGGTGCTAGTCCCATATGTTTATGGACCAATTGGTGCTAGTGTCATATGTTTATGGACCAATCGGTGCTAGTCCCATATGTTTATGGACCAATCGGTGCTAGTCCCATATGTTTATGGACCAATCGGTGCTAGTCCCATATGTTTATGGACCAGTTGGTTCTAGTCCCATATGTTTATGGACCAATTAAAACTCATGGGTGATTTGCTCAGTATCACACCGGCCACTATTAATTCCCAAGACATTTCCTCGCTCCCATTTTATGCTAGGTGGACCTGGGAGCCAAGATCAATTGTAAAAGTCTGCTTCAATGCAGATTTGAACCCAAGAGCACTGGGCCAGCAGGTGAGCATCTAATCAGTGCACTATCATGGCTCCCAAATTTCTTCTCCTTATTCTGCATTCGTTTGGAATGTTTGTTTTAGACATAATTGTGTTGTGTCTGTTTACAGCAGAGCTGCGATATTTGAACCTTTTGGCCGAAACATCAGACTTCTTCAGGTATTTGTTCACCGGGTTATCATTCCCAGGCTCCCAAACTTGACTAAGCTAAATATAAAAGATTTCTAATCAAAACAGAAACACTTCGATACAGTAAAATATAGAATTCCAGTTTTTATACAGAAAAGGATTTCCAAACAGCATGCTTCTAGAAAAAAAAATTCTGAACCACTAAAACCAGAATTGGCAAATAAACGACAGCTGGTGTAAAATCATCATGAAGATTTACTATCTAAATAAAATGCAAGTTCTCTTCATATTAACTTACACATATATGCTTCAAATTTGTTTAAATTATTGTTTTAACATTAAATATAAATATGTCATTATCGTGTGCCATGTTGATAACAAAAGGTGGCCATGGTTCGTCATCTCACACAATCACCAGAGTATTGGATCGATCTGTGTTCCTGTCCTGATTATGCCAAGCCATTCTGATATTTATCACTTTGCCTTCCCCTTTCTCTTTTCCATTCAATTTTGCCAGTGGTTACTAAGTTTATTTTGCCTCATAATGTGCCCAAAAAATATTGAACGTCCTTCATCTAATTCACTTAATAAATTTATGGTTTTCATTTGTTCCTTGATGGTCTATCTCACTTGTTTTTCTGTCTGTCTATGGTATTCTTTGCATTTTCCCTAGAAACCACATTTCCACTGACAATGGGTGTTTCTCAGCCTGTCTGCTCATTGTCCATGTTTTAGTGACAGGAAAGAAAAACAGGAAAAAAACCTTAAATTCCCCAAAATATTTAACTGCAGGCAAAAACCGGAAGAAACTGCACTTACCTTAAATCCATCAAGGATTTGAGAAATAAATTCATAGGCATTATTAGCACTCATAGTGTGGAAAGTAAAGAAGGAAAGATCAAACTACACACTAGACATGATAAAAATTGAAAGATAATGGGGACACTTCATATTTCAGTGTGTCTGCAGCATTCAATATTTATGCTACTTACTGTGTCCCCTGAACTCTACTTCTTTGGTTTCCTCAATATGAGTGCTAATCACCTCCTGCATGAAGAATTGGACACAGATAAGGGCCACAGGCTGATAGACAAGTTATATGAAAACTTCTCACCTCTTAAGAGCTTCATGTAGGTCAGTGTATTTAGCTTTGAGAAAGGCTGTTTTTGTGCCAGTCAACTTCCCCTCTTTAAAAAGCTACACAAAACCAAGATTAAAAAAAAGAAAAAAGAAAATAAGGTGTTGCTTCAGACATTTGAGAACACAAGCAATAATTAAAAATGTAATATTCTAATTGTAATATTCTAGCATAGGCCGCGTGGTCTAGTGGTTACACACTCGACTCACATGCCAGTGATCCAGAGTTCGATCCTAGGTCCAGTCAGGGATATGTACTACTGACGAGCTCAAACGAGAGCTAAACTTTAGTCTATTGCTTCCAATGTGACGTGGACAAGGTCCTAGATTCGTGCCGGAATACAATCAGCGTTGCCAGTAGTGAGTTGTGCTCACATCTCCAAACCTCAAATCCAGAAACCAAAAAAATAAAAAATTAAAAAATATGCACGCCAGGTCTGTACACTCACTTATAAAGTAAAGTGGAAGCCCATTTTACATGTCTTGAGGCTTATTGAATATCATCATCATTACCATCATCATCATGTGCCTTTCCAGCTGGCATAGGTGTTCTTGTCTTTCCACAGGAATCGTTCCTTTGCTTTCTGGATCAACTCTGCTGATGATATTCCTATATGCCACCGTTTCAGTCCATCCAGCATCATTTGTCTTGGTTTGCCTCTACCTCTTTTCCCACAAACTTTTCCAGTTGTCACAATGTTCTCCATGCCTCTATTCTTATCACATGACTAAAGAATGCCTCTCTTCTCATCACATGACCAAAGAATGCTTCTCTACTCATCACATGACCAAAGAATGTCTCTCTTCTCATCACATGACCAAAGAATGCTTCTCTACTCATCACATGACCAAAGAATGTCTCTTTTCTCATCACATGACCAAAGAATGTCTCTTTTCACATCACATGACCATAGAATGCTGTTCTGTCTCTTTCTTACAGTTGTATATAATATTCAGTAATCAACATTGGGGGACGGTACATGAATAACATTAGATATGCAGATGATACAGTCTTGATTGCAGATATTGAACAGGATCTGCAACATTTAGTAGATGCAGTTGTTGCACACAGTGAACAACTAGGGTTAGAATTAAATTGTAAGAAGACACAGATTATGGTCGTCACTAGGAAGGAAGAAATACTACAATGTAATACACAAGTAAATGGGCATATTCTTAAACAAGTGAATCGGTACAGCTATCTCGGAACAGTCATAACATCTGATGGGAGATGCCTTGAAGAGATTAGAACAAGAATTGCCATGGTGAAGGTAGCCTTTTGCAAGATGAAAAACATACTGACCAATAAAAAGATATCAACTGAAATGAGAAAAAAAGTGTTGAAGTGCTACACAGAATCTGTACTTTTATATGGATGTGAAACGTGGACAATGAGCAGACAAGCTGAAAAACATTTGATGGCTGTGGAAATGTGGTTTCTGAGGAAAATGCAAAGAATACCATGGACAGACAGAAAAACCAATGAACAAGTCCTACAAGAAACAAATGAAGATAGTAAACTGATTAGAGACATTAGACGTAGACAGTCAAAATATTTTGGGCATGTTATGAGAAGAATTGGAGAACTTGGTGACAACTGGCAAGATCAAAGGGAAGAGACCAAGGGGAAGACAGAGAAGTAAATACCTGGATGGCTTGGCCACGTGCATGGTCGAGACAGGAACACAGAGCTGATCCACGACTCTGGTGATCGAGTGAGATGGCAAAAGATGACCGCCCACGCTTATTGGCATGGCACATGATGGATGGATATAATATTCTAGTTTCATTAGCCTCTACCAGGAGTATTGTCTATATCATCAGTGATGTTTTAGGTAGAGTATTGTCTATATCATCAGTGATGTTTTAGGTAGAGTATTGGCTATATCATCAGTGATGTTTTAGGTAGAGTATTGGCTATATCATCAGTGATGTTTTAGGTAAACTTTCCTTTCACACATCTTGAGACATATTGGGTATACAGTCATTTACTGCCTATTGTACCTTGCGTTGTAGGACAGGGGGGTCTTGAGCCTGAGGAATTAAGGCCACATTGCTAGTGCAGCCGCAAACTGTGCAGGTTAAGAGTTTTCTTTTTGCCCCAGACAGAAAAAAAAACTCCACACCTTACTGAGGATTCGAACCCGGGTCTCCCGAAGGAGAGCCCAACATTCTAGCCACTCGGCCAGCCGGTCCCGTATGGGTATACAATGCTAGCGCCATATCTTTACAGACCAGATCAACTCAATGGGTGATGTGGTTAATATCTCCTCAGCCAACTTTACTCCCCAGGATATTCCCCTCTCTTGCTTTGAACTCAAGCATAGTCCATACACGTGCTATTACTTCTAGTGCACTGGAATGATTTTTGCGTGTGGATTAGCTTTCCCTATTACTAGTGTCCCTCACTATCAGGCAAACCCACTCTGATTTCAGAGGTACCTGTAATTTATATCCACAAGTTAAGGATGAAAAGTCAACATTTTAGTCCAACTGACTGGTGTAGGGGCTAAATGCGCTGCCTCATAATCAGCACACCAGATGTTTAAGAACGAACGTTCTTATCTATTCAACCATGATGATCTTCATTCCCTCTTCGACCTGGGAGCTCAGGTTAACTTAAAACATTTGTTTCAATAGAGATTCGAACACATGACCACTGGGCCTGCAGGCAAACCTGCTAGCTACTACACTATCGTAGCTTCCAGGCTGACTTTTCTTAAATGGCTTGCAGGCAACACTTGGGGAGCAGATACACACACCTTACTTCATCTATATCTCAGCCACATTAGGATTACAACCTGCCCCTCCAGACCTTTCATCTCTGGACTGCACAGAACCAAGGTCTCCCGGGATGGTTAACCCGGTCAACAAATGCCCGCAGAAGTCGGATGTGTCAGCCTAACGGCGCAAGAACGCAGCTTTGCTGTAAACAGGCACAACACAATCACATCTGGGGAAAAAAAACTGGATGAACGCAGAAGAAGAAGAAGAAGAAGAAGAAGAAGAAGAAGAACCAGGGTCTCAGACTTATTTGTGGAGGAATGAGGTCTACATCTGTAGCAGCATGTGAAATAGCTACCACCATAGAAATACTAGACATAAGGTGGAAGAGAAGAACACCGACTGAAGCAGTAGAAAGGTAGAGATGATAAGAGAAAGATGATCCAAATAAAGTAATGTTGGTTATGTGGAACCAAAACATGACGATTGAAACAGCAATCTTTCTGGGATTTGGCTAGACAAGAAACTGACAAACACTACCTCCCACACAAGAGAGAAAAGAAGTCTCTCCCCCCTCCCTTTCCCTAGGAGAACTACCACTTCAAGAATAAAATCACAACTACTTGACACGAGCTTCAACAAGAATACTCTTCCTGCAGGTTAGCAGTGTCATCAATCCTGGCATGCACATTTATTTCAGCTTTTAATGCCACCTCCTTCACAGGATATGATCTTCACATTATGTACCCAGACTGAGCCTCCTTCGAGAGCTTGACTCCAGTGGTGAAAGCTGTTCCAGCCATGAAGCAGAGGATGTTGCAATAAGTACTGCCAATGAACTGCTACACCTGCAGTTCCATGTTGTGGAACAAGCCATTAGATGTAGTGATTTTCAGTGATGTATTTTCTATCCAGAAGACACTGAAAAACACTTCATATGAAAGCAAAGCCGGCTCTGTGGCAAAAGGATTACAAACACAATTCATAATCCAGCATACCACATTCAGAATACAGCTGCAGTCTATTTGGCAGCAGACTGCCTTGCATTGGTTTTCATACAATGGTATCAGTGCCGGTCATTTAGAAAGTAATGACAAACTACTGAACGTAAACTGGGCAAGAAATCACAAACAGCCATAAAATGTTGGGGTTGACTGAGACGTCCTGTAAAGGATATGCAACCTACAGAAAGATGAAAGCAAAGGTATCTTTTAGTAGGAAGAGCAATCTACAACTTGATAGCATCCACTTCATCGGGATAACTTTACAGTGGATTCACAGTCACAGAAATTTCATGGGAAATAAGAAAGCCAACAGACTTGCTAAAGAAAAAGCCTACAACAGCAAAAGGGCAGATCTTGCAGTCTGAGATCAGTCCAATAGATTCTCACAAGAGTAGACAAGCTGTACAGATGGGAGGGGGAAACAATGGGAAGAACTATTTTAACGAAATTGCCAAACCAAAATCAATGACAATATAAATGGTCTAAGAAGAAAAACTAACTAAAGAACTATTACCCTGATCAGTCATGCAAGTAAAATTCTACTAAAAATCATAAAGGGAAGACATCGTAAGAAAATGGAAGAAGAAATTAACGTGGTTCAAGCTGGATTTAGGCAAGGAAGAGAAACAAGAGATCACATTCTCAACATGCATTTAATAATAGAGAAATGCAGAGAATTTAATGTAAACCTATTCTCATGTTTTGTGGATTATTCAAAGGCATTTAATTGTGTACAACATTAGGAACTTTGGGAAATCATGAGGAATATGGGCTTTCCATCACATGTAGTACAACTCATAAAAATGCTCTATCTAGACAAACAAGCAGCGGTTAGAATAGATGGTGAGACATCAGATTGGTTTGACATCAAGCAAGGAGTCCGTCAGGGCTGTGTGCTGTCCCCCTATTTGTTTAATGTGTACACCGAAAATATAATGAGAAATGTCAAAGATGATATAAACAGGGAGCTATACGATGCCCTAAATATCGGTGGTCATGACATACCAGAGATTTGGTTTGCTGATGATACAGTATTGCTATCCACAACACAGAATGGTATAGAAAAACTAATAACCTCAACCCAACTGAATAGTGAAAATCACATCTTATATCTTAACAAAGCAAAAACAAAGATAATGCATACAGATAAAACTACAATGGAGAAAGAAATATATGTTATTGAGGAAAAATTGCAACTGGTGGAAAATTTTGAATATCTTGGGTCATTGATTAACCAACAATGGTGACACAATGGAAAAAGTTAAAAGATGAATAGCTATTGCTCTTCAAAGACTAAAACAACTGAATAAATTGTGGAGAGGGACAGATAGAACTGATATAATTATCACACTGAAATAATATAGACATCATATAGTGAAATGTGTTACTGTTTCATCAAGCCTGCGACTCAGTGCATCCGACTTCGACTAGCACTTGTTCACATTTGTTCAACATCACGGCACATGGGTGCAACCCATAAGTGCTCCGTTCTCCTCCTAACTCAAACCTGAGTCTGGAGAAACTCAGCTGAGTGCACAAACTCCGTAGCACCAGCGAGGATCCTGAAATACTTTGGGTAGATTTTTAAACTCAAAATTTAACCCGGGCAGCGCCGTTAGGCTACTCTTCTTCTATTTCCAACTGCCAAGGGATTTTTTATGTGCGCAACAATACACACGGGTGTCCGATCTCACTACCCAGAGACCAGGGGAAATCATATTACTAGAAGTCCACGAGAAAAAAATTCCGGTCATCACCAGGGCTTGAACCCGGGACCTCCAGCACTCGAGGCGGACACCATACCTCGAGACCACGCAGCCCCCCCTCCCCTGTTCAGGTTTGCTTTCCCTTGCCTTTTATGTTTCTCTAGTCTACCTACAAGGCAGCAAGTTTGTGTATCGCTTCATATGTTTCACCCTTTGACCTTTCCTACATGGGAGTCTCTACCAGTAGCTGCACTACTGTCGGCGAAGGTCTTGGATCATTGCAACAAGCAAGACCCTCTACCACAACAAAGTGGATACACGTTGGAAAATGCAAGCCCCCTCCTTGGCGACAAGCTGGATACACATCAGAGGGGGAAATAATATAATAAGACAATTACAAAAACAGTCATTTAATGGGCGACCACAAGAAACAAATGCCATACCGTATCAAGACTCTGAAAAGCTGGACTGGATGATACTTCAAGCTGATTTCCCTCCTGTTTTAAAATATGTGGTGGCAGTGCAGAAATTACTGGCTGGTAATCTTCCACATCATGTGTCAACTGAATAGTGGATTCCTGGTCTTCAAAACTGTCTTCATCCTCAGTCAGTTCTGCTTCTAGCAAATCTTCTTTTGATTCATCTTCATGCCAGGCCATTTCTTCCTCCATTTCTTCAGCTTCATCTTCTGTAGTCTTCTCTTCCGTCTCACTTTCACTTGTTTCACTTCCAATTATATGATCACTCATCCTAAAATTTCTGTGAAAAATATACATTAACTTTAAAATTTCACAAAGACAGGTTCTTTTGTCAACAACTGTTAGAAAAAGAGTTTTCTGGGAAATATTTTAAGTAGTATGCATATCCGCATGTGTGTACATGAGTGAACTGAGAGATGAGAGAGGAAGACAAGACAAGACAAGACAAGACAAGACAGACAGACAGGCAGGCAGGCAGGCAGGCAGGCAGGCAGGCAGGCAGGCAGACAGACAGACAGACAGACAGACAGAACAAACTTTATTTTAAAAGGGTAACAAATTGGGCACGCAGGCCCGTCTTACATTCGGCCCTTTCAATCACTCATCTTTCATTCATCAAATATGCATGTTACATTAACATAGGGGAAAAAAACATTGTCAAATTGATTTTGTAAGCATAAACAATGCATATTATGCATGATACATTCACATGAGAAAAAAACAAACAAACAAACATCAAATGAACGTTGTAAACATAAACAGTGCATATTGCAATGTTGTGAGACACATCCCCCATCCATCCTCAAATCCTGCAGCCACCAACACATCCCCCACCCACCCACACCTCCACGCACTCACACAGAACCAGGCAAACATACATGCCGCCACCCACCCACTGATACCCCACTCACACACATTTCCCCACCCACACACACATCCTCACACACCAAGATGAAGAAGAAGAAGAAGAAGAAGAAGAAGAAGAAGAAGAAGAAGAAGAAGAAGAAGAAGAAGAAGAAGAAGAAGAAGAAGAAGAAGAAGAAGAAGAAGAAACCACATACATATACCCCCGCCAACACACACATCCCGCACCTATCCACACACATATCCCGCATTCTCACAATTTTCCCCACCCACCCATACACACATCAGCCAACCTACACCCACTCACCCACCCAATATTCGCCACCTCTCAACTACACATCCCCACCTATACACACATCCCCACCCATAAACACATCTCCCCATCTGCCCACACATATCCCCCACCCACACACACCTCCCATCCACACACACCCCGCCACCCACACACATCCGCCGCTCACACACATCTTCTCACAACTACACACCTCCCCCACCCATACACTCATCTCTCACACACATCCACCCATCACGTACTCATCCATCAACCACTCATACACCCATACATCACCAACGCACTCATCAACACATGCATCTCTCATCTACCCTCCCACCCACACACACCCCAACAACCCAGCCAAACACACATCCCCCATCCTCGCATACATCCTTCAATCACCTGCACATCCCACACTTCCCCTCCCACACAAAACCCCACCCATAAACACATTCCCCCCTCCCCACCCACTCACACATCCTCCACCTACAAACATCCTCACCACCCACACATACATCCTCCACCCACTCACATTTACCCCATCCACACTCACACACTCCCACCCACAGACATATCCCATTCACAGACACCCCCACACTCATCCCCCACACCCATTACACACCCATCCCCCAACCCACACAATCTCCTACACACCCATTCACCCACCCAAACACACACACACTCCCTACTCACACCCCCTCCCAACCCACCAACACCTACAAACTTCCAACTATCCTCTCAAATATCCCCCCACACACACACACACACACACACACATACATCCACCACTGACTACACATCCCTTCACACATCCACACATCACCCATTAACTCATAAACATCCCCCACACACAACCCCTCCACACATACATTCCCCACACCCACACACATATCCCTCACATACACACATCCTCACATCTAGACACATACATGATGCCTCACATGATCACTGAAACTAATAAGAACAAACTCCCACACTTTACACACAACTGAGACACTGACGATTGTCGTGAGAATTCTCGCAATTGCACAGACAGACAGGCAGGCAGACAGACAGGCAGGCAGGCAGGCAGGCAGAAAGACAGACAGACAGACAGGCAGGCAGGCAGGCAGGCAGGCAGGCAGACAGACAGACAGATGAATGGACAGGCAGACAGTGTGATGGACATACAGACAGATACTGTCTTGCATAATAAAAAGCAAGTTTACTTTGATATTTATTTTTTTTTGGTTGCGTATCCCTTACGGGACGTTGCAGTCAACACCAGCATTTTCATGCTGCTGTTGATTTACTAGGCAAGTGTTAATTATTGAAAAAAAAAATTCATGGCAAATTCTAGGTGAAAGCAATTATATAAACAAATTATAAAAACCATCATATTTTCAGAAGTCATTAGGAACAAGTTAAACACAGAAATTCTTTAGAGTAAAAAAAAAATGAATTAAATAATAGGCACACACAGACACATTCGCAAAAGCATTTGTTAAAATAAAATTCAAGGTCTCCATCTTTGCTCTAAAGTTACTCATGAACTTTTCAGTTTCCACAGACTGTGTCTTCTTTGTTCCATTTTTGGTAGAATCAACTCCACCTCCATTTTCTGTTAAACCTTTGCTGATCCAGCTGTATATGCATGGGTCCAGATATTGCTTGGTTAATATTCTATTATGTGGTTTATAATTGTTTTTCTTCTTTCTAATTCATTCTGAGTGAGGTTTTTCTCCTCAGTATCAGGAATGTCTTCAATCATCTCAGGCAGGCACTGTTTCTGTTATCTCCAAACTGAGAATCTGTTTCCATTAGAAATGATATAAACCCAGTACAAGTATTTCAAACATTCCTATTCATATTCACAGTAAGTAAAGTTAATAGGAATAACTGCCATAACTGAGTAAATAGTATTTAAACAAATTCAAATAGAAGTACTGTGCTCTTAGTACTTGGTACTGTGCTCTTAGTACTCAATTACAATCAATACTGTTCACTCCACTCGAGTAGTAAGTACAGTAAAGTACTTAAGTTACTGAATCATGAATGCAATGAATGCCTCAATGGGTAACAAACTGACACTACTAAACTAGAGTACTAGTACTACTAAGACTAAGAGTAAGACTAGTAAGAGTAATCAGTCTAATCAGTAAGACAAGAAGACAAGAAGTTAGTTAGTTACTAAGAAGAACCACTTTAACTGCTATTTACCCCGACTTAAAAATTAAACAAGTGTCTCAGTTTTACACCACATGAGCAGACACAATTTAGCGGCCACTTTGTGCATTTAATTATTCAAACAGATTATACCCTTCTGTTGCTGCTAATTACCGGGCTTCGGAGCAACGATGTCAAACATAGTCAATAATTCATGCACTGAGCCAAATCCACCATGTTGTTTATCAGGTTGTTATAGAAACCGCGCTTGCGCACTCTTAGTCTTAACTAAAATGGGCGGGAGTTCTGCTTCTTACCCATGTCGTCCTTTTGCTATTTGAAATAACAAAGTAATGCAGCTTTACAGAACAGGATTACGAAACATACAGGACGTTGCGGCGACTAGTCTTCATCAGCAAATAAATACATACACTAAATACAACATATAGTCACTGAGAAAACCCTCCGGTTACCACATTAAGGTATAAGAACGTGATGAGAAGAATAAAAAGATGAAAAAAACTGAGAGCAGTGGCGAGAAAATGAAAATTTGAAGAAAAATGGTGCTACTTATCTCAGAATCCGAGGCTGTAGTACTATATTTTAAAATCTTTTTATTCTTCTCATCCCGTCCTTATGCCTTAATGTAGTCACCGGAGAGTCTTTTCCGTGACTACGTTGTGTTTTGTCTATGTATTTGCTTATGAAGGCTCGTCGCGCAACGTCCTGTACGTTTCGTAATTCTGCTCTCTCTCTCTCTCTCTCTCTCTCTCTCTCTCTCTCTCTCTCTCTCCTCTCTCTCTCCTCTCTCTCTCTCTCTCTTTCTTCTCTCTCTCTCTCTTCTCTCTCTTCTCTTCTCTCTCTCTTCTCTCTCTCTTCTCTCTCTCTTCTCTCTCTTCTCTCTCTTTCTTCTCTCTCTCTCTTCTCTCTCTTTCTTCTCTCTCTTCTCTTCTCTCTCTTCTCTTTCTCTCTCTTCTCTCTCTCTTATCTCTCTCTCTCTTCTCTCTCTCTCTTCTCTCTCTCTCTCTCTCTTCTCTCTCTCTCTCTCTCTCTCTTCTCTCTCTCTCTTCTCTCTCTCTCTCTCTCTCTCTCTCTCTCTCTCTCTCTCTCTCTCTCTCTCTCTCTCTCTCTCTCTCTCTCTCTCTCTCTACCAGGAGTCTCTGAGAAAATTGCACTCCTGAATCGAAAGACGGAGTCCGCTAACGAACCCATGATTTTCTGAGCGCGAGGCAATCGACTTAACAACTTCACCATGGAGGTTCCCCCAAATGATAGTTTATCATTAAGTATTTCAGTCCTCGGGTCTGTCGTGACGCTACCTGGTCATGTCATTTCATAGCTGTCTCTCTTGCTCTGCTCTTACCCCACGCATGCCTCCTTTAATAGGCCAGTGTACGTCTGTTTGTTTTGTTTTAAATTAATATTTTCCTTCCTCTAGCTCAGTGGTTCTCAACCTTTTTTGGCCCGTTCCCCCCTTCACCATATTTTCAGAACGTCATCCTCCCTTTGAATTTCCTACCTAACCCCCCCCCCCCCCCTTCCCCCCTCCTGACCCTACACTGTATACGTAATAATGGAAGCACATACCAAAACAAGTCTAGACGTCTACATAAAACGTGATTTGTGGGTCTACTTACTTTATAAAATGATTTTTAGAAAGGATGAGACGTACAGAACCGTAAAGTATGAAGGGAAAAACAATGTCAAGTAATCGGTTCTTGTATTAACGCGATCTTGAAATAATCTTCACCCTCCCCCCGGGGATGGGAGGGGGGGGGTGAATTCACCACCGGTTGAGAACCACTGCTCTAGCTATTCCATTCGCGATTTTTTCAGGAAGGTTGTTATGGGAGCGAGGTTCTGCAAAGGACATGTTGCTGCATGAATGAATGAATGAATGAATGAATGAATGAATGAAGCTATTCTATAGGCATCTGTGGCTTTAGGGTAGTGAACAGTCTCACAATCCAAACATACAAAATCAGCAGCATGCAGTTCGGAAGCAGGTCGATTAGCGTTGGTTTCTATGATGGTTTTGCTTCATCACTTCGTAAAGTAATGGCAAACTACGACGTCACATTTCTTAGAAAATTGAGAGGCTGAGTGGTCTCGAGGTATGGTGTCCGCCTCGAGTGCCGGAGGTCGCGGGTTCAAGCCCCAGTGAAGGCCGGGATTTTCTCACTTGGACTTCTAGTAACAAAATTTCCCCTGGTCTCTGGGTAGTAAGATCGGAAGCCCGTGTGTATTGTTGCGCACGTAAAAAATCGAAAAAGAGTAGCCTAACGGCGCTGCCCGGGCATAATTTCGAGTTAAAAATCTACCCAATGTATTTCAGGATCATCGTCGGTGCTACGGAGTTCGTGCACTGAGCTGAGATTTTCTGTACTCATGCTTCAGTTAGGAGCAGAACGAAGCACTTATGGGTTACACCCGTATGCCGTGATGCTGATCCGTCGACTAAACTAAACTGTTTCTTAGAAAATCACAAACAGTAAATAATTGTGGGGTTGATTGTGATGTCCGCAAAAGGACATGCAACTAATTTAGGATTGCCAGATGTTGTAAGCCGGTCTCTCTGATCTAGGTGTTGCACGACTTTCTCCGTAATCCCGTATACTCTCGTGAGTAACGTGACGTGCGCGAGAATCTGGAGCGGTTCTCTCCACGTCGGTAACTTAGGGGTATGTGAGCCGGTCGCTCAGAAAGCAATGGCAAACTATTTAGCGTAATCTTGCCAAGAAATCAACAATCAGCTGAAAGATGCTGATGTTGACAGCGATGTCCTGTAAAGGATATGCGAAAAAAAAAAAGAAAAAAGATGTAACAGACACCAGGTCATTTCTCGTATGCATAAGAAGAGAATCAAAGAAGCTGGAATTAACGCTTTCTCTTCAGCATTTTGAAATCCCTTATTGCAGTAATTAACTGATTTAGTACCAAAGGATAATATATCGCCAAATATGATCTCCTATATGGACAAAAGGACGATTTATCGCCATACTACGGCCATCGTGTTATTTGTTTCATTTTGTGGTATCTTACGCAATTTCAATGTTAAGTGAACGAATATTTACATTGTATTACAGTATTACTTAAGCATACATCCAGGCAATCAAGATAGCAACAGAGAAATTACTAAATACCAGCCATGCTACACAACCTGTAGTGCTATTGACAGATGCAAAATCAGTACCTGAGGCGTTCCTGTCTGGGAAATTGCCAGTACTAAGGGCACTACTTTTTGAACTTGGCAACCAGCATAAAGTCACCATACAGCGGATAACATTTCACTGTGAAGTACCTGGAAATGAGAGAGCTGATCGATTAACGAAGGAAGGAGCAATAGAAGAACAATCTGATGTATTTGTTACATATTACCAAAAGAAAAGAATGACCAAATCAGTTAGAAAGCCACCAAAACCTGCACAAGGTGACTACCACCCCATGGACAGACCAGAACAAGTCATTATTCTGCGCCTCAGAAGGGGACACAATCGATTACGCAACCACATGTATACAAATTTCAAGATTGGCGTATCAGTCATGTGCACATAGGATTGTCACCGCCAGCATATCCCATACTCGAAGACTGCCCAAAATACAAGTAACAACATATCACGACAAACCTTCTGGCTTAGAGAAACATTTCTTTATTTTAAAACCGGGACTGTCCCAGAAAACCCTAAACTAACTTTGACCTACTCCAACAGATCGAGAGTATTTCCTGTGGGATGTATTAAAAGCGGAATTCAGCAAAGGATCTGGTACTACATCCAACCATCCATCATGTGCCATGCCGATAAGCGTGGGCGGTCACGTACTGCCATGTCACTCGATCACCAGAGTCGTGGATCAGCTCAGTGTTCCTGTCTCGACCATGCCACGTGGCCAAGCCATCCAGGTATTTACTTCTCGGTCTTCCCCTTGGTCTCTTCCCTTCGATCTTGCCAGTTGTCACCAAGTTCTCCAATCCATTTCTTCTCATAACATGCCCAAAAAAATTTTGACTGTCTACGTCTAATGTCTCTAATAAATTTACGATCTCCATTTGTTTCTCGAAGGACTTTTTCATTGGTTTTTCTGTCTGTCCATGGTATTCTTTGCATTTTCCTCAGAAAAACCACATTTCCACAGCCATCAGATGTTTTTCAGCTTGACTGCTTATTGTCCACGCTTCACATCCATACAAAAGTATAAGTTCTATGTAGCACTTCAACACTCTTTTTTTCGTTTCAATTGTCTTGATATCTTGTTAATGGTCAGTATGTTTTTCATCTTGCAAAAGGCTACCTTCGCAATGGCAATTCTTGTTCTAATCTCTTCAAGGCATCTCCAATCAGATGTTATGACTGTGCCAAGATAACTGTATCGATTCACTTGCTTAAGACAATGCTAGTAGTAGTAGTAGTAGTAGTAGTCGAGTAGTAGTAGTAGTAGCAGCAGCAGCAGTAGTAGTAGTAGTAGTAGTAGTAGTAGAGTAGTACTAGTAGTAGTAGTAGTAGTAGTATCATCATTATTATGATGACCCTTAGCTTTACACCTCCTAGTCTACCCAATCTACTTTCCCCCATAATTGTGCCGTCCAGCACTCTCAGTCGTGTTTCTTTGTGCATGGGAATGTGATCAACTCACCACAACTTTGTCTTATAATAAGCTTGAGAAGTCTCCTTTGTTCTTTTATTATATTTTTAAAATGACAAATGAACAGTTCTGAAAACTATAATTTGGTATATTTGTCAGAGTTGTTAATTTGTCAATTTTTCAATGCAGTTGGTTCTTTTATGTTTTCGATAACACCACATAATAAATGCCTGTAAATGTTTTGCTCGTGTTTATCAATTGTCCATCAACATCTGTCACTTAAGGGATAGTGGGAAACAATTTCCCAATTACCAGACACATTGATTCGAAGGTTCGAAATCAGTCGCAGGTGATTTGGGAAAATATGTATGAGGCTTTGGCAGGTCAGAAATCAATGTTAAACAACTGAACATAAAATCGCTTAGTAAATCGTCAGCAGTCAATGCTAATGTTTATTGCAACATCATGTAAATTACATGCAGCTAACTTCATCTTTTGTCCATAGTTCAAAATCATGTTTTGATTAGCCAAACGCACAAATGGAGGATTCTGTTCAGTATATGAAATTATATGTTGTGTTGTTTGCGCTTTGAATTCGAGCGTAGTTCTCTACTGGAGTTCACTAGGGAGTACTACACTGGATTGATTTTGTGTGAGGGTTAGCTTTCCCTTATACAAGTGTCCTCAGCCATTAGGTGAACCCTGTCCAACTTCTGAGGTAATAAAATTGTATAATCTTTGATGCTAGCATGTTTTTTCCCTCCCCTGTAAATACTAAATTATTAATTAGCCATCCCAATTCTAATTATAATTTATCTTTGCACATCAAACATCTTTCGTTATTTTGATCTAGGTAAATAGAGTTAGGGACTCTTATATGGCCGAGAAGAAGAAGAAGAAGAAGAAGAAGAAGAAGAAGAAGAAGAAGAAGAAGAAGAAGAAGAAGAAGAAGTGGAAGCAGCCGGAGGAGAAAAAGACAGAGAAGAAGAGGAAGAAGATGATGAAGAAAAGAAGGAGGAAGATACAGAAGTAGATAGTGAAGAAGGAGGAAGAGGAAGAGAATGATGAAAAGGAGGAAGAGAAAGACCAGGAGGAGAAAGAAGGGCACAACAATAACACCCAATAAGGCACACAGAAAGGCAGCCAGCAATTATATTATGAAAATGAAGTTTATTTCATATAAAGTCATGTACATAATATACACAGAAGTGCAGTTGGAACTGTCTTTAATGGAAGCATTAACATAAACAACTGTTAGCTCTTTCAGTCCCCAAAAATGTCTGATAGGCTCATTTAGATTAATCCCACCCACCATGTAATGTGTTCCCATACTTATTGAATTTGGTCAGAACATACTAAAATATCTGCCCCTTTTCCTTCCACTTGTCACTCCATTTATCATGGTGGTTATCACAGACATCCCCCCTCCTTTTTCCCCCTTTTATTTTTTGTTTTTGTTTTCTCTGAGCAGATGCTATCAAATCTTCTGGAACAGAAAGAGCTAATGATTTGTGTATCAACAGAAACAAATATTCATCAACAAGAACCCTGCCAAATGGCGTGGGCGTTCATGCACCTCCACAGATCACGGGCCTTGGTGTTGTGGATCAGTTCCACTGATGATATTCCTCCATGCCACCATTCCAGTTCATCCAGCAATATTTCTGTCATTCTGCCCCTGCCTCTTCCATCATTGATCTTTCCTTTTGTCACAATGTTTTCTAGTGCCTCAAATATTTACATTAAAATATGAATATTGGTATAAACATAATTAATGTTGTCAGCAGTTAGGATTATGTTAAAAACGTAAATGCTTTGATTTCATATATTTAGATTGGAATTCATGTTACACATAAGTTTTGAAGTATACCTGGCAAGAATATTATTTTATCAGCTCTCTTATGCCAAACAGCTCACTTAATGTCAAGGATGAAGACCTTATATGTTCAGAAAGACCTCTTATGTGTCAAATAACTATTAGAATCTCAGCATTTAGAGCACAGCCCAGCAGATCTTTAGAAACACCACAAGAAAAGACCAAAACCAAAGGAGTGATTGTTAAAACTTCTTAACTAAATGCCTCAACCAACAGCCTGTGACAGCACTGATGGTATTAGACGTAGCTCTGAGTGGGAAATAGTCATTTAAATTATTAATTCATAACACGTTAAAGTTGAATGGCTAGAAGAGGGTTGACTTCATTGAATCAGGTTTTTATCCCATCTGGCTCATCCCCTCTCTCCAAACAGCAAGTTGACTGCTGAGGGCATCGCACTAAGCACAAGAGACAGGGAGTGTTGGAGATACATTGTAGCTAACTTTCATTGTGGAGATGGCACCTGATTGACTGATTGATGGGTCACTAGAACAGCTGAAGATGGTCTACATTTGCATAAGAATGGAACTGGGCTGCAAAGAGTTAACAAGTGAGCAGCATTTGGATAAACAACAATAGTGACCATTTCCAAATAGAGTAAACAAATAATTTACATTGAAATGTGAGTTAGCATAAGTTATTAACATTCAAACATGAGTTAACATAAAGACATTAATCTTCAAATATCAGTCAACATTGAATCATAACATTAAAAGGTGAGCTAACACTGAGCCATTAAAAGGTATGTTAAGATGCTGTGTAGTAACAACAAGCACAAACACAAGTGCATTATCTTGTAAAGACCTGGGGCCAGGTGAACATAAATTAAAACTATGTAATTAATATGTTTTTAAAAAAAGTCTTAAAAGTCGAGAGGATCGACTTCATTGCACATGGTTTTCTCCCATATGGCTTGGTCTCTTTCTGCAGGGCGATCTGCCAAAAGCGTCGCACAAAGCACAAACTCCATAGCTCCAGCGACGACCTGCAGGAGTCTCTGAGAAAAATGCACCCATGAACCGAAAGACGTAGCCCGGAATTGAACCCACAACCTTTGCAGCGCAAGGTATACTACTTGACCACTTCAATACGGAGAGTCCCGAAATATATCCCACTTATGAATGAATAGGGAAATGTGTTAGGAAAATGGGAAACAAAATTATATAATAATGACTAAGAAAGGTAATAATATATATCTTAAAACTTGCCACACATGTCCTACTTTTCTGTTTCAACAATCTTTGTCAAGAACAACACAAACTACTAATAAGAAAATTAATATAAATTATAACACACAATATATAAACACCTTACACAACCAAATTTTTAAAAAAGGAAGTGGGAAAGAATGAGTATGTGACTTCCACATATAGTAATAATGTGCAAGATGTTTAGAGTAATGATGTTAAATTGGGAAAAGTAAATATGAATACTGACAGATCAAGAAAGACACAGCTAAAAATGAAATTTTCTATGGACACAACATGACAGGAGAAGTGAGGGTGGCTAAAATAAAGTAACAGGAAATAAGATAAACTTTGTTAAACTTTTGCATACAGAAAAGTATTGACTCCTGTCAGATGGTTACATTCCACAGTGATAAAAAAAAGTGGCTCTCCATTCTCAGTCTGATAGAACTGTCAGAATCACATGGTTTTATGGTAATGACACACACGCATCATAGACCCCCTTATGACCAAGGGAATTGAAGTGATAGGAAGCAGGTTTTACTTACAATTATGAGTTAGCAGCAAGTCATTAACATTCAAACATGAGTTAACATCAGGTCATTAACATTCAAACATAAGTTTAACAAGTCATTAACATTCAAACATGAGTTAACAAGTCATTAACATTTAAACATGAACCAGCATAAATTCTCATTCAATAATGGTATATATATATATTTCAAAAGATCAAAACAATGTTTTCCCGTAGTGAATTTGAATAACAAAGACACAAATCATAGATTGTACAATTTATTGCCAGGCAATAAATCATACAATCTATGGTTTGTATCTTCGTTATATTTCAAAAGGTAAAAAAGACAAGTAATCCCGCAACGTATGTCTTGAATGCATGAACTGATAAATTTCACAAATATTAGGTTACAATACAGGGTGTTTATAAAGCATGTTCTCCATCTTGCAAATGGAAAACATCCTCTCCAACAAACAGCTGTTCTACATACAAAGTGTAGTGAGACTTTACAAACACCCTGTATTATAAGGTGCAGGAACCAGCTCCATTCCATGCCATCTGTCTAACCAAAATAAATCGTTAATACCCCTGTTGCAAGTGACTCTGAGCAGTATGAAATCTTAGCATCATCATTAGTGCATAGTAAGTTAGCATCTGCAACAAATACATCACCAAAGTCTTGGATCAAATCTTATTTTGTCCTGATAATACAAACCATCCAGATATTTATTTCTTTGTCTTCTTGCTATTTTTCTCTGCAAGTTTTTCACTAAGTTTTCAAGTAGACTTTTTGTCCCAGTAAAAACATAGTGTTGCTGCTACCATCAGTGTATAAAGGCATGATTAGTTCACAGACTAATTTATTTTAATTTTAATATCAGTAACGAAAATTAAATGTATAGTCATCAAGGAATGAAGCTTAATCTTTTAACATTGTGAGCATGAAATCAAGGGGGAGATCACTCACTGTAAATTTGGAAACTGAACAAAGCGTGAAACTATTTTTAATTAGAAATGGGATTATTTGGAATTAACTCATCGCATATATGAAACATGAAGATAGAACTTCAAAGAATATTTATCAGACAAGAAATTAAGAGGGAATTAACTCATTGTAAATATAGAAAATGAACAAGGCCTGAAACAATTTTTAATTAGCTATAAAGTATTATTTGAGGAAATATTATACTGAAGACGGTTTATTACAAAGACATAACCTTCAAATATGTCTCAATTATTAATAAGAGTCAAATAAAATAACAACAACATCATCATCCCATAACCTGAGCATTTAAAATAAATGATAATTTAAACAACAAACAACGCGAACACAGATTTAATACTGAATTTAGATGAATTTAACCAATTTTTCAACACTGACTGCAATAATTGTTTCAAAATGCCACGTCAAACGACATGAGTAAATCAACACAAATGAGAAGCAGAATTGTTCAGCTTTACAAGAATATAGTCACAAGTGACAGAATGGACATTGCAGCTGGAGCAGTGGTTCTCAACAAGTGGGGGGAATTAAGATTATTTCAAAATCGCGTTAATACAAGAACTGATTATTTGCTATTGTTTTTCCCTCCATACTTTACTGTTCTGTACTTCTCGCCCTTCTGAAATTCATTTTATAATGTAAGTAGACCCGCAAATCACGTTTTATATAGATGTCTAGACTTGTTCTAGTATCTGTTATTAAATTTAGCTTGCATTTTTATGGGGAAATTTATAGGGAGGGAATACGAATGGGGAGGGGAATGACATTCTGAACATATGGTGAAGGGGTGCATGGGCCAAAAAAGGTTGAGAACCACTGGGCTAGAGTCTTCATCAGCAGGCAAACAACAAACCAACACTGATACACCTACATTATAAACTATACAAAGGTTACTTAACTTATATATATATATATATATATATATATATATATATATATATATATATATATATATATATATATATATATATATATATATATATATATTGTCAGAATAGCCACAGTCATGAAACAATCCTCCAGTATACAAATCAAATTGATTGAAAGCCAGGCTGATCATTAAACAAGATAAATATTGAATTTCAATTATGAACAAACAATAGGCAGTACAATATATTGCTTGGAATATTTCATTGCATCTCATCAGGTGATTACTGTAGAATTCAGACACAATATACTGAAGTAATTAGAAAAAGCCTTTAACCTGAAATATACAGACACATATTCACACAGTAATTTAAATTGTATACCACAGTAATTTTAAACTGACTATCATGTCTTTTTGTTTGCACATAGTTGGGTTTTCTATATGAATCGCAATGACTTCTGCCACCTTTACCATTCATCCATTTTGTGTGTGTTAAAGGTGGCAGAAGCCACTGCGATTCATATAGAAAAGCCAACTTTTGCAAACAAGAAAAGACATGATAGTCAGTTTACAATTTATGTGCTTAGTTAGTAGCATATCCTTTACAGGATGTCGCAATCAACCCTTCATCTTTTGGTTGTTTGTGATCTCTTGGCAAGTTTACGTTCAGTAGTTTCTGTGGTAGACAATTTAAGTTACTGTAGGAATATGTGTGTGTATATTTCAGCTTAAAGGATTTATCTCATTGCTTCAGTTTATGCTGTGTGAATTCTGCAGTATGCTCCTGACGAGATGTGGCAAAATATGTCAGGCAATAAGTTGTGTAATCTATTGTTTGCGTCTTCGTTATTCTCTATGGGTAAACATTGGTTAATAAATATTAATGAGAAAAAAACCCAACAAGCATGATCTTGTATAAAAAACATGCATATAATTAAATTTGCCTTTCCATTCAGTGTACTCAAAATAGAAACATTTAAGTTAATATCTCTAAACAATGTATATAAAGAAAAGACTTTTCCCCCAGTCTTTTGCTACTATTTCTTGGAATTCTTTCAAAAACAAACACAAAAACATATGTAATAAGTAAAGATATTTACAACACAAGCACATATGTAATAAGTAAAGATATTTACAACACAAACAAATGAAACCAGGAACAAATCCCTGGTTGGTGTCTGTGTGCTGGAGATGTTTACAAGTGACTATATCACAAATTGACAGCTGTAGTAGAGCAGTGGCTAACCCACTTGCCAGCTGGTCATATGTTTAAATCCTCAGTGAGTCATGTTGACTCAGTCTTTATGAAAATTGGTATCAGGAAATGTTCCGTGAAGTAAAAGCAACTAGCTTGATGTTGACCACATAACTCCTCAAGCTGATTGGTATATTCAAATATGTTGCTAGAACCAAATATCCAATACACCTCAAGGCATTGATTGCCAATGTCTGACAATGCAAGTTTAACACATTAAAAATGAAATGAAAATGTACAATTGTTGCAGTAACCAATTATATGATACATATATCACTAACTCTCCACGTTATAAAAATACTGCAAGCCGTATCAAAACATGTATAGAAATATCAAAAACAGAAATCAAGAACCAACATCTTTGCACTTGGAACATTCCCACATATGCTCTATGTCCTTCTTCAGTAGCCAATGAAGAGTTCCCTTGCTGATGGCACCAGAGGCAGCCTGATTGAAAGTCCACCTGCATTATCCTCTAGAGATTGAGTGTCGACCAAACCTTCTGCTTACACCCTGCAGATCTGGGTCCTATGTTTGTTTTGCTGCACCTTCTACTCAATCCCAGAGAGCCTTCAGCACTTCATTCTTGTCATAATCTGGCTCACATCCCCAAAAATGTTACTACAGCCATTCTATCAATCTGTTCATTTCCTTGCAAACCCGCTTGCCCTGTGAAGAAAATCCACTGTATGCTTTTGACTTTTGTCTTTTTTGAGTGAAGCATGTCACTCCATATGGAGCATACCAGTTCCTATTTTATGTGCTTGCTGTGAGAGTCTGTCATAAACACAACATGTCATTCTGTACCACTCTCCAGACATTTAAAGGTCGTTGTGACTGACTCCAGTTCCATTCTCATGCTGGAAGTCAGGTATGCATCAACCCTCTAGATCTTGATTCTGTTGTTCATGGTCGGAAAGTCAAGGAGGTGTCTCATTGTTGCATAAGCGATATCTCTCAAACAGCCCAAAGTAATGCGCTTGGCTTCATTTTGTATCTTTTCAAGTCTTCCAATCTGTGCAGGGCTGATAGTGAGGATGGCCAGGGCATACTTGATGGGTGAAAGTAGAAATCATTGGAACAGAAGTATTAAGTCTTTGCTTGATATTGGCAGTTGCCACGACTCTCATTGCTAACAGGCCTCTTTGAGCTTTTGTTACAAAATTATCAATTTGTTCTTTGAAGGACAGACTATGATCAAACCGCATACCCATATATGTCATCAACTTCGTTTTGGTCTTAATTTTCCAGTCTATTCTCACGGCTGGCAGGTTTGTTTTAACAATATGATTGTTCAAGGAGAACCATGTAACTGATGCCATTGCAGGGTTAGAAGCAAAACACTGACTTGTTGTCTTAGTTGAATATATGAGTTATTTTGTATCTTCAGCTTCAAGTACCTTGCTGGCTGGTTTGTATGATCATGTCTTTCCACAACTCTTGATTTCTTGTGTTACTCATCAACTCACATTCTTAGCATAAAATAAAGCAATCAATATCAATTCATTTTTGAAATATTTTGCTGTCATCTAACTATGGAAAACAAACTTCAATAAAACTTTGTTGTTTTAAACCAATTTAGGAAAAGCAAATTGTATACATTTATGGCATTATGTTTGGGAGAAACCACTGTCTTCAAGTGTAATACTCTGACTTGTATTACCTTTCATCTTTCCACTTTCTTTACCATCACCATTTTCATAATTGACATATCCTTCCTTAACTGATATAGGCAAGGGGTAATCTCCAACATCCCACCTGCTGCTGTCAATAGGCTGGTCAGAAACAGACTCTTGTAACATAGGTAGGAAGAATCCATTGTTGTTGTTGGGGGTTTTAGCTTTTAGATTATTTGTTTCTTCTGAGTTGACTTTCTTTCCTCTGCATTTAATGGGAGGTTTGGATGCTGCAGATGGGTGTTTCAACACAGGTGGTGCAGGTGTCAGACCATTATGTAACCATGGCAGCTCTTTTTTGGTGTGCAGTAAGCTTGAAGAACCACACCGGGGTGGGGTGTCATACTGAAATTCTGGTTTTTCCACAGGAACTGAAAAGATAAAAAGACAGAACTGTAAAAGTTATCCGCCATTTTGAGTGATGTACACATTTTATAAGAGAAAGGTGGTATCATAATTTCTGCACTTACTTTCCAAGACAGTGAGTGGTCCTGGTTAAGTCCTTAGAAATGCATTATTATTTGTTTCTAACCAGAGCAGTTCTTGGGATTGAACCAGCCTCATGTTATTGTTTGTGATTCCTCTGGAGTTTTTATGTTTTAAGTTGGATGCATTGATATTCAGGTTGTCTGGGCCTTAAAGGACTTGCATCTATTGGACTGATTTTGGTTAAGCCGCTTGCCTCATTCTCTGAAGGTTGTAAGTTCTTTTTTATTTTTGGCACCCACTTTGAACTCAAGCGTAGTCCATATATGTGCTTTTACTTCTAGTGCACTGGACTGATTTTTGCGTCCCTGTTACCAGTGTCTCTCACCATCAGCCGAACCAACTCTGACTTCAGAGGTACTTGTAATTTACATCTCCAAGTCAGAGACGAGAAGTCAACATTTTAGTCCAACTGACCGGTGTAGGGGTTGAACCCCTTATCTCGGCATCAACACCCCAGATGTTTAAGAATGCGTGTTCTTATTAATTCGGCCATGCAGATCTCAGTTGTGGGTTCAACTCCAGACTCTGTCATTCGTTTCACTAGTGCAACTTTCCTGGAGACTTCTGAAGGTCATCACCGAAGCTACAGAGTTTGTCCTTTGTATGACATTTTTGGCAGGCCTTCTGTGGAAATAAACCAAGCCACTTGGGGTAAAGCCTGGTGCAAACAAGTCAATCTTCTCACCTTAACAACCCTTTCAAAAGCCTTTGGTGTAGAGACTTTCCTGCCTGCCTGGTACCAAAATACAGGGTGTATTTTTAATGACTGTGCAGCATTTGAAAATATTGACGGTCCAAGTTTTGTATTAACCTATTATGTTGCATGACCTTTACAGAGGGTGAACACAAAACTTGGACCGGCAATATTTCAAACACTACACAGTCATTAAAAATACACCCTGTAATATCTCAATGGGCAGTGTGTTGAAGAGCTTTCCTTCCCTTCTTTAAGCTTATAAATTAGGGGGGGGGGGTGCAATGCTGGTACTGAAACTTCACATCTGTGGAAAGATCTGGAAATCCTTGTTATATTGGCCACACAAGGGGCTCAGCCTTTTGAATGGCCACACAATATTGGTCAGTGCAAGACTTGGTCTTAAGGCCTTCTCTGCTCACAAAACAAGGCAGTACATAGTCAAATGTAACCACTTACGGTGATCAGGTGGTGAGCTTCTTGGGACACTATATTCTCCATCAGTTGAAGGCAACGGTTGTGGTAATCCTGAAAACAGAATGAAGAGTACATGAGCACAGTTTCACGTTATTTGTAGCCTGATGATTGTGTAACAGGATAAGGTGAAACCATGTGAGCAGGAGGTAGATTGAGTGTGAGAGCAGCTGACAGGTAGTTTATGGTTACTGTCTCAAGTTCATGAAAGTAAGTATTTAGTCTGAGAGCACCTGACAGTTGATGGTTACTGTCTCAAGTTCATGATGGTAAGTTTGAGAGCAGTTGACAATCAGATGACTGTTACTGTCTGAAGTTTATGATAGTAAGTATTAAGTTTAAAATTAGCTGACAGGTAGTTGATGGCTACTGTCTCAAGTTCACTGTAGTATGTATAAGTTTAAGAGTAGCTGACAGGTAGTTGATTGCTACAGTCTCAAGCTCATGAAGTTAAGCAGAGGATCTTCTTCTTCTTCGTTCATCCAGAGTTTTTTTTTCCGGATGTGATTGCGATGTGCCTGTTTACAGCAGAGCTGCGTTCTTGCGCCGTTAGGCCGACACATCCGACTTCTGCGGGGGCAGAGGATCTCTTTATGGAGACAATGGCTGTGGCCACTGTCATGAAGAATAGCACTGAAAGTCTACTTTCTTTATAACTAGTTGCATATCCTTTAAAGGACGTCATAGTCAATTCCAAAATTTTTGGGCTATATGTGATTTTTTGAAAAATTTACGTTCAGTAGTTGCCATTGCTTTCTGAATGATTGGTACTCATACCATTGTATTACAACTAGTGCAATGTGGTCTGCTTCCAAATTGCCTGCAGCTGTGTTTTTAATTGCCTTCGTAACCTCTTCTCCACAGTGCCCACGCTTCAGTGGGTACATGATAATTTTATTATTTTACATTCACAAACATTGCAAAAAGGCATGTAATAAAACTATAAACAATAACTGTACCTGGATCTATGATGACATTGTCTTCTTTGAACATCTCAGAAAGATTACTCAAATCTGGCATGTCAATTTTCTTATCTGCAGCTGCCCATCTGTTAAACACTAGAGTTGCTGCTTCTGATTCTATGTAGTCACTTGGGGTTACTGGCTCAATGTAGGGGTCTTCAGAACTGAAAGAATCTGGGACAAAGTAACAATTGTAATAACTTCACAGGTGAAATAATATAAAGCTGTGGTTGACGATCATGAGTAATATTTACTACTGTGTATAGTGGTAAAAACTCTGCTGCGGAGCAAGCACGATAGGAGGCTTCTCATCATCAGAAGAAGTCCCTCATAGCCAAATGTTTGGGCTCCCTTTACCTTCTTGATATTCTCAGGGGATGGGCCTTGTGTGGGTCATGATTCCCAGGCATTTTTCTCCTGTCATGCATTTGCATATCCACCTTCAAGACATTTTGTGTGTTGCATTAATCTCACATTGATAGCACTATGTGTGTCTGCCCAGAAGCTATCCTGCCCTCGGGGATGTGAAGACTATGAAAACAGTGTTGCTGTACATATTTTGTTTAATTCAAAACTGATATAAACTTTATAAAGTACAAATTAAGTGCAAATATTAATTAACTGGTCTCTGCAGATCATGGAGCACTAAAATTGTATAACAGAATCACTCATGCGGAGCTTTGGGAGAGAATTAGATTCAGTTTTTATTTTTTTTTCTGTTAACTTGCTTTGAACTCAAACATAGTCCATACACATGCTGCTAATTTTAGTGCACTGGACTGATATTTGCATGTGGATTAGCTTTCCCTGTTACCAGTGTCCCTCACCATCAGGTGAACCCACTCCAACTTCAGAGGTATCAGATTCCAGTGAACCAAGAGGTGAGGGAAAGATGTTGGAATTAGTTAGAACACGCACTAAAAAAATAACCTGGAAATAGTAAAACTAGAAAGTCTCTTCACTAGAACACACAGGGCAAGTGAAATAGAGGGAGACTTGAAGCACATGGAGAAGAGAATCAGAGACAGAGATGAATTATATGGGAAGGACATGGAACAAGCTGCAGAAGATAACCAAAGATAGGACAGTTTAGTGAGGGTTGGTTCAGGGTCTATGCTTCAACTGGGGATACAGGGCAGAAAAATATTAATAACTTGCTGATACATTTGATGTGATGAATATAACTTCTTGGGGTGGAGTGTAAGTAAAGTAAGTTGTAAAGTGCCTGTTTCGGTGTCTTGAGAAATAATGGGTATATGGTGCTGGCAGTTAAATTCCTATATTTTGTAAAGGTATCACTAGCAACCTAACCCCAGACAGTCCATGTGTGCTGTGCTGAATTAACCTGGTTTCATCCGAATCTACCTCTCCACAATGTGAAGTTTCAGCATTGATCTAGCACACTCTGCTGGTTTCTGGGCATGGAGACAGGAAGGAGAGCTTTGCAACATCACCATGGAGATGGAATGTTGGTACCAGGCTGGGAAAAGTCTCTAAATTAATCTCACTCTGATGCACACAAGCTCTTGTCAGGGCTAAGACAAGCTGGAATCCAATACAACAGACTTAGGAGTTAAAACAAGGTTTTCCAGAGGGTTCACAACTAATCAACCCTGCATTTCTTAACAGACATTTATGTTATGCAGACTTATATTGAAGCCGGTTGTTTGATCATGTAACTCCACTGTCACCTGTTCTCATCATTAAGAGAGTATTCCATTTACAAACTTGTGTTCAAGTCATCTGACAATACCACTTCATTATCACTTATTTTCAAAAGTTCTGTTCAGCTCTGAAGCCAATACAACATACTTTTATTTGGAATTATTTTTTTAGTAGTTGCCTTTGCCCACTATGTTTTTAATAATTTGTTAATTTCATCTCTTGATTCAAGTTCATTCTGTGCATCTTGCAATAATACCTTATCTCAAAAATGCCCAAGTTCTTTTAATCCTTTGATTGTTAGTTTGTTACAGCCTTTGTTGAAGCTCAAGTTTATGACCTGAACAATGCTAAGAATAAAATTGGAGAATTTTAGTTTAAATGTTACAGAAAATATTTAGAATACTACGGACCATGAAGACGAAAAATAAGGACATTCTATAAGATCTGAACATGGAAAAAACCTGGCTCATAAACAGTGTCAGGAACTGATACACTTTGGCCATGTTAAACATCACAAATGTTTTGAAAGAAAAGTGATGGAAGGCATAGATCCTTGAAGAAGGGCCAGGGGTCAACCAACATAAAGATGGAAATAGAACATTGCAGACATCTTGGGCACGAGGCAGGGGTCAACCAGCATGAAGATGGATATAAAACATTGCAGACATCTTGGGCATGAGGCAGGGGTCAATCAGCATGAAGGTGGATATAGAGCATTGCAGACATCTTGGGCATGAGGCAGGGGTCAACCAGCATGAAGATGGACACAGGACATTGCAGACACCTTGGGCATGAGGCAGAGGTCACCCAGCATGAAGGTGGACATAGAAAATTGCAGACACCTTGGGCATAAGGCAGGGGTCAACCAGCATGAAGGTGGACACAGGACATTGCAGATTCCTTGGGCATGAGGCAGGGGTCAACCAGCATGAAGGTGGACATAGAAAATTGCAGACACCTTGGGCATAAGGCAGGGGTCAACCAGCATGAAGGTGGACACAGGACATTGCAGATTCCTTGGGCATGAGGCAGGGAAACAGGCAAATGACAGAGAATCCTTTTAACAGACTATGATGACAGCAATATTCTACAAAGGACCTACTTTTTAAAAAAAGAATTATCTCAGGGCTCAAGGTCCCCAAGAGCAAGAGCAGCCCCACAAAGTTCCCTGTGTGTCATTCTGATGACCGCCTCAGCTGGTGGCCAAGGCTAGGTCAAAGTGCAGATGACCACAATTTGATCTTAGTCAAAAGTACAAAAGACTTACTGCATGATGATCACAGTGCTAAGGGTCAGATTTGTGTAAAGAGTTCTCTTTTCTGATATGGATATGAAAAAATGACAGAAGAGACACAAGCACTTTATGTAAACTTACCACGTGTCATGCTAACTGAAGTGAATGGATCATCAGGAAAATCATCATTGAAGAAAGTTTTATGGGCATCCTCTCTGTGACCAAATAATGCAGGTATGTTGTTTGGAACATCATTGTAAGCCGTCTCCTTGCTTGTGTTTGGAGGAGAACAGTCCTTCTTGTTATCAGCATCTTAGGAGACAAGTTGTGCTTCCTTTTAAAAATTAGGGTTTATAAGCTATGTGATAATTTCACGTTTGTCTGCTGTGTACCCCTTCTCTCTGATGAGACTCTTTCCTGTCTGCCGTGTCACACTTCTGTCTGTAGTGTTCCCTGTCTATTATGTCTCCTCCCTGTCTGTTGTGTCCCACTTCTGTCTGTAGTGTCCCCTGCCTGCCTGTAGTGTCCCCTGCCTGCCTGCAGTGTCCCCTGCCTGTCTGTTGTGTCCCACTTCTGTCTGTAGTGTCCCCTGCCTATTATGTCCCCTCCCTGTCTGTTGTGTCCCACTTCTGTCTGTAGTGTTCTCTGTCTATTATGTCCCCTCCCTGTCTGCTGTGTCCCACTTCTGTCTGTAGTGCCCCCTGTCTGTCGTGTTCCACATTTGTCTGTAGTGTTCCTGTCTATTATGTTCCCTCCCTGTCTGTTGTGTCCCACTTTGGTCTGTAGTGTTCCTGGCTGTTATGTCCCCTCCCTGTCTGTTGTGTCCCACTTCTGTGTGTAGTGTTCTGTCTATTATGTCCCCTCCCTGTCTGTTGTGTCCCACTTCTGTCTGTAGTGCCCCCTGTCTGTTGTGTCCAACTTCTGTCTGTTATGTCCCCTCCCTGTCTGTTGTGTCAAACTTCTGTCTGTAGTGTTTCTGTCTATCATGTCCCCTCCCTGTCTGTTGTGTCCCACTTCTGTCTGTACTGTCCCCTGTCTATTATGCCCCCTCCCTATCTGTTGTGTCCCACTTCTGTCTGTATTGTTCTCTGTCTATTATGCCAGCTCTCTGTCTGCTGTGTCCCATTTCTGTCTGTAGTGTTCCATATCTGTTATGACCTCTCCCTGTCTGCTGTGTCCCACTTCTGTCTGTAGTGTCTCCCCCTGTCTGTTGTGTCCCACTTCTGTCTGTAGTGTTCCTGTCTACTAAGTCCCCTCCCAGTCTGTTGTGTCCCACTTCTGTCTGTGGTGTCCCATCTATTTAGTCCCCTCCCTGTCTGTTGTGTCCCACTTCTGTCTGTAGTATCCCGTCTATTATGTCCCCTCCTTGTCTGTTGTGTCCCAAGTCTGTTTGTAGTGTTCCATGTCTGTTATTTCCCCTCCCTGTCTGTTGTGTCCCACTTCTGTTTGTAGTGTCCTCTTTCTATATGTCCCCTCCTTGTCTGTTGTAGAACTCCAATTTCTGTCTGTAGTGTTCCCTGTCTATTATGTCCCCTTCTTGTCTTCATTTTTCGAAATGTTGTTGGTACCCCAGATTCATTTATTGTGGAGGCCCCTTTTTGTGGAACATGGGTAAGCAATTTGCACCATTTAGTCTCCTTTTTCTGAGAAGGCTAGACATGCAATCCACTACCCCAGGATCTCTCTCTCTCTCTCTCTATGCACACATGCGCGCGCGCACGCATGCATGCACACACACACACCACACTTTTACCAAAATCCAAAAAACTCCAAACTGCAAATCGAACCACGTCTGCACAAGCCAAAATCATACACTGCAACCTCTTAGCCAACTCTGCCCTGGCTATATATTGACAAGTCCTATTATTAAATCAATATATATTTTTAACATCAGCCTATTAAAAGATGTGTGAGACAGGGATGTGTAATGTCTCCAGATCTTTTTTCCCTGTACAGTGAAAATATTTTTAGGAATGTAGAAGATATGGAAGGAATCAACATTGGGGGACGATACATCAATAACATTACATATGCAGATGAAACAGTCTTGATTGCAGACAATGAACAGGACCTGCAACATTTAGTAGATGCGATTGTTGCACACAGTGAACAACTAGGGTTAGAATTGAATTGTAAGAAGACACGGATTATGGTTGTCACTGGGAAGAAGGAAATAGCACAATGTGATATACGAGTAAATGGGCATACTCTAAAACAAGTGAATCAGTACAGTTATCACGGAACAGTCATAACATCTGATGGAAAATGTCTCGAAGAGACTAGAACAAGAATTGCCATTGCGAAGGTAGCCTTTTGCAAGGTGAAAAACATACTGACCAATAAAAAGATATCAATTGAAATGAGAAAAAGAGTGGTGAAGTGCTACATAGAACCTGTACTTTTGTATGGATGTGAAGCGTGGACAATGAGCAGACAAGCTGAAAAACATCTGATGGCTGTGGAAATGTGGTTTCTGAGGAAAGTGCAAAGAATACCATGGACAGACAGAAAAACCAATGAACAAGTCCTTCAAGAAACAAATGAAGATCGTAAACTGATTAGAGACATTTGACGTAGACAGTCAAATTTTTTGGGCATGTTATGAGAAGAAATGAATTGGAGAACTTGGTGATAACCGGCAAGATGAAAGGGGAAGACCGAGAAGTAAATACCTGGATGGCTTGGCATGTGGCATGATCGATACAGACACACAGAGCTAATCTACGACTCTGGTGATTGAGTGAAATGGCAAAACATGACCGCCCACGCTTATCGGTATGGCACATGATGGATGGATGTTTTTTTGTAAATATTTTGAAAATAACTGAAATGTAAACTTTAGCAATAAAGAATCAAGAGTGAGCCCAGCAAGAAACAAGTTATTGTCCTTTAAGAGCTCAAGACCCCAACATGTTTTCACTGGCCGCTTTTAATTACATAATTTGTCAACGTAAAATAATATAAATTCGCTTACGATAACTCTGTTTCTTGTTTGCTGGCGTGGAATATGGTTCAATAGCAGGCGTCACTTCTAAATGGAGATGGGAAAGTGGGGAATTTGAGAACAGAACTTATTAATTGATCTGAATCAAGGCAATAATGAATCTTGACTGGGTCTCGGGTCTCTACATCTAAACAATACTAAAATAATTGTTTTGCTTAATAAGTTTCCCTGGCTGTAATTTATTCTTCTTAAAATTAAAATAGGCACACTTAGAAGCTGAAATACATTTACCTTTGGTAACAACTAGTCAAAGTGGAATAGTGTAACCTTGCCTAAACTGACAAATATCCTTCTTCTGTGCTGCCTTTCATCTACAAATGGAATACAGGTCCTCAATCAACTCAAGCTTAGGTCAGCATGGCTGAATGGATAAGAACGCATGTTCTTAAACATCCGATGTGATGATGCTGAGGTAAGGGGTTCAACCCCTACACCGGGCAATTGGACTAAAATGCTGACCTATCGTCCTTGACTTTTGGATGTAAATATCAAGTACCTCTGAAGTTGGAGTGGGTTTGCCTGATGGCGAGTGACATTGTAAATAAGAAAAGCTAATCCACATGCAAAATTCAGTCCAGCACAACTAGGGGTAGTGTGTATGGACTACGCTTGAGTTCAAAGTGAGCAAGCGCAGAAAATAATTTTTTTTTTAAATCACCTCGAGCCAAGTTCTTAGTAGACTTGTTCATCATCATCATCATCATCATCATCATCACCATCACCATCGTCATCATCATCATCATTATCATCATCACCACCATCACCATCATCGTCACCATCACCATGATGATAGTGATGATGACGATGGGCTTCAAATTAAAACCTCAAAATTTGATAGAAATTACAATAACCATACCATTGTCTTATGACCAGTCAATATTGTTGTTAAGGATGTCAAGAGTGTTAGCATGTGACAACACGGTGCAGACAAACATGGTGACGTCATAAAAACAGCTTAAAGATGGCCACCCCACTTTTGACATGCACCAACCATTTTTTTTTTATCAGTGAAGGGGCCTATAGACCTGACCTATAGAAATTCATCAGCGAATGAAGGTCCAGTATGGTGATGCATGCCTGTTGGTCCAGTATGGTGATGCATGCCTGTTAGTCCAGCAAGTGTATGAGTGGAGTAGGAAGTTTCAAAACGGCGTGACTTCTGTGACAGACTTTTCGGTCCGATGAAGAGGTACAGCAGGTGGTGCATGAGTGGTTACACACGCGACCAAGACAAGTTTTTTGACAGGAATCCAAGCACTTTATTTACACTATCATACTGCACTGAACACATTGGTGACTACATCGAAATATGATACATTTGTTCTTTACTTTTTCACAATATATTCACCCCCCCCCCCCCCCCCCAAAAAAAAAAAAAAACACATTTAAGGTTTTCATTTGAAGACCCCTCATATATACAGAAGAGATATCATGGCACTCGGTGTATGCCCATAAGCACTCTGATTTCAGGAAATACTGAAGTGTAGGATGCTAACTATCCTAGTTTGATATACATTTTATCATGTCCATGCAACTGACATGCAGCAGTAGCTCCAGTATGTATTGTATGTTAATTCAGTCAGCACATTGTTGTCTTGTTGCATGTTGTATCATTGCACAGAAGCCTTCACCTGATCGCTAACACAACTGAAGATCTGTCCATTTGAAAATGCCTAATAAAGGTGATCTATGAGCCAGCCAATCCATCTATTCATTGCCACAGTTTCCCATGTGTCCAGGGCAATATATCTATAACAGTTTCCCTTTCACATTCTTTATATGAAATGTTGCTGTTTTTTTTCTTTTAAATTTATTTACTTTCTGTGCATGTCTGTTTGTTAGACAGACGACATAAATCATGATGATTTGTAAAAATTGGAGTACTTAAACCCCCAAATGACATTGAGATGTTCCTCAACAAATACCAAAATATCAAATGACACAGAGGATTAGAGAGTCCTGATGACCGATGTCTGCTTCAAACCAGGCACATAAAGAAGTATAAATTATATGTAGCAACACTTGTAATATTAAAAAGAAAAAGACGTTCAAAACTGCAGTTCAGCTTACCTTTATTAACTGCAAACTGGCAATTTGCATTCAGCTTAAGTTCTCTATTCTTGACAACCTTACTGTATTCTTTAACAGCCATGGCCATTTCATCCAAGTCATGATAATGAACCTCTTCTATAGTAAAGGAAATATAGTTCAGCGGAAGGTGTGTGAAGTCAGTGTCAACAATAATGTAATGATTTAATGACATTAGCTGCCAAAGAATATGAGGATTCTCATATCTTTGGTATAGGATATTTTTTTTTCCTAACTTCAATTTGTGGTATCTTTTTTTAAAAAAACAATGTCATAACTGTATTGATGTTATTATTGGTTATTTAAAAATTATGTAATCAAGTCACGGCAAAACAAAATGTCTAGCAAAGTTACACCCTATAAATATCAGCATCATATCCTAAACACTCGCAAATAATGACCCCAAATAGTTTTCTCCCATCCTTTAAGTTTTACATAGTTCAATATTTGTTCAGACTTCCTTAAGACAGGTGAATTATTTCAACAATCTGGACACAATCACAACTTCAGCATGCAGATAACTTGTAGAGATTAGAACAATAATTACTGTGACTGAATGTTGTCTTTTGCATACTGACTAATGAAAAAGCTGCCAGCTGCAGTGCGAAAAAGTGGCAAAGTGCTACTTAAAGCCTAATGATGTATGTATGTGAAAACTGGATAGTAAGCAGATACGTGGTTTCCGAGGAAACGCAAAGAATAACATGGGCATTGTGACAAAACAAACCAAGGTCATCAAGAAGTAAATTAGATGTAGACAGTCAGGATGTTTGGATACATTATGATGTGGGATAAAATTAAAAACTTTGTGACAACTGGCAAACTTGATGCTGGTAAAAGCTAGCTGCATATCCTTTACAGGATGTGGCAATCAACCCCAGAATTTACTGGCTGTTTGTGATTTACTGGGCTATTAGTTCAGCGGTTTAGCTTTGCTTTCTGAATGGCCAGCTTTTCATACTATCAAAATCAATGCAAAGATTTCTCTGTCTATTCTGCCATCATTTGAAATAATACTTCCTAGGTATTTAAATTCTTTAACTTGTTTCAGTGATGTGCTATCCTTATATTTAGTTCACTAGGAGATCTACTAACCTGTACTATTTCAGTTTTGGTTTTGTTTATATTCATACTGTATCTGCTACATGTTAAACTCAGCTTATTTATGTGATTTTACAGTCTGCCCAAGCACTGATCGTATGCAAGTTAGAGCTCATTTAATGCGGATGGATCTGTTGTTTCATCTAAAGTAAAGAGTTTGAAATGTTCTGAATTGGTTCTATCAAAGCTTGCTTCTTTTGATATATTGTCCATGTAGATGTTGAATAGATATTAAATTAATGTTGAAACTATACAATTATTGCTTTTATTTCATGCCCTTTTGTGGCCATTAAGCATTCAATTCTTTATGGATTTTAAAATGTCTGTTTTGCAGGAATATTTTTCTTGGGGGGGGGGGGGGGGGGGGGGGGGGGGGGGTTGAATTTAATTTCTTACAAATGCAATCAAAAGAAAGACAGCACACCATTTCCATGCTCTCTCTCTCTCTCTCTCTCTCTCTCTCTCTATATATATATATATATATATATATATATATATATATATATATATATATATATATATATATATATATATATATATATATATTTATACTCTTTCTGTGTGTGTCACTATTCACTTTCTTTCTCTCTTGCACAAATATATAAAGATAAATTCAGTATTAAAACAAAGTAAAACATAAAAATGAAAGCAAGATTACCTGTTTCAAGATTCTCTGACTTCTTCAGTCCATTAAAATCAGAATAAAGATTTGTGGCCGCTGGCTCACTTTGACCAGGTTTTTCAATCATCTTGGTGTAAATATTATATTTTTCAGCATCCGCTGCTTTCATATACCTGCACAAATAATATTTCTAAAACTACACATTTTAGCATTTTTTTGTTACACACAAATGTCCACCCTTATATAATATGTTTAAATACTAAAGAAATATGTTAAGTTATGTTTTTTAAATATAAAAAAAAAATATGTATTAAACCAAAATGGTTTGAAAATTATAACCCACACACACACACACAAACACTGAATACAACTTGAACATTAAAAACTGATAAAGGACCCTATTTCTATTCCATGACAGCATACAGGAAATAAATGACCGTAGACCCCGAGGTAGACCAAGAAGACGGTGGGGAGATAATACATGTACAGACCTACAAGCACTTGGAATCAACGACTGGCAAGAGAGGGTCCTCCAGAGAGACGAATGGAGACGGATTGTATCTGCAGCAAAGAACCTCAATGGCTCGGAACGCTGAAGAAGAAGAAGATACTGGGAATATATGATAGCACCATATATTTTTGACCAAATAGCATTCAATTAGTTATATGGTCAGAATGACGTTGGCCACCTTGCCATCCAGAAAATTTTCTCGTACCAAGTGTTTGAGCTTGGGTTGTTCCTGAAGCCATGTTGTCAAGATTAAACCATAGACTACCATTGACTGCAATAACCTTTATGCTTCTGACAGATTTTGAAACCAGTAACAATTAAAAGTTAGTTGTATATTATTTACAGTACGTTGCAGTAAACCCTGGCATCTTTTGGCTGTTTGTGAATGAATGGCAAGTTACGTTCAATAGTTTGCCACTGCTTTCTGAATGACTGGCACTAATATCATTGTATGGCAACTAGTGCAAGGTGATCTGCTTTCAAATTGCCCACGGCTGTGTTTTGACCATGGTATGCAGGATTGGGAATTGTGTTTGTAACACCTTAACCACAGAACCTGCACTGTAACAATGACTGGAGTTTGTGTGCTCCAAAACTTTAACAATGACTGGAGTGTGTATGCTCCAGCACTGTAACAATGACTGGAGTATGTGTGTGTGCTCCAGCACTGTAACAATGACTGGAGTGTGTGTGCTCCAGCACTGTAACAATGACTGGAGTGTGTTTGCTCCAACACTGTAACAATGACTGGAGTGTGTGTGCTACAGCACTGTAACAATGACTGGAGTGTGTGTGCTCCAGCACTGTAACAATGACTGGAGTGTGTGTGTGCTCCAGCACTGTAACAATGACTGGAGTGTGTCTGTTCCGGCACTGTAACAATGACTGGAGTGTGTCTGTTCCGGCACTGTAACAATGACTGGAGTGTGTCTTCTTCAGACTCTGAATATCTTGGCTCTTTAATCAACAACAATTCTAACTGTTCTAAGAAAGTCAGGTGTAGACTGGCCATAGCAAGGCAGAGGTTAAATAGTATTAACTGATTCAGCGCCATGGGATGATTAATTGTCTTAAGCAACTTCATTTATCTGTCATGGGTTTATGTATCGCAGAAATGTTGTCATTGCATTATAATATAATATGCCTGCTAACATATTAACAACTTTAACATCATAACTTGACACATCACTACTTCCATTTTCCATCATCTATTTTTTGGGGGTCCAAATCTAATTTTTGTTTGCCACCGAATCTATTAAGAACTTATAGCACAACATCAGCAAACACATTAAAGTAACATTTTTGAGAAGCTGCATCTTTCCAGTTGTAATTTATGGATGTGAGCCACAGATGATTTTGAATTAACTAAAGAAGAAAATCAGAGCCTTTAGCCTAAATGTTGTTTTTGCATATCCCTTACAGGACATTACAGTCAACATCATCATTTTTCAGCTGCTGTTGATGTACTAGGCAAGATCCCGCTCAGTAGTTTGCCATTGCTTTCTGAGAAATCGGCTCACATACGCCGTAAGTTACAAACGCGGAGAGAACTACTACCGATTCTCGCGCTGGTTACTTTACTCACAAGAATATATGGGATTACGGAGAAAGAAGTTAACCACTAGGCCAGGGACACCGTTACAGAACAATTTTTAGAATATTGTGGACCAAAAGAAGAAAAATACGGATGTTCTACAGCTCTTCAGCACCAAACACTGTCCATCAACCTTAACCACAAACTCCCAGGCACTTCTTCCATCTGAGTACAGAGCCTTCTGTGTAGATGGTTACATTGCCTGATTGTGAATTGTACCTATGCTCTATTTGTAGAAGAAAGGCAGAAGAAGTTCCATGACCTTAGAACCAATCATGAGTTATGACTCACTCCGAACATGCTAATTCCAACCTGCTTCTTTATTTATCTCAATGCTCAACGCTCAGAGTAAAGGCGAGACGGACATATAATCAGATTGCTACTGGTACTATTAGTGTTGGAACTCTTCGCTGGCTGCTGAGGATGGGGACGGAGTGCTTATGGGAATGCCCCGAATGCTGTCTTGTCGATTCCTAAATCAATCAATCAATCAATCTTTATTGACCTAGGATTATTTATTGTCCATTGTGTCTGAAGAAAATATAAACACCATGGACAGACATGAAGATGAATGAGCAAACTCTTTATAAAACTAATGAAAACCATAAATTGATTATAGAAATTTTGTGTTGACAGTCAAGATTTTGTGGGAAAATTATGAAGAGAAATAAACTTGAAAATTTAGTGATAAAATTGATGGAAACAGAGCAAGGGGAAGTTATAAATAGGTAAAATCAACAATTGCGAGATGATCCAGATCACACTTATGCAAAGTCAACCAACACCTGCAAGATGAGATACCTAAGAAGAGCTGCCAACTTAACAGTCCAAAACCAAGTAAGAAATGATGTTATCTGACAGACATTGGGATCAACACTGTGTACCACATAGATTGAAAGACAGAAGATCAAATGGTTCAGTCATTCCATTAGAATGCAATGGCATCAGTTACCAGCACTGGCACAACATAAAGAAGATTTGATATGAGAGCAAGAAGGCATGCAAGAAGAAAATGGATTGATCAAATGAAAGACATTGTACAATTACATAGAATTACACTATCCAATGCCACCCTTCGGGCGCTGGGAGTCAACTATTCCTCCCTATGACGCTTGACTGTAAAATTGGAAGATGATGATGATGATGAACCATTTTATAAAATTAAAGTTAAAAATTTTATAAGTTTCATGTTGTTAACAATTTCATAAGTTTCATGTTGTTTACAAATGCATAGGTGTGTTTCGTGTAACATACCCATCAGTGTCCATGTCAATCTCCACATCAGTATATGTACCTCCTTCTGCCCCCTGCACGCTGTGGTCGTCACAGGGGGTAAACACTGGCTTCATGGGAGAAAAACGTTCATCCTCTGTGGGTGTGTCTGGAAGAGGGGTATGCTGGGAACAATACAAATAATTATGTAATTTTGTGTGTTTGTCCGCTCGCTTTAACTCAAGCATAGTCCATACATGTGCTACTACTTCTAGTGCCCTGGACTGATTTTTACATGTGGATTAGCTTTCCCTATTACCTGTGTTCCTCGCCATCAGGCAAACCCACTCTGACTCTTGAGGTATTTGTCCCCAAGTCAAGGACGAGAATTCAACATTTTAGTCCAACTGATCAGTGTAGGGGTCGACCCTGCTACTATGGCATGAGTACACCAGAAGTGTATGAGCATGCACTCTTATCCATTCAGCCATGCTGACCCCCATAATGCATTGTCTTAACTCATGAAGTAAGAAAAGTGTTGTGGTAGTTCCCATGACAGATACTGAGGGTCTGGATTCCTGGGGCCTTCACGTACTCTAACATTCAAAGTAGAAACTTTCGTTTGGGCCTACACCTGTGCCATTTTGAGGATAAACTCTTTGGAGAGGTCAACAAGCTCAAGATGATTACTGATTTCTTTAAATATATTCAGGTTGACATCTGAAGGTGTGCAAAAATGGATTAGGAAGAGCAACAGCAGGAACAGGAGAAGAAGTAGAAGAATGAGGAGAAGGAGGAGAAGCAGAAGATTACAGAAGGAAAGAAAGAAAGAAAGAAAGAAAGAAAGAAAGAAAGAAAGAAAGAAAGAAAGAAAGAAAGAAAGAAAGAAAGAAGCTGTAAGTCTTATTATAAAGAAAAGTTTGAGCAAATAAAGTCAGCAAAAGAGTGGCACTTGGAAGTTCAGAAGAAAGTTTATTGTAGTATATAGACACCGTGTAACCGACATTATTTTCAGGACAAATGAGCGAGAAAGAAGAAAGTTTACTGTAGTACATATACACAATGTAACCAACATTATTTTAAGGACAAATGAGTGAGACAAAAGAAAGTTTACTGTAGTATATAGTTAAAATGTAACAAACATTATTTTCAGGACAAATGAGTGAGAAAGAAGAAAGTTTACTGTAGTATATAGTCACAATGTAACCAACATTATTTTCAGGACAAATGAGTGAGAAAGAAGAAAGTTTACTGTAGTATATAGTTATAATGTAACTAACATTATTTTCAGGACAAATGAGTGAGAAAGAAGAAAGTTTACTGTAGTATATATTTACAATGTAACCAACATTATTTTCAGGACAAATGAGTGAGAAAGAAGAAAGTTTACTGTCGTATATAGTCACAATGTAACCAACATTATTTTCAAGACAAATGAGTGAGAAAGAAGTAGAAATAATATACTACACCTGTTTCTGTCTCTCTTTTGTCGTTCTAGCACCTGTGCCAACATCGTTGTACACATTATTCTCAAATGCTAGATTGTTATTATTGCTGTACACGGCAATGGTATTCTCAGCCAGGAGCTTCTGCTTCCTAATCAAGACAGTAAGCTTCATAAATTCAAAAGTATTGAGTGACATTCATAGAAGGTAAAGGGTACAGAATGTGGCTATCAGAAGACATGCTAAACAAAACGCAAATTTAAAACTAAAGGCAGAGCAGATTAATGCTTCAAATGGATGCTAATACTTAACTCACTAAATATGTGTTCCTCAATGTGTAACCTTGTGATGTTTTAAAGATCTTGTCATCTGTTCAATCCTTCTGGATTATATTTGACATCATCATTGTTTTCATCATCATCATTGTCATATCATCATCTTCATTGTTGTCATTATCGTCATTGTCATATCATCATTGTCATCACTGTTGTCATCGTCATCATTATCATCTTCAGGTTTTCTGTCCTAAGACTGGTGCTGAAGACAGTTAATCATGTCGCTCCACTGTCCTGTTTTCAGCAGTTCCCTTCAACTCTGCTAAGGCTTCATCCCCAATGATCGTTTATTGCTGCTTGCTGAAGTTGATTTATTGGCATTCTTATTTTCTTTTTTCCTGCATTTCGCTGTCCTATATTCTGAACATTTGACCTCTATGTCTCATATTGTGACTAAGCTCAGGCAGGACCTCCTTGTCTCATACTGTGATCAAGCCAAGGCATATAAACCTCCATGTCTCATATTGTGACCAGGCTAAGACACATAGACCTCCATGTCTCATATTGTAATCAAGCTAAGACACATAGTCCTCCGTGTCTCATATTGTGACCAAGCCAAGATATATGGACCTCCATGTCTCATATTGTAACGAAGCTATGACACAAGACCTCCATGTCTCATATTGTGACCAAGCTAAGACACACCCATGTCTCATGGTGTGACCAAGTTAAGGCATATAGACCTCCATGTCTCATATTGTAACCAAGCTAAGACACATAGACCCCCATGTCTCATTCTGTGATCAAGCCAAGACATATAAACACCCATGTCTCAAATTGTGAACAAGCTAAGCACACAGACCCCTATGTTTCATACTGTGACCAAGCTAAGACACATAAACTCCCATGTCCCATATTGTGACTAAGCTAGGACATATATTCCTTGTTAAATGTTAACAGACAGTCAGTATGTGATTTCTTCAGTTCACATGGAGGGATAATGAGTCTTTCATTCTTATTCTTCTTTTGTTTTGCCCTTCTTCCCCAAAATGAGGTACAGGCCCTCAACAAGCCCCCCCCCCCCTAATCAGTCCAGTTCTGTCCATGCCCTCCTCATATTATTAATTTCTGCTTCAACTTCTATTCTGTGTGTTTTTTTAAATTTATGCTTCAACTTCTCTTCTGTGTGTGTTTTTAAGTTCTTTCTCCTTTGTCCTGTGGATTCCAGACAAAGGCTTTTGTAGTTACACAATTCTCAGGTTCTCAATGTATGTTCTATCCAGCGCTAGAGTCTTTTCTTCATCTCTTCGTTCACTGGTAAAGCTTTATATGTAAAGCATTAATTTATTTAAGGTTTCTGAATTGTTCAGGTCAAGTGTAGTATATGTTTAGGAAATTGTTAGAGAAAACAAAAACAGAACAGAAAACAAAATCAATTAAATTTATACTAAATGAGACAAATTATATTACTAAAGTGCTTACCTTCGTCGCCTGTGTACAAGCAGACATAAGATGACAATGATGAAGAAAATAATAAAGGCAACAGCAATAAGAGCTCCATGCCAATTCTGAATGCCTGCCTCTTCAGTCTTATGTGGGAAGAAATAAGTAAAAGGCCTAATCAAATTATTAGCCACCAATATTTTTTTCAATAAAAAATAAATCGTTTGGTACAGAAATCATAATGAAAACATACAAACAAAGATGTGACAGAAAATTAAAAACTAAACGCAGAACAGATTAAAATGCATTGCATCCAATGAATGCAAGTACTTTACTGAATACATACATACACTTTTATGTGCAACCTGTATTGTTTTAGAAAAATTTCATTTCCTGTTCAACCCTTTCGGGTTACAACTGGAATCATCAAATCATCATCACTATCATAATCAGGTTATCAGTCATAAGACTGGTGCTGAAGACAGCTAATCACGTTTAATCATTGATGTTCTTTTATGCCTGTGTGCTGTAGTTGATTTTTTGGTATTCTCATTTTCTACAATTTTAGACTGATCACTTTATGATAGTACCATTAAAAATAACCCTACCATTTTGTGATTTCAAAATAATATTCTTGTAATTGTTACAGGTAATCTGTCTACATCAAGAACATCTACTGATAGCCACTGAAATGTAGATTTAGAGAATGTTAAACATACAATGGACAGCTTAAATAAATTATGAAGATGATATGAAAGAGGTTTCAAAATAAAGAAGAAAATGTTTTGCAAATCCTTTACAGGACATCGCTGTCAAAATCAGCATCTTTCAGCTGATTGTTGATTTCTTGACAAGATTACGCTCAGTAGTTTGCCATTGCTTTCTGAGCGACCAGCTCCATACTCTCATAAGTCACTGGCGCAACTCGAACCGCTTCCAATTCTCGTGCGCTCACGTCAACCACGAGAGTATTTGGGGTTAAGGAGAAAGCTGCTAACCCGTCAGCCAGGGAGGCCGGCAAATAAAGAAGACTCATCACTAAATCAAAATGATACTGAGCATTCTGTGGCTTTATTCCAAAAAGAGTAAACACTGAAGTATAATGTGGTAAACCAGTAGGACTTCTTCAGCTTCAGGTGTGTAGTCTGCAGCAGACAACGGCAATAATCACTTTCTTATCTTCTCTACTGGCTCCGTGGTGAAGGAGTTACGGACAAACTTCATAATCCCGCCTACCACAGTTGAAACACAGCTGTGTGTTATTTGGCACCAGACGGCCTTGCATTGGTTTTCAATGGTATGAGTGCCGGTTATTCAGAAAGCAATGGAAAACTACTAAATGTAAATTTTCAAGAAATCGCAGACTGTCTAAAAAAGCTGGCGTTGACTGCAACGTCCTATAAAGGATATGCAACTAACTTTTTAAAAAGTCTTTTCTGTCATCTGATAACGTCATGAAGCTGGTGTTGCTTATATTACAAACTATTTTAGGATTTATCTTATCGCTTTAGATTATGTTGAGTGATTTCTGCAATATTTACCCGACAAGATGCAGCGAAATATGCCAGACAACAAATCGTGCAATCTATTGTTTGTGTCTTTGTTATTCATATTATTTGTTTCCCAGCTTCTTGAACTTTCCACATATATCTTTCTCTGTCTTCTTCTGCCTCTCTAGGCTATTATTTTCCTCACATAAGGTTAACTGCTCTATCCCACCTCTGTTGTTGATGCCACATACATTTCATGTCTTTTGTTTATAGCTTTGTTGAGCGATCTTGTAAGACCTACAGATCTCAATATCTCAGTGTTTGTTTTATTGTCTCCCCACAATATTCTTGATATCCCTCCCACCAAAAAAAAATGCCTCTATTTTCTTCCTCATTTCATTACTCATTGTCCAGCACTCACATACAGAAGAATATACCACAAACAAATTTCAGAAAGTGAATTTGTGTACATGGCATGACATCATCTGTCTTTCTTGACATTGCTCATTCTTGTAAAAGTTTCATTGAATATTTTTGTGTGTTGGTGTGTGCATTCGCTCGCTTTTAACTCAAGCGTGGTTATACACATGCTTCTACTTCTAGTGCACTGAACTGATTTTTGCGTGTGGATTAGCCTTCCCTATTACCAGTGTCCCTAGCCATCAGGCGAACCCACTCTGAATTTGAAGGTACTTGTAATTTACATCCCCAAGTCAACATTTTAGTCCAACTGATTGACTTTTGGAATTTTTTGGGCGCCCATTCGCTTTGAACTCAAGCATAGTCCAAACACACGAATTTTACATGTGGATTAGCTTTCCATATTAAGAGTGTCCCTCGCCATCAGGATAACCTATTCTGACTTCAGAGGCACTTTTAATTTATGTCCCCAAGTCAAATACAACAGGTCAACATTTTAATCCAACTGTCCAGTGTAGGGGTTGAACCCCTTGTCTCGGCATCAGCACATCAGATATTTAAGAAAACACGTTCTTATCCATTTGGCCACGCTGACCTCCTTTTGGATATTTTGATTCTTTTCTTCATCTCTTTGTCACATCTTCTGTCAGATTGAAATCAGAAAAGATTGAAAGCACCAGAGAAAAAGACAATAGAAGGCCTAGTATCATAATACAGAAAGACACATTAGGTACGTGAATTGATATAATGCACTACAAAGGAAGGTAGCCGTGGTGGCATAGTGACTAGACACTCCCAGGTTGACCCGGACAAAAATGGGTAGGAAGAAATGTCTTGGAGAGTAAAGGTAGTCAGTGTGATACTGACCACATGACCTGCCAAGTGCTGATTGGTCCATGAAAACATGTATCTAGCACCATGTGTCAAATAGGCCTTCAGGCAATATACAAGTGTCATGGACCAATTGTGCATGACTAGAGCTCACACCCGTAACAGGTCAAAGGGGACAGCTTTACTTTGTGTGAGAAGCACAATTTTGACAGGGTCCAGGAGAAGGGAGGTCTCTCCTAGACTAGACAGTGAGAGGTCGACCGTGGTCCAGGTTGAACCAGTTGAGAGTCAGTGTAGGCAATGGCAATATTCACCTCGCCGCCAGACATATTTTAATTGTAATTACTATAGTGATTAGGCATTTTAAAATGACAAAGAATGATGATTAACAACTGTGATTGTAATCTGTGCTTATGAAAAAGTGTCAGCGGAATAGACAATATGAACTAGCAAAGCGCTCTATCAAGCTATTATAATTGATGTCTTACTCTGTCACCCTTGTATGATAGTTGAAGGAAGTGAAAGAGAGAGTCAGTGACAAGCAGTCAGTGATCATGGACGAGCCATTAACTGGTGTTGACTACAAACAATCAGTCATATCACAGCAACACTCGAATCATATGACCATCTATTGATGACAGAGTGTTAACCTTAGCAAACTCTAATGAGCCATATATTGATGTCAGAGTGTTACCCTTAGCAAACTCTAATGAGCCATATATTGATGTCAGAGTGTTACCCTTAGCAAACTCTAATGAGCCATATATTGATGTCAGAGTGTTAACCTTAGCAAACTCTAATGAGCCATATATTAATGTCAGAGTGTTACCCTTAGCAAATTCTAACGAGCCAAATACTGATGTCAGAGTGTTAACTCTGGCAAACTCTAACGAGTCAAGTAAACACAAATATGATCATGGCGAGTATCTATGAACACAATCACTTTCTCTGCTGTGACAACAAGGATGTTTACTTTCTTATTACAAAATATAGGTTATGGAGAAACATGACTGCCCATGCTAGTCAGCAAGGTCAATTAATAACAAAAAAGAGATCCACCTACAGAATCAATAGCTTCCCTTGTATCAGTTCTCCCTGCCGCTTCACTAGCCTTGTTTGTCAAAGAAACATGATTTGTAGATTCATTTGCTGTAGATTCTCTTACAGTTGCTGTAGATAAAGTTGTAGATGAAGTTACTGTAGGCTTAGCTGTTGTGTGTGAGGTTACTGTAGACACAGCCTTTACAGATGAAGTTACTGCAGACACAGCCTTTGCAGATGAAGTTACTGTAGACACAGCATTTGCAGATGAAGTTACTGTAGACAGCGCCTTTGCAGATGTTGTTATATCTGCAAAAAGGTGAAAGTAATTTAATGCAAAGTTGTTAAAAGGCAATTTGTGTAAAGTAAATGAGGGGGGTATGTGGCATGAGAGCTGGTGAGGGGTTCAGAATCTTTTCAGCAGACTGTTATGAGAGCAGCATTCTACAAAGGACCTGCTATTAATGAAAGCATAAATATATTCAAACATAAATGATTAAAATGTTACCAGGTTTTAATCATTCATATATTAAATTATTCAAACATGATAATCTTTTTTTTTTAAGATTTGTATAGTATATAGTATGAAAAGATATGGAATGAAACCAAACAGGATGTTTGTATGTCAGTCACATTGGCAAAGCTCGTATTTTGTGCTCACTTCTTTAAGGAATTTCACAATCGATAAGATACACACAAATGTTTGAGTTATAACCATGGAAAATAGATTAAGAATGAATACATTTTAAAATGTTGTTTTAGTGGCAGTTTTGTTGGTGTGAGAAATAGCTGAAAGCTAGCATCTAACCTACTTGAGCTAATGGTGTTACAGTTTATGTCACAAGCTAAATGTTTTGCTGATGATATCATAGCTACATTGTACCATTAACATAACAATATGCTTAACATGAAATGTCAATTAACATAATATTGTTAACATGATATCGCGGATTAACATAACATTAAAGTAAATATAATATTGCAATTAACATAACATTACAGTTAATATAATATTACAATTAACATAACATTACAGTTAATATAATATTACAATTAACATAACATTACAGTTAATATATAACGATTAACACAACATTACAATTAACATGATATCACAAAAAACATTACGTTACAGTTAATTTATAATATTTAACACAGCATTACAGTTAATATGAAATCACAATTAACATAACATTACATTTAACATGATATCACAGTTAACAATACATTACATTTAACATGAATATTAAAAACACTATTCTCCCATTATGAATTGCAGACAAAGACAATTTCAGTGTTCCTTTCACTATAATTAACCAAACAATACCAAGACATGCTGAGGCGTCTGCTATTGACTCATGTAAACCACTATTATATAAGCAAAAAGCCATGATACTCTATTTAAAACTATGTGGTGACACTGAAACATGAAAATGTGTTTTGTGTATTTTGTTTATTTCATCTGAAAAGATTCATTACGTTAATTCATTATATGTTGCACTTTTCTTTCCTACAATATGCACCTGATTTGATACAGCAAAATAATCCAGACTATAAATTGAGCAATGTATTGTTTGTAACATGAATATCACAATTAATGTAACAATACAGTTAACATGACATAATAACGCTATAAACTATCTGGACTAAATAGATAACAATTAACACCACATACCACCTGAACTGATGACAGTCACATTATCATGACTAATATGACATTAAAGTTAACATAACATCATAGTTAACAGAACAGTAATCTACCTGAATTAATGATGTCACAGTTTATACAACAATACACAATTACCTACATTGATTAATGATACCACAGTTTACACAACATAACAAAATTATCTATAGTGACTAATAACATCACAACTTATACAATATAACACAATTACCTACCTGTACTAATGACATCACTGTTTATAGAAATTAACACAATTACCTACATAGACTAATGATATCACAAATTATACAATTTAACACTATAACCTACAGTGAATAATGATATGACAGTTTATACAACATAACATAATTACCTACACTGACTAATGACATCACAGTTCATACAACATAACACAATTACCTACACTGACTAATGACATCACAGTTTAGACAACACAATTACCTACACAGACTAATGACATCACAGTTTATACAACACAACACAATTACCTACACTGACTAATGACATCACAGTTTATACAACATAACACAATTACCTACACTGACTAATGACATCACAGTTTATACAACATAACACAATTACCTACACTGACTAATGACATCACAGTTTATACAACACTAGCTGACCCGGCCCGGCTTCGCCCAGGCCCTGGAGGGGATCTATCTATCTATCAGTCTGTCTGTCTGCTTGTCTGTCTGTCTGTCTGTCTGGCTGACCCGGCCCGGCTTCACCCAGTCCCTGGTGGGGAGCATCTCATTTAATTCATATAAGTAGTCATATAAGCTCCCGTTTCCGACTATCTGTCTGTCTGTCTATCTGTCTGTCTGTCTGACCCGGCCCGGCTTCACCCAGTCCCTGGTGGGGAGCATCTCATTTAATTCATATAAGTAGTCATATAAGCTCCCGTTTCCGACTATCTGTCTGTCTGTCTATCTGTCTGTCTGTCTGACCCGGCCCGGCTTCATCCAGTCCCTGGTGGGGAGCATCTCATTTAATTCATATACGTAGTCATATAAGCTCCCGTTCCCGACTATCTGTCTGTCTGCTTGTTTGTTTGTCTGTCTGTCTGTCTGGCTGACCCGGCCCGGCTTCACCCAGTCCCTGGTGGTGAGCATCTCATTTAATTCATATAAGTAGTCATATAAGCTCCCGTTCCCGACTATCTGTCTGTCTGTCTATCTGTCTGACCCGGCCCGGCTTCACCCAGTCCCTGGTGGGGAGCATCTCATTTAATTCATATACGTAGTCATATAAGCTCCCGTTCCCAACTGTCTGTCTGCCTATCTGTCTGTCTGTCTGACCCGGCCCGGCTTCACCCAGTCCCTGGTGGGGAGCATCTCATTTAATTCATATACGTAGTCATATAAGCTCCCGTTCCCGACTATCTGTCTGTCTGTCTGTCTGAGCCGGCCCAGGTTCACCCAGTCCCTGGTGGGGAGCATCTCATTTAATTCATATAAGTAGTCAAATAAGCTCCCATTCCCGACTATCTGTCTGTCTGTCTGTCTATCTATCTGACCCGGCGTGGCTTCGCCCAGCTCCTGGCGCACAGTAACTTAAAAGAATGTCCCTCCACACACCATCCATTATTTTTAATGAAAACTGTTTTTAATCACCTGCATGACTGTAGATAACTTCTTTAAGCATAAAAAGATGAGTTACAATGTTATGCATTATTTTTATGAAAACTTTGAAGATGCCTTAAAGATTATATCATTATTTATTATAACTCATATGCCTGTAAATAACTATAGAGAAAGAGTTTAACAATAGTGCAAGTAAGTCCAACAATATGACTATAAAGTATATAGAAATGTTATTAAAAGTTATGCCCCTTGAAATAACTTTTCTAGAGTGAAGTCCCCCTGCTATATAGAAATTATATAATGAAAAATGAAATATTAAATGCTATTAAGTAAGTCGCCGATTTTACACTAAGAAACTATTACAGTCGGTTGCACAGGAATGAAAGGAAGACGTATAGAAAATTTCATCTCAATCGGATGTACCGCTATCGAACGCATCCAATACATAGCAAACCACACACATACAGTCTGTTTTATAGATATAGATAACACAATTACCAACACTGACTAATGACATCACAGTTTATACAACATAACACAATTACCTACACTGACTAATGACATCACAGTTTAGACAACATAACAACATAGTTACCTACCTGGACTAATGACATCACAGTTCATACAACATAACACAATTACCTACACTGACTAATGACATCACAGTTTAGACAACATACCACAATTACCTACACTGACTAATGACATCACAGTTCATACAACATAACAACACAGTTACCTACCTGGACTAATGTCATCACAGTTCATACAACATAACACAATTACCTACACTGACTAATGACATCACAGTTTATACAACATAATAACACAGTTACCTACCTGGACTAATGACATCACAGTTCATACAACATAACACAATTACCTACACTGACTAATGACATCACAGTTTATACAACATAACACAATTACCTACACTGACTAATGACATCACAGTTTATACAACATAACATAATTACCTACACTGACTAATGACATCACAGTTTATACAACATAACAACACAGTTACCTACCTGGACTAATGTCATCACAGTTCATACAACATAACACAATTACCTACACTGACTAATGGCATCACAGTTTATACAACATAACACAATTACCTACACTGATTAATGACATCACAGTTTATACAACATAACACAATTACCTACACTGACTAATGACATCACAGTTTATACAACATAACACAATTATCTACACTGACTAATGACATCACAGTTTATACAACATAACACAATTACCTACACTGACTAATGACACCACAGTTTATACAACATAACACAATTACCTACACTGACTAATGACATCACAGTTTATACAACATAACACAATTACCTACACTGACTAATGACATCACAGTTTATACAACATAACACAATTACCTACACTGACTAATGACATCACAGTTTATACAACATAACACAATTACCTACACTGACTAATGACATCACAGTTTATACAACATAACACAATTACCTACACTGACTAATGACATCACAGTTTATACAACATAACACAATTACCTACACTGACTAATGACATCACAGTTCATACAACATAACACAATTAACTACACTGACTGATGACATCACAGTTCATACAACATAACACAATTACCTACACTGACTAATGACATCACAGTTTATACAACATAACACAATTACCTACACTGACTAATGACATCACAGTTTATACAACATAACACAATTACCTACACTGACTAATGACATCACAGTTTATACAACATAACACAATTACCTACACTGACTAATGACATCACAGTTCATACAACATAACACAATTAACTACACTGACTGATGACATCACAGTTCATACAACATAACACAATTACCTACACTGACTAATGACATCACAGTTTATACAACATAACACAATTACCTACACTGACTAATGACATCACAGTTTATACAACATAACACAATTAACTACACTGACTAATGACATCACAGTTCATACAACATAACACAATTACCTACACTGACTAATGACATCACAGTTTATACAACATAACAACACAGTTACCTACCTGGACTAATGTCATCACAGTTCATACAACATAACACAATTACCTACACTGACTAATGGCATCACAGTTTATACAACATAACACAATTACCTACACTGACTAATGACATCACAGTTTATACAACATAACACAATTACCTACACTGACTAATGACATTACAGTTTATACAACATAACACAATTACCTACACTGACTAATGACATCACAGTTTATACAACATAACACAATTACCTACACTGACTAATGACATCACAGTTTATACAACATAACACAATTACCTACACTGACTAATGGCACCACAGTTTATACAACATAACACAATTACCTACACTGACTAATGACATCACAGTTTATACAACATAACACAATTACCTACACTGACTAATGACATCACAGTTTATACAACATAACACAATTACCTACACTGACTAATGACATCACAGTTTATACAACATAACACAATTACCTACACTGACCAATGACATCACAGTTTATACAACATAACACAATTACCTACACTGACCAATGACATCACAGTTCATACAACATAACACAATTAACTACACTGACTGATGACATCACAGTTCATACAACATAACACAATTACCTACACTGACTAATGACATCACAGTTCATACAACATAACACAATTACCTACACTGACTAATGACATCACAGTTCATACAACATAACACAATTAACTACACTGACTAATGACATCACAGTTCATACAACATAACACAATTACCTACACTGACTAATGACATCACAGTTCATACAACATAACACAATTACCTACACTGACTAATGACATCACAGTTTATACAACACAACACAATTACCTACACTGACTAATGACATCACAGTTAATACAACACAACACAATTACCTACACTGACTAATGACATCACAGTTTATACAACATAACACAATTACCTACACTGACTAATGACATCACAGTTTATACAACATAACACAATTACCTACACTGACTAATGACATCACAGTTTATACAACATAACACAATTACCTACAGTGAATAATGACATCACAGTTTATACAACATAACAACACAGTTACCTACCTGGACTAATGCCATCACAGTTAACACCAGTGTAGGGATAAACACAACTACAAAAGTACTGGGAATGGTCAGCACTGTAAAATAAACAAATCAGATTTATATCTCCAAGGTAAGTTTATTTCATTACATTCAATTCAACCTTTTGGCTGTAAACTTGTTGGGCTCCATTCAACAAGTCACACACACACACAAATATACTCTTCTTCTGTTACAGCATGAGTCAGGAAGAATTGTTGCTGCATTCAAAGTTTCTTCCCATCTTTATTGTCAGTGAATTTATTTCAATCTATGAGGCAGGGCTGAATGCAGTGAATGCATTTCGCAATCTCACATGCTGGCCTTGAAACTGAAAGCAGATCACTTTGTGTTGATTTTTAACATTTGTTGAACACTTTTTAAAAATGGTATGAGTGTCGGTCATTCAGTAAGCAATGGCAAGCAACTGACTGTCAATTGCCTAGAAAAACACAAAAAGCTAAAAAAAAAAAAATTCAACTGTTGAATTCAACCATTTTAATCAGCACAAAATGCTGTTCGAAATGGAGGAGCAGGAGTGTACATAGAATACCCAAATAATACTAGGGACACAGCCAGAGTACCGACAGGAAAGTACTGCCATAACTATGATGCTGAAATTGAGGCAATCAAGATAGCAACAGAGAAATTACTGGGTGCCAGCAATGGTACAAAGAAGAACAGCCTGATGTGCCCGTTACATACCACCAAAAGAAAAGAATGATCAAATCAGTCAGAAAGCCACCAAAACCTGCTCAAGATGACTACCACGTTATGGATAGACCAGAACAAGTCATTATTCTGCGCCTCAGAACAGGACACAATAGATTACGCAACCACATGTATACAAAATTCAAGATTGGTGAAACAGTAATGTGCACATGTGGATTGGCGTCGCAGACAGCAGAGCACATACTCCAAGACTGCCCAAAATATACATATCTAGGCAAACTTTCTGGCCTAGAGCGACGACAGTGGAAGATAAACTCTATGGACCGCGGTGTGAACTGAAAAAGACTGTTAGATTCATACAAGAGACAACATTGCAGCTATAGACATATTTCAAGTGAACGAAAGAAGAAGAAGAAGAACCATTTTAATTTATTGTTCCTCTTTAGTTTCCTACAGCTTTGAGTTTAAAGATTCAGTGGGCCAGTATATCTTTCTTAGCTCGCTGTACAGAGGACAATCTTACAGAACATGTCCAGTAGTTTGTTTGCTTTGTCCACACATGTATAGTGACGAAGCAGAGAGTGGAAGCTTGTGCATGTGTTTATTAAGCCTGTTGTGTTCTGTCCTGAGGCATAGAATGGAAACTAGTCCCAGTCGGTCAAGAATGTAGTATAGCAGTAATTGAGTTGATTCTGTACCTGTTCAATAACTCTCTTTTTCTCATGGTATTAGACTTTTTTAACGTTTTGTTCACATTTCCTTCTGGATTTTTGCAAGTCCGTCTGCTTTTCTATTTCCAGATATTCCCTAATGAGACTACAAATGCACCTCTCAGTTGTGGGAACTTACAGCCATAAGAGTGTGCAGTACATATAGTGCATCAGTAAAGATCACCACATGGTGAAATCAAAGAAGATAGTGTTCTATGTTTACGCAAATAATCAAATGAAAACATTTAATCAGTAAAGTCAGTAAATGACTTTATACACGCTTTGAGGCATTTTGGTCATATGATCCTAGCCCCATACTTTTTTTATAAACCAAACAGCACTGGAGGTATGATGTTATCAATATCACATCAGCTGCATTTATTTCCCAGCACATTTATTGGTACTCTTTTCAAGCCGGTTTGACCAGGAAGCCCAGGTCACTTGTTAAAATCTGCCTCATGCAAATTCAAACCTATGGCCACCAGGCAAGTGAATATAATTAATAACACATCGTATATTACCTTGGTTTGCACTTTGCACCATTCTGACATGGTCCAGATTTACATGGATTTAACATGATGTCGCAGTGCTCTCCTTCCCATTCACCAACACAGATGCAGTTGTAAGAGAAGTCTTCTGTATTTGTGCAAGCCGCATTGTTCTTGCAGGGATTGCTGTCACAGGGAATTTCCTTCTCCGTGCAGTTTTTGCCTGGTGAGAGGTTGAACAAATTTATGAAATGAAAGATCACAGTTTAATCAAAATGCATTCATAGGACAATCAGGCAGCAGGGAAGAGAGAGAGAGAGAGAGATTTTAGAAGAATGGTATTTTGAACAATCAGTAACACCAGATTTCATCCAGACACTAGGTTTGAGTCTATTGGCAACAAAATATCTAAATCTCTGGACACTGGTTGGGTTGGAGTCTATTGGCAACAAAATATCTAAATCTCTGGACATTGGTTGGGTTGGAGTCTATTGGCAACAAAATATCTAAATCTCTGGACACTGGTTGGGTTGGAGTCTATTGGCAACAAAATATTTAAATCTCTGGACACTGGTTGGGTTGGAGTCTATTGGCAACAAAATATCTAAATCTCTGGACACTGGTTGGGTTGGAGTCTATTGGCAACAAAATATCTAAATCTCTGGACACTGGTTGGGTTGGAGTCTATTGGCAACAAAGTATCTAAACCTCTGGACACTGGTTGGTTTGGAGTCTATTGGCAACAAAGCATCTAAATCTCTGGACACTGGTTGGTTTGGAGTCTATTGGCAACAAAATATCTAAATCTCTGGACACTGGTTGGGTTAGAGTCTATTGGCAACAAAATATCTAAATCTCTGGACACTGGTTGGGTTGGAGTCTATTGGCAACAAAATATCTAAATCTCTGGACACTGGATGGAACAAAATATCTAAATCTCTGGAAACTGGTTGGGTTGGAGTCTATTGGCAACAAAATATCTAAACCTCTGGACACTGGTTGGGTTGGAGTCTATTGGCAACAAAATATCTAAATCTCTGGACACTGGATGGAACAAAATATCTAAATCTCTGGAAACTGGTTGGGTTGGAGTCTATTGGCAACAAAATATCTAAATCTCTGGACACTGGTTGGGTTGGAGTCTATTGGCAACAAAACATCTAAATCTCTGGACACTGGTTGGTTTGGAGTCTATTGGCAACAAAATATCTAAATCTCTGGACACTGGTTGGGTTGGAGTCTATTGGCAACAAAATATCTAAATCTTGAGGAGAAAACCTTACCGCCCCAGGCCTATTCCCAGCCAGTCTGTATGTGTTTCGTTGAACCATGATCTAGTTACATCCTACCACGAATCTCTGCAAATGTGAAGTTCCTGAATAGGTCTGGCACCTTTCCCTGGTTTCTGAGTTTGGAGAGTGGAATGACTGCAACACTGACACTGTGGAGAGGGTACTTTGGTACTAGGCCAGGAGTAAAACCTCTCCACCAACCCCACTCTGCTGGAGCCAGAGGTAGAAGTCAAAACCTCTGAGGTACTCTGCCCTCAGATGACATGCTCCCAAAGCATGTGAAATGGGTCATTTCCTATAGTGGTTGGTTGTATGATGATCTTAGTTTCTATTTCGTTGCTTGGGCATGTGACTTTCATTCCTCACCATAGAAAAATCAACCCTACAGGTCATTATCATCATCAACAATCATGTGCCTTGCCAGCTGGTGTAGGTATCCATGTCTCTCAGCAGATTCAGTCCTTGAGGCTCTGCATCAACTCTGCTGATGATATCCTTCCATTCCATTGTGTTAGCCCATCCAGCATCATTTCTCTCTGTCTATCTCTGCCTCTTTCCCCATTGATCTTTCCAGCTGTCATGATGTTTTCTAATGCTCTCTTCTCATTATATAATGAAAGAATGCTGTTCGTCTGTCAAAATGCATGAAGTCTTGGGAAGATAATGTGGTCCCTGTCTTCATCTTTCTCATCATACTTTGTGAGTTTGTTAAAATCACGACAAGTGTGTGCTGTTTGTATTCGAGCTAGCAGAATACTGCTGTGATTGCCTCCACTGGTATCATATGCCAGGCTCTCCCACAGCAAACATCGTCCACCAACCTTAGCTACAAACTCCCAGGCACTTCTTTCACCTCTTAGCACAGAGCCATGCATGTAGATGATTACATCACCTGGTCGTGAATTGCCATGGATCAATTGTTACATCTCCCATTCAGTGCAGCCTGTATGTACTTGGTAAAGTAAAGTAATGCTATTTACTCAAGACATCAAAAAGGGTCCATCACACCTTGGGATATATAACGAGTGATAAATATGAACTTAGTAAAGTAAAGTAATGCTATTTATGTGCCATTAAGACTTTTTGAGAGGTCAGTGTAGTCACAGGGTGTAACTGCATGTTCAGAAAAATTGCGGCCGGCCAGCCTGTCACTGAAGTAACTGGGATACCTTTTGAAGTAATGTGTGGATGCTGGTTTTCTAGTGACTGCCGCTTTCATCAATGATAAACTGTATTTTTCATGGCAGACTTTTGTGTTGGCATTCTGGCAGTGGCAATATGCAAAGTATACCTGTGCAGACTGTTGGATTGTCGAGATTTCTGTCTGTTCCACTTTTCACATGGGGCAGTAAGTGGCATTTTGTGTGATATTCACTGGCACAGGAGCGGAACATAATGGAGGGGACCCTTTGCTGTGAAGTTGGAACTGCAACTAACTAAAAACGCTTGCAGTTAAACTTCCTGTGTGCTGATTACATCCTGCAAGGGACATGTAGCATTTTTCAAAGGCTTTTTGGGGACACTGAGTTAGATCGATGTTTTAGTGACTAAATGAAACATTAAAGTCAGAAGTAGATCAGATGTCTTTACTTAAATATAAACTCAGCTCTTCTATGTGATATATAGCCATGGTGAATAAACAAGTAGTTAGAGCATTGCACTAAGGACTGTTTAAAATTAAGTATTTCTACAAAAGAATGGGTTGTGTTCATGCAAACAAACATATAGCAGTCTTAGAGAAGCTGAAATATAGATAGAGCGTGTGGAACTAATAAAAAAGAGAGATCTCAAATAATCTGGCTAATTAAAAAAAGACATGACATTCTTATAAATTCAAAACAATGTATTCCCTTAGTGAAAATAAACTCAGAAGCCACAAACAATATATTGCACGATGCTTTTCCTGGCATATTTCGCTGCATCTCATCAGGTGCATACTATTCTCTTCATATGATATAAAACTTTGCAGTAGGTACTTGATGAGTTACAGCGAAATATGCCAGGCAAAAAATTGTGCAATATATTGTTTGTGGCTTCTGTGTTTACATTCTTATCAATACAATATAAAGGACCCGTTTACAGACCTTAGAATATTATGTTCAATATATTGAGTTTAGCCTATTATGTTCAATATATTAAGTTTAGCATATTATGTTCAATGTATTAAGTTTAGCATATTATGTTCAATATATTAAGTTTAGCATATTATGATCAATATATTAAGTTTAGCATATTATGTTCAATATATTAAGCTTAGCATACTATGATCAATACATTAAATTTAGCATATTATGTTCAATATATTAAGCTTAGCATACTATGATCAATACATTAAATTTAGCATATTATGTTCAAAATATTAAGTTTAGCATATTATGTTCAATATATTAAGTTTAGCATATTATGATCAATATATTAAGTTTAGCATATTATGTTCAATATATTAAGTTTATCATATTATGATCAATATATTAAGTTTAGCATATTATGTTCAATATAATAAGTTTAGCATATTATGATCAATATATTAAGTTTAGCAATAATATGTTCAATATATTAAGTTTAGATATATGTTTGATATATAGAGTGACGAAAGGGTTACAGACAGTTTTTAATCCCGCATACCACATTAAAAACACAGCTGCAGCCGATTTGGCAGCCTTGCGTTGTTTAAAAAAAAATGAAAATGGTATCACTATCAGTGCCAGTTGTTCAGAAAGCATTAGCAAACTACTGAACGTAAACTTGCCAAGAGATCACAAACAGCTAAACATGCTGTGGTTAACTGCCATGTCCTGTAAAGGATATGCGGCTAACTGTTTAACTAATGTATTCAATATATTAAGTTAATAATATTATGTCCGATATATTCAGTTTAACATATTAATAATATTTTGTTAAATTAATTGCATTTAGCAAATTATGTTCAATACATAAAGTTTAGAATATTATGTTCAATATATAAAGTTTAGAATATTATGTTCAATATATAAAGTTTAGAATATTACGTTCAATATATAAAGTTTAGAATATTACATACAATATACTGTGTCAAACATATTAGGTTTAACATTTGATGATGATTATATTATGTTCAATAAATTATGTGTAATATATTAAAAATTTAACAAGTTATGTTTAATATACCTGTGTAATGATTAGGGCAGCTACAAAAATAATCAGCTTGTAAGTTCACACAGAAACCCCTGTCACAATAATTAAGTGAACACTCATCTATATCTTCTGTGCAGTCAGATCCTGTCCAGCCTAAATGGAACACATGTAAAAGATAATATCACATACATATGATGACTGGATAGAAATATGACATGCGATTATCATAATTCTTCTTTTCCAGACAGTAATTTCTTGAGCTTTTCCTATTTTAAGCTGTTGTTGCTTTACAGTAATAAATATGTAAGCCTGTAAAAGTAAAAACAGACAGACTCTAGAATAGTGGGAGTCAACGGAAGGAAATTGTAGAACCGGGGTTAAAACAAGAAGATTTAGAATAGAAGGAGTTAATACAAGAAGACTGAAGAAGAGAAGGAGTGAAAGCAAGAAGATTTAGAACAGAAAGAGTTAAAACACGTTTTTAAAATAAAATATAAAGTTAATATAATTATAGAACAAAAGTAGTTAACAAAATACAGTCATAGAACAGAAAGAGTCAAAACAATATAATTATAGGACAAAAGAATTTTAAAAAGGCGACTGTAGAACAGAAAGAGTAAAAAAGAAGATTGTACAATAGAAGGAGTTAAAAAGAGGTTTGTAGAACAGAAGGAGTGAAAAAAGAAGATTGTACAACAGAAGGAGTTTAAACAACATTATAGAATAGAAGGAGTCAAAACAATACAATTATTGAACAGAATGATTTAAAAAAGACTGTGAAACAGAAGAAATAAAAAAGAAGGTTATAGAATGCAAGAAGCAAAAAAAGAGGGAAGAACAGAAGGAGCGAAAGTGAAGAGAAATAAAGAAATACTATAAGTAACATTTGGGAAAGATTAATGTAACAACTGGATGGAACAGAAGAAATAAAGAAATGTATATCATGCATGATTTAACCAATAAACATATAACTAATTCTTCCACTTCTGCTTTCATTTTCCTATGCAGCAGAGATCCTCAACCAATCACACCAAGCTTGTAGACTTGTTCATGATTGGCTAGATTTTGTGGTTAGTTTTCTGCAAGACAATGTCATCATCGTCATCATCATGATCATCATCATCACCCAATGCTATACTGGCTGGCATGGGTGATCATGCTTCTCCACAAATTGTGATCTCTGATGGCATGGATCAATTCGTGTGTTGACTTCCTTCCATGCTATGACACAAGACTGTCAAGAATTTTTTCACGCTGTCTTCCTCTATCTCTCTTTCCACAAATCTTTCTGGTTGTCATAACATGTTCGAGTTCTTGTCTTCTCATAATGTGGCCAAAAAATTATAACTGCTTCTTTCTGATGTTTGTGATAAGTTGTCTTTGCGACTTAGCTTAATTCAAAATGTCTAGATTGTTCATTTTGGCTGTCCAATTAATTTTCAGCATTCTTTGATAGGACATTATAGCCAGTCTCAAACCAACCCCCTTTAATCACCTCTTACACAATGAATGACAAATTACAGTGTTACTATTCTTCTATGAGACAAACAACAGGAAGAAGACATGTGAAATGAGTCACAGACTGGTGTCTTGGAAAGGAAATGTTCCCTTAGGAAATTTGTTTTTAATATTTAAGTAAGTAAAGGTCTCTTTTACATGCCCTAGAACATTGGGTATATGGTGCTAGACTCATATTTCTATAGACCAACCTGTACTTTGTGGCTGATGTGGTCGGTATCACCCCGCTGCCTTTAATTCCCAAGACATTTTCTGGTAGTAATTTTAGGCTGGGTAGACCTGGTAGTCCAGGTCAATTTTTAAAATTTGAATTCGCCCCTATGCAAATTGAACCCATGAACACCGGGCCAGTTGGCAAGTGTCTAGCCACAATGCTACCATGGCTTCCTTTTTTAATACTAATGTTACAATATTCTTGATGATTTACACTCAGGATTTTAAAAAAATACTCATCATCGTCAAGTACCATGCCGACGGGCGAAGGCGTTCATGACTCTCCACAGATTTCGGTCTTTGGTTTTCTGGATCAACTCTGCCATTGATATTCCTCTATGCCACCGTCGCAATCCATCCAGTATAATTTCTCATTCGCTGCCTCTGCCTCTCTTCCCCTCGATCTTCCCAGTTGTCACTATGTTCTCCAATGCCTCTCTTCTCATCACATGACCAAAATAAGTTGTTTGTCTCTTTTTTATTGTTGTATACAATGTTCTAGTTTCATTAGCTTCTTTCAGGCATTCGATCTTCCAAGTTGTCACTATGTTCTCCAATGCCTCTCTTCTCATCACATGACCAAAATAAGATGTTTGTCTCTTTTTTTATTGTTGTAAATAATGTTCTAGTTTCATTAGCTTCTTTCAGGCATTCGTTGTTAGTTACTTTGGCAGTCCAAAGAATTCGCAACATTCGTCTAAGGAACCACATCTCTGTTGCTTCCAATCTCTTCCTAATTTGTTCATTTACATTCCAAGATTCACAGCCACACAGAAAAACAGGTTCTATATAACACTTCACCACTCTCTTTCTTACATTCAATGATAGTGACTTATTGCATAAGATATTCTTCATTTTCTGAAATGCAGCCTTTGTTTGCCCTATTCTGCTCTTAAACTCTGTTGTGCATCTTCCATCTGATGTTATAAATGTCCCGAGATATTTAAAACTATCCACTTGGTGAAGAATTTTACATTCTATCTCTATTTCACATTTGGATGTCACCTGTTTCTTTGATATCACCATTGTTGCTGTTTTCTTGATATTCAAGGATAGTCCTTTCTTTGCACTCTCTGTTACCACAGTGTCTAACAATTATTGTAGATCTGTTGCACTATCCACTATCAATACTGTGTCCTCTGCATATCATATATTATTTATATTATAACTTCTTAATATTATTCCTGCCGGTCTCCCTGGCCTAGGGGTTAACGTCTTTCTCCATAATCCTGTATATTCTCATAAGTAATGTAACCTGCGCGAGAATTGGTAGCGGTTCTCGTCGCTTTGGTAACTTATGGGGTATGTGAGCCTGTCGCTCAGAAAGCCATGGCAAACTGCTGAGCATAATCTTGCCTAGTACATCAACAGCAGCTGG
>OY992882.1:23824247-23914247 GCA_963921405.1 Cepaea hortensis | reverse complement strand
ATGAGGGGGCTTCAAATTAAAACCTTAAATGTTTTTTTTCCGGTGAATATATTCTGAACAAAGCAAAGAACAAATGTATCATTTTTTATGTGGTCACCACTGTGTTCAATGCAAATCCTCCAGTACCAATAAAGTGCGTAATTTGTAGATAAGATATAGATAAGAGGACTAGGCAATAATACAATTGTATCGATCCACTGGGATTTGAAGTTACAGTCACACTTGAAACTTCCTACTCCACTCATACACTTGCTGGAGTGACAGGCACACATCATCATACTGGACCTTCATGCACCGATGAATTTCTATAGGTTTCACCCCTTCACTGATCAAAAAACGCACAACAGAATGCTGCTCTTCTTTGGTGCAAATCAAAAGTGGTGTGGCCATCTTTAAACTGTCCTTATGACATCACTGTGATCGCCTGCACCGTGATGTCATGTGCTTAACACTCTTGACTTCCTTAACAACAATATTGACAGGTCACAAGACAATGACATGGTTATTGTAATTTCGATCACACTTTTAAGGTTTTCATTCAAAGCCCACTCGTACATCTCTGCCAACAGCTCTTTTGATTGGCTGGTATCAACCAACCCTATTATCAATTACTATGGCAGAATATTGTTCCACCATATGTCCTGCATGTCTAAGGTACTTCCTGTCAATTTGTTCTTTCTCATCAAATAATGGCCACCAGAAAATTATCTGACTGGTTTGTTTGTTGTTGAACCTTGACATAGGGAAGGTTAACTCGGTCAAACAATGCCTTAAGAAGTGGGACATTTCGGCCGAAAGGTGCAAATATCACAGCTTTGCTTTAAGCAGGCACAGCGCAATTACATCTAAAACAACATTCTGGATGAACACAGCAGAAGAAGAAGTATCTTGACAGTTCTAGCTGTCCACTTTTGTAGAAGTTGAAGAAATGGGAGGTGGCAATATCTTGTTTCCATTCTGGTAGGCAAGTAATACTCATTTAAAGCATGCTCAGAAGCTCCCCAAGTGATGAGTACAAGACTTGGGTGCTGATTACCCACCATCATCATAGAGAATTGCTGTCCCTCGTTTGCAATCTCACAACATGTAAAGTTTGCGTCTTTGACATGCTTCATCACAGTGGAGACCATTTGTCGACCCTCTCTTCATTTTCAAGAATATTATGTGCAATATGGCCCGCTTGGAGGTGAAGAAAGGTCTTAGTATAAACTCTAACCCAAGCATATCATTTGCTCTGCATCCTTTCGAGGTGATAAGGCAGCTGGCATAATCAAAAGACCCATATAATACTAATGGGTTCGGAAATATGGACCTATCACATATTTCCCAGGAACTGCGGTAGAGATGGTCATGCTAACCTGCCGGCCTGGTTTTGATGTGTTCAAATAATCATTGAGGTAGATTTAGTTTAATTGACCTGGGCATAACATGGATACCGGCAAATGTTGAGAGAAGTAGACATGGCTGGTGTGATATTGATCAGATCACCGATTGAGAGCTGATGGATCTATAAAAAAAATATGGCGCTAGAGTGCTGACTGTTCTATAAAAAAAATATGGAGCTAGCACCCAAAACATCTTCAAGTTAGTTGCATATCCTTTACAGGATGTTGCAGTCAACCCCAGTATTTTTTGGCTGTTTGTGATTTCGTGGCAAGTCCATATTCAGTAGTTTGCCATTGCTTTCTGAACGACCGGAACTCATACCATTGAATTAAAACCAGCGCGAGGCGGTCTGCTTCCACATTTTCCTGCAGCTGTGTTTCGAACGCAATATGTGGGTTTACAAATTGCGTTCGTGAGCCATTCGCCACAGTGCAGGTCTTAAGGCACGTAAAATAATCTTTTACTTTTGTTTACCATATTCTCAGTATGACACGTTGCCATGGTAATGGGTGTTCTGTACCTGCATATCCTTGGAAGATAAATGGGAAATGACAACATAAGCAGCAAAGCAGAAGTTTAATAGGATACTGAATAAAATAGAGTACTTTTACAAAAGAAATTGTAAACTTTTCCTCTTCAGAATATTCTATAAACAGTCATCATCATCAGGTGCCCTGCCAGCTGGTGTAGGCGTTCATGTCTCTCCACAGATCTCAGTCTTTGATGTTCTGGATCAAATCTTCTCATATTCCTTCATGCCACTGTCTCAATCCATCCAGCATTATTTCTATTGGTCAGCCTCTGCTTCTCTTCCCCTTGATCTTTCCAGTTGGGCTGGTAGTATATGGTTCCGTCGCTCTGCTACTGAGTGAGTGCATGGTGTGAATCTGTGAGCTGTGAAATTCATGCGGAATGCATTTACATCTGTCCGCTTTTGTTTATTCAGTGAAGTGCATGTTCGGAACAATGGCTACTGGCTGTTGCTGAATTGACTGATTTGCCTTTTCAGTTCACAAATGCATTTTTCAGGAGACTCCTGGGAGTCGACGCTGGAGCTACAGAGGTTGTGCTTTGTGCGGCGCTTTCGACGGGTCATCCTGCGGAAAGAGAACGATCAATGTGAGAAAACCCGGTCAATGAAGTCTTTCTGTTGACTGCCGATTCCATCTACGATGAATTGTAATTTTCGTGGATGACTTTTGTGTTGGCATTGTGGTCGTGGCATTATGCACAGTGTACTTGTGCGGGCTGTTGGATTGCCGAGACTCCTGTGTGATATTCACTGGCACAAGAACAGAGCATAATGGGGACGACCCATTGCCATGAATTTGGAACCGTGACTAACTAACTAACTTGACCTTTCCAGTTTTCACAATGTTCTTCAATGCCTCTCTTCTCATCACATGACCAAAGAAAGTTATTTGTCTCGTTCATATTCTTGTATGTAATATTCTGTTTCATTAGCCTCTTTCAGGCAGTAATTGTTAGTTACTCTAAGAAACTATTCCAAGAAATTCGCAACATTCATCTCAGGAACCACATCTCTGTTGCTTCCAAGTTCTTCCTAATTTGTTTATTTACATTCCAAGATTATAGCCATGCAGCAAAACAGGATCTATGATCTATATACAGTACAGAAAATAAAATACAAATAAATTAAAAATTATCTTCTAACATAATTTTATGATTGTTGCGAAGGTGACAGAGAAAATGCTATTTATTTACGTGTGTGCTCCACTGCTTGTCTGTTTGGTAGCCCAAGGGGCATTATCCTTGGATGAGTGTGCAATCTCAGTCATAGTTATGCCCCATGTTTGCAAATGGTCATCATCTCCAAGAATATCATCATCTCGAACTTGAATAACCAAAAAAATTGACGAGTCCTGGATAAACAAATAAGAACCAGATTGTTACTTTTCACATGTTCTCTCCTGGATTTTAACAGCCTTAACTCTGTCATCAGAAAATCTGGAAAAATCACCATATTAATTCTCCCACAAAGTTTTTATAGGTACACACAATGTTAATTGTATGGTGAAGTCACATGTTTAACTGTCTTCATATCATTCTCAGGATTTGATATCCTGATATGACAGCTATTTATGACCCAGGTATCGTTACTTTAAAATAACCATTTGTCAGGGTATCAATGAGGTATAGTAATAACTGACCAGAACAGAGGCGGTTAAAGTGCCAAATGGGACAGATAATGTTAAAGTAACAATGGCTGAGACAGGGGGAGATGAAGTACAAGATTAGGACAGAGGATGTTCAAGTAACAATGGCTGAAACAGGCGAAGGGGGTGGGGGAAGTACAACATTAGGTCAGAGGACGTTCAAGTAACAATGGCTGAGACAGGCGAGGGGGGGGGGGGGGGGGGTGATGTACAACATTAGGACAGAGGACGTTCAGGTAACAATGGCTGAGTCAGAGGGAGTTCATGTATTTATGTTAATACTAATTTTTCAAAATAATATTAAGTTTCCTGCTATCAGCTTCTTGGCAAAAATATGTGTACAACTTCATAGCGATGCTTTAAAGTGTACAAAATGCCGCATCCAGTCCCATTCAACAATATTCACACATTCAGATGTTATTGTTAGAGATAAATGGTAAGATTTATAAACTAATCACGTTTAATGAAAGCACCCACATTATGGATGACACCTCTGAACACTCCCGTTCGTCTACGTGAGGTATTTGTCATAAAGTTCTCCTCCTGCTGCACAATAATTTAACTATTGAACGCTGATGTAACCGCGTGAAGATGTAATGCATTTCATAATATGCACTTTATCTGTGACCCGTAAATTATATACCGCATATAAACAAATATTGAAATCTGATGTACAATCTCCAGAACAACAATTTTTGTTTGGTGGACTTATAAGCTTATATGCTAAACCCCATAATTTTCCCCTCAGTTGATTACGGAGATATTGATATGGAACAAAAGAGAAAGCAGCGGCTGCAGCAGGATATATCATATGAACTGGAAACAATTAGGTATAAGAGAGACAAGATTGATGTTTATATGGGGAAAACAAATGCAAATGACAAGTGAACCCTGAGTTGAGTTACGAAGTTGGTTACCTTCTCTTTACTTTAGCCAGACCAAGCGCAGATAAATCTACAGGGGCAGAATAATCTACACTTACAAAAATTGTTTTTAGCATATAAAAATGGCCTAATTAATTACAATTATTACAATATTTAACTGTAATGAGATATAAAAATATGTTTGTCAAAACGGTGCTTTCAATAATTTTCATGCATGCTATTTATTAGATGATACTTAAGAAATGTTTGAATATTTTACAATAAATACAGCAAGCTTTTTATAATTGGCTTTGTTCTTAATAACCATAAAATCATTTTATCACTTCCATTATAATAGTGAAAATATATTATTGAAACTTATAGTATAGAATTTGTCAGAGTTATTTCCCATTACAAATTCACAACTACATATTATTTCCCTTTATGCATTAATATTAACCCCAGTCTGCTAGCTAGAACACCCAATTATTAATTATTAGACTTAATACTCAGTCTTTCATGGTATTTATTCACATACAACATTACCCAATTTCACTGCTGAACCTAAAATGAGACATACTAACCAGATATTCATTAAAAAAATAACTATCAATATTTAGTATAGTAAAGTAGTCAGTTGCAAGACAAACTAAATACAATTTATAAAAAGATAAAAACGCACAAAGAAGAGAATTATATGTGAATAACATACAGAGGATTTGGAGAGAGCTGCGGGAGTTGGTAAAATATAGAATGGCTTGGTGTGAGTTGATTGATAGCCTATTCTCCAATAGGGGATAAAGGCCACCAGCAGAAGAAGAAAGTAGTAAGTAAAGAACTTTTATCAGTGCATTGGTATATGGTGCTATCCGCATATTTTTTAAAAACTAACTGGCACTCAGTGGTTGAGGTGAGCAAATTTATTGAGGATTATTTAGTATACTAGTATACTAACCATTAATTGGTTTGTTGTGATAATCCAGGGATTAGGGATTCCTTTAATGTTTGCCATATTGCTGAAGTCCACATGGTTGGTATCTTGATAATGTCCACTTTCAGTGGTATAGTCATAAAAGCATGGGCTCATTCCTAACCTGGAATCAGAAAGAAAAACATGAGAAGATTACACAATTTGAATAATAAAGGTAAAAGGTAATTCCATGGAAGATACCGCTGAAGTGTAGGCCTTCATATAAACTACTTTCACGTTGAAGTCTTGACATAAGATAGTTATTGTGCCTCCAAAACAGGCATAATAACCTGTCCATAGCACAAAGGCTGAGCTGAATTGTAGAGACCTTGTGTTGCCCATGCAGCACGATACCTCTCTCTGCCTGCCTAGTTTACTCCAGAGGAAAGGTAACACCAATACAGCTGGAACAAGACAAGCTGCAGAAGCTGCCAGCCCAGCAAAGCTATACTCTATATATATCAATAGACTAGAATAAATCTATTATTTGTTTTATTACGTGGTATCTTTCGCAAATTTAAATGCTCAGTGAATGGAAATTTACATTATAATACTTGTTAATTTGAGTGTGTTCAATATCTGATCCAAACCTACTTTTTCTTTGGCACTGAATCGGTTAAGAATCAACATCACTGCATTGGGGAAATTCCCACACAAGATGACAATGCATGAATCTGGATAATTGGAGAAGGGTCTAGAATCTTTAAGGCAGGCCGTAACGACTGACTTTCTCCAAACGCTGGAGGGGAAATTGTAAAGGAAGATTCTGGTGCTTTTGCCTTGATCACAAGTAGTGTGACTACGGAAGTCATGGCAGTAAGTAAAGCAATAACATGGTTTGAGATACAGACATTCACTAGGGCAAGTTTCCTTAGTGACTCAATGAGCATGCTCAGGAAGATAGAGATGGGTTAGATCCGGGGATAATGGTTGGTGTCTCTGGAGCGATCAAGGCTTGCGGGAAGGTTACTGTGGAGGGCGGACGAGCCATGGATCAGGCTGATACACTGAATGCTCTACGAGAAGTAAGACTTTCGAGAACCAAGTGTTGACTGTGAATCTTCAACCATGGTCAGACTGCTAGAACAACAAGTTAAAAGAGGTGTGGCCAGACAAGAACACTATGCAGGAAGCCAAAGAAGATTAATAAACCAAAACAGAACTGGTGTCGTGAGTTGCAATACGCTGTGGGATTTACTGAGGAGGGGATCCGAGCACTTATGGATTGAATCGTTCGATGTGCAATGAGGATGATCTGTCAACTAACTAACTAACTAACTAACTAACATTCTGCAAAGAACTTTCTACAAGATGGCACTGTATATTCTAGTTACCTCTGTCTCGGCCTGTCCAAACAGAATTTAAATTTTGGATCGCACTTGCTTTTGAATATACGATCTTCTGTACACCGGTCTGAGTAACTCAAAAACTTGATTTCAATTGTAGTTTTACTCCACGTGACCTGTTGATGATAATATATGATATTAATTCGATGTTAATCTACTCATTACACATTTTGTAAAAGTAATGTAAACGTTTCTCTTAAACGCCTAAGGTGTATTGGGCCTATGGTGCAAGACCCATATTGTATAATTTCTTTCTTTTGTTTCTTTTCTTGTTCCATGTTTTCATAGACAAGCGGTACTCAGCAGGCGACGTGGTTGTTATCATGTCAGCCGCCTTTATTTTCTAAGACAATTCATGGTGTCTATTTAAGGCAGGGTCGGCCTGGGATCTGAATCACATGGAGGCAGACATCCAGTTGTTGATTCATTCATTGTATCAAAAGACTGAGCACGCTGTGGACTATTTATTCAATGTGCGTCGAATTCGATAATGATAACACAACTCTGCCGGTATCCCTGGCCAAGGCGTTAACGACATTGTTCGTAATCCCGTATATCCACGTGGGGAAAACAGCAGCTGCGAAAATCAGCAGGTATGTGAGCCGGTCGTTTAGAACGCAATGCAATGGCAAACTACTGAAAGTAAAAACTTGCCTAGCACGTTAACAGCAGCTGAAAGCTGCTGGTGTTGACTGACTGCAACGTCCTGTAAGGGATATGCAAGATAAAAGAAACAAACTCTGACAAATACTTTTTTTTTTCAACTACACATAGAAAGTACGTTAATTAAGGAAAATTGTGTAGTATCTAGGAAATGAAGAAAAGGCATAGCAACAATAACAAACGGAGGACAGTTGACATTTTGATTTCACCAAGAGAAGTTGGTTTTTATTAACATCGGAAAGTAAAGAATCCATCTGGACTGTCCAAAGATTGAGAACAAAGGACAAATGGAAGAAAGCAATATGACTGATACTTTGAAGTTTTGAAAAATAAGGAACGAGTATTATTAAATCTGAATAGGACATATTAGTCAGAGGACACAACACTTATAAAAACCATACTGGAGGGCAAGGATGAAGGCAAGCGAGCAAGAAGTAGACAACCATACAAATGGGAAGATAACATCAAGAGATGGACGAACATCAATCTGACAGAATGTACTGTCATGGCGAGAGACAGACAGTGTTGGAGATCCATTGCAGCCAGCCTTTATTGTGGAGACGGCACCTAATTGATTGATATAACATCTTTATCTGTCTGAGTGACGTAACGCCTAAAAAATTCTTGCCATTTATCCTTGACAGTCCATGCATTCTGCTACTGAAGGCTGAATGTTTGGTACTTGATAGCTTGTACATTTTCTGGTCATCGTGTAAATGGCATCACTTTGGTAAGGTTTTCTCACCAGCCATATCAATCACAGACTTTTCCAATACTTGTCTCTTGGCTTTTCTGGCCAGTCTTGAATATGCTACTGGTTCTTTGCTTGTCTTGGGTACTGCCTGCCTTCCATCTCATAAATTTGTGGTCTGTTCTTTCGCACTTTCTGCCACTCCTTAATTGCAGTGTCTTCCAGGGAAGACTCCGTTGTAAAGTGGGTACCCTGCCTGCCTTGCCCTCTGAAGGTTGTGGGTTTATTTCTGACTTCCTCGGAGATTCATGTGGGTCAAAGTTGGAGCTACGGAGTTCGTGCTCTGTGTGACGCATTTGGGGAAAGAGACCGAGCCATATGGGATATAAACCGGTGCAATGAAGTCGTTCCTCTTAGCAATGTCCCCAGCTCTATCATGTACCTTCATGGTAAGTAAAGCAAAGGACCATTATATTACATGCTTCAGATGTTCTGGGCAGATGGTGCCAGACTCATATTACTAGAGAACAAACAGCACTCGAGGGTTGATTAAGTGCGATGGGATTATGCACCATCTTATTCAAACCTCCCGTAACTGCCATGGGCTTATAAATCAAACTATAGTTTCAACATCAATACAGCAGATTTCCATGTGCAATCCCCTTTAAATGTATATGTAATACAACACGTCTGCTACCATATTACCAACTTTGAAATCATAACTGTTATAACAGAGTGACTATTATAGAACGACATGGTAGACCTCTGACGGAGATGATTACAAGAGAGAAATTAAATTTACTTTCAGATATATTTTTAGATAGAGCAAACTTAATGCAAAGAGCACTAAAAGGCGCAGAAAGAACGTAGAGGAAAATTGTGTAGTATCTAGGAAATGAAGTACACTTTTCGTCATGGGTGTGGTAGAATAGCAACAATAACAAACGGAGGACAGTTGACATTTTGATTTCACTAAGAAAAGTTGGTTTTTAACATCGGAAAGTAAAGAATCCATCTGGACTGATCAAAGACTGAGAACAAAGGACAAATGGAAGAAAGCAATATGACTGATACTCTGAAGTTTTGAAAAAAAAAAAAGGAACGAGTATTATTACATTTGAAGAGGACATATTATTTTGGTAGGAAATTGATGTCAAGTAAATTATGAATTTGGCCAAGAAGTTTTGCTGTTTTGAATATGTTCCAAATGATCTCATGTAATGCTTATGTTCGAGCATACCGAGGAAGAGAAAATAAATGATTTGAAATAAATCTATATCGGACGTCGTTGAAGCGTGATTTCTTTTGAGTTGGCTAAAAGTTGAAACTAAGTTTGTATTGTTTATGCGGTCAAATCAACGAGGAGTACTAAAGAATGATGAACATCTGCCCACTAACGGTCAGGGGTCATTTGATCGGTCCTCGATTACGACTAAGCTTGATGGTATAACGAGGTCGTTGGACTATTACACTGTGACACACCCTACTTCCCATTTGCCACCATCAATTTTTGTTTGGTGGAAACCTACCTTTTGTTAGGTACTGAATCTGTTACATTCCCAAGGCATATCCGTGACCCTATTTTAGGCTGAGCCGACCCAAAAACCAAGGTCTATTCTAAAAATGGGTTTTGATGCAAGTCGAACAATTGACCACTAGATGTCTAGCAACTACGCTATAACTCCCCCCCCCCCCCTTTTCCCCCAACATTTTTTTCTACCCAGGGACGTACGGTAGATTTTCTTGGTATGATGCAAGTCTTCGAAATGCCGCCCTCCTTCGCTGCTTATGCCGCCCCCTTTCGGTGCCGCCTGATGCGGCCGCATCTCTCTATCATAGCACGGCACGACACGGCACGGCTCTACTTCCACCCCCTTTCTCGGCACATCTACATGGCTCCGAACTTAAAATTCGACGTTCTCAAGCGTTCTTTCCATTCATTGTAATTTGAGTTGAGCCAAGAACCGACAGCACAGAACTCGGGACATTCCCATATGTGCTCCTCTTCAACAGCCAGCGAAGAGTCCTATACTAACTGCACCAATTGCAGTCTGATTATGTGTATGCCCGACTTTACCTTGGAGTACTGAATGTCTACCAGATCCTCAGTCACTCCCTGTCACATCACTCTCTCTAGGCTATGATGATTTATCTGTTCTTCCAAACCAGTGACAACACTAGTTAAACAAAAGTTAGTTGCATATCCTTTACAGGACGTCGCAGTCAACACCAGCATTTTTTGCTGTTGTTGATGTCTTGGCATGTTTACGTTCAGCAGTTTACCATTGCTTTCTGAACGACCAGCATCCATACTATCTCGTTAAAAAAAAAAGTAAGACGGTCTGCCGCCAAATCGCCCAAAGCTGCGTTTCGACAGCGGGCATGCGAGATTACTAACTGCGTCCGTAAATCATACGTCACGGAGCTGGCTGACAACACAAGTGTGTGTGTGTGACTAAACACCCGATCCCAAACTGTTCTGTCCATCTCTACTTTATCATGTACCAATACCCCACCCAGCGATGCAACCCCAGCCATTCTGTCCGACTTATCGTTTCCCAACACACCAGCATATCCAGGAGAAAAGTTCCAGCAGATTCTCTCCCTGTTTGGTTTTTTTTTTTGTAATGAAACATCCGACTCGGCAGGAAGCATACTTGAATTACACCCTTCTCAGCATGATCCATGTCAATTTCACTGCAATTTAAAAAGTAAAACCAAGACAACGAACAAAATAGTTATGAAAGGCCTCGAAAGGGAGATAATTCTTGATTGATTAGCGGAATGGCTGAAGACTATACGTGGATGAACATATAAGAAGAACACGGATAGTACATTGTTGTAGAAGTGACCGTGCGACTCGAGCAAACTAACATGACTAATTTTAACATGCGCCTTATCCGTTATCAGATCGCCAAGAAGATATTGTTTTTTTTTTTAATTTGTTTAATATGGGCTCGCGGTTCACACAGGATCAAATGCAGATAATACACTTTGATCTTAGTGATCACGAAAACAACAGACGGAGTAGAGGGACGTAGTGGTATCATTAAGTTAAAATTAACAATACAATTTATGGTACATACATGTAATAGGGATAATGATCACAGTAGTAGCAGCAGGATCATCATCATCATCATCATCATCATCATCATCATCATCAGCAGCAGTAGCAGTAGTAGTAGTAGTAGTAGTAGTAGTGATTGCAGTAAGAGTAGCAGTAGTAGAGCGATTGTAGAAGTAGTAGTAGCAGTAATAGTAGCAGCAGAAGTAGTAGTAGTTAGCGATTGTGGTAGTAGTAGTAGCAGCAGCAGCAGCAGCAGTAGTAGTAGTAGTAGTAGTAGTAGCAGTAGTAGTAGTAGTAGTTGCAGCAGCAGTAGTAGTAGTAGTAGTAGTAGTAGTAGTAGTAGTAATTGTGGCGTAGTTGCAATAGTAGTAGTAGTAATTGTGGCGTAGTTGCAATAGTAGTAGTAGTAGTTATTGTGGTTTGTTGCTGGTTATTGTAGTCGTCGTCGTTGTCTTTGTAGTGGTAGTAGTGTTTAGCACGAGTAGAAGTAGAGTAATAGTAGTAGTAATATTTGCTATTGTTATCTTTGTTGTACGAGCAGCAATATAAACAACAACTTCGGTAGTATTAAAATAGAAGAGACAACTTGTTGTAGAATTCGGGTTCGCATAGAGAACAGTCGGCTTATACGTGACAAATGACGGAAACCGGAAGTTTACAAGAGAAGATGGCAGGAAATTGCCTCTTATAGTAGATAGTAGACCACAAACTAAACACAGACAGCTGTAGGTTGTAACGTTCAACATTCATCACATTCTTATGTTGAATTTCACGTGATCCAATTAGATGCAACCAGACAAGGAAGCTGGCGCTACCAAGTGTTTGCCTGAATAACATGAAACGCTGCTTAATTATATAATGAAACAAAAAGATATTTTAGACCATGTATAAAGACAAACAAACAAACACAACACATATATTTACATACTAAGATTTCGAACCGGGTAAACGTAAACAGAATATTCACCAAGGGGAAGTAGATGAGAACAGTATAATATTATAATACAAACTGAGACAATTATGAAAACACCAAGTATAAAAGAGTTGAGTTAAATCAAGAGGGGACATCACAGAACTTGAGACTTTCTCAAATGTGCTCCCTCCTCATCTTCAACAGCCAGCGAAGAGTCCCAACACTACTGGTATCAATGTGTTGATGCTTGTGATTAAATAGACAATTTTAGTCAGGAGGGAGTGGATGACTAAAGCTCATACTCTCATCATGGTTGAAAGTGCCGATCATCTTGTGCGAGAAGCATACTGTCAACCGCGTCCAGGAGAAAAAAGTCTTTCCTAAACAGAACACTCGGAGCTGAGACGGTGGTCGGAGAGAGATCAGTTCAGACTCGTGGGCAATGGTAGCAATTATATTAACACACACACGCACACACACACACACACACACACACACACACACACACACACACACACACACACACACACACACTATCTTTTAGAATTTTATAATTGTAAGAGTGATAGTACGGTGTTGTGAGACAATGTAAAGTAAAGATTTCAATCGTTAATCAGCGTGATAGTAGATTATATACAACTGCACGGCGTTTTGTCAAGTACTAATAATCAGTGTGTCACTCTGCGGTTCGTCGTGTATACAATGAAGGATGTGAGAGAGTCAATTAGAACATTTTAGTCAACCACTCATACCAATATCAAAGTGTTACTTCTGACAACTCAAAGTGTTATTCACGACAAGTACTAATTCTAAACCAGTATAATCAGCCAATCAAAAAAATCTCTCAGCAAGCCCAGTCGCCTCTACTGTCAGAAACTCAATTAATAGTCAGCAATTTTGTACCATCATCATCTGTACCACTCAGTTGAGTTGAGTTGGGTTAAGAACCGACATCACTGCAGTCAGGACATTCCCATAAGTGCTCCGTCCCCTCATTCAACAACCAGAGAAAAGTCACACTACTAATCGTTCCCACCGCTATCTGATTGAAAGTTCTCCTGGTCTTCCCTCTCCGCGATACTGTATCAATCATGACACCCAGTTGAACTGTACCATGACAGCGTTCAGTAGCTTGTTTATGATGTTCGTACCAACAAAATCAACGCAAGCCGGCCTACTTTCCATCGCCGGTGGCTGTTTTTTAACCCCCAGCTCGGTGTGTTGGGGAATTGGGAACTGAGTTCACTGTCTCTATGTCACAGACGCCGACACTTTTAACAAACAATAAATACATTATTTTAAATGCATAAGTAGACAAAAAGTGCAGGTTCCGTGATGAGGGCGCTACGGTCGCAGTTCGTAATCCCGCATACCGCGTTCAAAACACAGCTGTGGGCGATGTGACTGCAGACTGCCTTACGCTGGATTTTTTATGGTATGGTATGGGTGCCAGTCGTTCAGAAAGCAATGGCAAACTACGGAACGTAAAAGTAAATTTGTCCAGGAATCACGAACAGTAAATAAAAAAAAATAAAAAATACTGGGGTTGACTGCCACGCCCTGTAAAGGATTTGCAACTAACTTGTTAAAGACAAAAAGTATAATTAAAATTTCTGTGAAATAAATGTATAATTTATGTTCTAGTTACAGCGTACATATATAGTGCATTTAACTGGCAGTGTTCAGCAGATACATGCGGAGGTAAGTTGCAAAGACAACATATCACAAACATCAGAAACAGCAGTCGTCGTTTTTTGGCCACGTTATGAGAAGACAAAAATTGGAACATATTGTGATAACTGGAAAGATTTGTGGGAAGAAAAAAGAGATAGAGGAAGACAGCGAGAGAAAGTTATTGACTTGTATCATGGCACGGAAAGAAGTCAGCGCATGAATTGATACATGCCGATGGAGATCGAAAGGTGTGGAGGAGCATGATCGCCCACGCTTGGCGACAAGGCACTTAATGATGATGATGATGATGATGATGATGATGATGATGATGATGATGATGATGATGATGATGATACAGTAGATACTAAATGCAAACACAGATCGTTATAAATTTTTTAAATAAAAATTCCAAAATACTGTAATAAATGGTTAATATTTTTAATAGTTTGCTAGTACCGAATATTTTATATATTAATAGGCAATTCAACAGCATATCTGGAGATCAGCATGGCCGAATGGATAAGAATGCGCTTTCTTAAACATCCGGTGTGCTGATGCCGTGGTAAGGGATTCAATCCCTACACCGAATAGTTGGACTAAAATGATGACTTCTCGTCCTTGACTTGGGGACGTAAATTACAAGTACCTCTAAAGTCGGAGTGGGTTCGCCCGATGGCGAGGAACACTGTTAATAGGGAAAGTTAATCCACACGCAAAATTCAGTTCAGTGCTACTAGAAGTTGTGTGTATGGGCTAAGCTTGAGTTCAAAGCGAGTGAGCGCCACACAAAAATAAAACATATTTCATATAGTCTAATATTTTAAAAGCAATAGTTTGAATTCACTAGTGAAAGTCGCGTGGGCGAAAGGTTAACAGCACTCATCCTTAAACTTCCAGGGTGCTGATGGTGGGGTATGGGGTTTCTCTCCCTACCCCGGTCAGTTTGACTCGATCGTCGACTTCTCGTCCTGACTTGATGACGTAAACTGCAAGTGCCTCAGAGGTCGTTGGCCTGATGGCGAAGGACACTGGCAATAGGGAAAGCTGGCCCACGCGCAAAATTAAATCCCGCGTGGATTACGCTTGAGTTCAAAGAGTGCCAACGGAGAGAGAAAAAATATATAGTTTATTTGTTTTTTGTTTTTTTCAATGAATGGTTATATGTAAGATTCAAAGTTCTCTTCAGACAGTGAATTTCTAAACCTCGTCTTTATCTATAAATTATATAAAATAACACCCCCCCCCCCCCCAAATAAAAAAAAGTAATGCAGCTTTACAGAACACAGTTACGGAATACACAGGACGTTGCGGCGACTAGCCTTCATCGGCAAACAAATACATACACAAAACACAACATATACTCGTAAACACGGGGGAGTCACTACAGTAACTACATTAAAGCATAAGAACGACATGAGAAGAATGAAAGATTAAAACGTGACAACATTTTGAGCTGCATTACTTTCTGTTATTTTATATTGTTGATTGATTGATTGATTGATTGATTGATTTAGGAACCGACATCACAGCATTCGGGACATTCCCTTAAGCGCTCCGTCCCCACCCTTAGCAGCCAGCGAAGAGTTCCAACACCAATAGTTCCAGTAGCAATCTGATTATATGTCCGTCTCGCCTTTCCACTGAGCGTCGAGCGTCGGCCACATCCCCTCGTCACTCCTCGCTGCCTCATTCTTGCCAGACTATGGTGATCCATTTGCTCCTCCGAGGTGTACACGTGCTCCCAGAAGGCCGCAACCACGTCTGCCTTGTCATGCATCAATACTCCACCAAGTTTTGTCGAGCCAGCCAATCTGTCTGCCTGTTCGTTCCCCAGCATACCGGCATGCCCCGGAGAAAAGATCCAGGTGATGCTTGTCACCCGTCACCTCCGAAGCGAAGCAAGCCATTCCGCACGAAGTCTGCCCGTCCACACCTTCCTCAGCATGCTTTCTGAGTCAGATACAATCACAATGTGTGTATGTATCGTGTTCTCCATCCAGCGGAAAGCTACACTGACCGCCTCCACCTACATTCTTAAGCTAGATGTTGTGGTATCATATGCCAGGCTCTCCTGCACCAAACGTCGACATTAGCTTTTGCTAAGAACCCCCAGGCACTTCTCCTACCTCTCAACACCGAACCATCTGTGTAGATAATCACACCACCCGGGCGAGCATTATCCTGAATTAGTTGCTGGATTTCCACTTCCGTGGCCCCTGCTGGCCACTCCCTGCACTCCTGGTTCAATGTGATTATAACTCTGCACAAGTCTGACTGCTCCGCTGGCACTCTGATCCACTCCTCTCCTCGCCTAATGTTCTCCAAGGGGCACACCTGTCTGATCGTATCCTCCGCCTGAGCCATCCATGATTTTCCTCTTATCAGTCTCTGACCCTTAACTATGTCCAGCGCCTCATGATTTGTGTCTGCAGCTACTCTGAGGTATGCCTTCGCCTGCATCACCTTGTGCCTACCAACAACAGTCCGCAGACCAAGGATGTAACGCATATAGACTACTTGGGTGTCTCTGGTGCATGCCAGAATGATCCGCATAGCTTCGTTCTGTATGCGCTCTAATTTCACTAGCTGACTCTTTGAGACAGTAAGCAGTCCTAGTCCATAATCAATTACTGAGAGGATCAAGTGCTGGTATAGTGTGAAGAGCATTCTCTGCTCTGTGTCCATTGCAGCCATAGTTTTAAGTGGATTGAGTCCCTTTTGAGATCTTGTCACAACCGTCTCCACGTGACCCTTGAAAGACAGGCTCCTGTCAAATGTGATTCCCAGATACTTCAGTTTGTTCTCTCTGCTGACGCTTCTACCATCTATCGTGAAGCTTGGGACATCAGCCCTCACAATCCTGTTGTCCAGAGAGCACCACAAAACAGCCGCCTTTTCCGGGTGGATGACAGCACTCATTTCAGTGCACCAGTCAATCACTTTTTCTACTGTCGCCTGTAGCTCCTGGGCTGTTTGCTCCCTATTTTATATTGTTTACATTTCCACAGCTTAACCGCAGTTCCACTAATTTTATTTATGATCTTTAGCACTGCGAATGTCCGATGGAGATGAGAAGCTGATAGTGTGTAGATTACGATGAAGTTCATAAATGTTATTGTATGCATTATCATGAAGTCTGCTGAATACCAGAATTTATTAGCATACGCGACGGGCAAGTGCTACAATTTTACAATTATAGCAACTGGAATCCATATTTTTTTATTCAGGAGTGGGTTCATTTCACTCGCCGGTCAGGTGGACTCCAGTATAGGTCAGCAAATCACTAGGTATATATCCACTGTTATAAATATCATTCAACATTTTATTTACAATTTCTACTGCAAATTCTCCCAATACTCCTCATTCTGTTAGTATAGGTGGACATTCTAAATTCGATTATTCCATTACCCCTACCCCTTTCAATCTCAGAAGAGAAATGCTATTATGGTCCATCCCCGGCTCACATTAATAATCATGTGACCGAGTCAGCCACAAACAGGATATTAATTTGAAGGTGATAGTTTTCCAAAGAGGGTAATGATCTTGACAAACCTTCTGCTTACTTTTTTCAGTTAATTCTGTTCTTTCTCCATCATATAGCTAGCTCCCTTATGAATTAACTCCATCTCTTTATTATAGCACATATTTCCATTAATCCCTTACCTGGTTGTGATTTCAAGCATGCAGTGTTTAATCTGGACAACAAATAAACATGATGTAAGCAACACATAAATGTTAACAATATCGGATAGCGGAGATTATTGGAGAGTCAGACAACAACAATAGTGCTAAACATGAAATTCAATGGTCTCCTCTGACAAAGCAGCTCGATTATCTGTACTTTGCTGATAACATTGCCCACCTGTCTCACACACGAAATCAGATGCAGGATAAACTAACAACGCTAGTTGGGAGGTTGCTAACTGGTGCCTGCGTAAAGCAGAAAGAATAAAATGTATGACAAAATCACCAATGTGGAGCTCTTAGAGAGAGCTAGACAAATATCACCCAACCAAGAGATGGTGAAAAGACGCTGATGCTGTTAATGATACATTGAGAACATCTGAAAATAGTATAACTAGAAAATCGTTAGTATGGAATCCACAAGGCAAACGAAATAGAGGATACCTAACAATTCTGACTTTTCCACTGGCATTCGTTTAGAAAGTTAAGGGGGAATAGCTCAATGTTTCCCCCTTCTCGATAAATTAGAAATTAGCATACACTTTCAACAATAAATATACCATTTTATCTTAATTAGTATATGGCTCATGACACGCAAATGCTTGAAACTTTTACAATACAATATAAACAAATATTGCATAATTGTTTCCTATTTGATTCAAATTTCATTTATTCATAATTCAATTACTTGGGCGCTGCTTTAAAAGAATAATGAATTTCTTTAAAGAACAATTACATTAACAGTCAAATTTACTCCTTTACAGAACAAAGTATTTCTAAAGAACAGGTTACTTCCCTTTGTTAGAAAAAACATATATATATATATATATATATATATATATATATATATATATATATATATAATATATATATATATATATATATATATATATATATATAGGACCTTTTACACGCAGTAAGTCTTATCTGGCAAATGGTGCTAAATCCATATTTGTATACACCAATCATCGCCAATTCTACTGTCAGTATCATGTCGGCCGCCTTTGCTTCACAAGACATTTCATGGTTGCCATTTTAGGCTTGATCGCCAAGGTCATGTTACCAAATCTGCTTCCATGAGAATTCGAAACCATAACCATGGTGACGGCTGGCGAGCGTTTGACACGACACTACCACACTTCCCATTGCAGAAAAACACTTTGCTTTATATACATTTCTCTCTCTCTCTCTCTCTCTCTCTCTCTCTCTCTCTCTCTCTCTCTCTCTCTCTCTCTCTCTCTCTCTCTTTCTCTCTCTCTCTCTCTTCTCTCTCTCTCTCTCTCTCTCTCTCTGTGTGCGTGTGTGTGTGTGCGTGTGTGATTTGCATATCCTTTACAGGGCGTCGCTGTAAACCCAAGCATGGTTTGGTTGTTTATAATTTCCTGGCAAGTTTACTTTCAGTAGTTTGCCATTGACTTCTGAACGGCCAGCACTGATGATACCATTGTATGAAACCAACGCAAAGCGGCCTGCTTCCAAAATGCCCACAATATGTCCTCTACAATTACTAGAGTTTAAGAAATGCTTCCATGACCCCAAACTCGATGAAGGGACACCCCCATCTGTACCTCCTCGCGGTTGAGGACAGGAAACACTAAGGTGTCGCAAAGGGAACTTTGGGGACCGAGTATCCACCTGGATAAATGGATACTCCTGGGGTGCTCTTTGCTGTTGGCGGGTGTGCCACAGAGCAGGGTGCTGCCTTAGTCTAGCAACTTGAAAGGTTGCTAAAGGATGTGGATGTAGTTCACAGCCAAGAGGATGGGAAAGCAAAGGGATACTACCACATTATGCATCTCAAGGCACTCAAAATGTACGGACACACACACACACACACACACGCATGCATGCATGTGTGTGTGCGTGTGTGTGTGTTGTAGGGTATAGGAAACACACCCTAATGTGAGTAGCGCAGCGCTACGGACACAGTATCCACGAGGATAAGTGGACAACTCTGCAGCTGACCAAATCAAGGCACTCACATTCAGAAATGGCTGCTAAAGGCGGAGATTGGAGACCCCCGCTAACGACTGTTCAACATTTGTCAGACTGAGAAGGACATTTTGGCCCACATGAGCATCTCTACAAGACGCATTGTGAAGCAACAATAATGACCTCAGAACAATAAGGTCTAAAGGAGTTACGGAGAAAAGACAAAGATAATTAGAACAAATAAAATAAAAACGATTCGAATGTCCCGAAACTGAAAGGCAAAATGCGAACTGACAGCAGGAGAAAGACACGTGGAGTCATGACCTGATTGGGGTCAGTCCCTAGAGATTGTTAGGGAGGTAATAGGCCGAGACATTCGGGAACGGGAGACCACTTCTGATGATCGAAAGCCTCCTGCCGAGTCTGCTCTAAGAGAAGTTTGTTTCACGGAAATTGCAACCCGATCTCCATTGTAGAAATCTTATTTCATGTGATGGGATCTTACACCTATTTATCTAGTAGCCTGATTTCTGAGGAGAATGCAAAGAATACCATGGACAGACAGAAAAAATCAATGACTGAATACTACAAGAAACAAATGAAAATCGAAAATTTATTAGACAAATTAGACGTAAGCAGTCAAAATTGTTTGGACATGTTATGAGAAGAAATAAATTGGAGAACTTGGTGACAACTGGCAGGATTGAGGGGAGGATAACAAGGGGAAGGCAGAGAAGTAAATACCTAAATGGCTTGGCCACATGGCATGGTCGAGACAGAAACACGGAGGTGATCCACGACTCTGGTGATCGAGTGAGATGGCAGAACATGACCGCCCACGCTTACCGGCATGGCGCGGAATGGATGGATGGTAGACACAGGTTGGCGAATAGACAGAGATATTAAAATAAGAATACAAAAGACACGAGGAGCTTCCATATCACTAGGAGATTAGTGGAGGTCAAAAGAAAGTAAATCTAGTTTCAAATCTAGTATGAGAAGTAAAAAACTAGAAGATGTTGTGGCAACCGGAAATATTTGTGGAAAGAGAGAAAGAGAAAGACAGCGTGAGAAAATTCTTGTAGTACGGAAGGGAGTCAACATACGAATTGATCCATGCTGTCGGCGATAGCAATTTGTGGAGGAGCATGATTGCCTACACCAGCCGGCAAGGCATTGGATGATGTGTAGAATAGATGGACTAAAATAGTATGACAGAATACTAATGCAAAGTTTAGATAGAGAATAAGACTCCACCGAAACAAAAGGTGACAAACTGAAGCTGGCACTGGATAGGGCACAGATTGAGTCATCATCATCATCATCTTCTTCTACTTTTGCCGTGAGGCGTCGTGGGGAGGAATAATTGGCGCTCCAGCGCCCAATGGGTGGCATTAGATAGTGTCATTCCGCGTGATTGTAAAATGTCTTTGATATCGTCAATCCATTTTCTTCTAGGGCGTCCTCTTGGTCTCGTCGCAGATGATCTTTGATGTAGGGACAGTGATGGTAGTTGATGGTGTTGCATTCTAACGAGATGGCCAAACCTTTGATCTTCCGTCTTTCAATAAATGTGGCACAAGGTGTTGATCCCACTGTCTGCCCGATAACAACATTTCTTACTCGGTCTCGGATTGTTAAGTTGGCAGCTCCCCTCAGGCATCTCATCTCACAGGTGTTGATTGTGCGAAAGTGTGATTTGGATTATGTCCAAGTTTTAGATTGGTAGTATAGGGTTAGTGTGAATATGCTGTTTATTATCTGTCGTTTTGCGGACATGGGTATATTTGGATTTTTCAGTATGGGTGATAGTTGATAAGTAAGTGCAATTGCTTTTTAATATCTGGTTTCGATTTCTCTGTCCAATCTGCCATCTTCTGTGATCATACTTCCCAGGTGCTTGAATTCGTTAGTTTGTTTCAGAGTTGTGCTATTTGGCGATAGCAAAAGATCGAATGAATTGGTGTGAGTTGGCTAAGGGAACTAAACTCAAACAGGTCATACAGGGGTTGCAGCACTTGCAGTGTAGAAGTGAAGGCCTAAAGCTCTTTGACCTGTTTGTAATCCAGGTCGGAATAAACTATAAACGTCTGTAGCTTTATTCTTCTGCCGTCGTATGTTTCTTCTTATTTCTAATGCCTTAAAGTCAAATATGCATACCAATGAATGGCGCTGTGTATATTTATCATGTTTCAAATTGCCTCAATGATTCCTGCGTTTCTGCGCAGTACAAACTGAAATCACTAACGTTCCCAGCTGTTTGTCCACTCCCCCAAAACTGTTGACATTAAACAACAATATTAAATTGTATTGACAATTTATGTCATGAAAACTACGAACAAAGGTCGCATTGAGCTGCTGTGTTAGGGCATAATGATATGGGAATGGGCTCATTATGAACAAAATGTTGACACATGTGTTCACGCCATGTCACGCGGGATTAGATTTAAGGAAACAAATAATGACAGGGGTGTTTGTCGGTAAAGTTGGCTTCTGTACTGTAAGAGGCCTGTTGTGTCACCGTCTTCGTCTTCTTCTTCTCCTCCTAGTTCTTCTTCTTCTTCTTCTTCTTCTTCTTCTTCTTCTTCTTCTTCTTCTTCTTCTTCTTCTTCTTCTACTACTACTTCTTCTTCTTCTTCTGCTGCTGCTGCTGTTGTTGCTGCTTCCTCTTCTTCGTCTTCTCTTCTTCTTCTTTTTGTTCTTTATATTCTTCTTCTTCTTCTTCTTCTTCTTCTTCTTCTTCTTCTTCTTCTTCTTCTTCTTCTTCTTCTTCTTCTTCTGCTGCTGCTGCTGCTGCTGCTGCTGCTTCCTCTTCTTCGTCTTCTCTTCTTCTGATTTTTGTTCTTTATATTTTTCTTCTTCTTCTTCTTCTTCTTCTTCTTCTTCTTCTTCTTCTTCTTCTTCTTCTTCTTCTTCTTCTTCTTCTTCTTCTTCTTCTTCTTCTTCTCTTCTTATTCTTCTGACCTTGGGGCTCCTAGTTGAGTATAAGCCCACAACCACGCATGCCAAGCCCTCTGAAGGCCAGACAGTTTGATCGGATGTTGGCTTGGTGTTGCTTTATCTGCAGTGTGAGATAGCCAGCCCTCTTCATTCGCCATTGACGACTCGCTCAGGAGGACCTCCTACAGTGTTTGTATCCTCTTCTTCCCCTTTGAGGCCCCGGTAACAAACGTAAGAGATCTGTGTCTACAAAGACATATCTTAAGCAATGAAAGAAAGAAAGAAAGAAAGAAAGAAAGAAAGAAAGAAAGAAAGAAAGAAAATGAAATATTCAGGCAGTGGCGGACTGGCCGGGGTGCCAGCTGGCCCAAATGACAAGTGCGCCATGTGGGCCCCTAATAAAGTGGGGGAACCCCCCCCCCCCCACCCCCACCCCTAAACATTAGAGAACGTGCTAAAAACGTTAATAACATTTCACTCCTGGCAATCTGTAGTTGTAGACCGGTTTGCTACTACCTTCAGGTGTCCTATAAACATATTCATTTAGTTAGCATAAAGCAGATTCTTCTTCCTTGTTCACAAGTGTCTTCCATGTTAATGCTTCTAATAGAAGCTGTAGTGGGGTCACCATGGCCGAATGGCTAAGTGCGTTAGCTCTTAAACTTCCAGTGTACAGAAGAAACAACAATTAAGTGTTTGCCAGATCCCACTGGTCAATCCCTGTCGCACATTTCTTTTCATGTCATGACGATTTATTTGGTGTTCTAGTTGAAAGATCATCTATATCAAAAATTCAAAATAGGTTCGCGGAACTTTTATGTGGGTAACAATCGTCCCTCGACGACCAGTCAGATTATCATCATCTGCCATGCCAGTAAGCGTGGGAGGTAATGTTTTGCCATCTTACTCGATCACCAGAATTGTAGATCAGCTAAGTGTTCTTGTCTCGACCATACAGCGTGGGCAAGCCATCCAGATATTTACTTCTATGCCCTCTCCTTATTCTCTTCCCCTCGATCATGCCAGTTGTCACCAAATTCTCCAATTTATTTATTCTCATAACGTGACCAAAAAATTGTGACTGCCTATGTCTAATTTCTCTAATCAGTTTACGGATTTCATTTGTTTCTTGTAAGACTTGGTCATTAGTTTGTCTGTCTGTCCATGGTATTTTTTGCATTTTCCTCAGAAACCATATTTCCACAGCCATCAGCTATTATTCAGCGTGTATGCTCATTGTTCATGCTTAACGTCGTCACAAAAGTACAGGATCTATGTAGCACCTCAACACTCTTTTTCTCGTTGCAAATGACATCTTTTTATTAGTCAGTATGTTTTTCATCTTACAAAAGGCTACCTTCGCCATGGCGATTCTTGTTCTAATCTCTTCAAGACGTCTCCCATCAGATGTTACCACCGTTCCGAGATATCTCGGAACAGTAAGATAATACAGTCCTGCTGAACGTAAATCAACGTAAACAAATGGGACATCACCCTAGTTTATTCCACCAATCATCACTGGAATGTCATTAACCTGATATTAACTACTGCTTATTTTGCTTTGAACTCAAGCGTAGTCCATACACGTGCTACTACTTCAAGTGCACTGGACTGATTTTTGCGTGTGGGTTAGCTTTTCCTATTACTGATGTCGCCATCTGGTGAATCCACTCCGACTTCTGGGGTACTTGTATGTTATTTTAAAGAAGGGCAGAATGTTAGACGAGGCTAAGTGCTCAATTCTGAACCCTTCGAAAAAAATTAAGTTCATTCATTCGTTCGTTCCAAAGTCCAGGACGAGAAGTCAACATGTTAGTCCAACAGGCCGGAGTATGGGTTGAACCCGCTAGCACACCGGATATTTAAGAGCGATAGCTCTAAGTAATCAGTCAATGCTCGGAGGAAAGGCCGAATGGACACATGAACACATGGCATTAGTATTAGGAATTTTCGATGGTTGTTGAAGATGAGATGAGATGAGGCGGAGATGAGATGGAAATGAGGCGGAGATGAGACGGAGTTGAGGCGGAGATGAGATGGCGATGAGACGGAGATGAGACGTATGGGAATGTTCCGAGTTCCGTGGTGCCGGTTCTTGACTTATCTCGGATCAACTGATATTTTAGACTCTTGTGTCCTGCTCACAATCTAAAAATTAAGCATTTATCATGTTTTGAAAGTTCATGTTAGGCATACTTTTTCATATGGCCAGGATGATATTGTGTCCATTTTGTCACGTAAACATTTATATAAGTTTATGTTGTTTCAAGGGAAGTCCCCACGGCAAAGTGGTCACGAAGCCTGCCTCACGTTCCGAAGGGTTGTGGATTGAATTCCAGGCCACGTCGTTCGGTTCACATGTGAAATTTATCGGAGACTCTTGGGGGTCGTCGCCGGAGCTACGGAGCTCGTGCTTTGTATAACGCTGTCAACAGGCCGCCCTGAGGTAAGATACCCAGCCACGTGGGATAAAACAAGATGTAATGGAGTCTGCACTCTTGCCATTAAATCCTTTGTTGTTGTTTCACTTATGAGTGCTTGAATCGTTTTATTGTTAAGATCCGCCAGTTTTGCGAGTCAATTACCTTCCTCCTTGCCTTGTACCGTAGTTGTAGTGTGCTGATATTCTTTGAATTGTTCTTTTGTCGAGATTTGTTATCAAGTTTTTCGAGGAAAAGAAAAGGTTAGATGTGGATTTATTCGGGGCCGACATAGGAAGCAAAGAATAGTGACGTACCACGCAAGTCGTAAGAAGCGACTAGGAAGCGTTGGGGTGGGATTTCCTACCCCAACCAATAGAAAATTACAGCTGCAAAATCCAGGCAATCATAAACAAGTCTAAAGATAAGGAAAAGAGAAATAGCTCAAATCATCATTACCCACTTATGGGCAACAATCAAATTCAAATAACAGGTAGGTCCTCGTTAAAGTCGGGGTTACGTTCTTGAAAAACGCGACGTTAAGTGAAACGACGTATAGCGAAACATTATTTCCCATAGAATTAAATGAAATACAGTGTATTGTGTACCACAGTAATGTTTATTTTGATGGTTGTTGATATTTATTGGCTAAACAGAGATGGGTTGGAGGGTGAGTGGTAGAGTTATTGGGATTTAGAGGCATTACATTCTGCCTCTTCATCTGAGGATGAAACTGTAACCTCTTCGTGCCCCTTTTTCTGGCTCTTCTCTGCTTAAACAAATAATGTGTCCAATGTCTGCTGACACAGTAACCACCCTCCTCAGTATCAGCACTCACCTCTTTACCTGTTGTCTGAATGTTGTGCAGGTGTGAGCGCTTCTTAGAGCGCTCAAACCAACCACGACTCGCTCTAAAACTATCATTGGCACTACTAATACTGCTCCCACCCACTTTCTTAGCTAGATCTTCATAGAGAGACTTTGATTTCTCTTGGATAACCATCTTGCCAACAGGCATATTCCGTTGGTTCTGGTCTTCAATCCAGACGACCAATAGTGTTTCCATGTTCTCCATAAGAGTACTTCTGGTACGAGTGACCTTGGAAGCACTCAATGGGGTTACGCTGTTAGCACTCTCTTTGATTTTGTCAGTACCTGCATGAATTGTCCTTACCGTCGTTGGAGGTAAACCATGGACTTTACCGATATCAAGAGCCCGATCACCATCCTCAAAACGACGTTATGGCGAAACGTAGCGCCGTAAAGTGAAATTAGTCCCCTATGCAACAACGACGTTATAGCGAAACGACGTATAACAAAGTAACATATAGCGGGGCCTACCTGTAATAAGCGTATGAGGGTGAAACCGTGTGCAGCTGCTATTTGTGGCTGACTCAGTCACATGAATATTAATCTGAGCCAGGTATGGACCCTAATATAACTTCTTCTTGAGGTTGAACGGGGTAGGGGTAATGATAGAATCTAATCTAATAACTCAGCAAATCAAAATGAAATGAAACTTTTCTCAACGAACAGTTTTATGCAATACGGAGAAAGCCCGTAAGCGGTGCTTTTACCTAGGAAAATATCCCGAATTGGCACCTGAAATGTTAGAGCTATGTATTCATTCTTGATGAGAGCACGAGTAGCAGGGGAAATGGAAGATTGTAAGATTGGCATTTTGTGATTGTGCGAATTCATAGTGAATTAGTGTCTCTTAGACTGCCAGAGTAACTAACGACGATTGTCTGAAAGAGGCTAATGAAACTAGAACATTATATACAACAATAAGAAAGAGACAAACAACTTTCTTTGGTCATGTGATGAGAAGAGAGGCACTGGAGAACATCGTGACGATTGGAAAGTTCAAAGGAAAGAGAGGAAGAGGTCGACCAAGTGAATTGATGCTGGACGGAGTAAGAGGTGGCATGGAGGAATATCATCAGTAGAGTTGATCCAGAACACCAAAGACAGAGATCTGTGGAGAGACATGAACGCCTACGCCAGCTGGCATGACACTTGATGATGATGAGTAATGATATCTAAAGCGGCAGAGCAATCACGAATAGAGTGGGAACCAGTGAGTTCTAGAATAATACCAGCAACACTTAGAACCTTTCAAAGACAGCAAACATTATAGTGATCCAATGTTATGCAACAACAAACATTGAGGATGATCAAGCTGGGGAGGAATTGTACATGAAACTTCAAAGTATTGTAGGTAAATCAATCCCACAACCTTCGGTTAGCGAGGCAGACGGTTTAACCACTTCGCAACGGAATCCCCCACCCCATAGGATCGGATAACATGGGTTATGAAGAGATCATAGGGAAACGTCGGGTAATGAACCGGTACCGATTATACCCGGGGTCGACCAGTGAGTCCCGGACAATTAAAAAAATTAATTGATCCCACTCGAGATCGATTCGATCACACGACCACAGGCATGCTAGTGACAGTGCTAAATCTGCTCCCCCGATGGAGTTCATTATCTGTATAATATCATTAATATGTAACGAAACTGAAAATGAAAATGGTTCGAGTAAAAAGTAACTAATGTTGTCCCTCACAGGATCAGTTCTTGAGTAACGGCCACTTCAGTTACTGTGGGGGTTTTCGGGGAATTCCCCAGTCAACAAGAACTGATTAAGCCAATGGAAACTTGAATCATTATAGTCATCACCATAATCATCATCATCATCTACTTCCACTTTTGCCGTCAAGCGTCGTGTGGAGGAATTGTTGACGTTCCAGCGTTCGATGGGTGGCACTGGGTAGTGTCATTCCATGTGATTGTACAATGTCTTTGATGTCTCTAATCCATGTTTTTTTTTCTCAGGTGTTCTCTTGCTCTTGTATCAGATCTTCTTTGATGTAGCACCTGTGCTGGTAGTTGATGGCGTTGTATTCTAACGAGATGGCCGAACCATTTGATCTTGTGCCTCATTATGGTAAAGTCAGTAAATTGCCATTCTTAGACGGCTTGAAATGTATCGAGTATGTTGCATTAATCCCACATATTTATAGACCAATAAGCGCTGGAGATGTTATATGATAAATATCACATCGGCGACTTTACTATCCAAGACATTCATGGTATCAGTTTGAGGCTGGGCCGACCTAGCATTTTATAGTATTGGAGCTAGATAATGTTCAGTATTTGTTTTATGTTTAGCAAAGCAAGACAATCGGGAAGAATCACGATCCGCGCAACCCATTACACGGAGTATACACTTCTTCTTCTTCTTCCTCCTGGTTCGCATTCAGATCTCCTAGTAAGTAACTCAAATACAGGTAGTAGTTACCTTTAAATTTACGATATCCCTGTACGGAGTTTCAGCATGGTCGAATGGGTAAGATCACTCGCTCTTAAACTTTCGGTGTGCTGATAAGAGGTAGCGGATTCAACCTCTACACCGGTCAGTTAGACTAAAATGTTGATTTCTTGTCCATGACGCGGGGATGTAAATTACACGTACCTCTGAAATTGAAGTGAGTTCGCCTTATGGCGAGGGACACTAGTAACAGAGAAAGCTAGTCCACACGCAAAAACCAGTCCAGTGCACTTAGATTAGTAGCACGTGTATGGACTACGCTTGAGTTCAAAGGGAATCAATGCAAAGAACAAGTTTTTGGCGTAAGAAAGTTGGTTTATATCGTAGTTGCTTCGATTCATTACTGTCAGCAGGAACCTGTTGTGAGTATGTGAAATGTTATGACTCACATTTTTTGTAAGCCTGAGTGCACGCTGGAGTAGGTGATCAGTCTCTCACTCCCGTAGAGAATGATGAGAGCTGGCATCGAACCATTCTCAGACCTCACTCATGCCGTTGTCAGCACAACGATCTAACCGTTACTACAATGTGCCCGCTATTGTAGTGGGGATCCAGACGATGTGGGACTGTGCCCGCCGCACACACAGAGGTCCGACGAACCGTACACGAAGGCCTATCTTCTAACACGCCTAAGGACGTATTTCCAATGGGATAACTGTAGAATTGTCACACACACACGTACGCGCGCGCACACACACACACACACACTACATACAGAATACAACGTCAGAGTGGAGTAAGACCAGCGGTGATGTACTACATTGGGCTTACATATCTTCAACTTCACTGTCCTGCCAAACCGGCGTAGGCGTCCATGTCTCTCTACAGATCTTGGTTTGTGTTGTTTTGGATCAAACCTTCTGATGGTATTCCCCCATGCCATCGTCTTAGTCCATCTAGCATCAATTATCTCGGCCTACCTCTGTCTCTCTTCCCATTGATCTTTCCAGTTGTCACAATGTTTTCCGATGCCCCTCTTCTTGTAACATGTCCACAAAACCACGCAATTTATTTGTCAGGAGTATGTCAATAGAAGACGCATAATTTTGTGCTAGAACCGCAGACTGCCACATCGCTAGGAGTTCTCTGCTACGTATTCTTTTTGTTAATTGACAATGTTATCTCAAGCAAACAAAGTAATTGATAGGACACGTGAAAACAAAACAACATTTCTGTACATCTAGAGACAATTAAGATCATGGGAGCTGCAGAACGAAACAACACAGGATAGGAAGGCTTGGTGCGAAGAAGAAGGGGCTGATGGCGGGGTGGGGGTGGGGTGGGTGTGGAGGAGGGCGTGGAGGCGGAGCAGGAGAAGAAGAAGAAGAAGAAGAAGAAGAAGAAGAAGAAGAAGAAGAAGAAGAAGAAGAAGAAGAAGAAGAAGAAGAAGAAGAAGAAGAAGAAGAAGAAGGTTGAAGCGGCGGCAGAGGAGATTGAGAAGTAGGAGGCGCAGACGAAAAAGGAGGAGAAATCGGGGATGTGTAAAACAAGAGAGATGAAATTTCAAGAGGTACGAGTCATTTAAATAACAAAAATTACAATAAAAAAGAAAACAACAAGAAAACAGATCTACAATAGCTGAATATGTCAATAAGATCAAGCAAAGACAATCATTTACGGGTGTGTTACGAAGAGTATGCTTGACCCATTTGCTAAATGTCTGCATCAGTGATTCTCAAATGATGGAGGGGGGGGGGGGGGGGGTAAGGTTGTTTCAAGATCGCGTTAATACACTAACCGATTACTTGATATTGTTTTTCCCGCCATACTTTACTGTTCTGTGCTTCTCGCCCTTCTGAAATGTGTTTTATAACGTAAGTAGACCCACAAATCACGTTTTATGTAGACGTCTAGACTTGTTCTGGTATGTGTTATTGAATTTAGCTTCCATATTTACACATACTGTGTAGTGGCGTGGGGAATTTATAGGAAGGAATTGCGAAAAGGGGAGGGGGTGACGTTCTGAACATATGGTGAAGGAGTGCATGGGCCAAACAATGTTGAGAACCACTGGGCTGCATCATCATTATGGTGCAGGTCCTTAGCTGAACGCCGCTCGCATCGCTGTCCCTCGAAGAGATTCTGGATTTTTTTTTTTTCGATTTATTAGTTTTATCATTGATGTTTATCGAAATGTCGGTTAGTTCTCTCGTTGGTATTTATTAAAATGTCGGTTAGTTCTGTCATTGCTGTTTTTCAAAATGTCGGTTAGTCCGTCATTTTGTTTATCAAAATGGTTAGTTCTGTCATTGTTGTTTATCAAAATGTCGGATAGTTCTGTCATTGAGTTTATCAAAACGTCAGATGGCTCAAACACTCATGTTTATAAAAACGTCAACTCTTTCATGTATATTTTACAAAACGCATTCATTGTTCTGTCATGAATATTTATCAAAACAGCCGTTATTTCTAACATTACCGTTTACGAAAACATCTTCATTAATGTTTCATACAGTTACACTGCTTACCATATACAGCTATATAAATATATCTGAAGTGCTTGTTTGCCCACACCCACCAACAACTCAAGCACAGGGAGGAACCTGCGCACTAAACAGATCAGACCATTTTCAAGCAAAGATGTTCTACTCCTACAAGTATAACCGATCCTGTTTATGGGTGTGAGGTTTCACAAATTTCACATATACTACATTTAATGAAGTCCCAATCTTGTACGGGAGACGCGGAAGCGAGGTGGCTAGAAACTTGTCTGCCGTCCCGGCGGCCCATGAGTTCGAATCCACAATGAAACGAGTTTTAAAAGTGTACCTGGGTTCCCGGGGGACTGTGTCTAAAACAGGAACCAGGAAATGTTCTGGGAAGTAAATGCGACAGATGTGATCTCGAATGCATCACCCCTTGAGCGCACATTGTTCTATAACAATATGGGGCTAGCAACATATATCCAATACACCTCTAAAGAACCCTTTTGGGGTATATGTGTGTAAAGGGATCCTTTACTTTACTAGTAATATCCCGGTCTTATCCGAGAAGGTTGGGAGTCCACTACTTAATGATCCTGGGGTGTGTAACATCCGAGAGATCCTTACTTTGGCTTCACGTACGTCCGTATATTCTCGTTCTGCTGCCGTTCATCTCCTAATGGAGTATATTCCCTTAACCAGTAGTTCCCAAGCTTTTCAAGCAGAGGGTCATAGCTACTATTTTCGGTAGTTAAGCGGGCCACAACGTTATAAAATTATAAAAGTCGTGCAATATCATTCTTACCTTTCTTAACTTCGTCAACAAAATTTTAAATACATCTTCACATCTTCGCTTTTTTTTTTTTTTTTTTTTTTTTAACCATTGTTTGATTTTAGATTTTCCACACTCATGTTTATAGGCTTTAGCTGCAAATTTGTATTTGAAAAAAAAAAAAAATTAATTTCAACACAATACTACCGACTCTGCTAAACAGTTGTAACAGACGATAACATGGCGCCGTGCGCACTCTGATTGGTCGACAAGGCTGGGATATGGGCAGAGTAAATTATCGCATGCTGACGGAGCGCTCGGAGTGCATTTTTGAAATTATTAAAATATATTATATTAGATAACGATTCCTCGCCCCAAGTGGCCCGCGGGCCGTGGTTTGAGAACCTCTGCCCTTAACCGACACCACACCTTCTGTAGGTTGCATATACTTTACAGGACGTCGCAGTCAATCCCAGAATTCATTGGCTGTTTGTGATTTCTTGGTAAGTTTGCGTTCAGTTGTTTGCCATTGTTTTCTGAATGACCGGTACTCATACCATTGTATGAAATACTAGCGCAAGGCAAGGCGGTTTGCTTCCAAATCGCCCACAGCTGTTTCAACGCGGTATGCGGGATAGTGATTTGCATTCGTGGCTCTTTCGCCACCGCGCCTGTTATAGACGTGTTCCTAATTCTACGGCGTGACATAGACAGTCTCACACCAGCCCTTCTTGATTGCCTCTTATGACACACTTGAAAGGTTACATTATTATTTTTATTTCATTCCCTTACTGGCCCTAGTAACATACTGGTTTCATCAATTTCGTATTTTTGGTTCGCATATCCTTCTTTACAGGACACTGCAGTCAACACCAGCATTTTTCAGCTGTTGTTGATGCCTTGGCAAGTTTTACGTTCAGTAGTTTGCCATTACTTTCTGAACGACCGGCGCACATACCTGCGTAAGTAATTTGACGCGATCCGCTGTCGAATCTCGGGTAGCTGTGTTTCGTACGAGAGTATACGGGATTACGAACAACGTCCTTAACCTCTTCGCCAGGGATCGGCCATCAATTTCTGGCAACTGTTAAATAAATTTGAATAACGAAGACACAAACAATATATCGCACGATTTATTGCCTGGAATATTTCGCTGCATCTCGTCAGGTACATACTGCAGAATTCACACAACAAAAAGTAAAATAACTAGATAAATCCTTCAAGCTGAAATATACACATGTTCGCACAGTAATGTCAATTGTCTACCATGTACATTTTAAACTGACTACCATGTCTTTCTGTTCGCACAAAGCTGACCTATGTAGATTAATCATGATGGCTTCTGCAAACTTTAATAAGCGACTAATTAAATAGTGTAACTACATTAGTTTAAAATAGTCCGTGGTTAATGCACATTTTTCCCCCCGTTCATTTGAACTGTGTTTACATCTGCATTGTATGAATTGTATATTTCACTGTCTTTTTCAGTTCACTCAGTGGTCAGTGTAGTTTATCTCCCACTGTTGTTTCTCTATGCCAGAAGGTTAGCCTAGATATGTTATATTTTGGGCAGTCTTGGAGTATGTGATCTGCTGTCTGCGGTGCCAATCCACATCTGCACGTGGCTGATTCTCGCCAATCTTGAATTTTATATACATGTGGTCGCGTAATCTGTTGTGTCCAGTTCGGGGCGTAGACTAATTATTTATTCTGGTATGTCCGTAACGTGGTAGTCGTCTTGAGCTGATGTACTGCAGAACATTATAAGAAACTGGAAGGCTACTGTTCTAAAGTTGAGTTGATTTTAGTCAAGAACATTATAAGAAACTAAAAGGCTACTGTTCTAGAGCTGAGTTAAAATGAGCTAAGAACCGGCATCACAGCACTCGAGGCATTCCCATATGTGCTCCATCTTTATCGTCAACAACCATTTTCAACTACCAGCGAAGAATCCCAATACTAATAGTATCATCTGCAGTCTGATTACGTGTCCGTCTGGTCTTTCCTCGGAGTATTGAGCGTCGGTCAGAACCCCGGGTCACTCCCTACAGCACTATTTTCTCCAGGCATTGATGGTGTATCTGTTCTTCCAGACTATACACATCATCAATGAAAGGGTCCTGCCCACATCTGCAGACTAATGTTCTATCTGGTATCTATTTCTAGCCTGTCCAGCGTGCTCAGATCAATACTTCGTAATTTATTTACCAATTACTTTGATTACCTCACGATCCACTCTGCGGGTATTTCATTTTATCATTGCATGGTTCGATAAAACTGCTGCATTGTTAATGTCCACATATTGGTTTAAAAGACTAAGAAACTTCGTGAAAAATAGAAATATCGCAAGTTCAAAAACCCAGCGTAAGGTTGTCTCTCTGTATATATGTTTACTGTATGGATGTTCTTCTTTATGGATGTACTTATGTTTGGATGTTCTTCTGTATGGCTGTTCTTCTGTATGGATGCTCTTCTATGTGGATGTGTTTCTGTATGGATATACTTCTGTAAGGATGTTCTGTTGTAAGTTTGTTTTTCTGTGTGCATGTTCTGTATGGATGTTCTTCTATGTGGACGTTCTTCGTGTGTGGATGTTCTTCTGTAAGGATGTTCTTCTGTATGGATATTCTTTTGTATGGATGTTCTTCTGCGTGGATGTTCGTTTGTGTGGATGTTCTTCTGTGTGGATGTTCTTCTGTGTGGATGTTCTTCTTTGTGGGTGTTCTTATTTATAATGTTCTTCTGTATTATGATTTTCTGTATGGATATTCTTCTGTATGATATTCTTCTGTGTGGATGTTATTCTGTATGAATGTTGTACTGCGTGGATATTCTTCTGTTTGGATGTTCTTCTGTATGTTGTTCTTCTGTAGGATGTTCTTCATTATGGACATTCTTCTGTATGATATTCTTCTGTGTGGACGTGCACGTTAGACAATGCGTAATGAAACGGTGAAGAAACTGGAGGCAGTGGAGATGTAATCTTGGATACATTTTTCTTTGGGCTCGCTTTGAACTCAAGCGTTGTCCATACGCGTGCTACTACTTATGTTGCACTGGACTTGTTTTTGAGTGTCAATTATCGGTGTCCATGAAAACGGGGTGCACATCATTGCCCTTTCTGGTTTATTAATTAATTTGCACAGTGGTTATTTAAGAGTGGAGATAGTTTCAACATCATCTATCATCAGATTGTGCCATGCCAAAAGGCGTGAGATGTCATTGGTTGTCACATCATCCAGTCACCAGTCTGGGATAAGGTCCGTTCTTGTGCTGTTAAACACCACGTCCCCCCCCCATGTGTCTCTACCTTGTCGCGGTGGGGGGGGGGGGCCTTGCGTGTACCAGTGACCCCAAGAGTATTGTCGACGGAAGCAAAACTACATGTCGGACAGGCCTTGGGTTAGGGATCAGACCAATAGAGACACACCCTGATGCTCTGCAGGTAGACTGAGGATAGCAGTCAAAAGATCACACCAGGCGCACGAAGCCACAAATGCTTGGTGCAGACATATACTCAAATGCTCCCACCTGAGGGATATGGCTGAACGCAAAAATTGTCACTGTCCAATTTGGTTCATCCTATGTTGTTTTCATAATACTACCGACTCTCCTAAACAGTTGTAACATCTGACACCATGGCGCTTTGCGCACTCTAATTGGTCGATAAGGCTGGGATATGGGGACTTTATAACTTTTTGTTGCGAACTGAACAGGCGCATTCGATAATATCTGCACATAACAACCACGAGCAGAGTAAATTATCTCACGCTGACGGGGCTCTCCGAGTGCATTTTTGAAATTATTAAAATATATTATATTAAATAACAAGGCCTTGCGTGCCAATTTCTGAGAGCTGGCGGGCCACATGTGGCCCGCAGGCCGTGGTTTGGGAACCTCTGACGTAAACGATGGACGCAGGGAATAACAAAGTCCATGGGAATATCGATAATGAAGCCCATAAGCGGGCACTCTCTCGCTGTTTATAATTCACCTCGACACCGCAAGGTACAAGAGGAACATGATGAAATGAGATGAGAAACAAATCGGCCCCCTGAATTTGTTCACCTCCCTCAAGGAACGCTATCGCTCTGGAGTTTGCCTGATTGTAATTTGTCAAATAAAGATAGACCCACCATGTAATGAATCACCAGACATAAGAATTAACACGTCTTTTGAAACACCTTGCTCATAGGCGCGATGGTTGTGACAACTTTACAAAGATGTTACATACTGAACACATTTATTCATAGCCTCAGTGATTTACCAGTATTCATTATTTCCCTTTGTAACCTGACATTTGGGTTCAGTACATATCCCAACAGGAAACGGAGTGTCGCGCTATTTCCTCGGATAGCCATAGAGCACTTTGAGTAGCCTATTAAGTGTATGATTCATCCCATTCAGTCTACATTTTGTGTTTGGGTGTGTGTGGTTTTTTTTTAACCCCTAAAAACATTCCATAATAATACACTTAACTGCATATTCTATTGATTGTCAACAAAATAAACATGTCTTTGAATAAAACAGACGCAATTGTAACGAGGTATCTCAAAATTATTTTCTACGTCAACGAAACAATAAACATATTTATTCAAGGGTACTTGAGGTTTCGCCTAAGGAAGTCAAAGTGTGTGGGTTTCTTTCATTATCTGCATGTTTTATTCACTGTTAGTAGAAAGGTTATTGTGCGGTTTTTGTTTTGTCAATATACTTTTTATTTTGTTGTTTCTACGGGTGCAAGGATATCCTCTTCGTCTTCTCTTCTTCCTGTCTTTCTTTTTCTCTTTGTTCTTCAAATTCTTTTTCTTTCTTTCTTTCTTTCTTTCTTTCTTTCTTCCGTATAAAACCAAAATATGACTGAGATTGGACGGATGGAAAAACACACTCAAATACAGACGTCTTTTAAAAGCCAAATAGTTAATAATTTCAAGAAAGCAATCTTCAAGAGCGAATGACACACTTTGTACAACTACAATCAGACACACCATCTCAAGTTAAACTAAATGAAACCAGAACAAACTGACAGTGCAGATAATAAATACGTCAGCCCCATAGATACTGACGGTGTGGGTATGAGAAAACTTCATAAAAAGGTTCCATTCACGCAAATGACACGAGATTTTCGCATAATGTTGATACAATGTTCCTACCTGAATCCCGTAGAAGTTGATTACTGCCACAAGTAGAATCAATTTCTTGGGAAAGGCCATGTTGGCCGATAATTCTGCCCACTTTTAAGAGACTTCTTGAAGGTAGAGTTGTATGTGTGGTGTGTGTTGTCAGTTTGCTGACATCAACTCCAAACGGCGAGGCGTTGGTTAGCTGGGAACATCAACGATCTGAAATACATTTATAGCGACAAATAACAGAGGATTTTCTTTCTTTCTACCCCTTGGTTCACTCTTTCCTTTCTTTCTTTCTTTCTTTCTTTCTTTCTTTCTTTCTTTCTTTCTTTCTTTCCTTCTTTCTTTCTTTTAAATTTTGGTTTGTATTTCTTTCGTTGACTCTCAGACTATGTTTTAAAAATTTAGAAAAGATGTCTGTGATATGGATGACTACCACTTAAGGTAGCCTAAATTTTGCATGGCTAAAATTAGTTAAACTGCACTACAGCTTTGGAAAGCTCGGCGGATTTAAAAACTGTCATTTTGCGAACATAGGCATATTTGAAGGTTTCAGTATTGGTGATATTTGATATATAAGCGCACTTGCTTTTTGATATCTCATTGCTATTTCTTTGTCTATTCTGCCATCTTCTGTGATCATGCTTCCAAAATATTTGAATTCTATAATTTGTTTCAGGGGTGTGCTATTTATCAGTATATTTAGTGTACTATGAGACCTGATAACTTGCATTACTTCAGTTTTTGTTTTATTTATATTCATATTATCTCTCCTGCTTGTTGAACTCAGCTTACTTATACAATTTGGCAGTCTGCCCTCGTCGCTGTACAACAGGCAATGATCGTCTGAAAATACAAGCTAATTTATTTCGGGTCGATCTGTTGTTTCGTCGAAAGAAAAGATTCTGTCAAGGCTGCTGCTTTCGATATTCTGTCTCCATTCATCCATCCATCATGTGCCATGACGGTAAGCGTGGGCGGTCATGTTCTGCCATCTCACTCGATCACCATAGTCGTGGATCAGCAACGTGTTTCTGTCTCGACCATGCCATAAGGCCAAGCCATCTAGGTACTTGCTTCTAAGTCTTCCCCTTGGTCTGTTCCCCTCGATCTTACCAGTTGTCACCAAGTTCTCCAAATCATTTCTTCTCATAACATGCCCATACAATTGTTCTGTCTATGTAGATATAAAATAGCAGGGTAGAGAGCACACATCCCTGCCTCACTCCTGTATTGACCGTGAACATATCTGATATACCTTCTTGTGTTCTTACTGCACTTTGGCACCAGTGGTACATGGTTATGATGTTTTCCAGTAATTGTCCGTGTATTCCGTAGTCTTCAAGGGTGGTCCATAATTTATTCCATAATTTATATCTATCTACTCTGTCGAAACAACTAGGGTTAGAATTAAATTGTAAGAAGACACAGATTGTGGTAGGACGAAGGAAATACCACAATGTAATTTACAAGTTAATGGGAATATTCTTTAAGAATCGGTGCAATTAACCCAGAACTATCATAACATCTGATGGAAGATGCCTTGAAGAGATTAGAACAAATATCGCCATGGCGAAGGTAGCCTTATGCAAGATGGAAATCATACTGGCCAATAAAAGGATGTCATTTGCAACGAGAATACGGGTGTTGAAGTGCTACATAGAACTTGCACTTTTGTATGGACGTGAAGCGGGGACAATGCGCAAACAAGCTGAAAGAAACATCTGATGGCTGTGGAAATGTGGTTTCTGAGGAAAATGCAAAGAATACTATGGACAGACAGAAAAACCAATGACCTAGTCCTACAAGAAACAAATTAAAACCGTAAAGTGATTAGAGAAATTAGATGTAGACGGTGACAATATTTTGGCATCGTTATGAGAATGAATAAATTGGAGAACTTGATGACAACTGACAAGATTTAGAGGAAAAGAACAATGGGAAGGCAGAGATGTAAATACTTGGATGGCTTGGCCACGTGGTATGGTCGAGACAAGAACACAGAACTGACCCACGACTCGGGTGATCGAGTGAGATGGCGAAACATGACCGCCCACGTTTATCGACATGGCACATGATGATGATGACTATCGACATCCCTTTTCCTGATCTACAAATACAATATTCTGCTGGTAATTGAAATCGATAGTTTTTTTTTCACATATTTGTCTAAGTGTGCACTAGTTTTAATTTCTTTTGACTTCCAGAAATGTCGTAGTGTTATGAAAGCTTGTCTTGTGTGTTCTATTCCTGGTTTAATATCTCTATATGTTATCTTGATCTACATTGCTACCTAAATAGGTGCATTACCCTGTGTAATGCTTTCCGATAACAAAATCAACATAAACACAGACCCAAAAAAAAAATAAAGATACTCGCGACATGTTAGTTCACTATTGCCTTTATTTCTTGGGAGAATGTTACTGCGGGCAGGAGATTATATTCCGCTTGCCAGGGCAGTCAACACATGACGTGCAGAATAGAATGTTCAATACATATTTTACAGATGTAAACCTCCCTTTCAATACCTCAAATTATACATCTCTTGTTGTTGGAATGAGTAACCCTAACCATACAACGAATTTCTCGGGCATTATCACTTCTGCTTCTTCTTTCGTCTTACTGATTTTGCCGTGAAGCGTCGTACAGAGGAAGTGGTTGCAACTGTATGTTGTTCGTTTGTCTTGTTACTTGTATTACTGTCCTCCCACAGAAGTCGGATGTGTCGGCCTAAAGGCGCAAGTATCGCAGCTCTGCTGTAAACTGACACAACGCAATTACGTCCGAAAAAGCTCTCCGGATGGACGCAGAAGAAGAAATCTACCCATCTCTTCATGGGATCTCTTCACACGTCGCCTTGTACCCCGATGTTCTCACGTAGAATACTCTAGAAGCTGGTTGGTCTTGTTCTATTCTAGCTAAATGTTCGAACTATTTAATTCGTTAATGTTCTATAAAGTCAGAAATATGTGTTACCCCTACACTTTTTCTTAGTTTCTCATTTGTCTCTCTGCCTCTTCTTGTTTTTTTCCAACTGCGTTTCTTATGCATCTCACCTCAGATGCTCGGAGGTGACGGGTAGCAAGCATCACCTTGATCTTTTCTCCGGGGCATGCCTGTGTGCTGGGGAATGAACAGGCGGACAGATTGGCTGGCTCGGCAAAACTTGATGGAGTATTGATGCATGACAAGGCAGACGTGGTTGCGGCCTTGTGGGAGCACGTGTACACCTCGGAGGAGCAAATGGATTACCATAGTCTGGTAAGAATGAGGCAGCGAGGTGTGACGAGGGGATCTGGCTGACACTTGACGCTCAGAGGAAAGGCGAGACGGACATATAATTAGATTGCTACTGGAACTATTAGTGTTGGAACTCTTCGCTGGCTGCTGAGGATGGGTACGGAGCGCTTATGGGAATGCCCCGAATGCTGTGATGTCGGTTCCTAAATAAATCAGTCAATCATCTAAGATGATATGATTATACGCCTGCATGTTTCTGCAACTGTTCATGTTTAGTTCATGTTGGGACGAATAAAGACAGCATCTATTAGCTACATTTTTTGAATGCATGTTGATATTTCGCTGTTTTAGGATATGTCCTTTCTGATAATTGATACAATGCCACAGTAAACTTAAGGCGCATGTTTACAAGAAACACACCCTACCCTCTTCCTCAAAGACCAATCAGATAAGTGCGCATCTTTACATTGACGATCTATTGTATTCGATCCAGCATCTTTCGTAGCTTAAGAATGGAGGTGGAGGCAGTCAGTGCAGCTTTCCGCTGGATGGAAAATACGATACACACACACACACATCGTGATTGTAAACTGACTCAGAAAGCATGCTGAGTAGGGTGAGGACAGGCAAGTTTCGTGCAGAGTGGCTTGCTTCGCTTCGGAAGTCACGGGTGGCAAGCATCGTCTGGATCTTTTCTCAGGGGCATGCTGGTGTGCTGGGGAATGAACGGGCGTACAGATTGGCTATCTCTGCAAAACTTGGTGGAGTATTGATGCATGATAAGGCAGACGTGGTTGCGGCCTTGTGGGAGCACGTGTACACCTCGGAGGAGCAAATGGATCACCATGGTCTGGCAAGAATGCGACAGTGTGGAGTGACGAGGGGATCTGGCCGATGCTCGACGCTTAGAGGAAAGGTGAGACGCACATATAATCAGATTGCTACTGGTACTATTGGAGTTGGAACTCTTCGCTGGCTTCTGAGGATGGGGAGGGGACGGAGCGCTTATGGGAATGCCCCGAATGCTGTGATGTCGGTTCCTAAATCAATCAATCAATCAATCAATCAGCATCTTTCGTCTCAGATCAAATATTGAGATGCACGGTTGTTTTCCTCCCAGTCCATCTACGGATATTATCTTCCCATTATGTCGCTGCGGGTCTGCAGAAGCCTAGTGGTTAGTGAGTGCGCATGGCTTACCAAGACAACGACCCGGGTTCAACTCCCTATCAGAGGCAGTGTTATTTCTCCGACTAGGACGGCCCTGGATTCGACCCAGCCTCATATAACTGGGTACATACAATTTTCAGAATTTCCGGTAATTTTCTGGGAAGAAAAGGCGACGAGGAAGAGAGCTAACCACCTCACCTCATATGCCGTAGACTAGAGCGTGTGAAGGCCTATAACTTCATAACTCAACCATAGTATTTGCTATGTTCTTATATTTTCTAAGTCATTGTATTTCCCTTTGCTATAATAATATAGGTCTAGCACATTGGTTCTCAGCCGGTGAGGAATCCCCCCCCCCCGCCCCAGAGGGGAATTTTAGGGTTTCCGGGGGGGGGGATGTGTGGTGGAATTAAGATTATTTAAAGATCGTGTTAATACAAGAACCGATTGCTTGATATTGTTTTTCCCTCCATACTTTACGGTTCTGTACTTCTCGCTCTTCTGAAATTGGTTTTATAAGTAAGTAGAACTGCAAATCACGTTTTATACAGACGTCTAGACTTGTTCTAGTATGTGTTAGTAAATTTAGCTTAAATTTTTACGTATATTGTGTAGGGGCGGGGGGGGGGGATTTATAGGGAGGAAATACGAAAGGGTGGAATGACATTCTGAACATATGGTGAAGGGTGCATGGGCCAACAAAGATTGAGAACCACTGGTCTAGCACCATATTCCCAAAGGGCCTTAAAGCGTGTAAACAGAGTCCTTTACTACACTTTACTTATTCCTCCTTGAATGTTTTCCCCACACATAACTACCTCTTTAAAACGTGTACCTCTTTAACCTTTGTAATTTTCTAATCAATGGTGATTTTGAGTAAGACACTCTGAATATTGCCCTAACATCCCCAAACTTGTACTGTTTGAACTGGGTTTGACATGAATTACTTCTACGGCATTCTGTCATTCACTTTCACCATCTGTGACTCTCTCATCTTTGTCCACTTCTTCTTTCACGGGCCAATACGTCATGTTAGTAAAGTGTTGTCTTACGCAAAATCAACACCTGCCGAGATGAGATGCTGGAGAAGAGCTGACAACTTAACAATCCGAGACCGAATAAGAAATGTTGTTATCAGACAGACAGTGGGATCAACACCTTGTGCCACATTTATTGAAAGACACAAGATCAAATAGTTCAGCCATCTGGCTAGAACGCAAAACCATCAGCTAACATCGCTGGCGCTAAATCAAAGAAGATCTTAGACGAGAACAAAAGGACGCTCGAGAAGAAAATGAGCAGACGACATCAAAGACATTGTACAATCACATGGAATGACACTAAAAGTGTCTTTAAAGTCGAGAGGATCAACTTCATTGCACCGTGTTTATCCTATATGGCTCGGTCTGTTCCCGCAGCGCGGCCTACCAAAAGCGTAGCACAAAGCACGAACTCCATAGCCCTAGTGACGACCCCCAGGAGTCTCCGAGGAAAATGCACTCGTGAACTAAAAGATGTAGCCCGGAATTGAACCCACAACTTTGGGAGTGCGAGGCAGACAGCTTGACTACTTCGTCACGGAGACTCCCATTTGAGACTCATGGAATGACACTATCGGTGCCACTCATCGGGAACTGGAACGTCAATTAATCCTTCCCACGAAGCTTGGCGGTAAAAGTGGAAGATGATGATGAGTAAATGTCCCACAAACGAAATCATATGCAAGATTAACAACCTCATTGGCTATGAAGTCACAACTATTAGGTTTAAGACATCTTAGGAGAAACACAACGGCAATGAGAATAAATGAAGCAAATGATAACCCGTGAAACCTCATTTCAAGCGGCGAACCCCTATATCTATTTAGCTAGTAAAGGGCCAGCCAAAAAATATATCGACATTAGAAAACAAAAAGCAAGAGGAATTTTTTATAGCACTGAGAAATTTGTGGAATGTAAAATAAATTAAACTGAATACCAAACTTCGAATATTTATTTATGACGTTAAATTAGTACTACTATGTGGATGAGAAACAAGGAGAATTATTAAGACGATAACTAATCGAATAAAAATATTATTTAACTGGCGTAGAATAAGGGCTAAAATTAAAATGGCATGACAAGATCATGTGTGTGGATCTCATGGAGAGAGCTAGACAAATACTAGCACATCATGGGGTGAAATTATAAATATTCTGGTGCTGGGTAGGAAACACATGGAGAAAACCTGAGAATGGTGTTTCTAGTCAGTCTCTGCCTGGAATCTACAGGGCGAAAGAAATGGGAGACCTAAAATCATACGGAGAAGAGAAATGTAGATAGGACGGAATAATAATTAATATGGAGAGGATATGACATGGGTGGAGCTGTATGGAATAACTGAGGATAGGATGGCTTGTGGGGAGCTGGTTTAGGGCCTGTTTAGTAGTTAACATGGTTTGCTTTCGTGTGGACAATGAGTTCAGTTTTGATTTCCAAATTGATTGTATTGTTATTATTATTATTTTCCCTAGAGCTCCTGGGTTGTTTGCTCTTGAAAGCTGAATTTGTCTGCATCGCAGTTGCTTCAGGGACTACCTCACCTGTTGTAGCATTTTTTTAAAATCATTTATCTAATCAATGATTTGTGCTAATTATTGCCAAGCATCCCATTCAATAAATTAACAAACAAATAAACAATTCAATAAATACTTACTACACGGAGTCAGAAAACACTGCTAGATGCCTCCACAAAGAGAAACTGGAATAGCAAGGTAGATAAAGAAAATTCCCCAGTTTTAAGCTAATCCAAGAAAGAACAGCACGAAACGGTGTTTGTTGTCAACACAAAAGTGATGCTAGCGGATGGTTGTACGCATGCGCCATCATCTGCCTTGGTATGTGAATGAAGGGCTCCGCTAGCATGCCGGATTTGTGTATGGGATAAATCAGGGTTTCTCGGACTTGTGTGCTCATGTGCCCTTTATTGTTGTTGATTCATTTGGTTTGGTTTGATTTGTTAAACGCCGCCCCCATTGTTACAGATACGCGCACACGAGTCCGTCGAGTTTTTCGCATTTATCTAAAACTACTGGACGTTTGCTTCTTCTCCTTCTTCTTCTTCTTCTTCTTCTTCTTCTTCTTCTTCTTCTTCTTCTTCTTCTTCTTCTTCTTCCTCCTCCTCCTCCTCCTCTTTTTTCTTCCCATTCTCGTTCTTTTTCTGCTTTTACCTTCTCCAGCTTCTTCTCCTTCCTCGCCTCCTCAACCTGCCCCTTCTCATATTTCTTCTTCTTCTTCTTCTTCTTCTTCTTCTTCTTCTTCTTCTTCTTCTTCTTCTTCTTCTTCTTCTTCTTCTTCTTTCCCCTCCTCCTTCCCCTCATCTTCTTCTTATTTTTCTGCGTCTTCCTTCTCCTCCTCCTCCTTCTTCTTCCTACCATCTTCCAATACAGTAAAAGCCCTCGACCAAATCACACCAAACCCTGTGCGGACTTGTTCGCGATTGTTTAGATCTTGCAGCTAGAAGCTGTATACGGGTTGATTCGTCAGCCCCACGCCAACCCCCGTTAGTCACCTCTAATAATATGCATGGAGGTTACTTTGTAAACATTCGTTGCTTTCACTCTTTATCCCCCATCGGGACATAAGTCCTCAACCAACTCACCCCGAACCTGTCCATCTTTATCAGACTCTGCGTCCAACAAAACGTAGGTTTGGAACAAACAAAAAGTAGGTTTGGACCAAACAAAAAATAGGTTTAGACTAAACATAAAGTAGGTTTGGACCACACAAAAAATAGATTTGGAACAAACAAAACGGTTTAGAAAGAACAGTAATACTGGCGGAAGATGACACACTTTAAGAACCACCGGAAAATATGAGTCTTCCAGCAAGGTAGCGGATAGATGGGTGAGTGTTGTGTGCGCGTGTGTGTGTAGGCTTTCGGTGGCTGCTTGTTTACAGTATCTGTGGCATTTGTGCGGTAATTATTTTGTTTCGTGTAATGGAATTACAAATATATGCGCTGGTGGTAAATATTGTCAAGGTTTTAACATTAGCGTTTCACGTGCTTGCTCCACCGTCGCTTCCTGCTGAATCCCTTCATGGGGAAGAAGAAGAATAGGAAGAGGAGGAGAAGAAAGCAGAAGAAGAAGAACGACAGGAAGAGAGGGAGGGGAAGGAGGATAAGAATGACGGAAGAGAAAGGAGAAGAATAGGAGTAAGAAGAAGAAGAAGAAGAAGAAGAAGAAGAAGAAGAAGAAGAAGAAGAAGAAGAAGAAGAAGAAGAAGAAGAAGAAGAAGAAGAAGAAGAAGGATGAAGAAAAAGAGAGGGAGGAGGAAAGGTGAAGGAGGAGGAGAAAAAATATTGGATGAGAAAGAAAAAGAAGAGGAGTCGGAAGAAGAAGAAAGAGGTGATTATCATGACTGTGAGTATGAGCTTTTGTCACACTCTCGTCACATTTAGACATAAGGATCACCTTGTGCGAGAAGCACGCCTTGGACTGAATCCGAAAGAGAAAGGTCTCTCTAAAAACCGGACACTCGAGCTTATACCGTGGTAGAGGACAAACGGTACAAACTCATAGTAGGCTTTGGCCAATAGTTAGAGTGCCGGCATCAGTATATAGTTGTATTTACTGAGTATTTTAAAGAAAGATATATTTATATTTAGTGAGAATATAACACAATACTACACAAAGGCTTTTGATAAAGTGAGACATGTCAACATGATAAGGATGCTTGAAGATCTACAAATTGATGGGAAAGACCTTAGACTTGTAAAAAACATATATTGGAAACAACAAGCTGCCATAAGAGTTGATAATCAAGTAAGCCAATATCAGCATATTAAGAGAGGTGTGAGACAGGGATGTGTAATGTCTCCAGATCTGTTTTCCCTGTACAGTGAAAATATTTTCAGAAATATTGAAAATATGGAAGGAATCAACATTGGGGAACGATGCATCAATAACATTAGATATGCAGATGATACAGTCTTGATTGCAGACAATGAACAGGACCTGCAAAATTTAGTAGATGCGGTTGTTACACACAGTGAACAACAAGGGTTAGAATTAAATTGTAAAAAGACACAGATTATGGTCGTCACTAAGAAGAACGAAATACCACAGTGTAATATACAAGTAAATGGGAATATTCTTCAACAAGTGAATAGGTACAATTACCTCGGAACAGTAATAACATCTGATGGGAGATGCCTTGAAGAGATTAGAACAAGAATCGCCATGGCAAAAGTAGCCTTTAGCAAGATGAAAAACATACTGACCAATAAAAAGATGTCAATTGAAACGAGAAAAAGAGTGTTGAGATGCTACATAGAACCTGTACTTTTATATGGATGTGAAGCTTGGACAATGAGCAGCCAGGCTGAAAAACATCTGATGGCTGTAGAAATGTGGTTTCTGAGGAAAATGCAAAGAATACCATGGACAGCCAGAAAGACCAATGAACAAGTCCTTCAAGAAACAAATGAAAATCGTAAACTGATCAGAGACATTAGACGTAGACAGTCACAATTTTTTGGGCATATTATGAGAAGAAATGATTTGGAGAACTTGGTGACAACTGGTAAGATCGAGGGGAACAGACCAAGGGGAAGACCTAGAAACAAGTATCTGGATGGCTTGGCCTTGTGGCATGGTCGAGACAGAAACATGGAACTGATCCACGACTCTGTTGATCGAGTGAGATGGCAGAACATGACCGCCCACGCTTACCGGCATGGCACATGATGGATGGATGGAGAATATAACTGTTAATTCAATGGCAGAATAGACAACGTGAAACTGTACGTCGTCCTATTAAGTGCTCGTAATTAGTGTGTCATTTGTGATTCTTGAAGGAAGGAAGGAATTAAGATATAAAAGGGCCCATGAGGCGTGTGAATGATAGTGGTTCAACTTTAGAAGACGAGCAGAGACTCAAAGACCTAGACAACGAAAGAAAGGAGTTCGGTTGACGGTTGGAGGATTCAAGTCATGCATCGGAGCAAACTCCCAAATATACGATTATAACAATGATCAAAAAGCACAAAGACAACTTATCATACACATCAGAATGAAGTTAATTCACAAAGATAACATATCACAAAAATTAGAAAGAGGTTTAGACACAAAGACAGCTTATCACAAATATCAGAAAGAGGCTAAGACACAAAGATAACATATCACAAACATCAGAATGAGGTTGAAACACAAAGACACCTTATCACACACACAGAATAAGGTTAGTACACAAAGACAACTTATCATAAACATCAGAAAGAGGTTACGACGCAAAGACAACTTATCACAAACAGCAGACAGAGGTTACGACACAAAGACAACTTATCACACACATCAGAAGGGTTCTAAGACACAAAGACACCATATCACAAACATCAAACAGAGGTTAAGACACACTGACAACTTATCACAACCATCAGAAAGAGACGGCTGTCATTTTTGGCAACAATATGAGAAGAAAAATACTAAAACAGATTATAACAACTGGAAAGATTTATGGAGAGACAGAGCTACAGGAGAAAATTCATACAGCCGTGTGTCATTGAAGAAGAATAGTGCCAGTGCACTAATTGATATTCGTGGAGATCATAAGATCTGGGGAAGCATGATCGCCGACGCCAATCGGCAACGCACTTGATCATGATATGTTTAACTGCGTAGTTGTTTCCCCGTCTATCCATTCTCTGTTAGATAATTTCAAGAACATCGACATGCACCTGCTTCCCCCATCTCAGATAATGGACTAGGTAACCGCATTCCAGTCCAGGCATAGGAATGTAATGAAAGGGAAAAGAGGAGGTGTGCAGCTGCATAGGTCAGCATGGCCGAATGGATAAGAACGCGTGTTCTTAAACATCTGGTGTGCTGATACCAAGGTAAGTGGTTCAATCCTTACACCGGACAGTTGGACTAAAATGTTGATTTCTCGTTGACTTGGGGACGTAAATTTCAAGTACCTCTGAAGTCGTAGTGGGTTCCCTGATGGCGAGGGACACAGGTATTTTTGTGTGTGTGCATATCCTATTTACATGACATCGCTGTCAACACCGGCATTTTACTGCTGTTTGTTGATGTCTTGGCAAGTTTACGTTCAGTAATTTGCCATTGCTTTCTATACGACCAGCTACCATACCAACAGGTTAAAACCTTGCGCGACACGGTCTGCTGCCAAATAGTCACCGCTGTGTTTCGAACGCAAATAAGCGGAATTACAAACCGCGTCCGTAACGACTTTGCCACTGAGACCGGCACACTAGTAATAGGGAAAGCTAATCCGCACGCAAAATTCAATTCTTCTTCTTCTTCTTCTTCTTCTTCTTCTTCTTCTTCTTCTTCTTCTTCTTCTTCTTCTTCTTCTTCTTCTTCTTCTTCTTCTGCGTTCATCCGGAGTGTTTTTTTTTGGTTTCCAGATGTAATTGCGGTGTGTTGTTATGCACCTTTGGGACAAGACCCTTAGGCCAACACATCCGACTTTTGCGTGCGTTTTTATCCAGGTTAGCATTCCTGGGAAAATTCAGTCCAGCACTACTAGACGTAGTGTGTATGACTACGCTTGAGTTCAAAGCGAGCGAGCGAAAGAAAAATCAACCCGCACTTTAGTAATGGTAACCTGAAAGGCATGGTTCCCAGAAGAAGAGGTCAACCACATAAAAGAGTTCAAAATGCACGAGGATCGACTTCATTGCATGGGGTTTTATCCCATATGACTCGGTCTCTTTCCGCAGTGCGGCCTACTGATAGTGTTGCACAAAGCACGAGCTCCGTATCTCCAGCGACGACCTCCAGGAGTCTCCGAGAAATTTGCACTCATGAATCGAACGACACAGCCCGGAACCCAACCCAAACTTTCTGAGACTACCATAGACCGGCCAGCGAGAAGTTATAGAGGGAAATCTAAGAACGCATAGAGAACAGAATTACAGTCAATGGTGAATAATTTAGGGAGTGCACGGCGGGAACTGCAGGAAGTATCAAAACATATGGTGGCTTGACGAGAGTACGTTGAGAGCTTATACTTCGGTGGGGTTGAAGGACAGAAGAAGAAGCATACAGAATCGAACCTACGACCTTCGGAGCGCGAGACCATTTCACCAAGGAGTTTCTCTTAATTCGTGCTAATCTTTAGCAACTCCCATCTCTTCGCTTAAATATCAATAAAAAGAAGTAACTCGCTAGGACTGTGCTGTGCTAGGACCATAACATCCTATAGATTTGAGTATTCTATGACCATCATATCCTGTAGACTTAAGTGTTCTAGGACCATCATATCCTGTAGACTTAAGTGTTCTAGGACCATCACATTCTGTAGACTTAAGTGTTCTAGGACCATGACATTCTGTAGACTTGAGTGTTCTAGGACCATGACCTTCTGTAGACTTGAGTGTTCTAGGACCATCACATTCTGTAGACTTGAGTGTTCTAGGACCATGACCTTCTGTAGACTTGAGTGTTCTAGGACCATGACACCCTGTAGACTTGTGTGTTCTAGGACCATGACCTTCTGTAGACTTGAGTGTTCTAGGACCATGACCTTCTGTAGACTTGAGTGTTCTAGGACCATGACATTCTGTAGACTTCAGTGTTCTAGGACCATGACCTTCTGTAGACTTGAGTGTTCTAGGACCATCACAACCTGTAGACTTGAGTGTTCTAGGACCATCACAACCTGTAGATTTGAGTGTTCTAGGACCATCACATCCTGTAGACTTGAGTGTTCTAGGACCATCACACCCTGTAGACTTGAGTGTTCTAGGACCATCACACCCTGTAGACTTGAGTGTTCTAGGACCATCACAACCTGTAGACTTGAGTGTTCTAGGACCATCACACCCTATAGACTTGAGTGTTCTAGGACCATCACATCCTGTAGACTTGAGTGTTCTAGGACCATCACATCCTGTAGACTTGAGTGTTCTAGGACCATCACACCCTGTAGACTTGAGTGTTCTAGGACCATCACATCCTGTAGACTTGAGTGTTCTAGGACCATCACATCCTGTAGACTTGAGTGTTCTAGGACCATCACACCCTGTAGACTTGAGTGTTCTAGGACCATCACACCCTATAGACTTGAGTGTTCTAGGACCATCACATCCTGTAGACTTGAGTGTTCTAGGACCATCACACCCTATAGACTTGAGTGTTCTAGGACCATCACACCCTGTAGACTTGAGTGTTCTAGGACCATCACACCCTATAGACTTGAGTGTTCTAGGACCATCACATCCTGTAGACTTGAGTGTTCTAGGACCATCACATCCTGTAGACTTGAGTGTTCTAGGACCATCACATCCTGTAGACTTGAGTGTTCTAGGACCATCACACCCTATAGACTTGAGTGTTCTAGGACCTTCACACCCTGTAGACTTGAGTGTTCTAGGACCTTCACACCCTGTAGACTTGAGTGTTCTAGGACCATCACATCGTGTAGATTTGAGTATACATGGGAATATGTGCCCAATCACCCCCCCCCTCCCCCCCCCCCCCCCGTAGACAGCGGCGAGCCCAGGAATCAAATCCCCGGCTGACCCGCCCATGCAATTGTCAGCGCATCTCCCTATCTCTTACACTAACGCGGCCTTTATCCGTTTGCTTTGCTGGCAAGTAATTAATCTTGATCTGCAGCGAAAATACAACACTCAGAATGATTGATCTGTGTACTGATTCTGCTTGTGTCAGAATTTTAAAAACATGTTATGAGAAGAAATGGATTGGAGAACTTAGTGACAACTGGCAAGATCGAGGGGAACAGACCAAGAGGAAGACCGAGAGGAAAATACCTGGATGGCTTGGCCACATGGCATGGACGAGACAGGAACACTGAGCTGATCCACGACACTGGTGATCAAGTGAAATGGCGAGTCATGACCCCCCACGCTTTCCGGCATGGCACATGATTGATTGATTGATTGAGTTGGAAATAAGCCTGAAATTATTATTAGTCATTTTATGTTTGGAAAAAAAATATCGAGTTTAACCCTTAAAAAACAAAAAAGTTAGTTGCGTGTTTGCTCAGGCCATGGGGGAGTGCAGGGAAGGAACAGGTTGATAGGCTGGCAGGAAATGCACGTCTTGGCGGTAGAGTACCTATGAACAAGGGAGAGGTGGTCAGGCGTCTGCGGGATCGGGTGGAGATGGTGGGGGAACAGATTGAGAACTGGTATGTGGAAATAATGATATGGGGGAGAGGGGTGTCGTCAGAAGTTCTGGTAGAACCTCAAAACTGAGAGGAAAGATCAGGAGAACTTTTAATCAGATGCCGTTTGGGAAAGATTAGTTGTATGACTCTTCGCTGGCTGTTGAACGAGGGGACGGAGTGTGTATGTGAATGTCCTGAGTGCAGTGATGTCTATTCTTACCTCAATTCGACTCAACTCAGTTGCATGTTTCTTTTTTTTAAACAGAACTTCGCCTACAACCTCATCGATTATTCACTATTTGTGATTTTCTTGGCAATTTTACTGGACATATTCCAGCGAATCAAGAGCCGAGGAAGAGTCGCGGGTTTTGGTGAGCGTAATCTAGCCTAGGAATCAACATACAGCTGAAAGATGCTGGTGTTGACCGTAATATCCTGAAACAGGATGGAAACGCGGAAAAAAAAAAAAAAAAAAAACACATTGAGAAAACCTGATATTATAACCAGAATGTCCTTTCTCTGCCAATGCTTTCTGAGCTTCCGACGCTTGTACTGGTGTGAACATCAACGCGAAGCGATCTGATTCCGAATCACCTGCGGCTGGCTTCGAACCTGGGGTGTCGGGACTGTGAACTGCGTCACTACACCCAAGCCACAGCGCATTCATCCCTAATCGGTTATAATGTGGATATATATATATATATATATATATATATATATATATATATATATATATATATATATATATATATATATATATATATATATATATATGGGTCGTTCATTTGAAACCGGTTCCAATGGCTTTATTACAAAAAAATGAAAGAAACATTAACAGGTGTGGTAGAATTACACAAAGCATTCATTTTGAATGAATTATGCATCGTGGATTTGTCAGAAGAAGTCGCCGTAGGCATTCAGGCAAGCATCCCATTGCTTAGGAAGGCGGCGAATGCCGTCCGCAAAAAAAAAAAAAAGGATTGTGGTAGCTCACTGAACCAAGTGTTTACCGCTTTCATTACGTCGGCATCTGTGTGAAATCGCTGCCCTTTGAGAGCTTTCTTTAGAGGTCCGAACAAATGAAAATCACATGGTGACAAATCAGGACTATAGGCTGGATGTTGCAAAATTTTCCACTTCTTCCAAGCTAATGCTTCCTCCACAATCTTTGCAACCTGCGGACGAGCATTATCGTGCAACAAAATCACACCGCGAGAAAGCATGCCAGGTCGTTTATTCTTGATGGCTTTTTGCAGCTTGTCTAGTGTTTGCAAGTAGTGGGCAGAGTTGATGTTGACACCAGGTTCTTTAAAGTCGGCCAACAATAGCCCTTCATGGTAAAAAAAATGCGCTCGGCATAACCTTACCTGGGGAAACCTGTAAATTGGATTTTTTGGCTTTTGGTGATCCAGCATGCTTTCATTGCATGCTCTCTCTTTTTCTGCTCAGCTCAAAGTAGTGACACCATGATTCATCGCCTGCCACTATGCGGAAGAGAAATGCATCACCCTCCACTCTGTAACGCAGCAAGTGGTTCAAACACCATCCCATGAGTTCCTCTGTTTGGTGGTCGGTCAACATCCATGGTACCCACTGTGAACACACCTTCCGATATTGCAGTTTCTTACGAACGACCTTTTGAATTGTCCCAATTGACACATCAAATTCTTTCGCTAGCGAACATATGCTTCGACAATGGTACAACTGTACTGCTGCATCAAGTTGGCGTTGGGTTGTTTTTTTTCTGTTGCAACAATATGCGCTTGACCCGGCCGTCGAAGATCTGTCGTGAACTGACGTCCTTTCCGAAACATTCGTGCCCAGTCTGTCACTGTTGTCTTCGACACACATTTGTTACCGTACGCTGCCTGTATTCTTCGACGAATGTCCACTGGTCGACATCCTTCAAATGAAAGAAACTGAGTGACCCGCTCTTTGAGCTTTTTTGGGCGGATTTTGGATCAACCCGGCATTTTCTTAACGATCAGAAACAGAACCTATGCATCATGGGACGATAAGCACGTGTTTTTTGTTTATTTATTGGTCAGTACTTATCACTTGACTATGACTTGATAATTTTCAACGTACGCAATTACGCGTGGTGCGGCACGAACGGATTTCAAATTTACGCTCCTAATATATATATATATATATATATATATATATATATATATATATATATATATATATATATATATATATATATATATATATTTTAGCATATCCTTTTTACAGGACTTAGCTGTCAACACCAGCATCTTTCAGCTGTATGTTGATCTCTTGGCAAGATTACGCTCAGTAGTTTGCCATTGCTTTCTGAGCGGCCGGCTCACATACCTCGTAAGTTACCGATGCGATTCGAACCACTGCTGATTTGAACCGTCATCACGTTACCTGACGAGAGTATATGAGATTACCGAGAAAAGTCATAACCTCTAAGCCACGAAGCCGGCTCTATATATATAGATATATATATATATATATATATATATATATATATATATATATATATATATATATATATATATATAGAGTCTATTATATTTTCATAAGGGCTATAATGAGCCATTCCTGGTGTATGGGTGCGAATAATAGACAATTAGCAGATAAGTGAGGAATTATATGGTGGCTGCTTCGATGTGGTTTTATAGAAAAAAAGATGAGAAAACCATGGACAGATAGAAGAAAGACAGAAGAGAGAAGTTCACTCACAAGGAGAAATGGTAACTCGCTTCAGAAGAATACAGTTCACGTTCTTTGGGTATGCCATGAGAAGGGGAAAAATATCAGTATTGGAAATGATTGGAAGCCCAAGAGATAGAAGGTTGTGGACAGACATGATCACCAACGCCACACGGCGTGGATTATATGCAGAAGAAATCTATTATTCTGTCTGATACCGGACTTGTTATCTGCTTGTTCTAATCTTTTAGAAATTTGCGAGTAACATTAATGCTTTAACTTGTATTTAAGACAATGTGTGGTTTTATACCTTTTCTAGTAGAAGTAGCAGCATCAGCAGTAGCAGGAGCAGTAGTAGTAGTAGTAGTAGTAGCAGCAGCAGCAGTAGTAGTAGTAGGCAGCAGTAGGAGAGGAGGAGGAGAAGTAGTAGTAGCAGTAGTGCTGTTCCAACTTCACAGCAACGGGTCGTCCCATAATTGCTCCATTCCTGTGCCAGCGACAACCCACACGAAATACCCATCATTTGTCGCATGTGAACTCGTGAAGAAACCTGTAACCTCGACAAGACCACATCGCTGGAGCACCGACCACTGGACATTCTTCGTGTGAACTCCAGCTCATCGTCGAAGGAGGCAGCTGTTTGACCTTTTCTGCTCCAGATTATGTAGGTTAAATATTAATCCTTTCATGCTCAGTTCCTCTTCCTGTCTGTCATTTAGTTAGTATAAACACCGATTCGCAGTATCTCATTATTTGTGTTCTTACTCCGTTACTTTAACAGTTTCTCTCCTAAGCAGTTTTTTTTTGTGTATTGTAAACATGTTACGTAACGATAGCTGCACATTCCTGTCTAGTGGTGATTAAATAATATCATAAGCATGGACGTTCATCATCAATCATTGCAACGTCGTGTCGAGCAAAGTCCAAGTTTAAGGCCAGATTGACGTGTCATGCAGGTCTGTCACAGGGTCACGTTCGTCTAAAAACCGTTACTGCTGGGCAAGTGACACGATGTGGTCTGCGCTGTTTTGGTCAATACTTTAACACTAGAACCGTTACTACTAGACAATTTACACGATGTCGTCTGCGCTGTTTTGGTCAATACTTTAACCCTAGATAGTTTAGGCAGAAGTTATTACAATCTCATTGAATAATATCTCGCATTATAAAGGATCATCATTTGTCATGCCGATAAGCGTAGGCAGTCATGTTTCGCCATCTCACTCGATCATCAGAGTCGTGGGTCAGCTTTGTGTTCTTGCCTCGATTATGCCATGTGATCAAGCCAACCAGGTATTTCTCTGTGTTCTCCTTGTTCTTTCCCCCTCAGTCTTGCCAGTTATTCCCCGAGTTTTCTAGTTTATTTCTTCTCGTGCCTACAAAATATTGATTGTCTGCGTCTAATTTCGGCAATCAGTTTACGGTTTTCATGTGCTTCTTGTAAGACCTGCTCATTGTTTTTGTTTTTTCTGTCTATCCATGGTATTGTTTGCATTGTCATCAGAAACCACATGTCCACAGCCATTAGATGTTTTTCAGCGTGTCTGCTCATTGTCCACGCTTCACACTCACACAAAAACACAGGTTCTTTGTAGCATTTAAATACTCTGTTTCTCGATGCAAATGACATTTTTTTTATTGATCAGTATGTTTTCCATCTTGCTGTCCCCTATGGTCATGAATTCGAACCCTCATCTTGGGAGGGAGATGATTAAAATAATTGACCTGCGCTCCCAGGTCGAGCCAGCCTAAAACGGGTACCAGGTCATGTCTTGGGGAGTGAAGGCGGCCTGAGCGATACTGACCACATCACCGAGAGTTGATTGGTGTATATCAGTGGTTCTCAACACGTGGGAAATTTCCCTCACCCCTCCCCCAGGGAGGAATTTTAGGGTTTCTGGGGGTGGGGGTGGGGGGGGGGTGGAATGAAGATTATTTCAAAATAGCGTTAATACAAGAACCGATAACTTGATATTGTTTTCCCCTCCATGCTTTACGGTTCTGTACTTCTCGCCCTTGTGAAATTCGTTTCATAACGTAAGTGGACCCGCAAATCACGTTTTATGGAGACGTCTAGACTTGTTCTAGTATTTGTTATTAAATTTAGCTTCCATTTTTACGTATACTGTGTATGGGCGTAATAGGGAGGGGGTGAATTTAAAGGGAGGAAATAAGAAAGAGGGAATGACATTCTGAACACATGGTAAAGGGTGCATGGGCCAAAAATGGTTGAGAACCACTGGTCTATATAATACGGGGCCAGTACAGTAAGCCTGGACTTACCAAGGCGCGTAAAGAAGTTCTTGTCAATTTTTCCACAGGTTTAGTATTTCAACTATACATTCTTCAGCAAAGGGGAATAATTATTTGTCGCTCGCTTTGAACTCATTGCCCATAGATGACTGGTTTTGTCGTGTGGGTTAGCTTTCCCTATTGCCAGTGCGCCTCGCCATCAGGCGAACCCACTACGACTTCTTAGGTACTTGTAATTTACGTCCTCAAGTCAAGGACGTGAAGTCAACATTTTAGTCCGGCTGACCAGTGTAGGGGTTGAACCCTCTACCTCGATACCAGCTCACTGGAAGTTTAAGAGCGAGTGATCTTAAAACCATTCGGCTATGCTGGCCTCCAGGAAAGGGAAATAACAATTTCAGTACAAACAATTTCAATACATTTACCTGGACAACGGTAACAAGTAATACCAATTACTCTAATAAAGCCACATTTGTTTTGCAGTAAAAAAAAAATGACCGAAAATGCTAAAACTCATTTTGTAGATTTCACATAATTGCCATAATGTCTGCAAATTTGAACCGACTAAACCATTTTTTAACACCAGTATTCTCTTCACTTCCGGGTGTCAACTGAATCAGCCATTAGGACTGTATGTGACCTTTGACGCGTCGCTGTCCTGCACTGTGTCTCTTGGTAGGCCTGTGACACAGATTCTCAATCTCATTGGCTGAAGCTCAGCCTATGTGTAACAGGAGAAGTTACTATATGTGTTCCGGGAAAACTGGCCGAGTGGCTAAAACGCCAGGCTCCCAATAGGAAACCGGGTTAGAATCCTCGGTAAGGTGATGGACTTTTTTCTCCCTATTAGCCGGTCGGTTTTAATTCCTGAAGATCAAGATCTCCCTGTCCTAAAAACGCAGGGTACTGTGGACAGTATCTTGGAACGGTCATAACATCTTATTGGAGGTGCCTTGAAGAGATTAGAACAGGAATCACCTTGGCTAAGATGGCCTCTTGCAAGATTAAAAACATACTAACATCAATAAAAAGATGTCAATTGCAACGAGAAAAAGTGTGTTGAAGTGCTAAATAAAACCTGCACTTTTGTACGGATGTGAAACGTGGACAATGAGCAGACAAGCTGAAAAACATTTAATGGCGGTGGAGATTTGGCTTCTGAGGAAAATGCAAGGAATATCAATATCATGGACATACAGAAAAACCAATTAGCAAATCCTACAAGAAACAAATGAGAACAGTAAACTGATTAAAGAAATTAGACGTAGACAGTCAAAATTGTTTGGAAACATTATAAGAAGAAATAAATCAGAGAACTTAGTGACAACTGGCAAGATTGAGAGGAAAAGAACTGGCCTGGTCGAGTCAAGAATAAAGAGCTGATCCACTACTCTGGTTGCCGTGTGAGATAGCGAAACATGGCCTACCGCGCTTATCGCGCGTGACACACGATAATGATGATGATGATGAAGAAGATGATGATGATGAGTATGGGCAGTATGTGACAGATGACAGTCCACAGCACTAATTGTTCTTCTTATACTGCGACCAACATTTGCTATGCGTCTGTTCCATCATTGGCCACATAAAGGTTTATGCATACCATCCATTGTAGTGCGTAGATGTCCGCTTCCTAGTGCAGTGCCACGGAGGCCAACAGCTTCCGACTTCGACTGTTGAGGTTTCTTTATCTGGATTCCTTCCTGATCGTATTGACTGGTTTGTGGGCTCTTCCTGAAAATTCCACAAAGCAGTGGTGGTTTGGCATTCGGAGTGTCATTCACGTAGATGGATTTGCTTCCAGGGTTTATTAGATCCATCAGTCCAGTTTCTTTGCTCCTCCTCGGTAAGGCGTGGAGTTTTCTTTTTCTGTCGGTGGCAAAAAGAAAATTCTAACCTGCACAGTTCGCGGCGACTGCACTAGCCAGGCCGCCTTAATTCCTCAGCTCAAAACCCCCCTGCCATACACCTCAAGGTACTATATTAGCAGTAAATGACAGTGACATAAACAAAAAAAACATAGACTTGTCAGGGAATGTGTACATTTTGGACTGATTCTAATGATTTTTTCAAAGTCTGAGAAACCTAGTTCTGAGAGGTTAGCTACATCCCCCCCCCCCTCTCTCTCTCTCTCTCCCTCTCTCTCTCTCTCTCCCTCTCTCTCAATCTATCTCTCACTCACATAGTGTGTGTGTGAGTGAGTGTGTGTGTGTGCGCACGCGCGCGCATTAATAAGTCGTGCCAGCAAAATCCTCCTGCGAAGCAGCATGATGAGAATATAATGTAAGCTATAACATTAATTACATGATGAGAATATAATGTAAGCTATAACATTAATTACATGATGAGAATATAATGTAAGCTATAACATTAATTACATGATGAGAATATAATGTAAGCTATAACATTAATTACATGATGAGAATATAATGTAAGCTATAACATTAATTACATGATGAGAATATAATGTAAGCTATAACATTAATTACATGATGAGAATATAATGTAAGCTATAACATTAATTACATGATGAGAATATAATGTAAGCTATAACATTAATTACATGATGAGAATATAATGTAAGCTATAACATTAATTACATGATGAGAATATAATGTAAGCTATAACATTAATTACATGATGAGAATATAATGTAAGCTATAACATTAATTACATGATGAGAATATAATGTAAGCTATAACATTAATTACATGATGAGAATATAATGTAAGCTATAACATTAATTACATGATGAGAATATAATGTAAGCTATACCATTAATTACATGATGAGAATATAATGTAAGCTATAACATTAATTACATGATGAGAATATAATGTAAGCTATAACATTAATTACATGATGAGAATATAATGTAAGCTATAACATTAATTACATGATGAGAATATAATGTAAGCTATAACATTAATTACATGATGAGAATATAATGTAAGCTATAACATTAATTACATGATGAGAATATAATGTAAGCTATAACATTAATTACATGATGAGAATATAATGTAAGCTATAACATTAATTACATGATGAGAATATAATGTAAGCTATAACATTAATTACATGATGAGAATATAATGTAAGCTATAACATTAATTACATGATGAGAATATAATGTAAGCTATAACATTAATTACATGATGAGAATATAATGTAAGCTATAACATTAATTACATGATGAGAATATAATGTAAGCTATAACATTAATTACATGATGAGAATATAATGTAAGCTATAACATTAATTACATGATGAGAATATAATGTAAGCTATAACATTAATTACATGATGAGAATATAATGTAAGCTATAACATTAATTACATGATGAGAATATAATGTAAGCTATAACATTAATTACATGATGAGAATATAATGTAAGCTATAACATTAATTACATGATGAGAATATAATGTAAGCTATAACATTAATTACATGATGAGAATATAATGTAAGCTATAACATTAATTACATGATGAGAATATAATGTAAGCTATAACATTAATTACATGATGAGAATATAATGTAAGCTATAACATTAATTACATGATGAGAATATAATGTAAGCTATAACATTAATTACATGATGAGAATATAATGTAAGCTATAACATTAATTACATGATGAGAATATAATGTAAGCTATAACATTAATTACATGATGAGAATATAATGTAAGCTATAACATTAATTACATGATGAGAATATAATGTAAGCTATAACATTAATTACATGATGAGAATATAATGTAAGCTATAACATTAATTACATGATGAGAATATAATGTAAGCTATAACATTAATTACATGATGAGAATATAATGTAAGCTATAACATTAATTACATGATGAGAATATAATGTAAGCTATAACATTAATTACATGATGAGAATATAATGTAAGCTATAACATTAATTACATGATGAGAATATAATGTAAGCTATAACATTAATTACATGATGAGAATATAATGTAAGCTATAACATTAATTACATGATGAGAATATAATGTAAGCTATAACATTAATTACATGATGAGAATATAATGTAAGCTATAACATTAATTACATGATGAGAATATAATGTAAGCTATAACATTAATTACATGATGAGAATATAATGTAAGCTATAACATTAATTACATGATGAGAATATAATGTAAGCTATAACATTAATTACATGATGAGAATATAATGTAAGCTATAACATTAATTACATGATGAGAATATAATGTAAGCTATAACATTAATTACATGATGAGAATATAATGTAAGCTATAACATTAATTACATGATGAGAATATAATGTAAGCTATAACATTAATTACATGATGAGAATATAATGTAAGCTATAACATTAATTACATGATGAGAATATAATGTAAGCTATAACATTAATTACATGATGAGAATATAATGTAAGCTATAACATTAATTACATGATGAGAATATAATGTAAGCTATAACATTAATTACATGATGAGAATATAATGTAAGCTATAACATTAATTACATGATGAGAATATAATGTAAGCTATAACATTAATTACATGATGAGAATATAATGTAAGCTATAACATTAATTACATGATGAGAATATAATGTAAGCTATAACATTAATTACATGATGAGAATATAATGTAAGCTATAACATTAATTACATGATGAGAATATAATGTAAGCTATAACATTAATTACATGATGAGAATATAATGTAAGCTATAACATTAATTACATGATGAGAATATAATGTAAGCTATAACATTAATTACATGATGAGAATATAATGTAAGCTATAACATTAATTACATGATGAGAATATAATGTAAGCTATAACATTAATTACATGATGAGAATATAATGTAAGCTATAACATTAATTACATGATGAGAATATAATGTAAGCTATAACATTAATTACATGATGAGAATATAATGTAAGCTATAACATTAATTACATGATGAGAATATAATGTAAGCTATAACATTAATTACATGATGAGAATATAATGTAAGCTATAACATTAATTACATGATGAGAATATAATGTAAGCTATAACATTAATTACATGATGAGAATATAATGTAAGCTATAACATTAATTACATGATGAGAATATAATGTAAGCTATAACATTAATTACATGATGAGAATATAATGTAAGCTATAACATTAATTACATGATGAGAATATAATGTAAGCTATAACATTAATTACATGATGAGAATATAATGTAAGCTATAACATTAATTACATGATGAGAATATAATGTAAGCTATAACATTAATTACATGATGAGAATATAATGTAAGCTATAACATTAATTACATGATGAGAATATAATGTAAGCTATAACATTAATTACATGATGAGAATATAATGTAAGCTATAACATTAATTACATGATGAGAATATAATGTAAGCTATAACATTAATTACATGATGAGAATATAATGTAAGCTATAACATTAATTACATGAAGTACCGGCTAGTTTCGGGGAGGGCACAGAAGTCTGGGGACACGTCATCAACACCAGAACGACCTTTAAGAAATACAGGAAATACAATGTAGAACTTCACATTGGCTTTACAGGCTGCATTTGTGTACATTTGTATGGGAGCTAAGGCGGTTTCAAGAGTTTAATTGATTCAACAACTTGTAGAGTTTCCCATTGAATGCCATGAGTCATTCATGCCATGACCCATTTATATTTAACTGCAAGAAAACTTGAGAACCGCTGCTCGGTGACTAAGCGACGAGCCACTTCAATATGTAAACAGGACATCAACACTTTCAGAACGAGGCGATGACAGGTGGCAGAGGGCATAGGTCAGCTCAGTCGGAACTAAACTGCCCAGAGACAAACAGGCTATGTGTCAATTCAAAACAAAACGACACAATCCGACGGCCTTCCCCCTTCCTCTGTCTGAGACTGTTGTCAAAATATGTGACGTTGTGATGCACATGGGGACCTGTGTTAGACATGCATTCTCGTAGCAATGGCCACATCCCTTATAGTTATGTTAAAGGTATAGTCCTCTTAAGGTGGGTACGGGATGTCAGGCATTGGTAGTACCTTTGGTTTAGGATGACTGTCACGCTCTTTTCAGAGCCCATCCCCCACTGGTCCAAGCCTGACATCCAGCTCACGCTTGTGGCTCCTAGTAGTAGTTGTCAGCATCCCCCTCCCCCCCGGGCAACAGCTGTGACAGGCAGGCTAAACCTGGCGTGGGTAGCCGATTTTGTGTTAAACCAATCAGTGAATTAGGGTATGCTTACCCAGCATGTGAAGACAGGATTCGGTAGAATGCGAGGAAGAAATCATTGTTGATTCAACGGGCAAGACGGCGTTTACCTGCAAAGCGTTGTGGAACGTAATGAGCACGGCAAGGCACGTAGAGCGCCCGGTCATCCACTGCACCTGTAATCGTCTCCAGTCGTCTTGACTTGTCCTGTCACTGGATTCAGATGGACTCAGGCGAGAGAGTGAGGTCGACGAATTGCGCAACTCTTCCTCACTGTAATTCAGTTCATTGCGCTCGCAAGTCATTCCTCATACAACTTCAACCCCACTGGACGAAATGATGGTCATCATCACTCTTAAAGGACCAACATCATCATCATTATCAATCCTCTTATTCATTATGTCTGTCTGTCTGTTTGTCTGTCTGTCTGTCTGTCTGTCTGTCTGTCTGTCTGTCTGTTTATGTATAAATGTAACTGTGCATGTCTGTATGATTGTCTGTCCGTCGTACTGTGTATTTCTGTGAACCAACCAACAACAAATACCTGAACTGTCCCCCCCCCCCACACACACACGCACGCACGCGCACACACACACACACACACACACACACACACACACACACGACTGGAGTTGGCGATCATGCTTCTCTATAAATTGCGATCTCCGACTGCATGGATCAGTTCGTATGTTGAATGACTCCCTTCCATGCCATGACACAAGACTCCAAAATTTTCTTAAGCTGTCTCTGTCTATCTTTCCACAAAACTTTCCAGCTGGCAGGACATGTTCCAGTTTTTGTCGTCTCATAATGTGGTCATAAATTATGACTGCCCCTTTCTGATGTTTGTGATAAGTTGTCCAGATTGCTCACTTTGGCTGTCCGCGGAATTTTTAGTATTCCTCTTTGAGAAGACGTGAATTAGTTGGTGGGGTAGCTATCTCTATAAAATACCTCGAAAACTCTATGACGACAGGCCACCACACAAGAACCAAACATACTGAGAAGCAGAGAGAGGAGAAAGACATCAGTGTCGGAAACACCGACAAGCAAGTGGGTTGTCAAGCGTATCCAAGTGGAGTTATCAGACGAAGAAATCCTGAAGCAGCTACGAGATTAGAACCTCCACATCAGATTTTTGAAGGCTGAGCGGCTCCTCGCCTACTCCAAAATTCCTACAACCTTGGCGGTGGTGACGACAGAGGGCAGGGAGATGCCGAACACAATCTCAATCAACAAGAAAATGCAACAACCAGAGAGATTCATCCCAAGCGTCAATCAATGTTCAGCATGTCGCAGTAAGACGGAAATCTGCCGGTACTGCGCCGATCACACGCCTTCAAAGAGTGTCCGCTGGCCAAACTTGACACGGACTTCCGAGCATCTAACAGCAAAAGAAAATGCGCCAACTGCCTGGGCAAGCACGGAGCAAGATACTTGGTTTTTTTTTTTTTTTAACGTTTATTTCATACAAATCAATGTATATTTACAAGGTGTAATGTGTGTTTCTTTTGTTTGTGTATATTACAGAGCGTTGCCGTTTGTTAGTGTTAGGTGTCCGTACCTCCAAAGACACAGAGACGTGTTAAAGATCGCCATTAACACCAAGGCGCCATATAAGGAAGCAATGCGGAGGTGCGAGACAGCCACGGGCATCTCGCAAGATGAAAGAGCACAACTACAAAGCCAGATCGACGAGTTAAAGAAACAAGTCAAGCTGCTGCAAACACCGGCACCGATCAGCGACATTGTGAGGCTGCTTGCTGAAATAAAGGAGATCCAACAAAATATCAAGCAAGAAGTGGAAAATATGACCGAGATGAAGAAGGAAAACGAAGAAATGCTGCGCACCATTAAAGCGGAGAGAGAGCTGCTGAAAGCTGAAATGAAATTAATCCACAAAAAATAAAACAGAAGCCATACAGGAGAACACAGACAAGCCGCAAGTCGAAACCAAACAAAAGACCAAACCGAAACAGCAAGATAAAGACAGCAGCCCAACCAAGACGGCAGAGAAACTCAAGGGGAAAGGAATATCTCGCCAGACTTCTGAAGAACACCAAGACGAGTACCCTGATGACGGCATGGAGTGGCCCGAACTGACCCGGGAGGAATTGGAGGAGTGCATAGAAGCAGAAAAGAAACGGGCAATTCAAGAGGGACTCAGGCGCGAGGAATTACAGAAGGCGGTGGGAAGAAAAAGAAAAGAAGAAGCCCAAGAAACTCAGGGGGAAACCGACAGAATACCCTGAAATACACTATGACTATGATACCGGCATCGAGTATTATATAGATGACGGAGAGATTGTCTCATGGCTGACCACAGAGGAAGCAATCGAAACACAGTAAGAACTTAAACGCGAAAGTGAAAAAAGCGCAAGGAGATAAATAACATAGAAAAGCTTCTACGGGCATTACACAGAAATGGAGACAAAAATACTAAATAAAAAGTCCTTATAAGGACTGCAACTAGTCAAGCCAAACAAGCCAGAAGCCTTCACTACCAAAAGAAACCACTAGAGACGGGAACAAAGGACAGCCGCCACCACCCCCCCCCATCTGACGTCATAGACACAAAAGCCGATATATAACCAGTCCGGACCATGACCAACTCGTAAGAGCGCACAAAACAAGAATCAGGATGAATTGACCCGGATTATTACTCACGGATTATTAATTCGGATTTTTTTTTAATTCGGAATTATCCCGGATTATTAATCACGGATCTCAACAATAACCGACGCTGAGGCAGCAGGTTTCTTCTTCTTCTTCTTTTCGTTCATCCGGAGTGTTTTTTCAGATGTGATTGCGGTGTGTCTGTTATGCGCCTTTGGGCCGAAACCCGTAGGCCAACACATCCGACTATGGCGTGCTTTTTTAACCAGGTAGCATTCCTGGGAGACTCTCACTTTTGTGGTGCCATCTACAACCCAGATGGCCAAAGTTGAACGGTCGAAGACAACGGTCATCCCTCAAAGAAAGGCAGGGACAGTCCATAGCATTTTCCGCCATTCAAGGCTGCTTCCATAGTTGCAGGGCCGACACATAGCGCCCTGGTTCTGGGCTCACCGAGGGCTCACGTCCTGCTCATGGCTGCTTTAAATCCTCACTTCATTATATTGGTCATTTCGTTTGCCCCGGGCCATTCCCGCACAAACCAGACAGGGTTGCAGACGGTATCCACTCAGCGAGTTTTCGGACATGTGCTTGTCGTTGCGCCCGTCAGAGCTGTTCCAGGCACGACAGACATTCGGAAAACTACCTAGTCAGAGCTGTTCCGAACAAGAGCGGCATTCGGAAACTAGGTAGTCAGAGCTGTTCCTAGCACGAGAGACATTCGGACGAGACATTTCACTCGGACGTAGTTGCGTAGTGTCAATTTTTAGTTTGCCACCCGTAGGGCGACACTTCCGACTTCCGGCGGGCATTTTTTTAATGAGGTTAGCCTTCCTCTGGTTTCGAGGCACGTTAGACTGTTGTGATGTCGCCAACATCTCAGCTGGTCAAGATAGAACGATCAACGACATCGCGGTCGGCCCTCAAGGGAAGGCAGGGACAAACCATGGGCATTCCCTCGCTATCCAAGGAGGCTTCCATAATTGCAGAGCCGGCACATATTGCTCTGAAACTGGGCTCACCCGAGGAGTTGCCACGTCCTGCTCATGGCTGCTTTAGTTCCTCACTTCCATGTGTTGGGAATCTCGCTTGCCACTGATCGCTCAAGCACACACCAGGAGCGGTCAGACTGCGAGCGACATCCACTCGGTAGCTTTTATTTTTGACTTCAGACCACGCAAAAGGTTCGCTCGCCGTGCGTTCCATTTCGCGTCATTGAGACGTTCTTCCACTTTTGTCTACACTCTCTATGAGTTAGATACAGACAGTTTTCGTAACCATTTCCTTCGACTGGGGCACTTTTCTGACTTTTTGTACTCGCTCACGAGGTAGGCTACATGTGCTGCCGGCTCAGCACCTTACCTTAGTGCAGCAGTGACCGAGAAACGGCCTGGCCCTCTCATCCGGGAATCTCTCATATTCCCCAGCTGAGAGCCTTCGAACATGTATCAGACCTGAGCATGTAGCTTGCTCAGTATCACGCCTCTATTTTTCGGTAGGAGGGTATTGGCCCGGCTCTCAGATCTGAGGGTTTGTGGCTTAGGGGCGTTCAGCCACAGCCCTCGACAGGGAGCTTTAAGAGTTTTGTCCGGACCAAGAACTTCTGCCTTCGTGCACCTGATTTAAATTTTTGACTGTTATCCTCAGTCTAACCTGCAGAGCAGCAGGTTGTGTCTCTCTTAGTCTGGTCCCTATCCCATAAGCTGTCCGATATGTAGTTTTTCATCCATCGGCAAGCAAATGGGGTCGATGGGACACGCAAGCTCCCCCACCACGTCAAGGTGGAGACACATCGGGGGAGAGGCAGCAGGTTTAACGAGACCGAATTTGGAATTTTTGTTTTGAAAGTTGGATTTGGAATTATGACGTTTTCATCGATGGGTAAGAGGTGCCATACATAACCACCTCCCCCCCCCCCACCCCCTTTCCTTGTCGTATAAGACAAATCTTGTGGAGTCAACCATACACAAACCGGCGGAGGTCAAGGGATAACCATCGATATATTTTTCTAAGATTATATATATATAATTTGACTTAGACACTCACACTTCAGACATAAACAAATGGGGAAATTCACTTTTCGTCCGTTCTAGCCATCTTGACTAGAGCTAGACAAAACAAAGATTCTTACAGATACAAAGTAGCATTTCGACGTCTTTTTTCAACGCAAAAGACAAAATACGTAATAGCTAAGTGAACTAAAATGTTACAGTTTATTAGTGATTTAAATGTCTTGACTGAACAAAATGAAAGCTAAGTAATTTTGTTTGCGAATCTACAACCATGGTCAGGCTACGAGAATAGCAAGTTAAAAGAGGTGTGGCCAAACAAGAACACTACGCAGGACGCCAAAGAAGATTAATAAACCAACACAGAACTGGTGTCGTTAGCCGCTACACGCTGAGGGATTTGCTGAGGAGGGAATCCGAGCACTTATGGACTGAATGGTTCGATGTGCAATGAGGATGATCTGTCGACTAACTAACTAACTAACTAACTAACTAACTAACTAACTAACTAATTAACTAACTAATTAACCAACTATATATATATATATATATATATATATATATATATATATATATATATATATATATATATATATATATATAGTTGGTTAATTAGTTTGGGTAATTAGTTCAGCCTGTGTTCCTTACCAGTGAGAAGTCCTGATCGTTCGGGTCCCATCGATTGACGGACGTCGGCCGAGCGATTGGGCAATCTTGAGCATAGCCTACGATGGGTAGCGTTGTGATGTTCTGTTGTGATAATTTGGTGTGTCCAGTGTGTGCCGCGTGGTTACACGCCCGCTTCACGCGCGTGATCCGGGACTGTTTCCGGATCCGGTCAGGGATATGCACTACTGACGAGCTCAAATGAGGGCGAAACTCGAGTATAGTGCTTCCATATTGACGTGGATAGGCCTTAGGTTCATACCAGAATGCGATCGGCGTTGCCAGTAGTGGATTGTGCTCAATATTTAAATTTCAAATCCCGAAACAACCACATAATCAATTGATTATTGCTCACTGGATTTAGGAGGCCTGGTGTTCCTTGCCAGTGAGAAGTCCTGATCGTTCGGGTCCCATCGATTGACGGACGTCGGTCGCGGCGATTGGGCAATCTTGAGCATAGCCTACGATGGGTAGCGTTGTGATGTTCTGTTGTGATAATTTGGTGTGTCCAGTGTGTGCCGCGTGGTTACACACCCGCTTCATACGCTTGATCCGGGACTGTTTCTGGATCCGGTCAAGGATATGCACTACTGACGAGCTCAAATGAGATCGAAACTCGAGTATAGTGCTTCCATATTGACGTGGATAGGCCTTAGGTTCATACCAGAATGCGATCGGCGTTGCCAGTAGTGGTTTGTGCTCAATATTTAAATTTCAAATCCCGAAACAACCACATAATCAATTACGTATTTTGTCTTTTGCGTTAAAAAAAAGACGTCGAAATGCTACTTTGTATCTGTAAGAATCTTTGTTTTGTCTAGCTCAAGTCAAGATGGCTAGACACGTTTCGTCCGTTAGGATGAAAAGTGAATTTCCCCATTTGTTTATGTCTGAAGTGTGAGTGTCTAAGTCAAATGGGGTTCGAACCGTGCAACGAAGTTCGTGCGCTCGCGATCAGATTTCCTTCAACGTATTATCGGGGCCCAGCGGCGACAATTAAGCCTAACATGACGACCACATCTGGAGGCATCTCGGGAGAAAGAGGGACCTCGTCGACCAACACAGAGCTAGGTCTGTTTTCCGTCGGACGCTAATGCATATATTAGGGGGAGATCTGTGCGTCTATCGACTTGTCCGGAGTGTAAGGATGATACCTCAACATATAATAGATATGCTACCAATGCCAAACCTGGACAATGACAGAAAAAGAGAAAAGAAAAATCACAACAGAAATGAGATTCCTGAGAAGAATACTCAACGTATCAAGAAGAGATAAGATCAGAAATGAAGAAATCAGGATTAAAGTGGGGGTTAAAGCAGCACTAGATTTTATTAGAAAGCAGCAAGTCAAATGGTTTGGCCATGCAAGTAGGTTACCAGTCACAGCATGCCACAACAAGCAATGATGTACAGACCAGATGGAAACAGAGGAAGAGGCCGACCACGTAAACGTTGGACGGTGGGAATAGCAGAGTCCATGGGAATATCGATATATGAAGCCCATTATCGGGCACTCTCACGATGTTTATACTTCACCTCGACACCGCAAGGTACAAGAGGAACATGATGAGATGAGAGATGAGATAATAGATATTCAAAACAATATATCCCTTAGTGATAGTAAGCACAGAAGCCACAATCAATATGTTGCCCGATTTATTGCCTGGCATAGTTCGCTGCATCTCGTCACGTGTATACTGCAGATTTGCATATATAAAGTGAATAAATGAATAATAATAATTAAGCTGAACCAATTAAAACACGCCGGTCTCTCTGGCCGAGGGGTTACAACACTTTCTCCGTAATCCCGTTTATCACGCAGAGTCTCGTTGCGGGCGAGAGCTGGAAGCGGTTCGACCCCCGCTGGTGACTTGCGGGATAACTGAGCCGGCCGCTCAGAAAGCAATGGCAAACTACTGAGCGTAATCTTGCCAAGAGATCAACAGACAGCTGACAGATGCTGCTGTTGACAGCTAAGTCCTGTAAAGGATACGCAAAAAAAAAAAAAATTAAAACACATAGTCACAGGTATTGTTCAAATGTGGAACATCGGTTACACCCGCCATAATTTCAAATTTAGAACATCTATCTGTTTACACATAACTGGCTGGAACCGACCAATTGCTAACGCCTGACTATATGTGAGCAATCGTTTATTGTTCGTCGAATACAGTTTACAAAAGGCTTTTCTTTGCTCACGCTAAGACCGTATTTTGTTAGTTGCTGAGAAATCGACGATGACGGCATTATTGCTTTTGGACTGCATGGGGATTCCTGAAGTCAAGATAACAGATCTAGTCATAATTTGCGTTCATTCATTTTCGGTATCAGCTTCCAAAGAGTCATCCATGCCATATTTTCGACAAGCATGTATATGCTCGTTGTCTATTCGCCAACCTCTTTATGAAACATAAATAATTATAACACATACCGAACATTTGACTGCAGGCAGCGCCAGGGGAAGGTAAGTGTGTATATGTCAACAAGTTCAGGGGAGTTAACCAAGGTTTATTGTATGCAAGTATGGTCGCGTAGCGTGGGAACCCAAGGTTAACCTACTTTTGTAAATGGCACAATAGGACAGGGCTTTCAATGATTTGAATGTGTGGTGTTTCTCTCTCTCTCTCTCTCTCTCTCTCTCTCTCTCTCTCTCTCTCTCTCTCTCTCTCTCTATTTCTCTCTCTGTCTCCCTCTGTCTTTCCCTCTGTCTTTCTCTCTCTGTCTCTCTCTCTGTCTCTCTCTCTCTTCTCTTTCTCTATCTCTCACTATCTCTCGCTATCTCTTTCCATCTGTCTCTACCCCCCCCCCCTCTCTCTCTCTCTCTCATATAGCAGTTCCTTTGCAGAACGTCGCTCTCATCACGGCGTGACAAAAAACCTCTCGATCTCTGGCCATTCCTCCTGATTCATGCACCCTCATGCCCAAGGTGTCTGCCATGTCCTGTTTCCATCTTCATGCTGGTCTACCCCTGCCTCCTCTCCCAGGTGCCACGCCTTCCATCTCTGTTCTCCTCAGCCGGTGTGACGATTAATATGGCTGAAGTTAGACTGGTGTTACAAGCTGAGAAATAGAGACAGTCTAATTCAGTGGTTCTCAGCCAGTGGGGAATTCCCATCAAGGGGGAATTTTAGGGTTTCCAATGGGGGGGGGGGGGGGGGGGGAAATGAAGATTATTTCAAGATCGCGTTAACACAAGAACCGATTACTTGATATTGTTTTTCCCTTCATACTTTACGGTTCTGTAAGTCTCATCGTTTCTAAAATTCATATTATAAAGTAAGTAGACCCACAAATCACGTTTTATGTGAACGTCTAGACGTGTTTTAGTATGTGCTTCCATTATTACGTATACTGTGTAGGCGCAGGAGCGGGAGGGGGGGGGGTAGGTAGGAAATACGAAAGGGGGGGGGGGGATTACGTTGTGAAAATATGTTGAAGGGGGACACATGCCAAATTTTTAGGTAGGAAATACGAAAGGGGAATAATGACGTTCTGAAAATATGGTGAAGGAGGGGAACGGGCCAAAAAAGGTTGAGAACCACTGGTCTAATTGATCATATCTGCCTAGTCCAAACACGTGCTACTACTTCTAGTACAGGGTGTATTTTTAATGACCGTGCAGTGTTTGAAAATATTGCCGGTCCAAGTTTTGTATTTACCTATTATGTTGCCTGAACTTTACAGAGGGTGAATACAAAACTTGGACCGGCAATATTTTCAAATACTGCACAGTCATTAAAAATACACCCTATAGTTGCCACTACTGGGGAGTTTACTGGACTGATTGTGCGTGTTGATTAGCTTTCCCTAATACCAGTGTCCCTCGCCATCTGACGAACCCACTCTAACTTCTGAGGTACTTGTAATTTACGTACCTAGGTCAAGGGCGAGAAGTCAACATGTTAGTCCAACTGACTAGTGTTGGGGTTGAACCCGCTACCTCGCCATCAGAATACGGGAGGGTTAAGAGCGAGAGCTCATATCAGTTCAATCTTAATTGTACTTACTAGCAGATGGTGTTCACCTCACGGTGAGTGGCCGCCATATCCCAAGGGATAGACCAGGATCCTATCTGGTTCCCATCTCCTTACTTAGCTCATGTATGGCTCCACGAATACCGCTTGTGTACGGCGGTGGCCACACCACGAGCAACAGTCTTGGCTGACTGGCTAAACTACATGAGTGAAGTAGGGGTAATATCCTACTAAGGGAATGTCCATCCCTTAGTACACCAAGGCCTAGACGGTGGAGAAGGCGGATGAATCTAAATAGATCAACGGCTTCGAAAGCGAAACAGCAGAGTGTGTGGCACACATGAGGCGTGTTCAGGAAACGATAGTGAACATGGCTGGCCATCGTGGAAGAGACTGGGACTTCACCATGTAATATCCCAAAGAGAACAATGGTAATTGAACAACAAGAAAAAGCGATACGGATAATTCTTGGCCCCCTGAAGATGAGCCTGTTGTAAATATTCACAGGGAAGAGACAACTCCTATAGTGAATAAAAAAAGTGCATAATGACGAATGCATCCCAAATTTTTTTGAAAGGGTGCATTCTGACAAAACCTACCTGAAAAGTAGAAGGAGAAGTCTAAGAATTGGTACGTGGAAGGTACGCACCTTATAGCAAGCAGGGAAGTTATTGCAGAGGCAAAAAACATGAATTTAGATATCTTAGGCTTATCTGAACCAAGATGGACAGATACAAGGTATATAAGGAGAGAAGATTACGTATTCATTAATTCAGGAGGAGATCATCACGAAAGAGGAGAAGGAAGTTTAGTAAAACGAGATTTATAGAAAAATATTAGTGGATTCTGGACTCATAAAGATAGGATGATACTTCTCAAAATTAAGACATAGTAATTCTTCAGATGTATGCTCCAACAACTGATTATAGTGATGAACAGCTAGAAGAATACTTTGAAGACCTACAACAAACACTGAAAGTTGTAAAATCATCAGAGGTCCTAATTGTCATGGGAGACATGATCGCAAAAGTTGGAAAAATTAAATATAAGCAGATTGTAGAGCAGTATGGTATGGGAAACAGAAACGACAGAAGAGACCGGCTGATACAGTTCTGTGAAGAAAACAATCTTATTGTTTGCAACACATTTTTCCAAAATAACCCTAGGAAACTGTATACGTGGAAAAGCCCTGGAGAATATCAAGAAACCAAATTGACTACATTATGATTAGAAATAAATTTTAAAACAATGTTAAAAATGCCAAAACATACCCTGGTGCTGATGTCAACTCTGACCTTAATCCTGTAGTCTTAAAATTACAAATAAAACTTAAAAACCCAGGAATAAGGAAATCGAAGACACATCAAGTAGATGTATCGGCTTTGAAACAACCAGAAATAAGTCAACTATATCTGGTTGAAGTCAAAAATAGATATGATGGGCTAATCATTGAACAAAATTTGGTGGAACTGCAGTAAAGTTGTGAAAATGTAAATAATATAAAATGACACAACACGCATCCTCGGATTCCGAGGTAAGTAGGAATATTTTTTCATTTTTTTTTTCATTTTCTCTTCATTGAGAGTGGAAAAGAAGAAGTAACAAAGACATTTATGATCTGTTTAAGTCCCCGCTAATCACTGGTATCATGAAGGCTAATAGACTACAATGGCTGGGGCATATAGAAAGAATGGAAGATAATAGGGAAACAAAACTCGCTTACACTCAGGAAATAAATGACCGTCGACCCCGAGGTAGACCAAGAAGGCGGTGGAGAGATAATACATGTACAGACCTACAAGCACTTGGAATCAACGACTGGCAAGAGAAGGTCCACCAGAGAGACGAATGGAGACGGATTGTATTTGCAGCAAAGAACCTCAATGGCTCGGAACGCTGAAGAAGAAGAAGAAGAAGAAGATTTTCTCTTCATTGTTTTCATTTTTTTAAATCATTTTATTCTTCTCATCCCGTCGTATAGCCTCAAGTTAGTTACCGGAGCGTCCTCTCCGTGACTATATGTTGTGTTTTGTGTATCTATTTGTTTGCTGATGAAGGCTAGTCGCCGCAACGTTTTGTGTGTGTCGTAATTCTGTTATGTAAAGCTGCTTTACTTTGTGTCAATTTATATTGTAATCAGTGAAAGTATGGAACAATATAGGTGTGAAAATCCCGAGGATAAAATTAATACAAAATGGGAAAGTGTGAAAACCAGTATATAGATTGCAAATACCACCTTGCCAGTGAAGATAAATAAGAAAAAACAATTATGGATAACCGATAATATCTTGAGTAAAATGTCTCAAAGAAAGAAAGCAAAGAGCACTCCAGAGTATATAGTAATAGATGGAGAAATACGTCACATGTGCAAAGTTGCCAAAGAAGAACGGCTGCAGAAACATTGCAAAGAAATACTCCTCAAATAGAGGATCTGGAAATAAAACACAATTTGAAAGAATTACATGAACATATAAAAAGATTTACAAAGAAGAAAAATAATATAACAGGAAACGGTTGTATCAGAGGAAACAATGTAGAAATTATAATTAATAACACTGACATAATAAAAAGGTGGACAGACTACACAGAAGATTTATTCTGGGACAACAGGGTCAATAGACCAACATCGTATAATACTAAAGATGGACCAAAAATATTAACGGCTGAAGTAGAAAAGGCTATTAAAAAGATGAAAGAAGGAAAAGGCTGCAGGTCCTGACAAGATAACAACAGAGATGATAAAATCCTTATCCAGCTTTGGCATTTAAACTATCACAGAATTATGTAATGATGTATATAATACTGGGTACATCCCCAAGGCTTTGAAAACATCCAATTTCATCACACTACCGAAGAAGCCAAGAGCTGTTGATTGTGAAGATTACAGAACTATTAACTTAATGAGCCACATAACTAAGATACTACTCAATGTCGTACAAGAAAGAATTCAACATTAAATATATGTGGAAGTAGCTGAAGAACAATTTGGGTTCCGCAAAATCAGCGGCACCAGAGAAGCAATTATCTGTTTGAGGATGTTAACTGTAAAATATATAGAAGTTAAAAAAGTGTATATGTTTGTTTTATAGACTACAAGAAAGCTTTTGATAGAGTACAACATGAACGACTAATTAATTACGTTCCTTCAAGATATAGGAGTAGACGGAAAGGACATCAGACTTATTAGTAACTTGCACTGGGCATAAGTGGCGTCTATTAGATGCGGTAATAACTATTCGTCGCCTATAGAGATAAAACGAGGCGTACGGCAGGGATGTGTACTGACCCCAAGCCTCTTCAACTTATACACAGAAAGAATTTTTAAACAAGTTGAAATGTCTGGACTTAACATCAATGGAAGAATCATAAACAATCTTAGGTATGCTGACGATACCGTATTACTAGCATAAAGTGAGAAAAAGTTGCAAGACCTAGTGGAACATGTAAACAGGCACAGTGCAGAATGTGGCTTAGATATTAACATCCAAAAAACAAAAACTATGATAATTAGCAGTGAAAAGAAAAGGTCATCAATGAACATCACAGAAAACGGGCAGATACTAGAACAAGTAACAAGTTTCTCTTATCTTGGACATATAATAACAGATGATGGCATAAGTGAAATGGAAATTCAAAAGAGAAAGGAATGGCCAAAAAAGCTTTCAACGGCATGAAATCAGTATTAACATCTAGAGAGATTAATAACGCATTAAAAATGAGAATTGTCAAATGCTACGTATATTCAACGCTACTGTTAGTTAGTTAGTTAGTTAGTTAGTTAGTTAGTTAGTTAGTCGACAGAACATCCTCATTGCACATCGAACCATTCAGTCCATAAGTGCTCGGATCCCTTCCTCAGCAAATCCCGCAGCGTGTAGCGGCTAACGACACCAGTTCTGTGTTGGTTTATCAATATTCTTTGGCTTCCTGCTTAGTGTTCTTGTTTGGCCACACCTCTTTTAATTTGCAGTTCTTGCAGTCTGACCATGGTTGTATATTCACAGTCATCACTTGGTTCTCGCAACAGTCTTACTTCTCGTAGAGCATTCAGAATGTCAGTCTGGTCCATGGGGCGTCCGCCCTCCACAGTAGCCATACCTGCGAGCTTGTCAGCCCGCTCATTACCTTGTACTCCCGCATGCCCTGGCACGAAGATGAAACTAATGTTGTTTGCCAGCCGAGACCGCTCCAGAGACAGCAACCACTCTCTTCGGATCCACACCGTCTCTATCCTTTTGAGCATGCTCATTGTGTCGCTAAGGAAACATGCCCTAAAGAATGTCTGTGTCTCGAGCCATGTTATTGCTTTAATTACTGCCATGACTTCCATAGTCAAGCTACTTGTGGTCTCAGCAAAAGCACCAGAGTCCTCCTTCACAATTCTCCCTCCGGCCTGAGCAGTAAAGGCCCATGAGCTTCTCACATGTCGGACGACCGACCCATCTGTGTATATGACAGCATCACCGTCTAACGAATTCTCGGAAATCAAAGCTTGTACTTCAGCCTCCACAGCAGCCGGATTTTCTTGTCTGCATTTTCTGTCTAGTTGGATGCAGATTGAAAGAGACGTACATAAATCTGTTGGCACTTGTACCCACTCCTCACCAGGTTCTAAGTCTTCAAGTGAACATACCTGTTGAAGAATATCCTCAGCTTGACCCATCCACGATCTTCATCTTTTTAACCTGCTGCCCTTCACCTTCCTAATTTCACTTTTCAATGGATGTTGTGTGTTTGCGTTAACTCTGAGGTAGGCACGTACTCTGCAAATTTGTATTCTGTCTTAAGTGGTTGGAAAATCAAGAAGGTAGCGCATCGCCCTGCATGCTGTATCTCTTGTACATCCAAGAATAATGCGCATGGCTTCGTTCTTTAACCTTTCCATCCTTTCTATCTGCTTGCGGCTGAGAGTCAGGATCGCCATCGCATACTCAAAAACAGACATGACCAGCCCTTCGTACAGTAGACATAGATGGCGCTGCTCACAGTTTGCTGCCGCCATCACCCGCATCGCAGCCAAACCCCGCTTGGCCTTTGTTATCACCTGGTCGATGTGCTCGTTATAAGGAAGGCTTTGATAAAAACGTATCCCCATGTAGTTCAATGCCTGCGTTCTTTCAACAGTCTCTGAACACAGCTTTATAGTTGGTGTTGGAGTGTTGACAATATGATTATTAAAACACGCATCAAACGGCTAGCGCTTTAGACACATTCAACCAAGACAGGATTCAGCTAAGTAACCTCTGTATTTTCTATGTAGTGATTATTTTATTAGTTTGGTGTCTGTGTTGTTTTGTTCTGTGCTGACGAAGGCTTTGGCCGCAACGTCCATTTTGTTTCTTGTAATCGTTTTCTAGTAAAGCTCACAATCTACTTATCGTATTTTGGTAATTCATTCGATTATTAAAAGATATGGAATAGAGAGAAGAAGCAGCGGCTGCAGCAGGATATAACAATATGAAATGGAAACAAATAGGTATTTTAAACTCCTGCGAGAAAAAACGAACTAAACATCAACAAACGTTGCACATACCTTACAAGGAGATCCACGTGTCGCGAAATACAGGTGAAAAATCCGAAATCAGAAGCACTCAATAAATATAAAAATGAATAATAAAATAAGATAAAATACACACGAACACATACAATACGACACACAGACGTTTCGATTCTCAGAATCTTTGTCAATGACAACACAGCTAACAGCGAGATACAGCAAACGAAAGACCACAATACACTAACACACGATCTATAACTTAGCCACGTGAGGCCGGAAAGGTGACTTGGCCAGCTGAATTAAAAATGGGTTGCCAAAAGGGATTGGAGTAGCCAAAACTATGTGAACAGTCTGCTATGAAAATATAGGAAAGTGAGGACAATTAAGTTAGATATGGGGGGGGGGGGGAGACAGCATAGTAATAGATAGTGTGAACAATTAGGGAAGATGCCACAGTTATACTGTAGCGTCCACAACCGTATTAATTCCGGCTGGGTGGATGCATCCCAGATTGTTGATTAGTTGGCATTCAATTTTAAGTCTGACGCCGCTATTGGAGAAGCAAGGTTTTAGTGCGGTGACACATGCATCGTCGGCTCCATTATGGTTGAAGGAATTGAAATGGTTGGGGACAGGTTTGTCAGCGCCCTGATTGATGTCCCTGAGGTGTTCCCTGAAACGATCCGCAAGACGTCTGCCCGTTTGGCCAATGTATTTCATGTCACATTGTTTGCAGATAACATAAATCAGATTGCGGGATGTGCAAGTGAAAGAATCTTTCAAGGTGAAGGTACCTCGGGGAAATGCAATCTCTGGTGTCTGAACAACGTATGGGCATGTCAGACAGTTCCTACGATGGCATTCGAATGTGCCCACGGATGAGGTAACCGTGGGGAGGCGACTATGCACAAGGTGGTCTCTGAGGCTCTGGTTACGGCGGAAAATTACCCTGGGGCCATTGGAGAATACCTCACGAGTGGTAGGATCGGATTCCAAGATGGACCAGTGTCTCAGGAAAATGTGCTTGATGGCATAGGCATGTGGGTGGAAGGTGAGGATAAGCTTGGGTTCATTGTTCGGAGGTCGCATATGCTTGGCGAGGGACATTTCCCGCGAGACCTGGGTTATGCGGCAGAAAGCTGTCGACAAGACGTCCTCTGGGTAGGACCGTCTGCGGAAAAAGTCCAGCATTTCGTGGGCTCTCTCGAGGAAGTCATTATCGTCCTGACAGATACGACGAAGGCGAAAAGATCTATATGTCGAGGAAGTCATGTCTCAACTCAATAAACCTGATAATTATTCACCCTGCACCGAAGACCCCACTCTCTCCTATAACCGGAAGATTCAAAATACCATCAAAAGGCAGCTACACGTCGTGTAAAAACACGAACAATACACAATGCTTTTAACACACAAGTTTAAAAAAAAAAAACAGATGTGCATGTTATCACGTGCTTTCAATAGTGTACGGCAAATTAGATGTGCTTGAAAATCTACAAATTGGTGGGAAAAGAAAAACATAGAAAACAAAACTGTCATATGGATTGATAATGAAATAGGTAAATATCAGCCTATTAAGACAGGGATGTGTAATGTTTTTTCCCTTGTATACCAGAAATATATGAAAAGATCATTGAAGGACGTAGCATCAATAGATAGGCAGTCTTGATTGTAGACAATGAACAGGACCTGGAAAATTTAGTACATGCGTTTGTTGTGAGCAACTAGGATTACCATTAAAAAGACACAGATTATGCTCGTCACTAGGAAAAAGGAAACACCACAAGTAAATAGTAAAACAACTCGGTCCATTTATCTCGGAACAGTTCTGTTGGGAAATGCCTTGAAGAGATTACAAGATTCGTCACAGAAAATGTAGCCTTTAGCAAGATGAACAACATACTGACCAAAAAGATAGCAATTGAAACGAAAAAGAAAGTGTTGAAGTGCTTCATAGTGTTACTTTTGTATCGATGTGTGGACCAGGCTGAAAAAACATCTGATGGAAATGTGGAGAAAAGATACCACGGGCAGAAAATAATCAGGTCCTACAAGAAACAAATGAAAATCGTAAATAGATTATAGAAATAAAATGTAGACAAAATTTTGTTGGGTATTTTATGAGAAAGAATTAAACATGGTAACAACTGGCAAGATCGAAGGGAAGAGACCAACGAGAAGACTGAGAAGTAAATACCTGGATGGCTTGGCCATGAGGCATGGTCGAGACCAGAGCTGATCCACGACTCTAGTGATCGAGTGAAATGGCAGAAAATGACCGCTTAGTGACATGATGGATGGATAGATGTGTAACCACATGATAATCAAAATGATGTCATCAGAATAAATCTAAAATTCACCATATTCTGAGCACAAAGATTGAAAAGTCCTAGCGACATGATGTATGGATAGATGTATAATCACTTACATGATAATCAGATTGATGTCATCAGAATAAAGCTAAAATTCACCATATTCTGAACACAAGGATTGAAAAGTAAGAATGTAATGTGATGGGGGAACTTTCGGGCCTTGTTTTCATGTTTGCTGTTTCATTTATCTGTTAATGATGTGTGTTAGTGATTGCGCCTATGACTGAAAGTATGTCTGTATGTCTGTCTATCTATCTGCCTGTATATCTATGTGTCTGTATGTCTGTGTGTATCTGCTTATTTGTCGTCGGGTTTCTGTTTCTCTATGTGGCTATACTGGTATCTATGACTGCGTGTCCGCGTATATGTGTATTGTTGTTGTTGTTGTTGTTGTTGTTGTTGTTGTTGTTGTTGTTGGTCACTCTAAGACCTATAATGTTAGCACAACGATCAGACAGCCTATAAACAACTCACAATGAGAGTGTGTATGACTGATTGTGCGTGTGATACCATTCTGAGAGATTGGTATAAATTTTACTTGTGTATGATAATTAGCCCCGATTACAGGGTATCCTTCTTTCTTCTATGGAGCACTTTTGGGTGGAGTACCCGAATCATGGTTATGCGAACCCATGGAAGCAGGTGGATGAAGTGTAACAGCCGACATATTGTTGTTGGTTATGGTCTATAATCTGTGGTGATAGAGCCTCAGTGTGGTCACAGATTAAAACAGTCACTGTCCAGAAGGAAAGTAATGGCAAACTGCTTTCGGCAAACCTGGCCAAGAACCCCATAACAACCAGGTGGTGGAAACTTTCTAATATCTTGGTTGTGAACAACAGTGACACAATTATAGAAATTAAACGATTATCAATTGGTTTTCAAAGACCAAAACAACTGTGAGACACTTACTAAACATCCCATAAATGCACTTGAATATAAATGTAATAGATGGGTGGTAAGAATATCTTGGGTAAAAAGAACAAATGCGTCTATACTTCAAGAATTTTGAAGATGGTTTTTAAAGACGATCAAAGAAAATTGGTATTTTGGTCACTTGAAACGTCACGAAAGTTTGGAGAGAACAATAACAGAGAGGTATATGTCTAGGAAGGGGAAGGCCTAAAGAAGATGGATGATCTCCAGATGGGTGTATTGGACATCTTGGTTGTGATCAAGAAATTTTAAAAAATTTTTTTCTTCTATATTTTCGGCGGGTTGTTATGGACACGAGATTATGCAAAGGCTATGTTACTGAGTGGTAGTAGCATGTGTGTACACATTTAGATTTCTGGATCAACCATGAACCTGCCATATTTTCTTATATACACATAGGTGGTGTGGCAACAAGCCTTAAGACAATGAATTTTCAAATTTCGCGAGTGTGGGTACTTCCGGTTTCATTTAAAACAAACTTTAATTACTAAAATAGTTTATGTTTACTATGTAAAGTGAAAATAGTGCCACGTGTTAGAAGGCCCACCATCAACTTCGATGTATATTTGAGAAGCCGACTTGGGACTTTTCGATATATAGCTATTACAAAGTAACCAATGGTGTATTATAAGGGCGGTTAGTGCTATCTGTATGGTTTAAACAATGTCATACCACTGGTGGTGTCTTAGAGATGTATGACTCTTCATCGGTCTGTGTGCCAATTTTACAACCAAGCACATGTTAAAGGGGGGTTACACCAGGTCAAAGGGTTGCAAACATAAAGATACATCTGGAAGACGTGGCCATAAATGACCAAAGTGGGCTTCCGGTCACATGACATACATCTCGGAAAGAACATTTGTGATTTGGTGGTAATTTCTTATCTGTTCTCTGATTGGTTGATTCAAAATGTCGCTCAGCTAGAACGTTGGTCACTACAGGAAATATGACATTTGTGATTTGGTGTTATCTGTTTTCTGATTGGTTGATTCATAATGTAAGGCAGTCAGAACGTTGGTTACCACAGAAGATATGACATTTGTGATGTGATGTTATCTGTGTTCTGATTGGTTGATTCTTATTGACAGAACGTTGTTCATTTCAGATATACACCTCTCTCACGCAGACAGTATCAAAACCAGTGACGAAACGAAGGCCAAGTCTTTTCTCATTTTCACAGTCAACGAAGAAGGATGTTTTGATTCAACGGATATTAAATTCAATGGACTTTAACAAGCGTGTCTTCTGATACAGAAACGTACTCGCATAAAACTGGTTGGCCTTTGTTCATCACTATTGTACAAGGAGTTCTTACTCAAATATCTGCCCAAAGACATTACCATTATTAACCGCCCACAATCAGACAATAAGTCGTCTGTGGTATTCTCAAATACATGTTTGATCAGTTGAAATATTGTCTACACCAGAGCAAACAACAGAGTATGTTTACGAATCAACTAGTTGACTAATTTTTTCGTCTTACAAAACTTCATTGTATGCCTGAATAACATTCATAAATACTTCGGTCATTTTATAAACTATTTGGTGTATCGAGAATGTCAGCTATGCAGAAGCACACGTGTACTCTGTGTAATAAAAACTTCACACGGCCTGATGCTTTATTACGTCATGTTGCGACTACTCATTCTACACAACAGTTCACTTGTGATTTTTGCGATCGTGGTTATACGAGATACGATAATTTACGGAGACACATAAAGACTGAACATGAACCAGTATTCAGTGATGTGTCGACCACTCAATCATCATCTAGCGGCGTGTCTGCTAATAATCAACAATCCACAAGTCGCAAGAGGAGAAGAGATCCGACTACAGACGAACAATCTACTGGTAAACGCCGAAAGTCAAACAAACAAACATCAAAGAACAGTGTGTCGGCAGTTACAGACACTCAAATACCATCAACTACCATGACAAACCTATCACTATCCAGTATTTTGTCGAGTGCTGCGGGTGATCAAGTTCCGTTGAACACAGATGAACAGTTACCAACAACATGTGCCTTGTCGGGTGGCGCGGGTGATAACGTGTCGCCTAGTAACAATAAGCAACAAACATCATCATCTAGTGCCTTACCGAGTGACGCAGCATCAACACCAAGTACCTTGTCAACAGATGTTCAGCTATCAGCTGGTACCACACCAAGTAACGGACTATCAACAGATACCTTGTCATCTGATCAACTACGTGCCATGGCTGCAGAAGACCAGACAGGAACCTCTGGTGTTAACACAACTACTGAATATCTGTCATTACAGAAATTACCACCAGATGTTCGAGCAGTGTACAATGACCATTGGGACACGATTAGGTCACACATACGACACGGTCGCTATCTGTGTGAATGGACATTTTTTAATCGACCAGATAATGATATGACAACAGATTGGGGCACTCGTTTATTCCCGCTTTTTAATGTTCAAAACTCGCGGTTTAAAATAATCCCCAGTCTGCATATAGTCTTGAGACATCAAGAGACACAAGCCCTACGGTTCTACCATGCCAGTCCGAATAACTCTTCATTGTTCGATATACCGTTCTTAGTGAACAATAGATCTGATTTCGAATTTTTGTAACCAAGCTAAACGCTGTTGACGTGGTGAATTCAGCGACACTAACACGACCAGATACTAAATATTATGTCGAATCAATTCCCAGTATAACTTTTTATGTTTACAAGTTGGTAGAAATCCCTGTTGGCTGTTGTTTAGAAACAATTCCCGACTTTATCACACAAAATAAATTTATTAATACTCTTCAACTCGACTCACATGGTAAGCCGTACACAGACAACTTGTGTATATTTCGCTGTATATCTGTGTTTAAATCAGGGAGAAGATCTGTTAGGGATGGTAGAAAGCACACACGATCACTGTTCAAAGACTGGGTGCGCTATAAAGGATTGAAATCCCACAAACATTTCACCGGGATCAATTTAGTTGATTTACCTGCCCTGGAAACCTGCTTTAACATACAAATAAATGTGTTTAGTTTTACAGAGGAAGAACATCTAGTTCCGAAAATCAGAAGTACTAGTACCCATCCAGATATACTGAATCTTCTTCTACATGAAAACCATTTCATGTATATTGTTGATATTAACAGGACCGCTCGGTGTTTTTCCTGTGGGAAATGCGGCAAGCTGTTTAAAGTGTACTGGCGACTGATACGTCACGAAGTTAGATGTACAGGGGTAGCTACCATTGAAACGTATAAAGGTGGGATTTATCACCCCACTGAATCCATCTTGGAACTACTATGTGAACATGGGTTTGATGTAGACGTAAACTTTATTTTCCCCTATAGAGCATGCTACGACATGGAATGTTTTTTTCTCTAATGAAAAATTACCAGCTAACTCAAAGTCGACGACCTTTATAGCCAGACACGTCCCCCTCTCGTGTGCCGTCGCCTCTAATGTCCCTGGGTTCGACAACCCTAAATGTTTCATTACCACAGGTGATCCACAGGTACTCGTAAACGACATGATGGACTATCTCCATGACATAGCTGATAGGTCTTATGAGCTATTACTAAAACAGTTTGAGTCAACCGTTGCACAATTAGATGGCCACCCAAAATTAAGTGAAAGGCTCGACTCCTTTCTGAAAGAATTACCTCTGTTTGGACTGAATAGCGGAAAATATGACATTAACCTAATAAAACCTTATTTGATACAATATTTCCTTGATCGGGAGGCTAACCCGTTCAAGTTTATAGTCAAAAGAAATAATAATTTCATGTGCATAGCGACAGAAAGACTGAAATTCCTTGACGTCTCCAACTTTCTGGTCCCGGGTGTAAGTTACTCTCAATATCTGGCCTCTTTTGGTATTGAAGAGGCAAAAGGGTTTTTTTCATACGAATATCTGACTGATCTGGGAAAGTTAAATGAGCCAACCCTATCACCACATACGGCCTTTTTCTCAACACTTAAAAACCGTAACATTTCCGAGGCAGAATACACCGTTTGTCAGAAAGCATGGACCGACAATAAGATGACCACCTTGAGGGATTTTCTGGTTTGGTACAACATCAAAGACGTGTCCCCCTTTCTAAAAGCCCTGGACAAACAAGTAGCCTTTATGCCGAGTTAAAAATAGACATGTGTAAGCAGGCCATCTCCGTCCCCGGTATTACTCTAAAGTACCTATTCAACACCATGAATAAAGATGTTTCTTTTGTTTTGTGTTCGAAGTAGGAGGAGAAGGTGCACAAGATGTTACGAGGCAATATAGTGGGTGGGCCGAGTATTATTTTTCATCGTTACCACGAGGCCAATCAGACCCATATCAGGGGTAATAAGCCGGTAAAAGGTATTAAAGGGTTTGATGTGAATGCCTTATACCTTTGGTCTCTGATGAAAGATATGCCAACAGACTTCCCAATATATAGAAGTCGCGAGGATGGTTTTATAGCACATAGATTACATAAATACACACGTCAGTGTCGAGAGTGGTTAAGTTGGGTGTCACATAATGAAAATATAGATTTAAAAACCCAATTCAATAGTCATGAGATGCAACTCGGTGATCGGCATATTCGAGTAGATGGGTGGGATAAAAAGAATAATACAGCTTACCAATTCCATGGGTGTTTGTTCCATGGGCACCCCTCTTGCCGTCTAACTGCTGGGAAAACTATTAATCCTGTTAATAAGAAACCACTAGTAGAACTGCACCAGAATACGTGTGACATTCACGCGTATCTAGAAAAAACTGTCGGGGTGACAGTTAAAGTTATTTGGGAATGTGAGTGGCATAGATTAAAGAGATCACACACAATCATCAAGTGTTTTTTACGTGACAAATTTCCACCATCTGAGCTTCCTTGGGGTTCTTTGAGTGAAAACCAGATAATTGAGGCTGTAAAAAGTGATACTTTTTTCGGGTTGGTGGAGTGCGATATAGAGACCCCGGCTGCTTTACAAGAGTCCTTTGCCGAATTGCCCCCTATTTTCAAGAACACAGAAGTGTCGAGAGACGATATTGGGGAGTTTAAGAAAGACTACGCCATAAAAAATAAACTACTGAGTACCCCACGACGGACATTGATTGGTAGTTATTTCGGGAAGAAAATATTATTAGCCACCCCTCTTTTAAAATGGTATCTAGCCCATGTGTTGGTGGTTACACACATCTACCAGACAATAGAGTATCGACCAGTTAGTTGTTTTAAACAATTTGGGGAATCAGTGTCTAATGCCCGTCGCCAAGGGGACAAAAATCCAGCCGAGTCTATTACAGCCGACACAATGAAGTTGTTAGGTAACGCCGCTTACGGTAAAACATTAACCAACAAGGCCAAACATACTGATGTCTCCTACTGCTACGGAAAAGACACTATCAAAGTACTCAATAACCCCAGGTTCAAAAGCATGACTGGTATTACACATGATCTTTTCGAAGTTGAAACCCTAAAGAAGAAAACAGTCTGGGATCTACCTCTACAGATTGGTTTTTTCGTTTATCAATATGCCAAATTAAGAATGTTAGAGTTTTATTATGACTTTCTCGACGTATTTATAGACAGGGTGGACTTTCAGCCTTGTGAAATGGACACTGGCTCTCTCTACTTGGCCCTTAGTGCCGATTCACTCTCTGAAGTTGTAAGACCACACCTACGAGAAGAATATGACAGAGTCTACAATCAGTGGTTCCCGTCTGAAACCTGCCCTGTTCATAGAATTACCCCTAGTACCAGTACCTGTCAGGACTGTGTGGATATAAAAGCCTATGAAAAGAGAACCCCTGGTCTTTTTAAACTAGAATACGAAGGGGAGGGGATGGTCTCGTTATGTAGTAAGACGTATATTTGTGTCGGAGATTATGATAAAATCAGCACCAAAGGTCTGACCAAAAACCACAACACTCATCTAAACAAGGACACTTTTTTGGAAGTACTCAACACCCAAACACCAAGTGGGGGAACCAATATAGGCTTCAAAACACAAGACTCTTCTGTATATACATATCAGCAACATCGTGCATCTTTGTCCTATCTGTCGTGTCCTCCTTTAAAGTGTCGTCCCTGGAGTGAAGAGAGTCGACACCCACATTATAATATTTTGTTCCTCTTAATATTCTGGAGAATCCACCAGCTTCCGTCCAACACACTCCATCAGCCTATGGACACCTTTTCCTATCACTCTCACACTGTCGTACTATGCCCCCTTCTCATACTTCCCCAACGCAACATACTCAACAACTCTTGCTTCTAGAAATTAATAAAGAGTAATTTATTAAAATAAAAGTGTAACGTGTATGAGACGTGTATGCGAAGAAAATGTGTGACGTGTTCTATAAAGTGTGTAGACTCTGTCTCTCAGACATCAACTCAGTCAGCTGATCACAGCAAAGATAGACCACAGCACGTTACGTCAGAACAAGTACGTCTCACCCGTTGCCGAAACCATCTTGCCGGATACTGCTTTGCCTCTGTAGACCTCTGGTAATCCAATTTCATGAACATCCGAAATAGACACCGGTGGTATAAACAGTTAATCATGGACCGGTTGCACTCTACACCATGTCCGTTCCTAACGTTCCTTAACAAACTGCACAAGTCTTTTGCAGTGTGTACGCAGTTAGTTAGTTAGTTAGTTAGTCGACAGATCATCCTCGTTGCACATCGAACCATTCAGTCCATAAGTGCTAATTTCTAATGTTAATTGTTGCTGTACTAACACTAGGTACTCTTAGCCGGTTCTCGGTTCGTTACTACTGTCTAATGCTGTGTGGTGCATCAGTATGCATCACTCTCTTTGATGAATCAATTTCCTTCTAGCGTAAGTTACTTTCTGTATGCAACTCTAGTGACTCTTGAACTGGTGTTCTTCCTAATTGGATTTGATTTTGTCCCAAAAACTTGTTGAGTTTCCTTGGATCTGGTAGGGAACCTAGGATAGAAACAACACATCTGGTGATAGTACTAGTCACTGATCCTTTCGGCTGAGTGTAAGCCTATCACCTTGCTTAATGATCTTTAGCTAACTAGACTTAGTCATAGAGCAGATTAGCTACCCACCTAGAGCCGAATCATGCTATGACAAAGGAAAAATCAGCAAACAGAATGCGGAACCCCGCCCACCAGGGACACCTACGGGAAGATCCCAATTATCCCTCATTACTCAATTCTCAACTAGTAAAGCTTATCAACACTTCACTAATCTATTCTTAACTAGCAGAGTTAATATCACTATTCTTACTCTAACTAGTTTCCACTAACAGTGCTAATCATCACACTATAGTTTAACAAGGCTACAGTCTATATTAATTAGAACTAATAGACTATATTGACTACCTTATGTAAAACCCGCCTCATTCCCGGGATGGCTACTACACTTTGCCATAACGGCACATGCTAGTTAATCTTAAATTAATCTAACACTGTAGAGCTCTCCCACAAACACGTCCATCATAATCCACGGTTCTTGGTCAACTCTCCCCTAGTTGATCCCAACTCGGGTTTATATGGCAAACTACCAAAGTTGGCCACGTGACGTTCTCCTTTATGCCCCCACACAGGTGGCACAGTGGCAGATCATCTCCTGTCAGGGATCCATCCTCCCTGGCTCCATTAATGTTAGATTTGTCATCACTGGTTGTGACATCCAAAACAATCTAGAGAGTTACTGTACAGTTCCAACAAAGAGTTTTTCCCAACACGCTGTCAATCTTCTCGATGTTCCGGAAACAAGACTTGACAGATGTACTGTTTCCTGTCTCTCGCTGCCAATTCCGGTTTGTCTCTGACTGTTTATGACTTGTCAAAGTGATATATGATTCAGCGCACTCACTTCCTCCTCACTCACCACCAAATGTGTATATGGGCTGACCTGATGTATCCCGTGCAGCTGTGTTTACTCTGTTAGTACGACTGTTGTGGCCTAGAAAATATACGCCAAGCAAACGTCGGTATTATTATCTGGTTAACTCATGGCGCTCGTGACACTATCTGTATATAAAAAGACAGACACAAAGTGATAATATCTCGACTATGCCGCTACTTATTTAATATGCATTGTATTGTCTATACATGGTTTAATAAAAAAAAAAACATATACCTTACTTGCCTCGTTTGTTTTCTTTATTGTTGTATTTTTTAAATGTTGTATAGTACCTACAATTTAAGGGGGTCACTAGACCACACCTACTCTGATGAGTCACTAGACCACACCTACTCGGACCACACCTATTAAAAAACGAGTTATCACCCTTTGCGGAGGAAATTTAAAAAAACCGGAGAGTTATCACCCTTTGCGGAGGAAATTAAAAAACCCGGAGTTATCACCCTTTGAGGTGGAATATCGATTTCCACCTCAAAAATGCGCGTGATAACCTCGTTCTACACTACTCCCGTGCCTCTCCTCGTGGTGAATTAGTGTCTCTTGGACTGCCAAAGTAACTAACGACGATTGCTGAAAGAGGCTAATGAAACTAGAACATTATATACATCAATAAGAAAGAGACAAACAGCTTTCTTTGGTCATGTGATGAGAAGAGAGGCATTGAAGAACATCATGACAATTTGGAAAGACCAAGGGAAAGAGAGACAGAGGCATACCAAGAGAAATGATGCTGGATGGACTGAGGCACGACATAGAGGAATATCAGCAGCAGCGTTGATCCTGAACACTAAAGACCGAGATATGAACGTCTACGCCAGCTGTCATGGCACTTGATGATGATGATGTAAGACATCTAAAGGGGCAGAGCAATCATAAATAGAGTGGGAACCAGTGAGTTCTAGAATAATACCAGCAACACTTAGAACCTTACAAAGACAGCAAATGCTACAGTGATCCAGTGTTACGCAACCACAAACAGTGAGGATGATCAAGCTAAGGAGGAATTGTACATGAAACTTCAAAGCCCTATAGTATAGTATAGGTAAATCGATCACACAACCTTCGGTTAGAGAGTTAGACGGTTTAACCACCTCGCCACAGACTCCCCCGCCCCGTAAGATCGGACAACACGGGTTATGAAGAGATCATTGGGTAACGTGGGGTAATGAACGGGTGCCGATTATACCCGGGGTCGACCAGTGAGTCCAGGTCAATTTAAAAAAATAAATAAATAATTGATCCCACTCGAAGTCGATTCGATCACACGACCACAAGCATGCCAGTGACAGAGCTAAACCTGCTCCCCCGATGGAGTTCATTATCTGTATAATATATATCGAAACTGAAAATGAAAATGGTTCGAGTGAGAAAAGTAACTAATGTTTCCCCCCGCAGGATCAGTTTTTGAGTAATGGCCACTTCAGTTACTATTGCGGTTTTCCAGGGAATTCCCCAGGCAACGAGGGCTGATTAGGCCAACCGGAACCTGTATCATTATAGTCATCACCATCATCATCTTCTTCTTCCACTTTTGCCGTCAAGCGTCGTATGGGGGAATATTTGACGTTGCAGCCTCCGATGGGTGGCACTGGATAGTGTCATTCCATGTGATTGTACAATGTCTTTGATGTCCCTAATCCATTTTTTTTTTTTGGCTCAGGCGTTCTCTTGCTCTTGTATAAGATCCTCTTTGGTGTAGCACCTGTACTGGTAGTTGATGGTGTTGCATTATAACGAGATGGTCGAACCATTTAATCTTCTGCCTCATTATAGTAAAAGTCAGTAAAGGGTCATTCTTAGGAGGCTTGAAACGTTTCGAGCATATTGCGTTAGCTCCATATCTTTATATACCGTTAGACGCTGGAGATGTTTTGTGATAAATCTCACACCGGCGTCTTTACCTCCCAAGACATGCATGATATCAGTGTGAGGCTGGG
>OY992882.1:23616747-23819247 GCA_963921405.1 Cepaea hortensis | reverse complement strand
TCTAGTGACTGCCGCTTCCATAGACGATAAACTGTATTTTCAGTGGATGACTTTTGTACTGGCATTCTGGCGGTGGCATATGCACAGTGTACCTGTGCGGGATGTGTCGAGACTCCTATCTATTCCACTTTTCACATAGGGCAGTGAGGAGCATTTCGTATGATATTCACTGGCACATGAAAGGAATATAATGGGAACGACCCGTTGCCGTGAAGTTGGAACCGCGACTAACTAACTTACTTGTATGTGCTCTTTTATTAGCAAGTTCCTAAATTCTTATGTGCATTAATGTGGTATTTTTACTGCTGTGTTGTATTTCAATTTCTATGCACTTTTTATCAAGCCATGCTTCTTTTGTCTCCTTACATAATGTTCTGACGTTTCTGTGAATTTCTTCATATTTGGCAGGATTATTTTTCTTTGTCTTCTTGTTTCCATTCTTTGTAAAATTTTCTTCAGTTATCCATATTTTACGACACACTTTCTTTAATTTTGTAATAGTTGTTTCTGCAGCCAAGCTGATTGAATTCTTCGACATTTCCCATTGATCATCCACATCTTGAAATAGGATCTCTAGATCAGACAAAATGTGAAATCTATTCTTTACTTCTATGTTAAAAATTGTCTTTTATTTCCTTGTCATTTTTCAATGTACACAGATCACATTTAATGTTTCCTGTTGAAAACTTGAGGTTCATTAACTTTACCCTCAATGTGCCCGCAATCAATCTGTGATCAATGTAGCAGTCAGCACTGGGAACTGCTTTGACGATTATTAATGCATTTAGAAACCTTCTGCTAATCATAGTGTAATCAATCTGGTTTCTACTCCTACTGTCAGGACGCCTCCATGTCCATAATCTTCTAGGATGTTGTATAATTTATATCTGAAGAGGAAAACCCTAATTGTACACTGACTTCTCCATAAGTGCTCCACCTCTTCACATAAATTGCACAAGGAGAATTATTATATTATATTACCAAATATTTCCTACAATCATGTCCTGCTCTTTTGCCCATTATACAAGTCTGCATTCTCTTTCGTTTCGCCCTCCCAAACAATGGTTCCCTACTGTGCATTGAAGTCACCCATTATGATACTCATTTCTGAATTGTTACATTTCTTATTTCTTCAAAGCAGACTACATGTCATTATAAAATTCCTCTATACTATCTTCACTGAATTCGCCTATTGGTGCATATATTTGAATGACGTTTATGTTAAAAGGACTGCCGATTAATTTTACCAATTGTACGCTGTCTGACACAGCCCAGTAGCCTTGAATAGATTTTGATGCTTCCCGATCCAAGATAATTGCTACACCTCTTTGTCGTTCTTCTCCCCCAGAATAAATAATCTTAAAATCCTCCTCTGTCTTAATCCTTACCCCTTTCCATCTCGTCTCGCACGTTCCTAACATATTGATCTTCTCTCTTTCCATTTTTTGTTGGATATTATCTAATTTGCCGTCGTCGCTTAACGTCCAAACATTCCATGTTGCTAATTTCACTGTCCCTGTCCTTTAGTTTAGTTTAGTGAACGGATCAACATCATGGAACACTGTGTAACCCATAAGTGCTCCGTTTTAGTCCGTAGCACCGGCGAGTATCCTGAAATACTTTGGGTAGATTTTTAACTCGAAATTTTGCCCGGGCATCGACGTTAGGCTACTCTTTTTAGATTTCCAACTGCCAAGGGATTTGTTTCGTGCGCACGGGCGTCCGATCTCACTACCCAGTAACCAGGGGACAATTTTGTTACTAGATGTCCACGTGAAAATGTCCCGGTCCTCACCGGTGCTTTAACCCGGGACCTCCAGCACTCGAAGCGGACACCATACATCGAGACCATTCAGCCTCCTGTCCTTTGCTTGTGATGATATATAATTAGGCGAATTATGATAAATAAACTAGGCAACTTTAAATAAGGTAGTTTGCCATTTCTTTCCTTCCTGGCAGTGACCATATTGGCCGGTGACCGTTGTCTCGATAAAGAGTTCTTCTGCCTACCATCGAGAAACTTGAGACCATAACCAACAACTATATGTCGGCTACCTCAAAATTTATCCACCACCTGCCTTCCGTGGTTTCTCGTGAAAAACTTCCGGAAACGAATACAAAATAACAGCAAATCATCCCCCAGAAAAACACAAAAATTGCGCTCTCTACGTCGTCGCCATAATATTTTTTCACAATATTCTATATATGATACTGTCACCATATTGTATATATGATACTGTCACCATATTGTATATATGATACTGTCACCATATTGTATATATGATACTGTCACCATATTGTATATATGATACTGTCACCATATTATGTAGATAATACTGTCACCATATTTTATAGACCAATCAATAATGTTTGATGTAGTTAATATCATGCCGGCAAACTTTACTTGTCAGAGCAATTCTGTTTTCTACTTAGTTTAGCAGCAAACTCTCCTTAGTTTAGCAGCAAACTCTCCTTAGTTTAGCAACAACCTCTCATTGGTTTAGAAGCAAACGCTCTTCAGTTTAGCAGCAAACTCCTCTTAGTTTAGTGGCAAACTCCCTTTTCGTTTAGCGGCAATCTCTCCTTAGTTTAGCAGCAAACTCCCCTTAGTGCGTTGGGCACAGAGGGCGAGACGGGATCTCAGGGTGGGATCTGAGTTCCTTAGAAAATACCTCATATGCTCGGAGACGTGCCTGCCAAGCGAGTCAGGGGCGCTCTAACCCCTCCCCGGGGTAGGTGGAACCCGTTAGCTTTGGACATCAGTCAATCTAGGACACGGAAAACTCCAAATATAAACCCCCAAGTTGAAGGTGGACCAGCGTGCTGAGGAACTGGATGGCCATGAGTAAACTGGTCATGAACGTTGGACGTCTGGCAGGCGTGCGGGGCGGCACCAGGCGTATGGACTCCTGGGGACATCCCCTGCCTCTTCCCTTGCAGGCAGGCAATACTAGGGCGACCGGTTATTTCCTGCAATATCCAAACTTTGCTTATGGAATTAATTAATCACGAGAATCGTCACCGGAGCTACGGAGCACTGCTCTGCACTTGACACATCTTTCAGAGGCTAGCCAAGAGAGAGTGAGGAGGAGAAGACGAGGAAATGGTGTGAGAAGAAGGCATAGACATAGGAGGGCAGGCGCAAGGAGAACAAGACGAAAAGTGGAGAGACTAGGTTTCAACCATGTACTGGAATTATCGTAGTGCCAGGCAGAGAGGTCCTGTATTGGAGAGGCTAATATATGATTTTGATGTCCTCATGCTCCAGGACCTAAATACAGACAAATACCATTGCCATGGGTACGCCAGTTATATAAACCTCACTGGGCATAAGAGACATGGGCAAGGTCTGCTGGTGATGGAAGGAGTGAAGCATGTGGTACTTGACTTGAGCCAGTGGAATCACAGTGCAAGAGAGGTCCAGGGTATACAAATGGAGATTGGTGGCTTAAGTTGGAACATCATAAATTTATATGCCACAGTGGACTGTTTTGTCAGAATGGAACACTGGGACTGGCTTAATGAATTGGAGGAATTACCAGGTGATAGGCTACTCGTATGTGGAGACTTCAATGCGAGGAACAGAGATTGGGAAAGTAGTGGAGAAAACCGACAGGAAATTGCCCTTGCGGATGCCATGGTGGACTCCGATGTGGTCTGCATAAATGATGGTAGGCCGACTAGAATGGCAATGAGGCCTGGCGATGGAGACACAGCTACTGACTTGGCACTTGTCTCCCAGTCATCAGTCATTGATGTAAAGTGGACTGTTTTGAATTACCATGGGAGTGATCACATGCCATGCTCAGTCCTGATCTCTAAATCAAGGAAAGTTAAGGCTGGGAGAGCGCGCAAGATTTTCCGGTATGAGTGGACCGATAGCCTTCTTGGACGCTTCAGACAGGGGGCTTGCAACAGGACTGTTAAAACTCCTTTTTTGCAGCCCCCATGGTGGACCCCAGAAGGAGACGATGCTTGGAAAGCAAAGAGAGCTGCAGTGAAGCAGCTAAGGAAAGTGCGACAGACACCCCGAAGCTCACGAGAGAAAGTGGACACCGCGGAAAATGTCAAGAAAGACAAGGTGGAGGTCTTCAAGCGCTGTGCTGTAGAGGCCAAAGACGCAAAATGGGAATGTTTCATGAAGGAGATTAGATGTGGTAAAAAACTGCGAAAATTCTGGAAACTGCACAGACAAATGCAAAGAAAAGATCGGCCAATGACAGTGGGAACAATTTATAGAGATGCTGGTGTGCGGGTGACAACAGACAAAGAGAAAGGGGAGGGGTTTCTCCAGAGATTTTAAGAGCAGACAAATCATAATGATGCGGACACCAGGGATGCAGTTAGAGAGGAATTATCTGGCACCATGAAGAATATGCAGTATGAAGACATCATACGGGTTGAAGGTGTTAAACATATTTTGAAAAAGGCAAAAGACACGGCACTAGGGCCCGATGGGTTAGGTATGGCCACATGAAGGCTTTGAGCGATGCAGGCCTGAAGGAGATAACCGACTGCTTTAACCAGCGCATTAGGACAGCATCCGTACCGCATGATTGGGTGCACAGCTATCTCATCCCTCTCCCAAAACCATTCAAGGATCATTCAAAGCTTAGCAGCTTTAGGATCATCACCCTTCAAAATACATTTGGGAAGGTTCTAGAGAAGATAGTCGCTGTTAAGCTGCAAGAGATTTGGAAAGGGGGAAGCTTCTTCCAAGAGGCCTGGAGAGTTACAGACCAGGAAAATATACCTGGACAAATGCAGCCACTTTTGTCTTTGATGTTTATGAGGGGTTCCAGAGTAGACAGGAAACGATGGCGGCAGCGCTTGATCTCGAGGATGCGTACAATAGAGTTAAATGTTTTGCGTATCCTTTTACAGGACTTAGCTGTCAACAGCAGCATCTTTCAGCTGTCTGTTGATCTCTTGGCAAGATTACGCTCAGTAGTTTGCCATTGCTTTCTGAGCGGCCGGCTCAGTATCCGCAAGTCACGAGCGGGGGTCGAACCACCTCAGTTCTCGCTCCGCTGCGAGACTCTGCGTGATAAACGGGATTACAGAGAGAAAGTGTTGTAACCCCACAGCCAGAGAGACCGGCACAATAGAGTTCGATATGATATTTTGATGACCGCACTCATGGAGAAGGGGGTCAATACCTGTTTGGTGAACTGGATAGCAACCGTCATGCATTCTCGTCGGGTTGCTCTCCGTCTGTGTGCATGGACCTCAGAGCCACACATTTTAACCCCGGAACTGCCACAGGGATCTGCAATCTCACCGGTGCTCTTTAACGTGTATACGAGCAAGATTGCAAACCTAGAAGCACCAGGGGTTGGAAGGATACTAACATTTGCAGATGATATTCTTGCATATAGGCAGGGGAGAGATAGTGAGCAAACAGCCCAGGAGCTACAGGCAACAGTAGTCAAAGTGATTGACTGGTGCACTGAAATGAGTGCTGTCATCCACCCAGAAAAGGCGGCTGTTTTGTGGTACTCTCTGGACAAGAGGATTGTGATAGCTGATGTCCCAAGCCTCGCGATAGATGGTAGAAGCGTCAACAGAGAGAACAAACTGAAGTATCTGGGAATCACATTTGACAGGAGCCTGTCCTTCAAGGACCATGTGGAGACGGTTGTGACAAGGTCTCAATAGGGACTCAATGCACTTAAAACTGGCTCAATGGACACAGAGCAGAGTATGCTTTTCACACTATACCAGCACTTGATCCTCTCAGTGATTACTTATGGACTAGTACTGCTCAATGTCTCAGAGAGTCAGCTGGTGAAATTAATGCGCATACAGAACGAAGCTATGCGGGTCATTCTGGGATGCACCAGAGACACCCAAGTAGTGTGTATGCGTTACATCCTTCGTCTGCCGACTGTTGCTGGGAGGCTCAATGTGATGCAGGCGAAGGCATACCTCAGAGTAGCTGCAGACACAGATCGCCCGTTGCATGAGGCGCTGGACGCAGTTAAGGGTCAGCGACTGATAAGAGGGAAATCATGGATGGCTCAGGCGGAGGATACTAGAAGACAGGTGTACATCTTGGAGAACATTAGGAGAGGAGTGGGTCAGAGTGCCAGCGGGGCAGTCAGACTTGTGCAGAGTTATAATCACGTTGAGCCGGGAGTACAGGGAGTTGCCAGCAGGGGCCATGGAAGTGGGAATCCAGCAACTAATTCAGGATAATGCTCGCTCAGATGATGTGATTATCTACACAGATGGATCGGTGTTGAGAAGGTAGGAGAAGTGCCTGGGGGTTCTTGGCAAAGGGGGGGGGGGGGGGGGACGGACACACACACACACACACACACACACACACACCCCCCGTGATTGTAACTGACTCAGAAAGCATTCTGAGGAAGGAGAGGACAGGCAAGCTTCGGGCAGAGTGGCTTGCTTCGCTTCAGATGTCACGGGTGGCAAGCATCGCCTGGATCACCGTGGTCTGGCAAGAATGAGACAGCGAAAAGTGACGAGAGGATCTGGCCGACGCTCAGAGGAAAGGCGAGACGGACATATAATCAGATTGCTACTGGTAATATTGGTGTTGAAACTCTTCGCTGGCTGCTGAGGATGGGGATGGAGCGCTTATGGGAATTCCCTGAATGCTGTGATGTCGGTTCCCAAATCAATCAATCAATCAATCCTCTTAGTTTAGTGGCAAACTCCCCTTAGTTTAATGGCAAACTCTCCTTAGTGTCGGAGCAAACGTTCACAAAGTTAACAGTCAGTTTTACACAAAGATTATTTTCTCTGCTCTCTGCTCTAGCTAATCCAGTTGTATGTTGACTGTATTAAGATTGCTGAAAGCGGCCTCATGTAAGGGAAGTCATCATCCACGATAAGTTTCATTGTGGCAAAACAGGGAGCAATAAAAGAGGCTAATGTAGTGAAAGACATAAATGTGCGAACGAAACAGATTGAAGATGTCGAACAGTTATTATTACTTTGGATAGATCAAAAACAGATGGCGATTCCGTTTCAGAGGCAATCATATGTGAACAAGCCAGTCTGTTGTATGCCGATCTCATTAAGAAAATGACTGGGACGAATGCTAGTGTACTTAGTGATTTAAAGTCCAATAGATTATGGTTTGAAAAATTCAGGAGGCGCACTAGCATAGGTTGTATTACCAAGCACGGCGAAGGTGCTTGGGAGTCTTCGTGGCGAAGTGGTCAAGCCGTTTAACTCTGGCTCCGAAGGTTGTAGGTTCGATTCCGGGCCGCGTCGTTCGGTTCATGAGTTAAATTTTTCGGAGACTCCTGTGGGTCGTCGCTAGAGCTACGGAGTTCGTACTTTGTGCGACGCTTTCCGCGTTGCGGAAAGAGACCGAGCCATATGGGATCAAACCAGGTGCAATGAAGTCGACCCTGTCGACTTAAGCGACTTTTTTTAAGCGAAGGTGCTGGGGCCGAAAAATAGTATTAAACCCTATATTTATTCTCTATAAAATGTGGTTTTGGTATGTATTTTGGAGTGTCTAGAACGAATTAATAGGATTTGCATCGATTCATATGGAAATAATTACCTCGGTTTTCGTTTGTTTTCGGACGGATTATCGACGAGAACGTTTGTCTAGTTTCAAACTGAGAAGTTGCCCAGTAATGTACTCATCATTGTCATGTGCCATGCCGGTAAGCAAGGGCGGTCATGTCTCGCCATCTCACTTGATCACCAGAGTCGTGGATCAGCTCATTAATTTCTCTAAACAGTTTACAATTATCATTTGTTTTTTGCAGGACTTGGTCATTGGGTTTTTCTGTCTGTCCATGGTGTGTTTTGCATTTTCCTCAGAAACCACATTTTTACAGCCATCAGATGTTATCAGCCTGTTCACTCATTGTCTACACTTCACATCCATACAAATAGACAGGTTCCATGTAGCACCCATTTTTCTCGTTAAAAATGACTTTTTTAATTGCAAAAAAAAAAAAAAAAAAAACTACCTTCGCCATGGCGATTCTTGCTCTAATCTCAAGACATTTCCTCAATATACATAATTTTTTTTTTCATGTTGGATTTATCATATAGCATTATCTTTGTTGTTATGATGTTAAGATATAATTTGTGATTTGCATTTTGTTTTTGCATCTAGATTATTAGTTTTGCTGTACCATTTTGTGATGGGGATAGTGGCAGCAATAACAGACTATGGGAACTTGAAGGCCAGAAGACAAAACCTTTGATTACACAGCTTAGTGTAGACAAGACAAATCGTGACACTACGACAGTAAAAGAATGGTCAACATAAATGATTGGCAGGACTTGGAGACAATCGACTACAACAGTCGATTGGCAGCAGATTACTGAGACGCGATTATAATAACTGACTGACACAACGTATTAGAGGCACATGACTACAACAGTTAGTGGACACAGATTACAGAGACATGATTACTACTGACTACAGAGACATGATTACTACTGACTACAGAGACATGATTACTACTGATCACAGACATTACTACTACATTAAAAAAAAAACTGTTATTGAGTGTTAAACCTTCTGCATTTGTATTGTTAGTATTTTAACAGGTGTGCTGCGTGTATGGTATTTGTGAAGGTCTGTTTAACAGAGTGCTTGTGTGTCGAATCGGTGTGCAATGCGTTTCAACATCAAATTACAAAGTATATTTACATAGTATGCATACAGTTTTAACCAAAAAAAAATTAATTTAAGAATGTCCTTCCACACACCATGTGTTCTCTTTTCACACCGAGAAGCGATCTTTTTCTTTTTTTTTTTTCGTTTACAAGTACGAAGGATTTATTTTTCCGTTCGCTGGGCCGGGAGAAGGTCAGCACAAAGGATTTACCTGTATCGGCCAAGCAAGGGTCAAAACCTTGATTGATAACGAACACTGATTCCCATAGAATGTGTGTGCTTGTGTGTGACAGGGAGAGAGAGAGAGAGAGAGAGAGAGAGAGAGAGAGAGAGAGAGAGAGAGAGAGAGAGAGAGAGAGAATAAATGTATAAAAACATTACTACTACAATGTAGTTACGGTAATTTTTACAGACACTGGATTAGAGAACTCAGGGGATATAACTAATGGACTCATGATAATGACAATGTAGACCATGATTGGTAAAATTGATTCTAAACAAAACATCTGACAGTTAAACCGTCATTGACATAGCTAAGTACAAACGGGACAGAACACTGGATGGCGACAATGAAACCATTATTGTCATAACAGACAAGAGGCGAGACAACATCTGGTCACTATAATTAAACCAAAATTGACATAGTCGATTAGAGACAGAAAAGGGGAAATAAATTGACTAAACAATTTTACAAAGGGACACGACTCCAGTCAAAAGACAACAGGAACAAGTTGAAAATTGGTCAAGACGTCATAAACATAATAAAAATGATTAATTTTGACATTTATTACTACCACTACATATCTTACTAATAACTGTTATAGATATTGAATGAAAAATTGTATGAATATTCGCTGATGAAAATTGATGTGTTTAAGAGAAAGCCCGACATAATGAAGAATTATACAAATAACAGAGATTCCTAGTATCGATAACAATAATCACAAGAGACACATGACTAAAAAAAAAAAAAAAACCAGAGACAAGAAGATTGTTGAAAACATGAAAAATCACCATCTGAAGTAACGTCAATGAAAGATGGTCATGACAATATGAGGAATATCGGAATAGCACGCGTTACCCTTAAATACAATACATATCCATCTTCCGCGTGAAGATATGAGACAATGAATATTTATGTCCATCCAGTGCCTTGTCGGCTGGTGTGGGCGATCATGCCTCTCCACAAATTTCGATCTCCAGCGTCATGGATCAATTCGTGTGTTGACTCCCTTCTGTGACATGACAAGACTGTCAAAAATCTTCTCACTGTCTTTCTCTCTCTCTCTCTCTCTCTCTTTCGCAAATCTTTCCGGATGTCACAATATGTTCTAGTTTTTGTCTTCCCATAACGTGGCCAAAAAACGATGACTTTCTTCTTTGTGTGTGATAATTTGTCTTTGCGACTCAGCTTCCCTTAAAACGTCCTGATTGCTCTTTTTGGCTGTTCTATTAATTTTCAGTATTCTTCTATAAAACCAAGGTTTCTAGGGATTTGTTCGCCAGTTTACTAAGTGTCATCATTTGCATCCATATGTTAAAACCGGTTCTATGTAACATGCAAGAACTCCTTTTCTGACTTTCAAGGACAGGGACTTGCACAAAATCTTTAATTGACAGAATGTAGTGTTTGCTTGTTCTATTCTGATCCTTATCTCAGTGATATATCTTCCATCTGATGTTATCCATGTGCCAAGATATCTGAATTTCAGCACTTGCCCCAAATTTATTTGAGACTTTGTCCGAAGGGGACAACGGCGAACAGAGCCTACACTATGAAATCCACCAACATAAGAAAAAAAAAATTAAAAATGAGCACTCTTAAAGGTCAACAGGGGGGTCACAACCATCAGTGACTGCAGACAGTATTTGAGTCGTTTTAAACTGTTTGCAAGCAAAAGTGACAAAGTGAACGATGGCACTTTAATGCCTCAGATCATCCCCATCTCAAATAAACCCTTTGAATGGCATTGGGATTGTAGTATCGCCTCATCATGCCAAACAACCTTGGTACGGTCAGGTTGAGAAATCTGAAACTATTCGTCATCATGATAAAAAAAATATCGTGCAGAATGTCGGGTGCAGACTACAGCCAGACATGTTTTTGATGATTTCCTCGCACTTTTACCTGATGGACCTGATCCTCCGGAGGTCTGATCAGCCCCAGCACAGGTCACTGCCGTGTGATTTGTTTCCACCCGTGATCTGATATTGCACTTCCTTCGATGGATGTAATGGACATCTGCCATGTTGTAGACACTTGGGTTAAGGAGAATGTTGCACTGGGCAAGTATTTTGAGGGGTGCGTTTTTTTTTTTTTTTAAATCGTGCTGGGGATACTCTAATCCCCACCCACATAGATTCATTTCTTCCCAATGAATCTGCAATTACAGATCAGGTAATACCAACCAGAACAGGTCGCACGCAGAGTACTTAGCAAAAAATGAACAACTAATGTTAAGTTAACTATTTAGAAAAAGAGCTAATTAAAAAGGAGAGGCTTTGGGGTCAGCTCACTGGCAACCAATGAGCAAGCACTACAAGAAACAAATGAAAATTTTACACTGATGAGAGAAATTAGACATAGAATGTCAACATTTTTGGTAACGTTATGGAGAACTTGGTGACCTGGCAAGATTGAGGGAAAAAGAACAGGGGGGGGGGGGGGGGGGGCAGAAGTGAATACCTGGATGGCTTGACCATCTGGCATGGTTGAGACAAGAACACTGAGCTGATCCACGACTCTGGTGATCGAGTTAAATGGTCAGTCATGACTGCTCACGCTTTCCGACATAATACATAATGGATAGCGATTGTAACAAATAAATTAAATGTAAGTGCAGTTTAATAACACTAATTTATATTTAAGTACACTGAATGTAGTCTGCACTATATTCAATCCAATGGTCCAAAGTTCTGGTACATATCCAGGCCCACTTGATGGTGATGGTTTAATGAATGTATCTTGTCTAATCTAGTCAGTTTAGTCATTTGTCAATTTGAGATCATGAGTCTATTGAGAACGTCTGCTAAGATGTCTGAAATTTTCCAGCTCTTTCCATATTCAACCATCATAAAGTTGGTAGGATACTCATCTTCATTATTCTCCCATGAAAGTCTAGTCTGGTACATTACTGGCTTCTACAGCAACATCAAGCGGTGGAGCAAAGTTGGTAGGATACTCATCTTCATTATTCTCCCATGGAAGTCTATAGCCTGGTACATCACCGGCTTCTACAGCAACATCAAGCGGTGGAGCAAAGTTGGCAGGATACTCATCTTCATTATTCTCCCATGAAAGTCTAGTCTGGTACATTACTGGCTTCTACAGCAACATCAAGCGGTGGAGCAAAGTTGGTAGGATACTCATCTTCATTATTCTCCCATGGAAGTCTATAGCCTGGTACATCACCGGCTTCTACAGAAACATCAAGCGGTGGAGCAAAGTTGGTAGGATACTCATCTTCATTATTCTCCCATGGAAGTCTATAACCTGGTACAATACCGGCTTCTACAGCAACATCAAGTTGTGGAGTAGGATACTCATATTCATTATTCTCCCATGAAAGTCTATAGCCTGGTACATTACCAGCTTCTACTGAAACATCAAGCGGTGGAGCAAAGTTGGTTGGATACTCATCTTCATTATTCTCCCATGGAAGTCTATTTATAGTCTGGTATATTCAGATTGCCAAAACTGTAGCCAGCCGTTCCAGCAATCAAATATGCACCCTTGCCCGTTGCTTGAACATCTCATATTCGACCACCTGTAACCGTGGTTGCCCCAGCAAATGGCGCAATACCTGTAGGAAAATTATGAGTTTCTGCTCTAAATATAATATGCCTTTTTTTCTGTCATCATCGGTTGCATTTTTTCTAAAAATTTTCCCGCTCAATCTTTCCTGATCCTGTTATTGATCCCACACTATAGACAGGGCATCTTTCCCTCTGGCCAATAGATTTAACCAAAACAAGATCATATTTCCTGATTAAAGCTGCATTACTTTCTTGATATTCTGCGCTCCATAGCTCCATAACACTGATTGCTGGGTCACCTAACTGACAATCATCAGCACGTATCACAGCATGTGCTGGTTCTGCCAACTCCTTTAGCACATTTCCATCAGCTCCCTAGTCATGTATACTGGAAAGCCCCGATTTTCATCGCTTCGGTTTACGTCGTTTCACTATGTCATTGTCACAATGGGACATAACTTCACTTTACGTCGCTATGTTCCGCTATAACGTTGTCACCTCTGTGTTGCAATGCCGCATTAACGTCGCCATTAAACATTTTTTGCAGTGGGATTTTCCAGGATTTTATCATGTAATCACCTATAATTATGAGTTCAAAGCGCACAGTAAGTGCTGTTAGTGTGTATGGTTGTAAGAGAACCAGGAAAAGTGTTACTCTTGACAACATCAAGCGGTGGCGAAAAGTTGGTAGGATACTCATCTTCATTATTCTCCCATGAAAGTCTTTAGTCTGGTACATTACTGGATTTTACAGCAACATCAAGCGGTGAGGCAAAGTTGGAAGGATACTCTTCATTATTCTCCCATGAAAGTTTAGTCTGGTACATTACTGGCTTCTACAGCAACATCAAGCGGTGGAGCAAAGTTGGTAGGATACTAATCTTCATTATTCTCCCATGGAAGTCTATAGTCTGGTACATTACCGGCTTCTACAACATCAAGCGGTGGAGCAAAGTTGGTAGGATACTCATATTCATTATTCTCCCATGGAAGTCTATAGCCTGGTACATTACCGGCTTCTACAGCAACATCAAGTGGTGGAGCAAAGTTGGTAGGATACTCATCTTCATTATTCTCCCGTGGAAGTCTATAGTCTGGTACATTACCGGCTTCTACAGCAATATCATGTGGTGGAGGAAAGTTGGTAGGATACTCATCTTCATTATTCTCCCATGAAAGTATATAGTCTGGTACATTACTGGCTTTTACAGCAACATCAAGCGGTGAAGCAAAGTTGGCAGGATACTCATCTTCTTTATTCTCCCATGAAAGTATATAGTCTGGTACATTACTGGCTTCTACAGCAACATCAAGCGGTGGAGCAAAGTTGGTAGGATACTAATCTTCATTATTCTCCCTTGGAGGTCTATAGTCTGGTACATTACCGGCTTCTACAGCAACATCAAGTGGTGGAGCAAAGTTGGTAATATACTCATCTTCATTATTCTCCCATGAAAGTCTATAGTCTGGTACATTACCGGCTTCTACAACATCAAGCGGTGGAGCAAAGTTGGTAGGATACTCATCTTCATTATTCTCCCATGGAAGTCTATATATAGTCTGGTATATTCAGATTGCCAAAACTGTAGCCAGCCGTTCCAGCAATCAAATGTGCACCCTTGTCCGTTGCTTCAACATCTCGTATTCGACCACCTGTACCCGTGGTTGCCCCAGCAAATGGCGCAATACCTGTAGGAAAATTATGAGTATCTGCTCTAAATATAATATGCCTTTTTTTCTGTCATCATCGGTTGCACTTTTTCTAAAATTTTCCCGCTCAATCTTTCCTGATCCTGTTATTGATCCCACACTATAGACAGGGCATCTTTCCCTCTGGCCAATAGATTTAACCAAAACAAGATCATATTTCCTGATTAAAGCTGCATTACTTCCTTGATATTCTGCGCTCCATAGCTCCATAATACTGATTGGTGGGTCACCTAACTGACAATCATCAGCACGTATCACAGCACCTGCTGGTTCTGCCAACTCCTTTAGCACATTTCCATCAGCTCCCTAGTCATGTATACTGGAAGGCCCCGATATTCGTCGCTTCGGTTTACGTCGTTTCACTATGTCATTGTCACAATGGGACATAACTTCACTTTTCATCGCTATGTTCGACTATAACGTTGTCACCTCTGTGTTGCAATGCCGCATTAACGTCACCATTATACATTTTGTGCAGTGAGATTTTCCAGGATTTTATCATGTAATCACCCATAATTATGACTTTAAAGCGCACAGTAAGTGCTGATAGTGTGAATGGTTGTAAGAGAACCAGGAAAGGTGTTACTCTTGACAACATCAAGCCATTGAGCAAAGCTGGTAGGATACTCATCTTCATTATTCTCCCATGGAAGTCTATAGTCTAGTACATTACCGGCTTCTACAACAACATCAAGCGGTGGAGCAAAGTTGGTAGGATACTCATCTTCATTATTCTTCCATGGAAGCCTATAGTCTGGTACATTACTGGCTTCTACAGCAACATCAAGCGGTGAAGCAAAGTTGGTAGGATACTCATCTTCATTATTCTCCCATGGAAGTCTATAGTCTGGTACATTACCGGCTTCTACAGCAACATCAAGCGTTGAAGCAAAGTTGGCAGCATACTCATCTTCATTATTCTCCCATGGAAGCCTATAGTCTGGTACATTACTGGCTTCTACAGCAACATCAAGCGGTGAAGCAAAGTTGGTAGGATACTCATCTTCATTATTCTCCCATGGAAGTCTATAACCTGGTACAATACCGGCTTCTACAGCAACATCAAGTTGTGGAGTAGGATACTCATATTCATTATTCTCCCATGAAAGTCTATAGCCTGGTACATTACCAGCTTCTACTGCAACATCAAGCGGTGGAGCAAAGTTGGTTGGATACTCATCTTCATTATTCTCCCATGGAAGTCTATTTATAGTCTGGTATATTCAGATTGCCAAAACTGTAGCCAGCCGTTCCAGCAATCAAATATGCACCCTTGCCCGTTGCTTGAACATCTCATATTCGACCACCTGTAACCGTGGTTGCCCCAGCAAATGGCGCAATACCTGTAGGAAAATTATGAGTTTCTGCTCTAAATATAATATGCCTTTTTTTCTGTCATCATCGGTTGCATTTTTTCTAAAAATTTTCCCGCTCAATCTTTCCTGATCCTGTTATTGATCCCACACTATAGACAGGGCATCTTTCCCTCTGGCCAATAGATTTAACCAAAACAAGATCATATTTCCTGATTAAAGCTGCATTACTTTCTTGATATTCTGCGCTCCATAGCTCCATAACACTGATTGCTGGGTCACCTAACTGACAATCATCAGCACGTATCACAGCATGTGCTGGTTCTGCCAACTCCTTTAGCACATTTCCATCAGCTCCCTAGTCATGTATACTGGAAAGCCCCGATTTTCATCGCTTCGGTTTACGTCGTTTCACTATGTCATTGTCACAATGGGACATAACTTCACTTTACGTCGCTATGTTCCGCTATAACGTTGTCACCTCTGTGTTGCAATGCCGCATTAACGTCGCCATTAAACATTTTTTGCAGTGGGATTTTCCAGGATTTTATCATGTAATCACCTATAATTATGAGTTCAAAGCGCACAGTAAGTGCTGTTAGTGTGTATGGTTGTAAGAGAACCAGGAAAAGTGTTACTCTTGACAACATCAAGCGGTGGCGAAAAGTTGGTAGGATACTCATCTTCATTATTCTCCCATGAAAGTCTTTAGTCTGGTACATTACTGGATTTTACAGCAACATCAAGCGGTGAGGCAAAGTTGGAAGGATACTCTTCATTATTCTCCCATGAAAGTTTAGTCTGGTACATTACTGGCTTCTACAGCAACATCAAGCGGTGGAGCAAAGTTGGTAGGATACTAATCTTCATTATTCTCCCATGGAAGTCTATAGTCTGGTACATTACCGGCTTCTACAACATCAAGCGGTGGAGCAAAGTTGGTAGGATACTCATATTCATTATTCTCCCATGGAAGTCTATAGCCTGGTACATTACCGGCTTCTACAGCAACATCAAGTGGTGGAGCAAAGTTGGTAGGATACTCATCTTCATTATTCTCCCGTGGAAGTCTATAGTCTGGTACATTACCGGCTTCTACAGCAATATCATGTGGTGGAGGAAAGTTGGTAGGATACTCATCTTCATTATTCTCCCATGAAAGTATATAGTCTGGTACATTACTGGCTTTTACAGCAACATCAAGCGGTGAAGCAAAGTTGGCAGGATACTCATCTTCTTTATTCTCCCATGAAAGTATATAGTCTGGTACATTACTGGCTTCTACAGCAACATCAAGCGGTGGAGCAAAGTTGGTAGGATACTAATCTTCATTATTCTCCCTTGGAAGTCTATAGTCTGGTACATTACCGGCTTCTACAGCAACATCAAGTGGTGGAGCAAAGTTGGTAATATACTCATCTTCATTATTCTCCCATGAAAGTCTATAGTCTGGTACATTACCGGCTTCTACAACATCAAGCGGTGGAGCAAAGTTGGTAGGATACTCATCTTCATTATTCTCCCATGGAAGTCTATATATAGTCTGGTATATTCAGATTGCCAAAACTGTAGCCAGCCGTTCCAGCAATCAAATGTGCACCCTTGTCCGTTGCTTCAACATCTCGTATTCGACCACCTGTACCCGTGGTTGCCCCAGCAAATGGCGCAATACCTGTAGGAAAATTATGAGTATCTGCTCTAAATATAATATGCCTTTTTTTCTGTCATCATCGGTTGCACTTTTTCTAAAATTTTCCCGCTCAATCTTTCCTGATCCTGTTATTGATCCCACACTATAGACAGGGCATCTTTCCCTCTGGCCAATAGATTTAACCAAAACAAGATCATATTTCCTGATTAAAGCTGCATTACTTCCTTGATATTCTGCGCTCCATATCTCCATAATACTGATTGGTGGGTCACCTAACTGACAATCATCAGCACGTATCACAGCACCTGCTGGTTCTGCCAACTCCTTTAGCACATTTCCATCAGCTCCCTAGTCATGTATACTGGAAGGCCCCGATATTCGTCGCTTCGGTTTACGTCGTTTCACTATGTCATTGTCACAATGGGACATAACTTCACTTTTCATCGCTATGTTCGACTATAACGTTGTCACCTCTGTGTTGCAATGCCGCATTAACGTCACCATTATACATTTTGTGCAGTGAGATTTTCCAGGATTTTATCATGTAATCACCCATAATTATGACTTTAAAGCGCACAGTAAGTGCTGATAGTGTGAATGGTTGTAAGAGAACCAGGAAAGGTGTTACTCTTGACAACATCAAGCCATTGAGCAAAGCTGGTAGGATACTCATCTTCATTATTCTCCCATGGAAGTCTATAGTCTAGTACATTACCGGCTTCTACAACAACATCAAGCGGTGGAGCAAAGTTGGTAGGATACTCATCTTCATTATTCTTCCATGGAAGCCTATAGTCTGGTACATTACTGGCTTCTACAGCAACATCAAGCGGTGAAGCAAAGTTGGTAGGATACTCATCTTCATTATTCTCCCATGGAAGTCTATAGTCTGGTACATTACCGGCTTCTACAGCAACATCAAGCGTTGAAGCAAAGTTGGCAGCATACTCATCTTCATTATTCTCCCATGGAAGCCTATAGTCTGGTACATTACTGGCTTCTACAGCAACATCAAGCGGTGAAGCAAAGTTGGTAGGATACTCATCTTCATTATTCTCCCATGGAAGTCTATAGTCTAGTACATTACCGGCTTCTACAACAACATCAAGCGGTGGAGCAAAGTTGGTAGGATACTCATCTTCATTATTCTTCCATGGAAGCCTATAGTCTGGTACATTACTGGCTTCTACAGCAACATCAAGCGGTGAAGCAAAGTTGGTAGGATACTCATCTTCATTATTCTCCCATGGAAGTCTATAGTCTGGTACATTACCGGCTTCTACAGCAACATCAAGCGGTGAAGCAAAGTTGGCAGGATACTTATCTTCATTATTCTCCCATGAAAGTCTATAGTCAGGTACATTACCGGCTTCTACAGCAACATCAAGCGGTGGAGCAAAGTTGGTAGGATACTCATCTTCATTATTCTCCCATGAAAGTCTATAGTCTGGTACATTATCGGCTTCTACAACAACATCAAGCGGTGGAGCAAAGTTGGTAGGATACGCATCTTCATTATTCTCCAATAGAAGTCTATAGTCTGGTACATTACCGGCTTCTACAGCAACATCAAGCGGTGGAGCAAAGTTGGTAGGATACTCATCTTCATTATTCTCCCATGAAAGTATATAGTCTGGTACATTACCAGCTTGTGGAGCAAAGTTGGTAGGATACTAATCTTCATTATTCTCCCATGGATGTCTATAGCCTGGTACATTACCGGCTTCTACAGCAACATCAAACAGTGGAGCAAAGTTGGTAGGATACTCATCTTCATTATTCTCCCATGGAAGTCTATATATAGTCTGGTATATTCAGATTGCCAAAACTGTAGCCAGCCGTTCCAGCAATCAAATGTGCACCCTTGCCCGTTGTTTGAACATCTCGTATTCGACCACCTGTACCCGTGGTTGCCCCAGCAAATGGCGCAACACCTGTAGGAAAATGATGAGTTTCTGCTGTAAATATAATATGTCTTTTTTTCTGTCATCATCGGTTGCATTTTTTCTAAAATGTTTCCGCTCAATCTTTCCTGATCCTGTTATTGATACCACACTATTGACAGGGCATCTTTCCCTCTGGCCAATAGATTTAACCAAAACAAGATCATATTTCCTGATTAAAGCTGCATTACTTCCTTGATATTCTGCGCTCCATAACACTGATTGGTGGGTCACCTAACTGACAATCATCAGCACGTATCACAGCACCTGCTGGTTCTGCCAACTCCTTTAGCACATTTCCATCAGCTCCCTAGTCATGTATACTGGAAGGCCCCGATATTCGTCGCTTCGGTTTACGTCGTTTCACTATGTCATTGTCACAATGGGACATAACTTCACTTTTCATCGCTATGTTCCACTATAACGTTGTCACCTCTGTGTTGCAATGCCGCATTAACATCGCCATTATACATTTTGTGCAGTGAGATTTTCCAGGATTTTATCATGTAATCACCCATAATTATGACTTTAAAGAGCACAGTAAGTGCTGATAGTGTGTATGGTTGTAAGAGAACCAGGAAAGGTGTTACTCTTGACAACATCAAGCCATGGAGCAAAGATGGTAGGATACTCATCTTCAATATTCTCCCATGGAAGTCTATAGTCTGGTACATTACCAGCTTCTACAGCAACATCAAGCATGAGGTAAAGTTGGTAGGATACTCATCTTCATTATTCTCCAATGGAAGTCTATAGTCTGGTCCATTACCGGCTTCTACAGCAACATCAAGCGGTGGAGCAAAGTTGGTAGGATACTCATCTTCATTATTCTCCCATGAAAGTCTATAGTCTGTGTACATTACCAGCTTGTGGAGCAAAGTTGGTAAGATACTAATCTTCATTATTCTCCCATGGATGTCTATAGCCTGGTACATTACTGGCTTCTACAGCAACATCAAACAGTGGAGCAAAGTTGGGAAGATACTCATCTTCATTATTCTCCCATGGATGTCTATAGTCTGGTACATTACCGGCTTCTACAGCAACATCAAGTGGTGGAGCAAAGTTGGTAGGATACTCATCTTCATTATTCTCCCGTGGAAGTCTATAGTCTGGTACATTACCGGCTTCTACAGCAACATCAAGTGGTGGAGCAAAGTTGGTAGGATACTCATCTTCATTATTCTCCCGTGGAAGTCTATAGTCTGGTACATTATCGGCTTCTACAGCAACATCAAGCGGTGGAGCAAAGTTGGTAGGATACGCATCTTCATTATTCTCCAATGGAAGTCTATAGTCTGGTACATTACCGGCTTCTACAGCAACATCAAGCGGTGGAGCAAAGTTGGTAGGATACTAATCTTCATTATTCTCCCTTGGAAGTCTACAGTCTGGTACATTACCGGCTTCTACAGCAACATCAAGCGGTGGAGCAAAGTTGGTAGGATACTCATATTCATTATTCTCCCATGGAAGTCTATAGCCTGGTACATTACCGGCTTCTACAGCAACATCAAGTGGTGGAGCAAAGTTGGTAGGATACTCATCTTCATTATTCTCCCGTGGAAGTCTATAGTCTGGTACATTACCGGCTTCTACAGCAATATCATGTGGTGGAGGAAAGTTGGTAGGATACTCATCTTCATTATTCTCCCATGAAAGTATATAGTCTGGTACATTACTGGCTTTTACAGCAACATCAAGCGGTGAAGCAAAGTTGGCAGGATACTCATCTTCTTTATTCTCCCATGAAAGTATATAGTCTGGTACATTACTGGCTTCTACAGCAACATCAAGCGGTGGAGCAAAGTTGGTAGGATACTAATCTTCATTATTCTCCCTTGGAAGTCTATAGTCTGGTACATTACCGGCTTCTACAGCAACATCAAGTGGTGGAGCAAAGTTGGTAATATACTCATCTTCATTATTCTCCCATGAAAGTCTATAGTCTGGTACATTACCGGCTTCTACAACATCAAGCGGTGGAGCAAAGTTGGTAGGATACTCATCTTCATTATTCTCCCATGGAAGTCTATATATAGTCTGGTATATTCAGATTGCCAAAACTGTAGCCAGCCGTTCCAGCAATCAAATGTGCACCCTTGCCCGTTGTTTGAACATCTCGTATTCGACCACCTGTACCCGTGGTTGCCCCAGCAAATGGCGCAACACCTGTAGGAAAATGATGAGTTTCTGCTGTAAATATAATATGTCTTTTTTTCTGTCATCATCGGTTGCATTTTTTCTAAAATGTTTCCGCTCAATCTTTCCTGATCCTGTTATTGATACCACACTATTGACAGGGCATCTTTCCCTCTGGCCAATAGATTTAACCAAAACAAGATCATATTTCCTGATTAAAGCTGCATTACTTCCTTGATATTCTGCGCTCCATAACACTGATTGGTGGGTCACCTAACTGACAATCATCAGCACGTATCACAGCACCTGCTGGTTCTGCCAACTCCTTTAGCACATTTCCATCAGCTCCCTAGTCATGTATACTGGAAGGCCCCGATATTCGTCGCTTCGGTTTACGTCGTTTCACTATGTCATTGTCACAATGGGACATAACTTCACTTTTCATCGCTATGTTCCACTATAACGTTGTCACCTCTGTGTTGCAATGCCGCATTAACATCGCCATTATACATTTTGTGCAGTGAGATTTTCCAGGATTTTATCATGTAATCACCCATAATTATGACTTTAAAGAGCACAGTAAGTGCTGATAGTGTGTATGGTTGTAAGAGAACCAGGAAAGGTGTTACTCTTGACAACATCAAGCCATGGAGCAAAGATGGTAGGATACTCATCTTCAATATTCTCCCATGGAAGTCTATAGTCTGGTACATTACCAGCTTCTACAGCAACATCAAGCATGAGGTAAAGTTGGTAGGATACTCATCTTCATTATTCTCCAATGGAAGTCTATAGTCTGGTCCATTACCGGCTTCTACAGCAACATCAAGCGGTGGAGCAAAGTTGGTAGGATACTCATCTTCATTATTCTCCCATGAAAGTCTATAGTCTGGTACATTACCAGCTTGTGGAGCAAAGTTGGTAAGATACTAATCTTCATTATTCTCCCATGGATGTCTATAGCCTGGTACATTACTGGTTTCTACAGCAACATCAAACAGTGGAGCAAAGTTGGGAAGATACTCATCTTCATTATTCTCCCATGGATGTCTATAGTCTGGTACATTACCGGCTTCTACAGCAACATCAAGTGGTGGAGCAAAGTTGGTAGGATACTCATCTTCATTATTCTCCCGTGGAAGTCTATAGTCTGGTACATTACCGGCTTCTACAGCAACATCAAGTGGTGGAGCAAAGTTGGTAGGATACTCATCTTCATTATTCTCCCATGGAAGTCTATAGCCTGGTACATTACCGGCTTCTACAGCAACATCAAGTGGTGGAGCAAAGTTGGTAGGATACTCATCTTCATTATTCTCCCGTGGAAGTCTATAGTCTGGTACATTACCGGCTTCTACAGCAATATCATGTGGTGGAGGAAAGTTGGTAGGATACTCATCTTCATTATTCTCCCATGAAAGTATATAGTCTGGTACATTACTGGCTTTTACAGCAACATCAAGCGGTGAAGCAAAGTTGGCAGGATACTCATCTTCTTTATTCTCCCATGAAAGTATATAGTCTGGTACATTACTGGCTTCTACAGCAACATCAAGCGGTGGAGCAAAGTTGGTAGGATACTAATCTTCATTATTCTCCCTTGGAAGTCTATAGTCTGGTACATTACCGGCTTCTACAGCAACATCAAGTGGTGGAGCAAAGTTGGTAATATACTCATCTTCATTATTCTCCCATGAAAGTCTATAGTCTGGTACATTACCGGCTTCTACAACATCAAGCGGTGGAGCAAAGTTGGTAGGATACTCATCTTCATTATTCTCCCATGGAAGTCTATATATAGTCTGGTATATTCAGATTGCCAAAACTGTAGCCAGCCGTTGCAGCAATCAAATGTGCACCCTTGTCCGTTGCTTCAACATCTCGTATTCGACCACCTGTACCCGTGGTTGCCCCAGCAAATGGCGCAATACCTGTAGGAAAATTATGAGTATCTGCTCTAAATATAATATGCCTTTTTTTCTGTCATCATCGGTTGCACTTTTTCTAAAATTTTCCCGCTCAATCTTTCCTGATCCTGTTATTGATCCCACACTATAGACAGGGCATCTTTCCCTCTGGCCAATAGATTTAACCAAAACAAGATCATATTTCCTGATTAAAGCTGCATTACTTCCTTGATATTCTGCGCTCCATAGCTCCATAATACTGATTGGTGGGTCACCTAACTGACAATCATCAGCACGTATCACAGCACCTGCTGGTTCTGCCAACTCCTTTAGCACATTTCCATCAGCTCCCTAGTCATGTATACTGGAAGGCCCCGATATTCGTCGCTTCGGTTTACGTCGTTTCACTATGTCATTGTCACAATGGGACATAACTTCACTTTTCATCGCTATGTTCGACTATAACGTTGTCACCTCTGTGTTGCAATGCCGCATTAACGTCACCATTATACATTTTGTGCAGTGAGATTTTCCAGGATTTTATCATGTAATCACCCATAATTATGACTTTAAAGCGCACAGTAAGTGCTGATAGTGTGAATGGTTGTAAGAGAACCAGGAAAGGTGTTACTCTTGACAACATCAAGCCATTGAGCAAAGCTGGTAGGATACTCATCTTCATTATTCTCCCATGGAAGTCTATAGTCTAGTACATTACCGGCTTCTACAACAACATCAAGCGGTGGAGCAAAGTTGGTAGGATACTCATCTTCATTATTCTTCCATGGAAGCCTATAGTCTGGTACATTACTGGCTTCTACAGCAACATCAAGCGGTGAAGCAAAGTTGGTAGGATACTCATCTTCATTATTCTCCCATGGAAGTCTATAGTCTGGTACATTACCGGCTTCTACAGCAACATCAAGCGTTGAAGCAAAGTTGGCAGCATACTCATCTTCATTATTCTCCCATGGAAGCCTATAGTCTGGTACATTACTGGCTTCTACAGCAACATCAAGCGGTGAAGCAAAGTTGGTAGGATACTCATCTTCATTATTCTCCCATGGAAGTCTATAGTCTAGTACATTACCGGCTTCTACAACAACATCAAGCGGTGGAGCAAAGTTGGTAGGATACTCATCTTCATTATTCTTCCATGGAAGCCTATAGTCTGGTACATTACTGGCTTCTACAGCAACATCAAGCGGTGAAGCAAAGTTAGTAGGATACTCATCTTCATTATTCTCCCATGGAAGTCTATAGTCTGGTACATTACCGGCTTCTACAGCAACATCAAGCGGTGAAGCAAAGTTGGCAGGATACTTATCTTCATTATTCTCCCATGAAAGTCTATAGTCAGGTACATTACCGGCTTCTACAGCAACATCAAGCGGTGGAGCAAAGTTGGTAGGATACTCATCTTCATTATTCTCCCATGAAAGTCTATAGTCTGGTACATTATCGGCTTCTACAACAACATCAAGCGGTGGAGCAAAGTTGGTAGGATACGCATCTTCATTATTCTCCAATAGAAGTCTATAGTCTGGTACATTACAGCTTCTACAGCAACATCAAGCGGTGGAGCAAAGTTGGTAGGATACTCATCTTCATTATTCTCCCATGAAAGTATATAGTCTGGTACATTACCAGCTTGTGGAGCAAAGTTGGTAGGATACTAATCTTCATTATTCTCCCATGGATGTCTATAGCCTGGTACATTACCGGCTTCTACAGCAACATCAAACAGTGGAGCAAAGTTGGTAGGATACTCATCTTCATTATTCTCCCATGGAAGTCTATATATAGTCTGGTATATTCAGATTGCCAAAACTGTAGCCAGCCGTTCCAGCAATCAAATGTGCACCCTTGCCCGTTGTTTGAACATCTCGTATTCGACCACCTGTACCCGTGGTTGCCCCAGCAAATGGCGCAACACCTGTAGGAAAATGATGAGTTTCTGCTGTAAATATAATATGTCTTTTTTTCTGTCATCATCGGTTGCATTTTTTCTAAAATGTTTCCGCTCAATCTTTCCTGATCCTGTTATTGATACCACACTATTGACAGGGCATCTTTCCCTCTGGCCAATAGATTTAACCAAAACAAGATCATATTTCCTGATTAAAGCTGCATTACTTCCTTGATATTCTGCGCTCCATAACACTGATTGGTGGGTCACCTAACTGACAATCATCAGCACGTATCACAGCACCTGCTGGTTCTGCCAACTCCTTTAGCACATTTCCATCAGCTCCCTAGTCATGTATACTGGAAGGCCCCGATATTCGTCGCTTCGGTTTACGTCGTTTCACTATGTCATTGTCACAATGGGACATAACTTCACTTTTCATCGCTATGTTCCACTATAACGTTGTCACCTCTGTGTTGCAATGCCGCATTAACATCGCCATTATACATTTTGTGCAGTGAGATTTTCCAGGATTTTATCATGTAATCACCCATAATTATGACTTTAAAGAGCACAGTAAGTGCTGATAGTGTGTATGGTTGTAAGAGAACCAGGAAAGGTGTTACTCTTGACAACATCAAGCCATGGAGCAAAGATGGTAGGATACTCATCTTCAATATTCTCCCATGGAAGTCTATAGTCTGGTACATTACCAGCTTCTACAGCAACATCAAGCATGAGGTAAAGTTGGTAGGATACTCATCTTCATTATTCTCCAATGGAAGTCTATAGTCTGGTCCATTACCGGCTTCTACAGCAACATCAAGCGGTGGAGCAAAGTTGGTAGGATACTCATCTTCATTATTCTCCCATGAAAGTCTATAGTCTGGTACATTACCAGCTTGTGGAGCAAAGTTGGTAAGATACTAATCTTCATTATTCTCCCATGGATGTCTATAGCCTGGTACATTACTGGCTTCTACAGCAACATCAAACAGTGGAGCAAAGTTGGGAAGATACTCATCTTCATTATTCTCCCATGGATGTCTATAGTCTGGTACATTACCGGCTTCTAAAGCAACATCAAGTGGTGGAGCAAAGTTGGTAATATACTCATCTTCATTATTCTCCCATGAAAGTCTATAGTCTGGTACATTACTGGCTTCTACAGCAACATCAAGCGGTGGAGCAAAGTTGGTAGGATACTCATCTTCATTATTCTCCCATGAAAGTCTATAGTCTGGTACATTACCGGCTTCTACAACATCAAGCGGTGGAGCAAAGCTGGTAGGATACTCATCTTCATTATTCTCCCATGGAAGTCTATATATAGTCTGGTATATTCAGATTGCCAAAACTGTAGCCAGCCGTTCCAGCAATCAAATGTGCACCCTTGTCCGTTGCTTCAACATCTCGTATTCGACCACCTGTACCCGTGGTTGCCCCAGCAAATGGCGCAATACCTGTAGGAAAATTATGAGTATCTGCTCTAAATATAATATGCCTTTTTTTTCTGTCATCATCGGTTGCACTTTTTCTAAAATTTTCCCGCTCAATCTTTCCTGATCCTGTTATTGATCCCACACTATAGACAGGGCATCTTTCCCTCTGGCCAATAGATTTAACCAAAACAAGATCATATTTCCTGATTAAAGCTGCATTACTTCCTTGATATTCTGCGCTCCATAGCTCCATAATACTGATTGGTGGGTCACCTAACTGACAATCATCAGCACGTATCACAGCACCTGCTGGTTCTGCCAACTCCTTTAGCACATTTCCATCAGCTCCCTAGTCATGTATACTGGAAGGCCCCGATATTCGTCGCTTCGGTTTACGTCGTTTCACTATGTCATTGTCACAATGGGACATAACTTCACTTTTCATCGCTATGTTCGACTATAACGTTGTCACCTCTGTGTTGCAATGCCGCATTAACGTCACCATTATACATTTTGTGCAGTGAGATTTTCCAGGATTTTATCATGTAATCACCCATAATTATGACTTTAAAGCGCACAGTAAGTGCTGATAGTGTGAATGGTTGTAAGAGAACCAGGAAAGGTGTTACTCTTGACAACATCAAGCCATTGAGCAAAGCTGGTAGGATACTCATCTTCATTATTCTCCCATGGAAGTCTATAGTCTAGTACATTACCGGCTTCTACAACAACATCAAGCGGTGGAGCAAAGTTGGTAGGATACTCATCTTCATTATTCTTCCATGGAAGCCTATAGTCTGGTACATTACTGGCTTCTACAGCAACATCAAGCGGTGAAGCAAAGTTGGTAGGATACTCATCTTCATTATTCTCCCATGGAAGTCTATAGTCTGGTACATTACCGGCTTCTACAGCAACATCAAGCGGTGAAGCAAAGTTGGCAGGATACTCATCTTCATTATTCTCCCATGAAAGTCTATAGTCAGGTACATTACCGGCTTCTACAGCAACATCAAGCGGTGGAGCAAAGTTGGTAGGATACTCATCTTCATTATTCTCCCATGAAAGTCTATAGTCTGGTACATTATCGGCTTCTACAGCAACATCAAGCGGTGGAGCAAAGTTGGTAGGATACGCATCTTCATTATTCTCCAATGGAAGTCTATAGTCTGGTACATTACCGGCTTCTACAGCAACATCAAGCGGTGGAGCAAAGTTGGTAGGATACTAATCTTCATTATTCTCCCTTGGAAGTCTACAGTCTGGTACATTACCGGCTTCTACAGCAACATCAAGCGGTGGAGCAAAGTTGGTAGGATACTCATATTCATTATTCTCCCATGGAAGTCTATAGCCTGGTACATTACCGGCTTCTACAGCAACATCAAGTGGTGGAGCAAAGTTGGTAGGATACTCATCTTCATTATTCTCCCGTGGAAGTCTATAGTCTGGTACATTACCGGCTTCTACAGCAATATCATGTGGTGGAGGAAAGTTGGTAGGATACTCATCTTCATTATTCTCCCATGAAAGTATATAGTCTGGTACATTACTGGCTTTTACAGCAACATCAAGCGGTGAAGCAAAGTTGGCAGGATACTCATCTTCTTTATTCTCCCATGAAAGTATATAGTCTGGTACATTACTGGCTTCTACAGCAACATCAAGCGGTGGAGCAAAGTTGGTAGGATACTAATCTTCATTATTCTCCCTTGGAAGTCTATAGTCTGGTACATTACCGGCTTCTACAGCAACATCAAGTGGTGGAGCAAAGTTGGTAATATACTCATCTTCATTATTCTCCCATGAAAGTCTATAGTCTGGTACATTACCGGCTTCTACAACATCAAGCGGTGGAGCAAAGTTGGTAGGATACTCATCTTCATTATTCTCCCATGGAAGTCTATATATAGTCTGGTATATTCAGATTGCCAAAACTGTAGCCAGCCGTTCCAGCAATCAAATGTGCACCCTTGTCCGTTGCTTCAACATCTCGTATTCGACCACCTGTACCCGTGGTTGCCCCAGCAAATGGCGCAATACCTGTAGGAAAATTATGAGTATCTGCTCTAAATATAATATGCCTTTTTTTCTGTCATCATCGGTTGCACTTTTTCTAAAATTTTCCCGCTCAATCTTTCCTGATCCTGTTATTGATCCCACACTATAGACAGGGCATCTTTCCCTCTGGCCAATAGATTTAACCAAAACAAGATCATATTTCCTGATTAAAGCTGCATTACTTCCTTGATATTCTGCGCTCCATAGCTCCATAATACTGATTGGTGGGTCACCTAACTGACAATCATCAGCACGTATCACAGCACCTGCTGGTTCTGCCAACTCCTTTAGCACATTTCCATCAGCTCCCTAGTCATGTATACTGGAAGGCCCCGATATTCGTCGCTTCGGTTTACGTCGTTTCACTATGTCATTGTCACAATGGGACATAACTTCACTTTTCATCGCTATGTTCCACTATAACGTTGTCACCTCTGTGTTGCAATGCCGCATTAACATCGCCATTATACATTTTGTGCAGTGAGATTTTCCAGGATTTTATCATGTAATCACCCATAATTATGACTTTAAAGAGCACAGTAAGTGCTGATAGTGTGTATGGTTGTAAGAGAACCAGGAAAGGTGTTACTCTTGACAACATCAAGCCATGGAGCAAAGATGGTAGGATACTCATCTTCAATATTCTCCCATGGAAGTCTATAGTCTGGTACATTACCAGCTTCTACAGCAACATCAAGCATGAGGTAAAGTTGGTAGGATACTCATCTTCATTATTCTCCAATGGAAGTCTATAGTCTGGTCCATTACCGGCTTCTACAGCAACATCAAGCGGTGGAGCAAAGTTGGTAGGATACTCATCTTCATTATTCTCCCATGAAAGTCTATAGTCTGGTACATTACCAGCTTGTGGAGCAAAGTTGGTAAGATACTAATCTTCATTATTCTCCCATGGATGTCTATAGCCTGGTACATTACTGGCTTCTACAGCAACATCAAACAGTGGAGCAAAGTTGGGAAGATACTCATCTTCATTATTCTCCCATGGATGTCTATAGTCTGGTACATTACCGGCTTCTACAGCAACATCAAGTGGTGGAGCAAAGTTGGTAGGATACTCATCTTCATTATTCTCCCGTGGAAGTCTATAGTCTGGTACATTACCGGCTTCTACAGCAACATCAAGTGGTGGAGCAAAGTTGGTAGGATACTCATCTTCATTATTCTCCCGTGGAAGTCTATAGTCTGGTACATTATCGGCTTCTACAGCAACATCAAGCGGTGGAGCAAAGTTGGTAGGATACGCATCTTCATTATTCTCCAATGGAAGTCTATAGTCTGGTACATTACCGGCTTCTACAGCAACATCAAGCGGTGGAGCAAAGTTGGTAGGATACTAATCTTCATTATTCTCCCTTGGAAGTCTACAGTCTGGTACATTACCGGCTTCTACAGCAACATCAAGCGGTGGAGCAAAGTTGGTAGGATACTCATATTCATTATTCTCCCATGGAAGTCTATAGCCTGGTACATTACCGGCTTCTACAGCAACATCAAGTGGTGGAGCAAAGTTGGTAGGATACTCATCTTCATTATTCTCCCGTGGAAGTCTATAGTCTGGTACATTACCGGCTTCTACAGCAATATCATGTGGTGGAGGAAAGTTGGTAGGATACTCATCTTCATTATTCTCCCATGAAAGTATATAGTCTGGTACATTACTGGCTTTTACAGCAACATCAAGCGGTGAAGCAAAGTTGGCAGGATACTCATCTTCTTTATTCTCCCATGAAAGTATATAGTCTGGTACATTACTGGCTTCTACAGCAACATCAAGCGGTGGAGCAAAGTTGGTAGGATACTAATCTTCATTATTCTCCCTTGGAAGTCTATAGTCTGGTACATTACCGGCTTCTACAGCAACATCAAGTGGTGGAGCAAAGTTGGTAATATACTCATCTTCATTATTCTCCCATGAAAGTCTATAGTCTGGTACATTACCGGCTTCTACAACATCAAGCGGTGGAGCAAAGTTGGTAGGATACTCATCTTCATTATTCTCCCATGGAAGTCTATATATAGTCTGGTATATTCAGATTGCCAAAACTGTAGCCAGCCGTTCCAGCAATCAAATGTGCACCCTTGCCCGTTGTTTGAACATCTCGTATTCGACCACCTGTACCCGTGGTTGCCCCAGCAAATGGCGCAACACCTGTAGGAAAATGATGAGTTTCTGCTGTAAATATAATATGTCTTTTTTTCTGTCATCATCGGTTGCATTTTTTCTAAAATGTTTCCGCTCAATCTTTCCTGATCCTGTTATTGATACCACACTATTGACAGGGCATCTTTCCCTCTGGCCAATAGATTTAACCAAAACAAGATCATATTTCCTGATTAAAGCTGCATTACTTCCTTGATATTCTGCGCTCCATAATACTGATTGGTGGGTCACCTAACTGACAATCATCAGCACGTATCACAGCACCTGCTGGTTCTGCCAACTCCTTTAGCACATTTCCATCAGCTCCCTAGTCATGTATACTGGAAGGCCCCGATATTCGTCGCTTCGGTTTACGTCGTTTCACTATGTCATTGTCACAATGGGACATAACTTCACTTTTCATCGCTATGTTCCACTATAACGTTGTCACCTCTGTGTTGCAATGCCGCATTAACATCGCCATTATACATTTTGTGCAGTGAGATTTTCCAGGATTTTATCATGTAATCACCCATAATTATGACTTTAAAGAGCACAGTAAGTGCTGATAGTGTGTATGGTTGTAAGAGAACCAGGAAAGGTGTTACTCTTGACAACATCAAGCCATGGAGCAAAGATGGTAGGATACTCATCTTCAATATTCTCCCATGGAAGTCTATAGTCTGGTACATTACCAGCTTCTACAGCAACATCAAGCATGAGGTAAAGTTGGTAGGATACTCATCTTCATTATTCTCCAATGGAAGTCTATAGTCTGGTCCATTACCGGCTTCTACAGCAACATCAAGCGGTGGAGCAAAGTTGGTAGGATACTCATCTTCATTATTCTCCCATGAAAGTCTATAGTCTGGTACATTACCAGCTTGTGGAGCAAAGTTGGTAAGATACTAATCTTCATTATTCTCCCATGGATGTCTATAGCCTGGTACATTACTGGCTTCTACAGCAACATCAAACAGTGGAGCAAAGTTGGGAAGATACTCATCTTCATTATTCTCCCATGGATGTCTATAGTCTGGTACATTACCGGCTTCTACAGCAACATCAAGTGGTGGAGCAAAGTTGGTAGGATACTCATCTTCATTATTCTCCCGTGGAAGTCTATAGTCTGGTACATTACCGGCTTCTACAGCAACATCAAGTGGTGGAGCAAAGTTGGTAGGATACTCATCTTCATTATTCTCCCATGGAAGTCTATAGCCTGGTACATTACCGGCTTCTACAGCAACATCAAGTGGTGGAGCAAAGTTGGTAGGATACTCATCTTCATTATTCTCCCGTGGAAGTCTATAGTCTGGTACATTACCGGCTTCTACAGCAATATCATGTGGTGGAGGAAAGTTGGTAGGATACTCATCTTCATTATTCTCCCATGAAAGTATATAGTCTGGTACATTACTGGCTTTTACAGCAACATCAAGCGGTGAAGCAAAGTTGGCAGGATACTCATCTTCTTTATTCTCCCATGAAAGTATATAGTCTGGTACATTACTGGCTTCTACAGCAACATCAAGCGGTGGAGCAAAGTTGGTAGGATACTAATCTTCATTATTCTCCCTTGGAAGTCTATAGTCTGGTACATTACCGGCTTCTACAGCAACATCAAGTGGTGGAGCAAAGTTGGTAATATACTCATCTTCATTATTCTCCCATGAAAGTCTATAGTCTGGTACATTACCGGCTTCTACAACATCAAGCGGTGGAGCAAAGTTGGTAGGATACTCATCTTCATTATTCTCCCATGGAAGTCTATATATAGTCTGGTATATTCAGATTGCCAAAACTGTAGCCAGCCGTTCCAGCAATCAAATGTGCACCCTTGTCCGTTGCTTCAACATCTCGTATTCGACCACCTGTACCCGTGGTTGCCCCAGCAAATGGCGCAATACCTGTAGGAAAATTATGAGTATCTGCTCTAAATATAATATGCCTTTTTTTCTGTCATCATCGGTTGCACTTTTTCTAAAATTTTCCCGCTCAATCTTTCCTGATCCTGTTATTGATCCCACACTATAGACAGGGCATCTTTCCCTCTGGCCAATAGATTTAACCAAAACAAGATCATATTTCCTGATTAAAGCTGCATTACTTCCTTGATATTCTGCGCTCCATAGCTCCATAATACTGATTGGTGGGTCACCTAACTGACAATCATCAGCACGTATCACAGCACCTGCTGGTTCTGCCAACTCCTTTAGCACATTTCCATCAGCTCCCTAGTCATGTATACTGGAAGGCCCCGATATTCGTCGCTTCGGTTTACGTCGTTTCACTATGTCATTGTCACAATGGGACATAACTTCACTTTTCATCGCTATGTTCGACTATAACGTTGTCACCTCTGTGTTGCAATGCCGCATTAACGTCACCATTATACATTTTGTGCAGTGAGATTTTCCAGGATTTTATCATGTAATCACCCATAATTATGACTTTAAAGCGCACAGTAAGTGCTGATAGTGTGAATGGTTGTAAGAGAACCAGGAAAGGTGTTACTCTTGACAACATCAAGCCATTGAGCAAAGCTGGTAGGATACTCATCTTCATTATTCTCCCATGGAAGTCTATAGTCTAGTACATTACCGGCTTCTACAACAACATCAAGCGGTGGAGCAAAGTTGGTAGGATACTCATCTTCATTATTCTTCCATGGAAGCCTATAGTCTGGTACATTACTGGCTTCTACAGCAACATCAAGCGGTGAAGCAAAGTTGGTAGGATACTCATCTTCATTATTCTCCCATGGAAGTCTATAGTCTGGTACATTACCGGCTTCTACAGCAACATCAAGCGTTGAAGCAAAGTTGGCAGCATACTCATCTTCATTATTCTCCCATGGAAGCCTATAGTCTGGTACATTACTGGCTTCTACAGCAACATCAAGCGGTGAAGCAAAGTTGGTAGGATACTCATCTTCATTATTCTCCCATGGAAGTCTATAGTCTAGTACATTACCGGCTTCTACAACAACATCAAGCGGTGGAGCAAAGTTGGTAGGATACTCATCTTCATTATTCTTCCATGGAAGCCTATAGTCTGGTACATTACTGGCTTCTACAGCAACATCAAGCGGTGAAGCAAAGTTAGTAGGATACTCATCTTCATTATTCTCCCATGGAAGTCTATAGTCTGGTACATTACCGGCTTCTACAGCAACATCAAGCGGTGAAGCAAAGTTGGCAGGATACTTATCTTCATTATTCTCCCATGAAAGTCTATAGTCAGGTACATTACCGGCTTCTACAGCAACATCAAGCGGTGGAGCAAAGTTGGTAGGATACTCATCTTCATTATTCTCCCATGAAAGTCTATAGTCTGGTACATTATCGGCTTCTACAACAACATCAAGCGGTGGAGCAAAGTTGGTAGGATACGCATCTTCATTATTCTCCAATAGAAGTCTATAGTCTGGTACATTACAGCTTCTACAGCAACATCAAGCGGTGGAGCAAAGTTGGTAGGATACTCATCTTCATTATTCTCCCATGAAAGTATATAGTCTGGTACATTACCAGCTTGTGGAGCAAAGTTGGTAGGATACTAATCTTCATTATTCTCCCATGGATGTCTATAGCCTGGTACATTACCGGCTTCTACAGCAACATCAAACAGTGGAGCAAAGTTGGTAGGATACTCATCTTCATTATTCTCCCATGGAAGTCTATATATAGTCTGGTATATTCAGATTGCCAAAACTGTAGCCAGCCGTTCCAGCAATCAAATGTGCACCCTTGCCCGTTGTTTGAACATCTCGTATTCGACCACCTGTACCCGTGGTTGCCCCAGCAAATGGCGCAACACCTGTAGGAAAATGATGAGTTTCTGCTGTAAATATAATATGTCTTTTTTTCTGTCATCATCGGTTGCATTTTTTCTAAAATGTTTCCGCTCAATCTTTCCTGATCCTGTTATTGATACCACACTATTGACAGGGCATCTTTCCCTCTGGCCAATAGATTTAACCAAAACAAGATCATATTTCCTGATTAAAGCTGCATTACTTCCTTGATATTCTGCGCTCCATAACACTGATTGGTGGGTCACCTAACTGACAATCATCAGCACGTATCACAGCACCTGCTGGTTCTGCCAACTCCTTTAGCACATTTCCATCAGCTCCCTAGTCATGTATACTGGAAGGCCCCGATATTCGTCGCTTCGGTTTACGTCGTTTCACTATGTCATTGTCACAATGGGACATAACTTCACTTTTCATCGCTATGTTCCACTATAACGTTGTCACCTCTGTGTTGCAATGCCGCATTAACATCGCCATTATACATTTTGTGCAGTGAGATTTTCCAGGATTTTATCATGTAATCACCCATAATTATGACTTTAAAGAGCACAGTAAGTGCTGATAGTGTGTATGGTTGTAAGAGAACCAGGAAAGGTGTTACTCTTGACAACATCAAGCCATGGAGCAAAGATGGTAGGATACTCATCTTCAATATTCTCCCATGGAAGTCTATAGTCTGGTACATTACCAGCTTCTACAGCAACATCAAGCATGAGGTAAAGTTGGTAGGATACTCATCTTCATTATTCTCCAATGGAAGTCTATAGTCTGGTCCATTACCGGCTTCTACAGCAACATCAAGCGGTGGAGCAAAGTTGGTAGGATACTCATCTTCATTATTCTCCCATGAAAGTCTATAGTCTGGTACATTACCAGCTTGTGGAGCAAAGTTGGTAAGATACTAATCTTCATTATTCTCCCATGGATGTCTATAGCCTGGTACATTACTGGCTTCTACAGCAACATCAAACAGTGGAGCAAAGTTGGGAAGATACTCATCTTCATTATTCTCCCATGGATGTCTATAGTCTGGTACATTACCGGCTTCTAAAGCAACATCAAGTGGTGGAGCAAAGTTGGTAATATACTCATCTTCATTATTCTCCCATGAAAGTCTATAGTCTGGTACATTACTGGCTTCTACAGCAACATCAAGCGGTGGAGCAAAGTTGGTAGGATACTCATCTTCATTATTCTCCCATGAAAGTCTATAGTCTGGTACATTACCGGCTTCTACAACATCAAGCGGTGGAGCAAAGCTGGTAGGATACTCATCTTCATTATTCTCCCATGGAAGTCTATATATAGTCTGGTATATTCAGATTGCCAAAACTGTAGCCAGCCGTTCCAGCAATCAAATGTGCACCCTTGTCCGTTGCTTCAACATCTCGTATTCGACCACCTGTACCCGTGGTTGCCCCAGCAAATGGCGCAATACCTGTAGGAAAATTATGAGTATCTGCTCTAAATATAATATGCCTTTTTTTTCTGTCATCATCGGTTGCACTTTTTCTAAAATTTTCCCGCTCAATCTTTCCTGATCCTGTTATTGATCCCACACTATAGACAGGGCATCTTTCCCTCTGGCCAATAGATTTAACCAAAACAAGATCATATTTCCTGATTAAAGCTGCATTACTTCCTTGATATTCTGCGCTCCATAGCTCCATAATACTGATTGGTGGGTCACCTAACTGACAATCATCAGCACGTATCACAGCACCTGCTGGTTCTGCCAACTCCTTTAGCACATTTCCATCAGCTCCCTAGTCATGTATACTGGAAGGCCCCGATATTCGTCGCTTCGGTTTACGTCGTTTCACTATGTCATTGTCACAATGGGACATAACTTCACTTTTCATCGCTATGTTCGACTATAACGTTGTCACCTCTGTGTTGCAATGCCGCATTAACGTCACCATTATACATTTTGTGCAGTGAGATTTTCCAGGATTTTATCATGTAATCACCCATAATTATGACTTTAAAGCGCACAGTAAGTGCTGATAGTGTGAATGGTTGTAAGAGAACCAGGAAAGGTGTTACTCTTGACAACATCAAGCCATTGAGCAAAGCTGGTAGGATACTCATCTTCATTATTCTCCCATGGAAGTCTATAGTCTAGTACATTACCGGCTTCTACAACAACATCAAGCGGTGGAGCAAAGTTGGTAGGATACTCATCTTCATTATTCTTCCATGGAAGCCTATAGTCTGGTACATTACTGGCTTCTACAGCAACATCAAGCGGTGAAGCAAAGTTGGTAGGATACTCATCTTCATTATTCTCCCATGGAAGTCTATAGTCTGGTACATTACCGGCTTCTACAGCAACATCAAGCGGTGAAGCAAAGTTGGCAGGATACTCATCTTCATTATTCTCCCATGAAAGTCTATAGTCAGGTACATTACCGGCTTCTACAGCAACATCAAGCGGTGGAGCAAAGTTGGTAGGATACTCATCTTCATTATTCTCCCATGAAAGTCTATAGTCTGGTACATTATCGGCTTCTACAGCAACATCAAGCGGTGGAGCAAAGTTGGTAGGATACGCATCTTCATTATTCTCCAATGGAAGTCTATAGTCTGGTACATTACCGGCTTCTACAGCAACATCAAGCGGTGGAGCAAAGTTGGTAGGATACTAATCTTCATTATTCTCCCTTGGAAGTCTACAGTCTGGTACATTACCGGCTTCTACAGCAACATCAAGCGGTGGAGCAAAGTTGGTAGGATACTCATATTCATTATTCTCCCATGGAAGTCTATAGCCTGGTACATTACCGGCTTCTACAGCAACATCAAGTGGTGGAGCAAAGTTGGTAGGATACTCATCTTCATTATTCTCCCGTGGAAGTCTATAGTCTGGTACATTACCGGCTTCTACAGCAATATCATGTGGTGGAGGAAAGTTGGTAGGATACTCATCTTCATTATTCTCCCATGAAAGTATATAGTCTGGTACATTACTGGCTTTTACAGCAACATCAAGCGGTGAAGCAAAGTTGGCAGGATACTCATCTTCTTTATTCTCCCATGAAAGTATATAGTCTGGTACATTACTGGCTTCTACAGCAACATCAAGCGGTGGAGCAAAGTTGGTAGGATACTAATCTTCATTATTCTCCCTTGGAAGTCTATAGTCTGGTACATTACCGGCTTCTACAGCAACATCAAGTGGTGGAGCAAAGTTGGTAATATACTCATCTTCATTATTCTCCCATGAAAGTCTATAGTCTGGTACATTACCGGCTTCTACAACATCAAGCGGTGGAGCAAAGTTGGTAGGATACTCATCTTCATTATTCTCCCATGGAAGTCTATATATAGTCTGGTATATTCAGATTGCCAAAACTGTAGCCAGCCGTTCCAGCAATCAAATGTGCACCCTTGTCCGTTGCTTCAACATCTCGTATTCGACCACCTGTACCCGTGGTTGCCCCAGCAAATGGCGCAATACCTGTAGGAAAATTATGAGTATCTGCTCTAAATATAATATGCCTTTTTTTCTGTCATCATCGGTTGCACTTTTTCTAAAATTTTCCCGCTCAATCTTTCCTGATCCTGTTATTGATCCCACACTATAGACAGGGCATCTTTCCCTCTGGCCAATAGATTTAACCAAAACAAGATCATATTTCCTGATTAAAGCTGCATTACTTCCTTGATATTCTGCGCTCCATAGCTCCATAATACTGATTGGTGGGTCACCTAACTGACAATCATCAGCACGTATCACAGCACCTGCTGGTTCTGCCAACTCCTTTAGCACATTTCCATCAGCTCCCTAGTCATGTATACTGGAAGGCCCCGATATTCGTCGCTTCGGTTTACGTCGTTTCACTATGTCATTGTCACAATGGGACATAACTTCACTTTTCATCGCTATGTTCGACTATAACGTTGTCACCTCTGTGTTGCAATGCCGCATTAACGTCACCATTATACATTTTGTGCAGTGAGATTTTCCAGGATTTTATCATGTAATCACCCATAATTATGACTTTAAAGCGCACAGTAAGTGCTGATAGTGTGAATGGTTGTAAGAGAACCAGGAAAGGTGTTACTCTTGACAACATCAAGCCATTGAGCAAAGCTGGTAGGATACTCATCTTCATTATTCTCCCATGGAAGTCTATAGTCTAGTACATTACCGGCTTCTACAACAACATCAAGCGGTGGAGCAAAGTTGGTAGGATACTCATCTTCATTATTCTTCCATGGAAGCCTATAGTCTGGTACATTACTGGCTTCTACAGCAACATCAAGCGGTGAAGCAAAGTTGGTAGGATACTCATCTTCATTATTCTCCCATGGAAGTCTATAGTCTGGTACATTACCGGCTTCTACAGCAACATCAAGCGGTGAAGCAAAGTTGGCAGGATACTCATCTTCATTATTCTCCCATGGAAGCCTATAGTCTGGTACATTACTGGCTTCTACAGCAACATCAAGCGGTGAAGCAAAGTTGGTAGGATACTCATCTTCATTATTCTCCCATGGAAGTCTATAGTCTAGTACATTACCGGCTTCTACAACAACATCAAGCGGTGGAGCAAAGTTGGTAGGATACTCATCTTCATTATTCTTCCATGGAAGCCTATAGTCTGGTACATTACTGGCTTCTACAGCAACATCAAGCGGTGAAGCAAAGTTGGTAGGATACTCATCTTCATTATTCTCCCATGGAAGTCTATAGTCTGGTACATTACCGGCTTCTACAGCAACATCAAGCGGTGAAGCAAAGTTGGCAGGATACTCATCTTCATTATTCTCCCATGAAAGTCTATAGTCAGGTACATTACCGGCTTCTACAGCAACATCAAGCGGTGGAGCAAAGTTGGTAGGATACTCATCTTCATTATTCTCCCATGAAAGTCTATAGTCTGGTACATTATCGGCTTCTACAACAACATCAAGCGGTGGAGCAAAGTTGGTAGGATACGCATCTTCATTATTCTCCAATGGAAGTCTATAGTCTGGTACATTACCGGCTTCTACAGCAACATCAAGCGGTGGAGCAAAGTTGGTAGGATACTCATCTTCATTATTCTCCCATGAAAGTATATAGTCTGGTACATTACCAGCTTGTGGAGCAAAGTTGGTAGGATACTAATCTTCATTATTCTCCCATGGATGTCTATAGCCTGGTACATTACCGGCTTCTACAGCAACATCAAACAGTGGAGCAAAGTTGGTAGGATACTCATCTTCATTATTCTCCCATGGAAGTCTATATATAGTCTGGTATATTCAGATTGCCAAAACTGTAGCCAGCCGTTCCAGCAATCAAATGTGCACCCTTGCCCGTTGTTTGAACATCTCATATTCGACCACCTGTACCCGTGGTTGCCCCAGCAAATGGCGCAACACCTGTAGGAAAATGATGAGTTTCTGCTGTAAATATAATATGTCTTTTTTTCTGTCATCATCGGTTGCATTTTTTCTAAAATGTTTCCGCTCAATCTTTCCTGATCCTGTTATTGATACCACACTATTGACAGGGCATCTTTCCCTCTGGCCAATAGATTTAACCAAAACAAGATCATATTTCCTGATTAAAGCTGCATTACTTCCTTGATATTCTGCGCTCCATAACACTGATTGGTGGGTCACCTAACTGACAATCATCAGCACGTATCACAGCACCTGCTGGTTCTGCCAACTCCTTTAGCACATTTCCATCAGCTCCCTAGTCATGTATACTGGAAGGCCCCGATATTCGTCGCTTCGGTTTACGTCGTTTCACTATGTCATTGTCACAATGGGACATAACTTCACTTTTCATCGCTATGTTCCACTATAACGTTGTCACCTCTGTGTTGCAATGCCGCATTAACATCGCCATTATACATTTTGTGCAGTGAGATTTTCCAGGATTTTATCATGTAATCACCCATAATTATGACTTTAAAGAGCACAGTAAGTGCTGATAGTGTGTATGGTTGTAAGAGAACCAGGAAAGGTGTTACTCTTGACAACATCAAGCCATGGAGCAAAGATGGTAGGATACTCATCTTCAATATTCTCCCATGGAAGTCTATAGTCTGGTACATTACCAGCTTCTACAGCAACATCAAGCATGAGGTAAAGTTGGTAGGATACTCATCTTCATTATTCTCCAATGGAAGTCTATAGTCTGGTCCATTACCGGCTTCTACAGCAACATCAAGCGGTGGAGCAAAGTTGGTAGGATACTCATCTTCATTATTCTCCCATGAAAGTCTATAGTCTGGTACATTACCAGCTTGTGGAGCAAAGTTGGTAAGATACTAATCTTCATTATTCTCCCATGGATGTCTATAGCCTGGTACATTACTGGCTTCTACAGCAACATCAAACAGTGGAGCAAAGTTGGGAAGATACTCATCTTCATTATTCTCCCATGGATGTCTATAGTCTGGTACATTACCGGCTTCTAAAGCAACATCAAGTGGTGGAGCAAAGTTGGTAATATACTCATCTTCATTATTCTCCCATGAAAGTCTATAGTCTGGTACATTACTGGCTTCTACAGCAACATCAAGCGGTGGAGCAAAGTTGGTAGGATACTCATCTTCATTATTCTCCCATGAAAGTCTATAGTCTGGTACATTACCGGCTTCTACAACATCAAGCGGTGGAGCAAAGCTGGTAGGATACTCATCTTCATTATTCTCCCATGGAAGTCTATATATAGTCTGGTATATTCAGATTGCCAAAACTGTAGCCAGCCGTTCCAGCAATCAAATGTGCACCCTTGTCCGTTGCTTCAACATCTCGTATTCGACCACCTGTACCCGTGGTTGCCCCAGCAAATGGCGCAATACCTGTAGGAAAATTATGAGTATCTGCTCTAAATATAATATGCCTTTTTTTTCTGTCATCATCGGTTGCACTTTTTCTAAAATTTTCCCGCTCAATCTTTCCTGATCCTGTTATTGATCCCACACTATAGACAGGGCATCTTTCCCTCTGGCCAATAGATTTAACCAAAACAAGATCATATTTCCTGATTAAAGCTGCATTACTTCCTTGATATTCTGCGCTCCATAGCTCCATAATACTGATTGGTGGGTCACCTAACTGACAATCATCAGCACGTATCACAGCACCTGCTGGTTCTGCCAACTCCTTTAGCACATTTCCATCAGCTCCCTAGTCATGTATACTGGAAGGCCCCGATATTCGTCGCTTCGGTTTACGTCGTTTCACTATGTCATTGTCACAATGGGACATAACTTCACTTTTCATCGCTATGTTCGACTATAACGTTGTCACCTCTGTGTTGCAATGCCGCATTAACGTCACCATTATACATTTTGTGCAGTGAGATTTTCCAGGATTTTATCATGTAATCACCCATAATTATGACTTTAAAGCGCACAGTAAGTGCTGATAGTGTGAATGGTTGTAAGAGAACCAGGAAAGGTGTTACTCTTGACAACATCAAGCCATTGAGCAAAGCTGGTAGGATACTCATCTTCATTATTCTCCCATGGAAGTCTATAGTCTAGTACATTACCGGCTTCTACAACAACATCAAGCGGTGGAGCAAAGTTGGTAGGATACTCATCTTCATTATTCTTCCATGGAAGCCTATAGTCTGGTACATTACTGGCTTCTACAGCAACATCAAGCGGTGAAGCAAAGTTGGTAGGATACTCATCTTCATTATTCTCCCATGGAAGTCTATAGTCTGGTACATTACCGGCTTCTACAGCAACATCAAGCGGTGAAGCAAAGTTGGCAGGATACTCATCTTCATTATTCTCCCATGAAAGTCTATAGTCAGGTACATTACCGGCTTCTACAGCAACATCAAGCGGTGGAGCAAAGTTGGTAGGATACTCATCTTCATTATTCTCCCATGAAAGTCTATAGTCTGGTACATTATCGGCTTCTACAGCAACATCAAGCGGTGGAGCAAAGTTGGTAGGATACGCATCTTCATTATTCTCCAATGGAAGTCTATAGTCTGGTACATTACCGGCTTCTACAGCAACATCAAGCGGTGGAGCAAAGTTGGTAGGATACTCATCTTCATTATTCTCCCATGAAAGTATATAGTCTGGTACATTACTGGCTTTTACAGCAACATCAAGCGGTGAATCAAAGTTGGCAGGATACTCATCTTCTTTATTCTCCCATGAAAGTATATAGTCTGGTACATTACTGGCTTCTACAGCAACATCAAGCGGTGGAGCAAAGTTGGTAGGATACTAATCTTCATTATTCTCCCTTGGAAGTCTATAGTCTGGTACATTACCGGCTTCTACAGCAACATCAAGTGGTGGAGCAAAGTTGGTAATATACTCATCTTCATTATTCTCCCATGAAAGTCTATAGTCTGGTACATTACCGGCTTCTACAACATCAAGCGGTGGAGCAAAGCTGGTAGGATACTCATCTTCATTATTCTCCCATGGAAGTCTATATATAGTCTGGTATATTCAGATTGCCAAAACTGTAGCCAGCCGTTCCAGCAATCAAATGTGCACCCTTGTCCGTTGCTTCAACATCTCGTATTCGACCACCTGTACCCGTGGTTGCCCCAGCAAATGGCGCAATACCTGTAGGAAAATTATGAGTATCTGCTCTAAATATAATATGCCTTTTTTTCTGTCATCATCGGTTGCACTTTTTCTAAAATTTTCCCGCTCAATCTTTCCTGATCCTGTTATTGATCCCACACTATAGACAGGGCATCTTTCCCTCTGGCCAATAGATTTAACCAAAACAAGATCATATTTCCTGATTAAAGCTGCATTACTTCCTTGATATTCTGCGCTCCATAGCACTGATTGGTGGGTCACCTAACTGACAATCATCAGCACGTATCACAGCACCTGCTGGTTCTGCCAACTCCTTTAGCACATTTCCATCAGCTCCCTAGTCATGTATACTGGAAGGCCCCGATATTCGTCGCTTCGGTTTACGTCGTTTCACTATGTCATTGTCACAATGGGACATAACTTCACTTTTCATCGCTATGTTCGACTATAACGTTGTCACCTCTGTGTTGCAATGCCGCATTAACGTCACCATTATACATTTTGTGCAGTGAGATTTTCCAGGATTTTATCATGTAATCACCCATAATTATGACTTTAAAGCGCACAGTAAGTGCTGATAGTGTGAATGGTTGTAAGAGAACCAGGAAAGGTGTTACTCTTGACAACATCAAGCCATTGAGCAAAGCTGGTAGGATACTCATCTTCATTATTCTCCCATGGAAGTCTATAGTCTAGTACATTACCGGCTTCTACAACAACATCAAGCGGTGGAGCAAAGTTGGTAGGATACTCATCTTCATTATTCTTCCATGGAAGCCTATAGTCTGGTACATTACTGGCTTCTACAGCAACATCAAGCGGTGAAGCAAAGTTGGTAGGATACTCATCTTCATTATTCTCCCATGGAAGTCTATAGTCTGGTACATTACCGGCTTCTACAGCAACATCAAGCGGTGAAGCAAAGTTGGCAGCATACTCATCTTCATTATTCTCCCATGGAAGCCTATAGTCTGGTACATTACTGGCTTCTACAGCAACATCAAGCGGTGAAGCAAAGTTGGTAGGATACTCATCTTCATTATTCTCCCATGGAAGTCTATAGTCTAGTACATTACCGGCTTCTACAACAACATCAAGCGGTGGAGCAAAGTTGGTAGGATACTCATCTTCATTATTCTTCCATGGAAGCCTATAGTCTGGTACATTACTGGCTTCTACAGCAACATCAAGCGGTGAAGCAAAGTTGGTAGGATACTCATCTTCATTATTCTCCCATGGAAGTCTATAGTCTGGTACATTACCGGCTTCTACAGCAACATCAAGCGGTGAAGCAAAGTTGGCAGGATACTCATCTTCATTATTCTCCCATGAAAGTCTATAGTCAGGTACATTACCGGCTTCTACAGCAACATCAAGCGGTGGAGCAAAGTTGGTAGGATACTCATCTTCATTATTCTCCCATGAAAGTCTATAGTCTGGTACATTATCGGCTTCTACAACAACATCAAGCGGTGGAGCAAAGTTGGTAGGATACGCATCTTCATTATTCTCCAATGGAAGTCTATAGTCTGGTACATTACCGGCTTCTACAGCAACATCAAGCGGTGGAGCAAAGTTGGTAGGATACTCATCTTCATTATTCTCCCATGAAAGTATATAGTCTGGTACATTACCAGCTTGTGGAGCAAAGTTGGTAGGATACTAATCTTCATTATTCTCCCATGGATGTCTATAGCCTGGTACATTACCGGCTTCTACAGCAACATCAAACAGTGGAGCAAAGTTGGTAGGATACTCATCTTCATTATTCTCCCATGGAAGTCTATATATAGTCTGGTATATTCAGATTGCCAAAACTGTAGCCAGCCGTTCCAGCAATCAAATGTGCACCCTTGCCCGTTGTTTGAACATCTCGTATTCGACCACCTGTACCCGTGGTTGCCCCAGCAAATGGCGCAACACCTGTAGGAAAATGATGAGTTTCTGCTGTAAATATAATATGTCTTTTTTTCTGTCATCATCGGTTGCATTTTTTCTAAAATGTTTCCGCTCAATCTTTCCTGATCCTGTTATTGATACCACACTATTGACAGGGCATCTTTCCCTCTGGCCAATAGATTTAACCAAAACAAGATCATATTTCCTGATTAAAGCTGCATTACTTCCTTGATATTCTGCGCTCCATAACACTGATTGGTGGGTCACCTAACTGACAATCATCAGCACGTATCACAGCACCTGCTGGTTCTGCCAACTCCTTTAGCACATTTCCATCAGCTCCCTAGTCATGTATACTGGAAGGCCCCGATATTCGTCGCTTCGGTTTACGTCGTTTCACTATGTCATTGTCACAATGGGACATAACTTCACTTTTCATCGCTATGTTCCACTATAACGTTGTCACCTCTGTGTTGCAATGCCGCATTAACATCGCCATTATACATTTTGTGCAGTGAGATTTTCCAGGATTTTATCATGTAATCACCCATAATTATGACTTTAAAGAGCACAGTAAGTGCTGATAGTGTGTATGGTTGTAAGAGAACCAGGAAAGGTGTTACTCTTGACAACATCAAGCCATGGAGCAAAGATGGTAGGATACTCATCTTCAATATTCTCCCATGGAAGTCTATAGTCTGGTACATTACCAGCTTCTACAGCAACATCAAGCATGAGGTAAAGTTGGTAGGATACTCATCTTCATTATTCTCCAATGGAAGTCTATAGTCTGGTCCATTACCGGCTTCTACAGCAACATCAAGCGGTGGAGCAAAGTTGGTAGGATACTCATCTTCATTATTCTCCCATGAAAGTCTATAGTCTGGTACATTACCAGCTTGTGGAGCAAAGTTGGTAAGATACTAATCTTCATTATTCTCCCATGAAAGTCTATAGTCTGGTACATTACTGGCTTCTACAGCAACATCAAGCGGTGGAGCAAAGTTGGTAGGATACTCATCTTCATTATTCTCCCATGAAAGTCTATAGTCTGGTACATTACCGGCTTCTACAACATCAAGCGGTGGAGCAAAGCTGGTAGGATACTCATCTTCATTATTCTCCCATGGAAGTCTATATATAGTCTGGTATATTCAGATTGCCAAAACTGTAGCCAGCCGTTCCAGCAATCAAATGTGCACCCTTGTCCGTTGCTTCAACATCTCGTATTCGACCACCTGTACCCGTGGTTGCCCCAGCAAATGGCGCAATACCTGTAGGAAAATTATGAGTATCTGCTCTAAATATAATATGCCTTTTTTTTCTGTCATCATCGGTTGCACTTTTTCTAAAATTTTCCCGCTCAATCTTTCCTGATCCTGTTATTGATCCCACACTATAGACAGGGCATCTTTCCCTCTGGCCAATAGATTTAACCAAAACAAGATCATATTTCCTGATTAAAGCTGCATTACTTCCTTGATATTCTGCGCTCCATAGCTCCATAATACTGATTGGTGGGTCACCTAACTGACAATCATCAGCACGTATCACAGCACCTGCTGGTTCTGCCAACTCCTTTAGCACATTTCCATCAGCTCCCTAGTCATGTATACTGGAAGGCCCCGATATTCGTTGCTTCGGTTTACGTCGTTTCACTATGTCATTGTCACAATGGGACATAACTTCACTTTTCATCGCTATGTTCGACTATAACGTTGTCACCTCTGTGTTGCAATGCCGCATTAACGTCACCATTATACATTTTGTGCAGTGAGATTTTCCAGGATTTTATCATGTAATCACCCATAATTATGACTTTAAAGCGCACAGTAAGTGCTGATAGTGTGAATGGTTGTAAGAGAACCAGGAAAGGTGTTACTCTTGACAACATCAAGCCATTGAGCAAAGCTGGTAGGATACTCATCTTCATTATTCTCCCATGGAAGTCTATAGTCTAGTACATTACCGGCTTCTACAACAACATCAAGCGGTGGAGCAAAGTTGGTAGGATACTCATCTTCATTATTCTTCCATGGAAGCCTATAGTCTGGTACATTACCGGCTTCTACAGCAACATCAAGCGGTGAAGCAAAGTTGGCAGGATACTCATCTTCATTATTCTCCCATGAAAGTCTATAGTCAGGTACATTACCGGCTTCTACAGCAACATCAAGCGGTGGAGCAAAGTTGGTAGGATACTCATCTTCATTATTCTCCCATGAAAGTCTATAGTCTGGTACATTATCGGCTTCTACAGCAACATCAAGCGGTGGAGCAAAGTTGGTAGGATACGCATCTTCATTATTCTCCAATGGAAGTCTATAGTCTGGTACATTACCGGCTTCTACAGCAACATCAAGCGGTGGAGCAAAGTTGGTAGGATACTCATCTTCATTATTCTCCCATGAAAGTCTATAGTCTGGTACATTACCAGCTTGTGGAGCAAAGTTGGTAGGATACTAATCTTCATTATTCTCCCATGGATGTCTATAGCCTGGTACATTACCGGCTTCTACAGCAACATCAAACAGTGGAGCAAAGTTGGGAAGATACTCATCTTCATTATTCTCCCATGGATGTCTATAGTCTGGTACATTACCGGCTTCTAAAGCAACATCAAGTGGTGGAGCAAAGTTGGTAATATACTCATCTTCATTATTCTCCCATGAAAGTCTATAGTCTGGTACATTACTGGCTTCTACAGCAACATCAAGCGGTGGAGCAAAGTTGGTAGGATACTCATCTTCATTATTCTTCCATGAAAGTCTATAGTCTGGTACATTACTGGCTTCTACAGCAACATCAAGCGGTGGAGCAAAGTTGGTTGGATACTGATCTTCATTATTCTCCCATAGAAGTCTATAGTCTGGTACATTGCCGGCTTCTACAGCAACATCAAGTGGTGGAGCAAAGTTGGTAGGATACTCTTCATTATTCTCCCATGAAAGTCTATAGTCTGGTACATTACCGGCTTCTACAACATCAAGCGGTGGAGCAAAGTTGGTAGGATACTCATCTTCATTATTCTCCCATGGAAGTCTATATATAGTCTGGTATATTCAGATTGCCAAAACTGTAGCCAGCCGTTCCAGCAATCAAATGTGCACCCTTGCCCGTTGTTTGAACATCTCGTATTCGACCACCTGTACCCGTGGTTGCCCCAGCAAATGGCGCAACACCTGTAGGAAAATGATGAGTTTCTGCTGTAAATATAATATGTCTTTTTTTCTGTCATCATCGGTTGCATTTTTTCTAAAATGTTTCCGCTCAATCTTTCCTGATCCTGTTATTGATACCACACTATTGACAGGGCATCTTTCCCTCTGGCCAATAGATTTAACCAAAACAAGATCATATTTCCTGATTAAAGCTGCATTACTTCCTTGATATTCTGCGCTCCATAACACTGATTGGTGGGTCACCTAACTGACAATCATCAGCACGTATCACAGCACCTGCTGGTTCTGCCAACTCCTTTAGCACATTTCCATCAGCTCCCTAGTCATGTATACTGGAAGGCCCCGATATTCGTCGCTTCGGTTTACGTCGTTTCACTATGTCATTGTCACAATGGGACATAACTTCACTTTTCATCGCTATGTTCCACTATAACGTTGTCACCTCTGTGTTGCAATGCCGCATTAACATCGCCATTATACATTTTGTGCAGTGAGATTTTCCAGGATTTTATCATGTAATCACCCATAATTATGACTTTAAAGAGCACAGTAAGTGCTGATAGTGTGTATGGTTGTAAGAGAACCAGGAAAGGTGTTACTCTTGACAACATCAAGCCATGGAGCAAAGCTGGTAGGATACTCATCTTCAATATTCTACCATGGATGTCTATAGCCTGGTACATTACCGGCTTCTACAGCAACATCAAACAGTGGAGCAAAGTTGGGAAGATACTCATCTTCATTATTCTCCCATGGATGTCTATAGTCTGGTACATTACTGGCTTTTACAGCAACATCAAGCGGTGGAGCAAAGTTGGTTGGATACTGATCTTCATTATTCTCCCATAGAAGTCTATAGTCTGGTACATTGCCGGCTTCTACAGCAACATCAAGTGGTGGAGCAAAGTTGGTAGGATACTCTTCATTATTCTCCCATGAAAGTCTATAGTCTGGTACATTACCGGCTTCTACAACATCAAGCGGTGGAGCAAAGTTGGTAGGATACTCATCTTCATTATTCTCCCATGGAAGTCTATATATAGTCTGGTATATTCAGATTGCCAAAACTGTAGCCAGCCGTTCCAGCAATCAAATGTGCACCCTTGCCCGTTGTTTGAACATCTCGTATTCGACCACCTGTACCCGTGGTTGCCCCAGCAAATGGCGCAACACCTGTAGGAAAATGATGAGTTTCTGCTGTAAATATAATATGTCTTTTTTTCTGTCATCATCGGTTGCATTTTTTCTAAAATGTTTCCGCTCAATCTTTCCTGATCCTGTTATTGATACCACACTATTGACAGGGCATCTTTCCCTCTGGCCAATAGATTTAACCAAAACAAGATCATATTTCCTGATTAAAGCTGCATTACTTCCTTGATATTCTGCGCTCCATAACACTGATTGGTGGGTCACCTAACTGACAATCATCAGCACATATCACAGCACCTGCTGGTTCTGCCAACTCCTTTAGCACATTTCCATCAGCTCCCTAGTCATGTATACTGGAAGGCCCCGATATTCGTCGCTTCGGTTTACGTCGTTTCACTATGTCATTGTCACAATGGGACATAACTTCACTTTTCATCGCTATGTTCCACTATAACGTTGTCACCTCTGTGTTGCAATGCCGCATTAACATCGCCATTATACATTTTGTGCAGTGAGATTTTCCAGGATTTTATCATGTAATCACCCATAATTATGACTTTAAAGAGCACAGTAAGTGCTGATAGTGTGTATGGTTGTAAGAGAACCAGGAAAGGTGTTACTCTTGACAACATCAAGCCATGGAGCAAAGCTGGTAGGATACTCATCTTCAATATTCTCCCATGGAAGTCTATAGTCTGGTACATTACCAGCTTCTACAGCAACATCAAGCATGAGGTAAAGTTGGTAGGATACTCATCTTCATTATTCTCCAATGGAAGTCTATAGTCTGGTACATTACTGGCTTCTACAGCAACATCAAGCGGTGGAGCAAAGTTGGTAGGATACTCATCTTCATTATTCTCCCATGGATGTCTATAGCCTGGTACATTACCGGCTTCTACAGCAACATCAAACAGTGGAGCAAAGTTGGGAAGATACTCATCTTCATTATTCTCCCATGGATGTCTATAGTCTGGTACATTACTGGCTTCTACAGCAACATCAAGCGGTGGAGCAAAGTTGGTTGGATACTGATCTTCATTATTCTCCCATAGAAGTCTATAGTCTGGTACATTGCCGGCTTCTACAGCAACATCAAGTGGTGGAGCAAAGTTGGTAGGATACTCTTCATTATTCTCCCATGAAAGTCTATAGTCTGGTACATTACCGGCTTCTACAACATCAAGCGGTGGAGCAAAGTTGGTAGGATACTCATCTTCATTATTCTCCCATGGAAGTCTATATATAGTCTGGTATATTCAGATTGCCAAAACTGTAGCCAGCCGTTCCAGCGATCAAATGTGCACCCTTGCCCGTTGTTTGAACATCTCGTATTCGACCACCTGTACCCGTGGTTGCCCCAGCAAATGGCGCAACACCTGTAGGAAAATGATGAGTTTCTGCTGTAAATATAATATGTCTTTTTTTCTGTCATCATCGGTTGCATTTTTTCTAAAATGTTTCCGCTCAATCTTTCCTGATCCTGTTATTGATACCACACTATTGACAGGGCATCTTTCCCTCTGGCCAATAGATTTAACCAAAACAAGATCATATTTCCTGATTAAAGCTGCATTACTTCCTTGATATTCTGCGCTCCATAGCTCCATAATACTGATTGGTGGGTCACCTAACTGACAATCATCAGCACGTATCACAGCACCTGCTGGTTCTGCCAACTCCTTTAGCACATTTCCATCAGCTCCCTAGTCATGTATACTGGAAGGCCCCGATATTCGTCGCTTCGGTCTATGTCGTTTCACTATGTCATTGTCACAATGGGACATAACTTCACTTTTCATCGCTATGTTCGACTATAACGTTGTCACCTCTGTGTTGCAATGCCGCATTAACGTCACCATTATACATTTTGTGCAGTGAGATTTTCCAGGATTTTATCATGTAATCACCCATAATTATGACTTTAAAGCGCACAGTAAGTGCTGATAGTGTGAATGGTTGTAAGAGAACCAGGAAAGGTGTTACTCTTGACAACATCAAGCCATTGAGCAAAGCTGGTAGGATACTCATCTTCATTATTCTCCCATGGAAGTCTATAGTCTAGTACATTACCGGCTTCTACAACAACATCAAGCGGTGGAGCAAAGTTGGTAGGATACTCATCTTCATTATTCTTCCATGGAAGCCTATAGTCTGGTACATTACTGGCTTCTACAGCAACATCAAGCGGTGAAGCAAAGTTGGTAGGATACTCATCTTCATTATTCTCCCATGGAAGTCTATAGTCTGGTACATTACCGGCTTCTACAGCAACATCAAGCGGTGGAGCAAAGTTGGTAGGATACTCATCTTCATTATTCTCCCATGAAAGTCTATAGTCTGGTACATTATCGGCTTCTACAGCAACATCAAGCGGTGGAGCAAAGTTGGTAGGATACGCATCTTCATTATTCTCCAATGGAAGTCTATAGTCTGGTACATTACCGGCTTCTACAGCAACATCAAGCGGTGGAGCAAAGTTGGTAGGATACTCATCTTCATTATTCTCCCATGAAAGTCTATAGTCTGGTACATTACCAGCTTGTGGAGCAAAGTTGGTAGGATACTCTTCATTATTCTCCCATGAAAGTCTATAGTCTGGTACATTACCGGCTTCTACAACATCAAGCGGTGGAGCAAAGTTGGTAGGATACTCATCTTCATTATTCTCCCATGGAAGTCTATATATAGTCTGGTATATTCAGATTGCCAAACCTGTAGCCAGCCGTTCCAGCAATCAAATGTGCACCCTTGCCCGTTGTTTGAACATCTCGTATTCGACCACCTGTACCTGTGGTTGCCCCAGCAAATGGCGCAACACCTGCAGGAAAATGATGAGTTTCTGCTGTAAATATAATATGTCTTTTTTTCTGTCATCATCGGTTGCATTTTTTCTAAAATGTTTCCGCTCAATCTTTCCTGATCCTGTTATTGATACCACACTATTGACAGGGCATCTTTCCCTCTGGCCAATAGATTTAACCAAAACAAGATCATATTTCCTGATTAAAGCTGCATTACTTCCTTGATATTCTGCGCTCCATAACACTGATTGGTGGGTCACCTAACTGACAATCATCAGCACGTATCACAGCACCTGCTGGTTCTGCCAACTCCTTTAGCACATTTCCATCAGCTCCCTAGTCATGTATACTGGAAGGCCCCGATATTCGTCGCTTCGGTTTACGTCGTTTCACTATGTCATTGTCACAATGGGACATAACTTCACTTTTCATCGCTATGTTCCACTATAACGTTGTCACCTCTGTGTTGCAATGCCGCATTAACATCGCCATTATACATTTTGTGCAGTGAGATTTTCCAGGATTTTATCATGTAATCACCCATAATTATGACTTTAAAGCGCACAGTAAGTGCTGATAGTGTGAATGGTTGTAAGAGAACCAGGAAAGGTGTTACTCTTGACAACATCAAGCCATTGAGCAAAGCTGGTAGGATACTCATCTTCAATATTCTCCCATGGAAGTCTATAGTCTGGTACATTACCAGCTTCTACAGCAACATCAAGCATGAGGTAAAGTTGGTAGGATACTCATCTTCATTATTCTCCCATAGAAGTCTATAGTCTGGTACATTACCGGCTTCTACAGCAACATCAAGCGGTGGAGCAAAGTTGGTAGGATACTCATCTTCATTATTCTCCCGTGGAAGTCTATAGTCTGGTACATTACTGGCTTCTACAGCAACATCAAACAGTGGAGCAAAGTTGGTAGGATACTCATCTTCATTATTCTCCCGTGGAAGTCTATAGTCTGGTACATTACCGGCTTCTACAGCAACATCAAACAGTGGAGCAAAGTTGGTAGGATACTCTTCATTATTCTTCCATGGAAGTCTATAGTCTGGTACATTACCAACTTTCACAGCAACATCAAGCGGTGGAGCAAAGTTGGTAGGATACTCATCTTCATTATTCTCCCGTGGAAGTCTATAGTCTGGTGCATTACCGGCTTCTACAGCAACATCAAACAGTGGAGCAAAGTTGGTAGGATACTCATCTTCATTATTCTCCCGTGGAAGTCTATAGTCTGGTGCATTACCGGCTTCTACAGCAACATCAAACAGTGGAGCAAAGTTGGTAGGATACTCATCTTCATTATTCTCCCGTGGAAGTCTATAGTCTGGTACATTACCGGCTTCTACAGTAACATCAAACAGTGGAGCAAAGTTGGTAGGATACTCTTCATTATTCTTCCATGGAAGTCTATAGTCTGGTACATTACCAATTTTCACAGCAACATCAAGCGGTGGAGCAAAGTTGGTAGGATACTCATCTTCATTATCACATTGGTTATTGATGTGGCTCGTATCGCATGGCAGATATTTTGCCCTGGCTGGCTCTCTCTCTCTCTCTGTCTCTGGAGGCTAAACAACGCTCGCTTTATAATTAACAAACATGCTGGTGCAACCCATATGACGTTTCAACCTGAATCTTCTACACTTGTTATGTATTAAGTCCGTCATTTTCCGCTAGCTAGCTTTTTTGATATTCAGTTCTGCTATGTCTATGCCATTCACTCTGGTACCGTCTTTAGTGTTTACTGACACAGGACAGACAGAATGAATGATAGTGTGTCTGAACTCTGTACCACTGAACACAAATAATGTACAAGCTACACACAATGCACTTAACCTTTCTTGCTCCAGTCATCTTCTTCCTAGTAGCTCTGCTTCAATAGTGCAGGTTAAGGTCCCTCTCGTCTCGGCAGGCAGCACTCCAATCACAAATTGATAGAAACGGTGGATACTCAAGTAGATCAAATTTGGACAGGCGCTCTCTGGGTGGAGCAGGTATTGTTGAAGATATCTCTGGTTACAAAATTCACGGACACACACTATATATCTTGATGTCACAATACGTGATTGAGACATGGCCAACTGATGATTGTAGAATAGCAGAGTCTGTTAACTGGTGACATGTACTGTTGAAATAAGAACTCTGTTGGGTGTTACACTTTACTGTAGTTGTTGGTTATGTGGTTCAGTTAGGCGACCTCCAAGTCTGCCATGATACGAATCACCTTTGGAAATCGGGGTAATGTTACTGTACTTGTAGATAGTGAAATATTGCTTAGGAGATATGTGATGGCAGGTACATTCACATTGCCGGGTCCCATGTGTTAGGACTGATCTCTCCTGGTGGACCTCTTAGATCAGGTCAATCAGCTAAAAGTGTGGGGAAATCATAAAAAGCATGCTTGCACAGGATGTTTTAAATCATGATGAATAGTTTCAGATGTCTTCTCAACCTGACCTTGCCAAGGTCGTAATTCACAATGAGGCGATACTATAATCCAAATGTCATTTCAACGATTTTATCTAAGATGGGGATGAGCTGAGGCATTAAACTGTGCCATTTTCAACTTTGTCAGTAATTGCTGGAATCAGTTCAAAATAGCTCAAATACATTCATCTGCAGCCTTCAGCCTCTGACCACTCAGAACCGCCTGTTGACCTTTTAGGGTGTTCATTCCTAATTTGTTTTCTTTCTATTGGTGGATTTCATAGTGTAAGTTTGGTTCGCCCATTGCTTTTCATTGATAAAATATTTGTGTCGAGCTTCCTTAGGTATGTCTAACCATGCATGATAAAAATGGCTTTTGAAGCCAGCCATTTCAGTGACCAAATTGTACAGCTGTTCAACTTTGCTGGCATCCCCACTCAAACTAGGTAAAAGATTTGGCCTGCGTGCCTGTAGTTCCCTTCACTCCTCAGAATTGAAGGTCATCACATACCCTCTCTAGATTTCTCAAATCCATAAGGTTGTGTGCTCATATACTACATTGCTGTATCTTGTTGCCTGCATCACATCAGAGTTGGTTTCCCATCTGGTCATCATCATAAACCACTTTTGCCTTCAATCATCGTGGGGAGGAATAGTTGGCACTCCAGTACCTGATGGTATTGGACAGTGTCATTCCATGTGATTGTAAAATATCTTTGATGTCAATTCATTTTCTCATGTGTAGTCTTGCTCTCATAGATCTCTTATCTGTGCTGGTTGTTATGTTGCATTCTAACATGATGGCCAAACCATTTGCTCTTCTGTCATTCAATATGTGGCACAATTGGCTGAACGCAGACACTTTCTGATATATCACGCTGCCATCACCAAATTCTGAAAAAGAATAAATCCCATTAGACTGGAGCGTAGAGAAAGAAGGAAAAAATGGATGACTGACATAGATACAGAAACATGCAATAAATAGCAATGTGTCCGCATAAACTAGTCTTAATAAGCATCTGCTTAAGAGAGAATGAATTGTCCCCAGAGTCTGGCTTCCCCAATGCTAGCAATATTATATCACCACAAGTGCCCTGCCAGCTGGCATAGGCCTTCCATGTCACTCCACTATCTCGGTCTTTGGTGTTCTGGATCAACTCTGCTGATGATATTCCTCCACATCACTGTCTCAATCCATCCAGTATGATTTATCTTGGTCCGCCTCTTCCCTTTGATCTTTCCAGTCGTCACAATGTTCTCCAATGTCTCTTCTTATTACATGACCAAAGAAAGCTGTCTCCTTCTTAATGTTGTATACAGTGTTCTAGTTTCATTAGCCTGTCTCAGGCAATCATTGTCAGTTACTCTGGCAGTCCAAGGAATTCACAACATTCGTCTTAGGAACTACATCTCTGCTGTTTCCAAGTTCTTCCTAATTTGTTCATTTACATTCCAAGATTCACTGCCATACAGCAAAACAGGTTCTTTATAGCATTTCAGCGCCCTTTCTTACATTCAGTGTGTGACATTGCATAAGATTTCATTTTCTGAAATACAGCTTTTGCTTGCCCTATTCTGTTCTTAATCTGTTGTGCACTTTCCATCTGTTATAAATTCCCCTAGGTATTTAAAATTATCCACTTCGTTAAGAATGTTCCCTTCTATTTCCATTTCAAATTTTGGTATCACCTTTTTCTTTGATATCACCATTGTTACTGTTTTCTTGAGTCCTTCCTTTGCACTCTATTATTACAATGTCCAAAAAGTTCTTGAACTTTTACATTATCCGCCACCAATACTGTCATCTGCATAGCATATATAGTTTATATTATAACCTCAGATTAGTTTACTCAGCTTCTCTTTGATTCCTCAATCATCAGTGTCTCAACTGTGTGTAAAGTGTGGGAGTTTGTTCTTATTAGTTTCAGTGATCATGTATGTGTGTAGATGTGAGGATGTTTGTGTGGGTGTGTGAGGGATGTGTGTGGGGGTGTGGGGAATGTATGTGTGGAGTTGTATGTGGGGGATGTGTATGGGTTGATGGGTGATGTGTGGATGGATGAAGGGATGTGTAGTCGGTGGGGGATGTATGTTTGTGAGGGATGTATGTGTGTGGGGGATATTTGGGAGGATTATTGGAAGTATGTGGGTGTTGGTGGGTTGGGGGGGTGTGGATAGGGAATGTGTATTTGGGTGGGTGAATGGGTGGGTGGGTAGGAGATTGTGTGGATTGGGGGATGGGTGTGGGGAGGGGGGGGGGGTGTCTGTGAATAGGATATGTCTGTGTGGGTGGGATTGTGTAAGTGTGGATGGGTTAAATGTGAGTGAATGGAGGATGTATGTGTGGGTGGTGAGGATGTTTGTAGGTGGGGGATGTGTGAGTGGGTAAGTGTGGATGGGTTAAATGTGAGTGGATGGAGGATGTATGTGTGGGTGGTGAGGATGTTTGTAGGTGGGGGATGTGTGAGTGGGTGGGGGGATGTGGGTGAGGGATGTGTGGGCAGGAATGTGTATGAGAAATGCATGTGGGGGATGTGTGTGTGAGGGGAATGTGTTTATGGGTGGAGTTGTGTGGGAGGGGAGATGTGGGGGAGGTGTGGAATGTGCAGGTGGATGACGGATGTATGTGAGGATGGAGGATGTGTGTTTGGCTGGGTGGTTGGGGTGTGTGTGGGTGGGAGGGTAGATAAGAGACGCATGTGTTGATGGGCGGGTGGGTGATGTGTGGGTGTGAGTGGTTGATGGGTGAGTACGTGGAGGGTGGATGTGTGTGAGAGATTAGTGTATGGTTGGGGGATGTGTGTTTGTGGGAAGATGTGCGTGAGCGGCGGATGTGTGTGGGTGGGGTATATGTGGGTGGTGGGTGTGTGGTGTGTTTTTTGGGTGTTTATGGGTGGGGGATATGTGTGGGCAGGTGGGGAGATGTGTATAGGTGGGGGTTGTGTAGTTGAGGTGGAGGTTGTGTAGTTGAGGTGACGGATATTGGGTGGGCGAGTGGGTGTAGGTTGGCTGATGTGTGTTTGGGTGGGTGAGGAAAATTGTGTGGGTGCGGGATGTATGTGTGGATAGGTGCGGGATGTGTGGGTTGATGGGAGTATGTGTGTGTGGTTTTGTGATGTGTGTTTTGCTGGGTGGTTGCGGGTGTGTGGGTGGGTGGTGGAGAATATGTTGGTGGGTGTGTGCGTGTTGGTTATGGGATGGGTGGGGGATGTATGTGTGGGTTGGGGATCAGTGGGTTTGTGGCGGCATGTATGTTTGCCTGAGTCTGTGTGAGTGCGTGGAGGTATGTGTGGGTGGGTGATGTGTGAGTGGCTGAGGGATGTGTGAGTGGCTGCGAGGTGTGAGGGTGGATGGGGGATGTGTCTCACAACATTGCAATATGCACTGCTTATGTTTACAACTTTCATTTGACAATGTTTTTTTCCCATGTGAATGTACCATGCGTAATATGCATTGTTTATGCTTACAAAATCCATTTGACAATGTTTTGTTTTTTCCCTATGTAAATGTAACATGCACATTTGATGAATGAAAGATGGGTGATCGAAAGGGCCGAATGTAAGACAGGCCTGCGTGCCCAATTAGTTACCCGTTTAAAATAAAGTTTGTTTGTTCGTTCGTTCCTCTCATTATCACTTCATTATAGAGGGAGAAGAGATTCGGGGACAAACACCTCCCTGTTGTACTCCTAGCTTTATTTGTTCATAATTGTCCTAATTTGATATTTTAATTGCTGCTACTTTATTTCCCAATTAAATTTCTAATTGGTTCCTGTAAATATTTTTTTTTATTATTCTATCTTTCCTATCAATGTTATCTTCCAACATTTTAATTAGTTCATGTTTTACTTTATAAATTTTTTCCCCCAGCTGCTGTTGATGTACTAGGCAAGGTTTACGTTTAGTAGTTTGTCATTGCTTTCTGAATGACCAGCTCACATACCCCCGTAAGTTACCAGCGCTGCATGAACCGCTGCCAATTCTCGCAGCTGCTGTTTTCCCCACGTGGATATATGGGATTACGAACAATGATTTATTGTACCCTTTCCTTCCACAAATCCATACTGTTCTTCGCCAATTTCAATTTTTGTTCTAGTTCTCATAATTGAGTAGTAGCTTAGTAACGTGATTTTGAGGTTAATTGAGCAAGTCTTCGCATTCAATTGCTCCTTGTCTTTTTGGTATAGCTATAAAAAGATTTCGGCATATCACTCGGTAAATATCCACTGCTGTAAATATCATTCACCATTATGGTTAATATATCTACTCCAAATTATCCCATTGTGATTCCATCTGGCCCCGCTGTTTTTCCTTTCTTCATGTTTGACCATCAGACTTCTTTTAGAATAAGTGGATCTTCTAAGTTACTTTCTTCTGTTAATTCTTCCCTTTCTCCATCATATAATTCTTATTCATCTCTTAATTATAACACCTCCCTCCAATAATATCTTTCTGTTTTGGATTTCAAACACCCTGTATTTGCTCTTATTTTTCTTTCCAAAAGCTCACTGATGTCTTTGCATATCTTTTGTATCTTTAACTCAAATTTTCTTGCACTGCTAGGTTAATCAACTTTCTTTTGCCATAACAAATTTATCTCTTTATCTATCTTGCCATTGTCTTGTTTTATTTACTCATTGTCAATTTTATTTACTTTTCTTTTGTCCATCATTCTTCAGTCATCCATTTTTTCTCAGCTCTTTGGCTTCTCTCCAGTAATATTTCTTTGCTTGTTTGACGAAGAGTCCCTTACCATTTCCCATTGTTCTTTTATACTTTGTATTTTAGCTATTGCATTGCTACTGCAACTATGTTTCATTCACACTCTGTATTGTTCTTGAATTTCATTCATTATCTGCTTTCAGAACATCTTAGTCTCTTGTTCTTAACCACTTTTTCCCTCTCTTCGTTTTATTTTTGTCCACACAGTGGTATACATTTTTTTTTTTACATTGTCTCATAATTTGCATATAAACATAAATATAGGATTTGAACAGTAACATTGTACACGGTCTCGAATATTTTTTATATGAACATAATGTTAAGCTTACTCCATTCATACTATGCAAAAGAAACATGGCTTGAGGAAAATTGCAAGGACATTGAAAACCAACACAGCACCCGGAATACCAAATTAATGAATAATAGCATAAAAGAATTCATGACATCACTAACAAAAGAACACACACATCAATGCGTTGCCTAAAAACCAAAGATGGCAAAATCTTAACAGAAAAAGATCAGATTTTACAAGCGTGGTCAGATTATGTGAAAGACCTTTATGATACAAGAGAACAACAATATAATAATCGGAATAATAATGAAGGACCATCAATTTTGAAGATGGAAGTTCAGAATGCTCTTAACCATATGAAAACTGGCAAGACCCCAGGTACAGATAAGATCACAATAGACATGATCAATGCCTTAGAACAGTGGTTCTCAACCTTTTCTGCCCCATGCCCCCCCCCCCTTTTACCATGTTTAGAACGTCATCCCCCACCCCCTTTCGAATTTCCTCCCTATAAATCCCCCCACCCTTACACAGTATACATAAAAATGGAAGCTACATTTAATAACACATACTACAACAAGTCTAGACCTCTACATAAAAAGTGATTTGTGGGTCTACTTACATTATAAAACGACAAATTTCATTAGGGCAAGAAGTACAGAACCGTAAAATTTGAGGGAAAAACAATACCAATTAACCGGTTCTTGTATTAATGCGATCTTGAAGTAATCTTAATTCTCTGCCTGGAAACCCTAAACCCCCCCCCCCCTAGAAGAATATGGAATATACCAAGTCACCAGACTGCTGAACGCAATATACGATACTGGAGATATATACACCTCCTGAATTATGTAATTACAATCCCGAAGAAATCAGGAGCCATGGAATGTGATCAACATCAAACAATTAGTAAAATGAGCCACATCACAAAGATGTTGCTGAGAATTATCATGCAAAGAGTTAGGAAGAAAATACAACCCGAAATAGGAGAACAATGTGGGTTTGTAGAAGACAAGGGTACAGTAAATGCTGTGTATATACTGAGAACAGTAATTGAACGTTCTATAGAAATAAACAAAGATCTATATCTTTGCTTTATTGACTACACAAAGGCTTTTGATAAAGTGAGACATGTCGACATGATAAGGATGCTTGAAGATATACAAATTGATGGAAAAGACCTTAGACTTGTAAAAAACATATATCGGAAACAACAAGTTGCCATAAGAATTGATAACGATGTAGGTCAATATCAGCCTATTAAAAGAGGTGTGAGACAGGGATGTGTAATGTCTCCAGATCTTTTTTTCCTGTACAGTGAAAATATTTTCAGAAATATAGAAGATATGGAAGGAATCAACATTGGGGGATGATACATCAACATTAGATATGCAGATACAGTCTTGATTGCATACAATGAACAGGACCTGCAACATTTAGTAGATGCGGTTGTTGCACAGCGAACTAGGGTTAGAACTGAATATTAAGAAGACACAGATTATGGTCGTCACTGGGAAGAAGGAAATACCATAATGTGATATATGAGTAAAAGGGCATATTCTTAAGCAAGTGAATCGATAGTTATCTCGGAACAGTCATAACATCTGATGGGAGATGCCTTGAAGAGATTACAACAAGAATTGCCATTGCGAAAGTAGCCTTTTGCAAGATGAAAAACATACTGACCAATAAAAAGATATCAATTGAAATGAGAAAAAGAGAAGTGATACATAGAACCTGTATTTTTGTATGGATGTGAAGCGTGGACAATGAGCAGTCAAGCTGAAAAACATCTGATGGCTGTGGAAATGTGGTTTCTGAGGAAAATGTAAAGATTACCATGGACAGACATAAAAACCATTGAACAAGTCCTTCAAGAAACAAATGAAGATTGTAAACTGATTAGACGTCATTAGACATAGATAATCAAAATTTTTGGGCATGTTATGAGAAGAAATGACTTGGAGAATTGGTGTCAACTGGAAAGATTGAAGGGAAGAGACCAAGGGGAAGACCGAGAAGTAAATATCTGGATGGCTTGGCACGTGGCATGGTCGAGACAGGAACAGGGAGCTGATCCATGACTCTGGTGATCGAGTGAGATGGTGAAACATGACCGCCCACGCTTATCGGCATGGCACATGATGGATGGATTCACACTACTTCAAGTGGTGCTGGATGCTGGACTGAATTTTGCATGTGGATTAGCTTTCTCTATTACATTGTCCTTCACCATTAGGGGAACCCACTCCAGAGGTGTGGTTAATCATAATTTAATTATCTAGCTGTGCTGGTCTATTAAAAGTCGACGGGGTCTACTTCATTGCTCCGGGGGTTTATCCCATATGGCTCAGTCTCTTTCCTCAGCATGGAAAGCGTCATACAAAGCACAAACTCTGTATCTCCAGCGACGACCCTTAGGTGTCTCCGAAAAAATTCACTTGTGAACCGAAGGACGCGGTCCAGAATCGAACCCACAACTATGCTGGTCTATTGACCAAATATAGTTCCGTAATTTTGTTATGTAAAGCTGTATTACTTATATTTTGTGTTATTTTATGTTGTTTACAATATACCTTTTATTATAAGTATATGTCGTATATGAAAAATGAAAACCATAATAAATTGAGTCGACAAATTAGAGGTAGACATGTCAAATAAAAATATTTTTGAAGCCGCAATAAGGATTGATAATGAAGTGGGACAATATCAGCCTATTAAGAGGTGTTAGGCAGGGATGTGTAATGTCTCCAGATCTTTTTTCCCTATACAGTGAAAATATTTTCAGAAATGTAGAGGATATAAAAAATGGAATCAGCATTGGAGGACGAAACATCAATAACATTAGATATGCAGATGATACAATATTGATTGCAGACAATGCGCAGGACCTGCAACAATTAGTGGATGCGGTTGTTGTACACAGTGAACAACTGGGATTAGAATTGTAAAAAGACACAGGTTATAGTCGTCACAAGGAAGAACGAAGTGCCACAATGTAATACACAAGAAAATGGAAATATTCTTCAACAAGTGAATCGGTACAATTATCTTGGAACAGCCATAATATCAGATGGGAGATGCCTTGAAGAGATTAGAACAAGAATTGCCATGGCGTAAGTAGCCTTTAGCCAGATGAAAAACATTTTGACCAATAAAAAGATGTCAATTGAAACGAGAAAAAGAGTGTTGAGGGGGTACATAGAGCCTGTTCTTTTGTATGGATGTGAAACTTGGACAATGAGCAGTCAAACTGAAAAACATCTGATGGCTGCAGAAATGTGGTTTCTGAGGAAAATGCAAAGAATACCATGGACAGACAGAAAAACCAATGACCAAGTACTACAGGAGACAAATGAAAATCATAAATTGATTAGAGAAATTAGACGTAGACAGTCAAAATTTTTTGGATATGTTATGAAAAGAAATGGATTGGAGAACTTAGTGACAACTGGTAAGATCGAAGGGAACAGACTAAGGGGAAGACTGAGAGGAAAATACCTGGATGGATTGGCCACATGGCATGGACAAGACTGGAACACTGAGTTGATCCACGATGCTGGTGATCGAGTGAAATGGCGAGTCATGACCGCCCACGCTTTCCAGCATAGCACATGATTGATTGATAATATTATTCCTTATGAGGAGAAGAGTTATCAGTTGGAGCATCTTCATTGCACTCCGGACAGGTCCACAGGTGCTCAGATCCTCCCCCCAGCATATGCATCAGCGCCCAGTGGCTAATAGTGCCAGTTCTGTGTTGGTTGACGAAGCACCTCGTTTTCCCGATGTACCTCTCGTGTCTGGCCGTGCCAATTCTTACTCCCAAGTCTTTCATCCTGGACAGCGATGTGGATTCACTGACGTCAAAGTCCTCTGTTCTCGACATATCTTTAAGGGCGTTAATAACATCGGCACGATCCATGGGCTGGCCATCTGCAGGGGGTGCAGAGCCAGCCAGTTTATCAGCTCGTTCATTTCCCTCGACTCCCGCATGTCCCGGGACGAAGATGACTTTACGGACAACAGACTTCCGCAGCGATTCAGTCCACTGTCTACGTACAGATCCAGCTTCGACCTTCTGAATCATGCTCATTGAATCACTTAGTACACACACGTTGGTATAATGCTGTGATTCCAGCCATATGAACGCCTGTGTAACTGCCATCACCTCCATCGTCATGCTGCTCGTGGTCATAGAGTGGGCACCACTGGATTCTTGGACGGTTCGGCCCGCTGAACGAGGAGAAGAGTACAACTGGCAAGACATGCCATGTGGTCAAGCCATCCATATATATTTATTTCGTTATTAATAACAACAATATGAAATAGCTTTACAATTTAAATCATGACCATCATATCATATGCAATACTGACAAGCATGTGCTCTTGACCTGATTTATGCCATGTGACATGGCGTAAATGTCGAGAGCACATTACCTATCACAATCACGCTTGTCAGCATGGCTCATGATTTAAATTGTAAAGCTATTTCATATTGTTGTATATAACTGTAATACACAACCATTACTCGGGAAATGAATACGTACCTATCATGAAACACCATGAGAGACGAACGCAGGCGGCACATGAACCGCGTGTACTTATATTTACATGTGGGCGGTTCGCAACGTGTTTGGTGGACGACTTCGATTCTAACCAGGGTGACCAGATTGCCGTAATCAAAAAAGCCAAGTCACGAAATAATAAAGCCAAATCTTCTTCTTCTTCTTTTTCTTCTTCTTCTTCGTTCCGAGCCACTGAGGTTCTTTGCTGCAGATACAATCCGTCTCCATTAGTCTCTCTGGTTGACCTTCTCTTGCCACTCAATGATTCCAAGTAAAGCCAAACATTGCCCAGTAAAAATGAAAAAGCCAAGAAAAAAGCGAAACATTGCCCAGTAAAAAGATATATTAAAAATATACTTCTTCTTCTTCTTTCGTTCGCTTGAAATATGTCTATAACTGCAATGTTGTCTCTTGTATGAATCTAAGAGTGTTTTTTAGTTCACTCAGCGGTCCATAGAGTTTATCTTCCACTGTTGTCTCTCTAGGCCAGAAGGTTCGCCTGGATATGTTGTAGTTTGGGCAATCCTGGAGCATGTGCTCTGCTGTCTGCGACGCTAATCCACATGTGCACATGGCTGAGTCCCCAATCTTGAATTTTGTATACGTGTGGTTGCGGATTCTATTGTGTCCTGTTCTGAGGCGCAGAATAATGACCTGTTCTGGTCTGTCCATAACGTGGTAGTCGTCTTGAGTAGGGTTTGGTGGCCTTCTGACTGATTTTATCATTCTTTTCTTTTGGTGGAATGTAATGGGCACATCAAGCTGTTCTTCTTTTGCTCCTTCCTTAGCCAATCGATCAGCTCTGTCGTTTCCGGGTACTCCACAGTGGGGTGGTATCCATTGGTAGGTGACCTTATGCTGACTGCTAAGTTAAGAAAGTAGTTTCCTTAGAACTGGTAATTTCCCAGACAGAAGTGCCTATATTGCTGATTTTGCATCTGTCAATATCACCACAGGTTGTCTACCATGGCTGGTATTTTGTAATTTCTCTATAGTTTAATTGCGTGATACTCAGCCCCTTCCATGTAGACTTCAATTTGGGAAGCAGGGATGTTATTTTTTACAAGGGTCAGTATCCCACCCTTTCGCCTGTCCTTTCGGTCAGATCGGTAACACTGGTAGCCTCTGATTTTGAAGGCTATATTTTCGTTGAGGTGTGTTTCTTGCAAGCAACATACGCTTACACTTTCTTGGGCCAAGATGTTCTCTAGTTCTATTCTTTTCCTGTTGACACCCTCTGCATTCCATTGCATTATTTTAAGTCTTTGTTTGGTACGGCCAGACATTCTATTGTCAGGCCCCCTGTTTCCGCAGGACATCTGAGAAGGACCTCCAATAGTTGTGGTTAGACCCTTACGAGGCATAAGGCCCGGCACTGCACCTGCCTGGGGGACCAGAGCAGGGCGAGCACCATAACATGTAGCAGTTGTCGACATAATTCACGGCGTAATTGCGTGGCAGCCTGATTTCTGTGGTGCGCCTCCTGGCTGGCTGCCTCCGTCTTCAGCACCTATCTTTTGCAAGAGTAGACTATAGTCTTACTCGACACACGTACACATAATACTGTTCTTCCCGTCCAAACCATTCATTGTTACGATCTTTGTGTGTTGCTGTCGGAAATATACCTGTCATAAGTAGATGGCTGAGCACCCAAACAAAACAGTGAAGATATCAGAAATCTGGTTTGCTTCATTCGTTGAGCCCTGTAGCACTGAGACAACGTCACGACTATGCCTGGGTATTTAGTATTTACACAACAGATCCTGCTGTAGATTTATGGCAGACACAACACTGTAGTTCTGCGTAAAGCATCTGTCGCTGCACCTTCCACTTAAGATTGTCATTGTGCTGGACAGATTAGGCATCTTCTTCTTCTTCTTCGTTCATCCGGAGTTTTTTTTTCCGGACGTGATTGCGTTGTGCCTGTTTACAGCAGAGCTGCGTTCTTGCGCCGTTAGGCCGACACATCCGACTTCTGCGGGCATTTGTTGACCGGGTTAACCTTCCCGGGGGGTTTCTTAGGACGTTAGACTCTCACTGTTGTGGTGTTATCTCCCATCCCAGCTGGCCCATATAGAACAGCCAAAGGCATCCTGGTCGGCCCTGAAGGGAAGGCAGGGGCAGACCATGGGCATTCCCCGCCATCCAAGGAGGCTTCCATAATTGCAGAGCCATCACACAGCGCTCTGGTACTGGGCTCACCCAAGGAATCGTCACGTCCTGCACATGGCTGCTTAGCCTCACTTCCGTATATTGGGCCTTCCGTTCACCATAGTCTGTTCTTCCAGAAGCCAGAAGTATGCAGTTTGCAGATGACATCCACACAGTGAGCTTTCGATTCGGACTTTCCACGTAATGGATTTGCTATCCGAGCAATATTCCATTTTGTGCCACTAGGACACTTTTTCCACCTTGATTAGGCATCTTATCTTCCGGCTGTGAGCCTGTGTTGATGCATTTCACTGAACGAAAGAAAATAAAAAAACAATATTCGTCCTAACGGACGAAAAGGTTTACAACCATCTTGCCCCAATTCGATGACGTCATATACTTACATCACATGTAGACCTCTTCTTCAAATAAGTATTCCTCTTCATTGTTGAGAAATGCAGTACAGGATTCATTAGAATATACAATTCCAACTTTGAAATCATTCAACATTTTGGATGAAAGAACAAATTCATTACAGCACTTGTTTGAAGATAATAGTTCTGCTTTAATGATAATAATTGCTTCTAAGAGAGACAGCTGAAGTCTATTCCTTGCTTTGGTTTTTATGCACGTTAAAAGAGAGAACATCCTCTCCACTGCAGCATTGCTAATAGGTGTTATTAAGCAAGTAAGAGCAAAAGAAGTAAGCTCTTTAAATTGGGGATGTTTCGTGACTCCTTGCCAGAACTGCTCTGTATCTTTAGTCAGTCCATTTTCTTTAAATTGTTCTTCCTTCCAATCTATAAAAGGCAATTTTCTGTATTGCTCTTCAATAATAGTGTGGTGATTTTCTTCAGTCAAATTCAAAAAAAGGGGAATTTCGAAAATAGTGGTCTAGAAGCCTTGTTTAAGATTATTCCAGGGCTAAAATTGGTTAGATCTTTAAATATATTTCTTGCTGAAGGAAGCCGCTTTCTAACTTGATCAAATGCTTTTTCTAGCATGGATAAGCATCTTTCTTTGAGACCTAAGACCTCTTGTTGGCAATTAATTTTAGCATCAGAACTTTTCTGAATGTAGTTATCACACTCTGACAGGAATTTGATGCCAAAATCAACATTAGAATTATCTTTTTTCTTATTATTGGTATCATAAATCCTATTATTAAGACTCTTCTTCTTCAACGTTCCGAGCTATTGAGGTTCTTTGCTGCAGATACAATCCGTCTCCATTCGTCTCTCTTTGGATGTGTCTCATAACATAGTAATATGCATTGTTTATGTTTACAAAATTCATGTGACAATGTTTTTTCCTATGCACTGTTGATGAAAGAAAGCTGAGTGAGTGGAAGGGCCGAATGTTGGAAGGGCCGAATGTAAGACGGGCCTGCGTGCCCAATTTGTTACCCTTTGAAAATAAAGTCTGTTCGTTCGTTCGTTCGTTCGTTCGTTCGTTCGTTCTCTGGTTGACCTTCTCTTGCCAGTCGTTGATTCCAAGTGCTTGTAGGTCTGTATATATATTATCTCTCCACCGTCTTCTTGGTCTACCTCTGGGTCTACGGTCATTAAGACTCTTATAATACAAAAATAGTTCTTCATGTAATTCGTGAGGATCTGCCTTACTTTTCTTAAAAAGGCTATTTAACCTTTCGAATTCCTGCACAATAGGGGTTGCAAAATGAAAATAAAGGTAGTTTCTTTTATCTAGAAGCATTTCCTTTATAAGTCGTGACTTAAATTTAGTGTCATAATTTGCTAATTCAGCAGACATAAAATAAGCCTTGACTTCTTCCCAATTCATTAGAATGCTGAACATTACTTTTCCCCGGACAAGCCAGCGGGTAGAAGAAATTTTCTCAAAAGGAAGTGGTGCAGTTCTAGCTTGCTGAAATTCTGTCGATGAGTTCATAATTTTGAATAAATCTTTAAATGCTTCTCGTCTTAGACTGCTATGTCTAAACCAATTTGGTATTTCTGTCAGCAAAAATCCAATGATTGAAGGTAGTTTTAACACTGCATATTTGATGCACAATGCTAATGAATGGCAAACACACTTATACTGAAGGAGATACATCTGTCATTCTGGACCAAACTGAATTGTTGCATCCAACCATATTGGAAGCACCATCGGATGCAAAACCAATGCAATTTTTTTTAATGATTGATTACATTTTTCAATTTCAGTGTTAATCAAATTAAATATATTATCTTCTGTAGCCTCCTGAACTGGAATCAAACCTAGAAAATTAATAGTAATTTCATTTCTTTTATCGCTGAGGTATCTAACTAAAATGCACAAATACTTTTGGGTCGAGACATCAGTGGACTCATCAATGATGAGTGCATACTTCTTGTTTTGCAGATCTAGAATTAGATCAGATCTTAAAGACGGTGAAATAACATTTTTTATTAGTGATATGCACTTCGTTCGGTGCTATTTTATCTGACCAAGAGTGCTGCCACATCCATTGGCAGTGATCGATGGTGCGTATGGTACTAACTATGTCAGGCCATGCTAACAGCAATTTGTAACTCTGCTAATTTGACTTTATCATCAATTTTCTAGCTTATTGTCACCATTGAAAGTGCTTTTTTGTGAAGAAGATGGCGCGCTCTGCTTTTGTTTTTCTGTTGTATGATTCGCGAGATTTGAAAATCTTGAAACAATATGGCACGATTTGGAATATGCCTGTTCAGAACCGTCTGTGGATTTCTTGAGCCACACAAATGTCTTTTCCCATTGATCATTATATTTCCGATTAGTATCATAAGATGGTTTCCCTTTGGCATGATAATAGGCTCAATAAGAAGAAATATTTGCGACTTGCGATGAGGGTATAATGAATTTGAAAACTGAACTAAACAGTAAGCTGCGCAATGCGTCAGTGCGCATAGAACAGGACCAGGTACAAGTACAGTACGAAAACCATTCGTGATTAATACAAAAATTAACGGTTTTTTAAATTTCAATGTTTTAAAAACATTTGTAAACGTTTTTAATTTTTAAAAAGCCAAGAAAAAAGCCAAAACGCCAAACTGATTTTTCTGACGCCAAACCTGTTTTAAAAAGCCAAATTTGTTAAATTTTGCGTCAAAAAAGCCAATCTGGTCACCCTGATTCTAATTAGTTAGTTAGTTAGTCTTTCCTCTTGAGCCTAAGGCGGCGCATAGGGCAGAAGTCCTGACTCTCCATGCTTGGCGGTTCGCTGCTACCTGTTGTAGATCTTGGATATTTACTTGGCCATTGAATGAGCCTTCTCTAATGATGGTTCTACGCAGGGTCTCTCTTGGTCTTCCCCTCTCTTGGTCTCTTGGATTCTAATTAACATTGCGATACTGTAGCGGGGATACCAGGATACATTTTCATTTTAATGCCAAACATTGATAGAAACAAGCCAAATAAATATTTTGATACTCAAATTTCTCTAAATAATTAGGGAATAAAATAATGACCAATCCCTAGCACAATGCGATTTTTAGGATTTTAAAGTAATCGAAATACGTAGATTTTAAAGACATGAAACAAAGATTACTGATACAAGAGACAACATTGCAGTTAAAGACATATTTCAAGCGAACGAAAGAAGAAGAAGAAGAAGAAGAAGAAGAAGAAGAAGAAGAAGAAGAAGAAGAAGAAGAAGAAGAAGAAGAGGAAGAAGAAGAAGAAGAAAGACATGAAAATTACAAACTATAGCCTTAAATTGACAAAATATGATTTAAAATTGTTAATGATCTTAAAATCGACAGAGAACATTTTCGTGTTCACAGTATTTCACACTATACTACAAGGTAATTTGTTTATCTTAGTCTGGCATCATGGCAGTTTAGTGGAGAAGGAACGGCGTATATGTGACACAGCGGTTATTCTAGCACATTTCAAATATATATATATATATATATATATATATATATATATATATATATATATATATATATATATATTATATATATATATATATATATATATATATATATATATATATATATATATATATATATATATATATATATATATATATATATGTTAGGGGTGTTCATTTGAAACCTGTTCCGAAGGCTTTATTACAAAAGCATGAAAGAAACATTAACAGGTGTGGTAGAATTAAACAAAGCATTCATTTTGAATGAATTATGCACCATGGGTTGATCAGAAGAGGTCGCCGTAGGCATTCAGGCAAGCATCCCATTGCGTAGGTAGGCGGCGAATGCCGTCCGCAAAAATGGATTGTGGTTGGTCACTGAACCAAGTGATTACCGCGTTCATTACCTCTGCATCTGTGCGAAATCGTTGCCCCTTGAGAGCTTTTCTTTTAGACGTCCGAACAAATGAAAATTACATGGTGACAAATCAGGCTGGATGTTGCAAAATTTCCCACTTCTTCCTTACTAATGCTTCCTGCACAATCTTTGCGACATGCGGACGAGCATTGTCGATTGGGACAGATTTGCCATACTAACAGACAAATATTGTGAAAACATAAATACACGATATGGCAACATTAAGCAAATGGTGGAAAGTTTAAACAGAGCAATAATACAGGTGGTCATTGAGTCTATTCCAAGAGGAGCGACGAAAAATTACAAACCATACTGGACTGAACTACAAATGTTGGAGGACAAAGTTAAAGTTGCCAGGAAGACCGCTGAGAGAGAACAAACAACTGAAGCAAACATCTCTCTCAAAGCCATTTCGGCAAAATATAAAAGAACAGTAAATCAAACAACAAGAGATTGTTGGAGGGAAAAAACAGAAAACCTGAATTTTGACAGGGATGGAAATAAACTATGGAAACAAACAAATAACAATTAAACAAGGAAATGCCTTTTTTTTTTTTTTTTGCATATCCTTTACAGGACATCGCTGTCAACACCAGCATCTTTCAGCTGTATGTTGATGTCTTAGCAAAATTACGCTCAGTAGTTTGCCATTGCTTTCTGAGCGGCCGGCTCACATACCCGTAAGTCACCGATGCGATTCGAACCACTGCTGATTCTCACCATCATCACGTTACCGACGAGAGTATACGAGATTACGGAGAAAAGTCATAACCCCTAAGCCACGAAGCCGGCAGGAAATGCCTTGCTTACAGAAAAAAAAAGCTGCAAATGCACTAATGGAACACTATGCCAGTGCAAATCACATTGATATTACAACCGAACAGAAGAAAGCAATCAAAGACAAACAGATACATCATAGTAATACAGAGACAGCAGCAGAATATAATATGGCAAATCTAACAATGGAAGAAATGGAACAGGCAATGAATACCCTAAAAAAGAAGAAATCACCAGGAAAGGATGGAATCACAAATGAAATGCTAATAGGACTAGGCATGAAGGCAAAAAATAAACTACTAGCAGTCCTAAATTGCAGCTGGAAGAGAGGAATAGTCCCACCCCAAAGAAAGGAAAAGACCTGGAAGAACCAAATGGTTATCGACCTATCAGTCTACTTAGCTGTGTAGGAAAATTAATGGAACGCATTATCAATGGCAGGCTAACATGGCATCTAGAAGAAAACCAACTCTTTAACACCACACCAAGCAGGATTCAGAAAGTACAGATCCACTGAAGATTAAATAACCTATATAGCTCAGGAAACATGATGCCTTCCAAGAGAAAAAGCACACACTAGCGGTCTGGATAGATTTAGAAAAAGCATTTGATAAAGTATGGAAGGAAGGACTGAAAGTAAAACTGCAAAAAACGCATGTTTGTGGCAGAACAGAACTTCAGGACAAAAGTACAAGGACAAGCCAGCAATGGAGCAAGGTGTTCCCCGAGGAGGAGTTCTTTCACCAACATTATTCCTAGCATATATAAATGACATCACGGAAAATTTTCCAGCCAGAGTACACACATCCTTCTTTGCAGATGACCTAGCCATATGCACATCTGAAGAATATATTAGTATAGCTAACAGCAGAATACAGCACTAGAGGACAGGTCAAAATCATGGCTAGTGAAGATAAGTGAGGAGAAAACAACATGCACAGTGTTCTCCCTCTCAAATAAAACTCAGCAATCTAAGCTGGTATTGAATGGAAAAATATTGCGCCAAGAAGAAAATCCAAACTATCTAGGAGTCACCTTTGATCGTCGCCTGACATGGAAGACACAGGTTGAGAAAAATCGAAGAAGAGCAAGGCAAAGAATGGCAATCATAAAAAAGCTTGCTGGTACAACGTGGAGAGCAGATGAGAAAGTTCTCAAAAAGTTATATACTGGACGGATGAGGCCCGTACATTGCAGCTTGGGCAACAGCAGCTAAGTCAAACTTTAACAAAATAAGTAGTCCAAAATCAAGGAATGCAAATCATAACTGGAAGCCCTCCCCCGATGTGTCTCCACCTTGCCGTGGTGGGGGAGCTTGCGTGTCCCCTCGACCCCATGTGCTTGCCGATGGGTGAAAAACTACATATCGGACAGCATATGGGATAGGGACCAGACTAAGAGAGACACAACCTGCTGCTCTGCAGGTGAGACTGAGGATAGCAGTCCAAAATTTAAATCAGGCGCACGAAGGCAGAAGTTCTTGGTCCGGACAAAACACTAAAGGCTCCCTGTCGAGGGCTGTGGCTGAACGCCTCTAAGCCACAAACCCTCGGACCTGAGAGCCGGGCCGACAGCCACCTCTCGAAAAATAAAGGCGTGATACTGAGCAAGCTACATGCTCAGGTCTGATAGAAGTTCGAAGGCTCTCAGCTGGGGGATATGAGAGATTCCCGAATGAGAGGCCAGGCCGTTTCTCGTTCACCGCTGCACGAAGGTAAGGTGCTGATCCGGCAGCACAAGTAGCCTACCTCGTGAGCGAGTACAAAAAGTCAAAAAGTGCCCCAGTCGAAGAAAGTGGCTGCGAAAACTGTATCTAACTCATAGAGAGTGTAGACAAAAGTGGAAGAACGTCTCAATGACGCAAAATGGAACGCACGGCGAGCGAACCTATTGCGTGGTCCGAAGTCAAAAGCGTGGGTGTCGCTTGCAGTCTGACCGTCCCTGGTGTGTGCTTGAGCGATCAGTGGCAAACGAGTTGCCCAACACATGGAAGTGAGGAACTAAAGCAGCCATGAGCAGGACGTGGCAACTCCTCGGGTGAGCCCAGTCACAGAGCAATATGTGCCGGCTCTGCAATTATGGAAGCCTCCTTGGATAGCGAGGGAATGCTCATGGTCTGCCCCTGCCTTCCCTTGAGGGCCGACCACGATGTCGTTCATCGTTCTATCTTGACCAGCTGAGATGTTAGCGACATCACAACAGTCCAACGTGCCTCGAAACCAGAGGATGGCTAACCTCATTAAAAAATGCCCGCTGGAAGTCGGAAGTGTCGTCCTACGGGTGGCAAACTAAAAATTGACACTACGCAATTACGTCCGAGTGAAATGTCTCGTCCGAATGTCTCTCGTGCTAGGAACAGCTCTGACTACCTAGTTTCCGAATGCCGCTCTTGTTCGGAACAGCTCTGACTGGGTAGTTTTCCGAATGTCTGTTGAGCCTGGAAAAGCTCTGATGGGCGCAACGACAAGCACATGTCCGAAAACTCGCTGAGTGGATGACGTCTGCAAACCTGTCTGGTTTGTGCGGGAATGACCCGGGGAAACGAAATGACCAATATATTGAAGTGACGATTTAAAGCAGCCATGAGCAGGACGTGACGATCTCCCTCGGTGAGCCCAGATCCAGGGCGTTATATGTCGGCCCTGCAACTATGGAAGCAACCTTGGATGGCGGAAAATGCTATGGACTGTCCCTGCCTTCCTTTGAGGGATGACCGTTGTCTTCGACCGTTCCACCTTGGCCAGCATGGTTGCAGTTGGCGCCACAAAAGTGAGAGGCTCCCAGGAATGCTACCTGGTCAAAAATGCACGCTAAAGTCGATGTGTTGGCCTACGGGTTTCGGCCCAAGGGCGCATAACAGACACACCGCAATCACATCTGAAAAAAAAACACTCCCGATGAACGAAAAAAAGAAGAAGATAACTGGAAGCCTGAAGACAACGCCTATTAATTAACTAGAAAAGATCACTTGTTTACAACCAATGCAGGATAGAAGAGATAGCAGAGCCCAGCAACAAGCAGAAAAATTTAGAAGATTGACAGACCACCCTATGTATAACAGGTTTAATGGTTTTGGAAAGGGAAGACTGAAGCGTAGCAACTTTGTAGAAACTGCAAAACGAAAGATTAGGGCAGATCCCATACTTAACATATCAACAGTCAAGCCCATTTACAATGCACACAACTTCCCAGCTTGGAGACAGCAGCAACTGCCTGAGATGATAGGAAACATTCCTGGTATTGCGAAAAATAACACTCAGAATGAAACCGAAAGAAGAAAAACAACCCTAAACTACATAAAAGAACATTACCCAAGCAGCAATTGGACCCATGCATATACAGATGGATCAGCCAAAAATTCAATAGAAAATGGAGGAGGAGGAATTCTCCTAAATTTAAAAAATAGAGTGAAAAAAAAAAAGTCAGTGGCAACTGGAAAATTTGCAAGTAACTTCAAAGCGGGACTAGAGGCTTTGAAAACTGCAGCAGAAATGCTCTTGATGGAGGAAAATAAAGAGAAGCAAATAGCTATCTTCACAGATGCAAAGTCAGCTGTCTCAATACTGAAGAGCAAAAACAGCACAGAACTAGCTGACCTAAGAGCAGCACTCCATGGTCTATGCCAGAAATCCAAAAAAGTTGTAATACAGTGGATCCCATCACATTGCAGTATACCTGGAAATGAAGAGGCTGACAGACTAGCAAAACAGGGTGGACGACTACCACAGCCTGACATAGACATAACCTATAATGAGGCAAAGAGGTTTATAAAAAGCACCTATAGAACCAAATGGGAATCAGAGCATCCAGGCCACCAGAAGGATGATGCATATTACAAACTCGGCCGAAGAGAACAAGTAGCAATCTTCAGACTCCGCACAGGACATAACAGGCTGAAACACCACTTGTTCAATACACTAAAGATAGGAGATACCGATGAATGTAATTGTGGAACTGGTAAAATGACAGCTAAACATTTGCTGCAGGAGTGCCCAATATATGCAGACCAGAGAAAGATATTTTGGCCCACACCTGCTTCATTTGAGGAAAAGCTCTATGGAGATATCAACAAGCTGAAGTTGGCCGCAGCTTACTTTAACTACATACAAGTTGACATTTAAAGGTGCATGAAGAAGTATTTAGACTGCCACACCTCATACCACAGGTATGTCGGTTACAAAAGCGTCCATGAAGCATGAAATGGAATATTGCTTGGATAGCAAATCCATTACGTGGAATGTCCGAAGCGAAAGCTCACTGTGTGGGCTTCATAAAAGGTGGAAAAAGTGTCCTAGTGGCACGACGTGGAATATTGCTTGGATGGCAAATCCATTACGTGGAAAGTCCGAATCGAAAGCTCACTGTGTGGATGTCATCTGCAGACTTCATTCCTCTGGTTTCCTGAAGAACAGCCTATGCTGAACGGAAGGCCCAATATACGGAAGTGAGGCTAAGCAGCCATGTGCAGGACGTGACGATTCCTTGGGTGAGCCCAGTACCAGAGCGCTGTGTGTCAGCTCTGCAAGTATGGAAGCCTTCTTGGATGGCGGGGAATGCCCATGGTCTGCCCCTGCCTTCCCTTGATGGCTGACCAGGATGTCTTCTGCTGTTCTAAATGGGCCAGCTGGGATGGGGGATAACACCACAACAGTGATAGTCAAACGTCCTAAGAAACCCCCGGGAAGGTTAACCCGGTCAACAAATGCCCGCAGAAGTCGGATGTCTCGGCCTAACGGCACAAGAACGCAGCTCTGCTGTAAACAGGCACAACACAGTCACGTCCGAAAAAAAGACACTCTGGATGAACGAAGAAGAAGAAGAAGAAGAAGAAGAAGAAGAAGAAGAAGAAGAAGAAGAAGAAGAAGAAGAAGAATGTGAATTGAAAACGTGGTATAGAAGACAAAGCACGCAGTTCTATGCAGCCGGTTTGGAAGGATTGATAAAACGGTGGGATAAGTGCATCAATGTTGGTAGAAATTATGTTGAGAAATAAAGGGACAATGTATGTATAAAAATAAACTGGTTTCAAGTTATTATATTTAGTTATTTTTCTACAGCCATTTGTGACTTACTATACACCCCCCCCCCCCCGTAGTTTCTTTTTTGCTTTAGTGCCTATTCATATTAGCATTTCATTTGTGATTCCATCCTTTCCTGGGGATTTCTTCTTTTTTTAGGCTATTCATTGCCTGTTCCATTTTTAGATTTGCCATCATATATTCTGCTGCCGTCTCTGTATCACTAGCATGTGTCCGTTTATCTTTGATTGCTTTCTTCTGTTCAGTTGTAATATCAATGTAATTTGCATTAGCATAATGTTCCATTAGTGCATTTGCAGCCTTTTTTCCTGTAAGCAAATCATTTCTTAGTTTAACTGTTAGTTTGTTTCTGGGTCCGTCATTGTCCATGGATTTCACTAGTTTCCATAGTTTGTTTCCATCCCTGTCAAAGTTCAAGTTTTCTGTTTTTCCCTCCAACAATCTCTTGTTTGATTTACTGTTCTTTTATATTTTGGTGAGATGGCTTTGAGAGAGATGTTCACTTCAGTTGTTTGTTCTCTCTTTGATTTCTTTCTGGCATCTTCAACTTTGTCCTCCAAAATGTGTAGTTGTTCAGTCCAGTACGGTTTGTAATTTTTCCTCATCTCATTTTGGAATGGACTCAGTGGCCGCCTGTATTATTGCTTTGTTTAGACTTTCCACCATTTGTTTCATGTTGTCGTCATGTTTGTATTTTTTATTTTTTGGCGCTCGCTCGCTTTGAACTCAAGCGTAGTCCATACACACTATTTATAGTAGTGATGGACTGAATTTTGCGTATGGGTTAGCTTTCCCTATTAGCAGTGTCCCTCGCCATCAAGCGAGCCCACTCCAACTTCAGAGGTACTTGTAATTAATGTTCCGAAGTCAAGGTCAACATTTTAGTCCAGCTGCCAGGTTGTAGTGGTTGAACCGCTAACCTCGGCATCAGCACACCGGACGTTTAAGAACACACTTTCTTGTCCAATCGACCATGCGGACCTGCTCATGTTTTTATGTTTTCACAGTATTTGTTAGTATGGGCAAATCTATCTGTTTGTAATTCTAGCGAGGGAAAGGCTTTTGCTCTTGTGGAACATACTCCATATTCATTAAAGCTTGATAGGCCTATGGTCACTGCCTGCTAATTGGTCAAGCACATGGTGATCGATTTTGTGGAGGGTGTCTCCTGTGCAGAAAGCTAAGTCTGGAGTAGAAGTGGTAAATCATCTTCTAGAGTAGAAGCTCGGTGTGTCGTCAGCTTTGTTGAGTAGATGGAGATTTGAGTCTATTTCCTAGTCTTCCACTTCATCTCCTCTGTTGTCAGTATCTGGGTATCCCCATCTTTCTGAATGGCTATTAGTGTCCAACAATAATGCAGTTTGTATCAGTTATTTTCATGTTTAGAAGTGTAAGGTCCTTATCTGCTGGGCTATACAGATTGTAAATTCTTATTTTCACGACCTTTATCATTATATTAACACCTATAATTTCCGTTTGGTTGTCTGAGATCACAGCTACTGCTTCACTTAAAGGTATTATATTTCATGTAATTATTAGAACTCTTCCTTTGTGTCCTTCGCGGTCAAAACGTGTGGCCTGGCATCCTCGGAGAATCTGCGATGGGCGCTAAGGTATGTCTCTTTAATGCATGCCACACCTATTCTATCTTTATGAAGACGATTTGCCAGAAGGAGTTTCTTATTAAAAACTTCGGCACTCCACTGTAGTATGTTGTCCGGGGTGTTTGGTCAATAGCTCTTAACCTACCCCTCTGTGCCTCGACTCCACAGCATAGGGGGGAGGGTGACCACCAGTAGCATTGGGAGGCAGGGGGCCTGGTACTATCACCGCCTCATGGGACTTCACAGGATTAGCATCATTCAAATTTTAATTTGTGACATCATGGATTGATTAAGTCACGTTGCACTGTTTTGTCAAGCCTGTGGTTCCGTACATCTGATTTCGACAAGCATTTATTGGGTGTGTCCTCCCTAGCCTTTGACTGTCCCCAGTCTACCTACCAGGCAGCAGGCGTGTGTCTCGCTTCGTCTGGTTCCTATCCCTTGACCAGCCCGACATGAGAGACCCTACTAGTAGCTGTGCTACCGTCGGCATAGTTCTTTGGGTCATTGGAACACTCAAACCCCTCTACCATGATACGGTGGAGACACGGTAAAGGGGAAAGGCAAAATGTAAATATACGAGACAAAACACATATGCACACTTACAAATATGAACAGCAGAACAGGACCTGTATGTTTACTGTCTATATTACGTTACCAGTATCATCAAGACTAAAAAGCCGTTGGTTCTTGTACAACCCTAATGATCACGCAATTCCACTTATGAAATCCATATACTACTCCACACATCTGCAGTCTACACGTTTCATTTCTATCTTCTTTATTTCTGAGTGTATACTCCTTTAGGCGTGGCCATGGGGATGGCTTAGAGATGTTCTGTAGAAAAAGTTTAGCTGCAAAATCCAGCAACCATAAACAAGTCTGCAAAAGGAGCTTCTATAGCCCTAGCACATTTGTGAAAGTGAAAAGAAATCGAACTTAGCACCAAACTTAGAATATTAATTCTAACATTTAATTGGTAGTACAGTATGGATCAGAAACATGGAGGATGATTAAAATCTTCTTCTTCTTCGTTCATCCGTAGTTTTTTTCGAACGTGATTGCGTTGTGCCTGTTTACAGCAGAGCTGCATTCTTCCACCGCTAGCTCGACACATCCGACTTCTGCGGGCATTTGTTAACCGGGTTAATCTTCCCGGGGGTTTCTTCTCTCTCACTGTTGTGGTGTCATCCCCCATCCCAGCTGGCTCATTTAGAATAGCCGAAGACATCCTGGTCAGCCCTCAAGGGAAGGCATGGGCAGACCATGGGCATTCCCCGCCATCCAAGGAGGCTTCCATAACTGCAGAGCCGACACACAGCGCTCTGGAACTGGGCTCACCCAAGGAATCGTCACGTCCTGCACATGGCTGCTTAGCCTCACTTCCGTATATTGGGCCAAGGAATCGTCACGTCCTGCACATGGCTGCTTAGCCTCACTTCCGTATATTGGGCCAAGGAATCGTCACGTCCTGCACATGGCTGCTTAGCCTCACTTCTGTATATTGGGCCTTCAGTTCCCACAGGTTGCTCCTCTAGAAACCAGAAGAATGCGGTCTGGATGACTAAAATGATTACAGATAAACTACAAACATTCATTCCTTGGTGTCTGTACACAATAAAAAAAGACCACAATGGTAAGCCACAACTCCCCAATGTGGAGTTCATGGAGAGAATTAAACAAAAACCAGAGAATCAAAAGGTCAAGAAAAGACTCAGGCGCAGGATAGGACAAACACTGAGAAGACCTGAGACTAGAATAACTAGCAAGGTCTTTTCTTAAATACACAGTAAAATAAATAGAGGTAAATCTAAAAACACACTGAGAAGTATAGACAGAAATGAATAATATGGGGAGGCCATAGATTGAACTGCATGGGATAGCTAAAGATAGGACATTACAGAGAGAGTTGGTTGAGGGCTTGGGGTGAGTTGGTTGAGGGCTTGGGGTGAGTTGGTTGAGGGCTTGGGGTGAGCTGGTTGAGATCGAACAACGAACGAACAATCTTTATTTTCAAAGGGTTAAGAATTGGGCACACAAGCCCGTTGACATTCTGCCCTTCTCTAATTCCTCTCATACATTATTTCATTCAACATAACCTATGAAGCTAATCTTAGACAACAAAAGAACAATAAGCAATAATACTCATGAAAAATAATCAATTAAACATGACTCACTGAGGCATGTTTAACATGGGCATGATAAATACCTAAGGAAGGTGTAACGTGCCATACATATGGGAATGTTTATTAACTAATTGTCGTTTGAGATAATTTAACATTATTATTTTTAGGGGGGCATGTAGTCTGTACTGAGGTAGTGTTCAAACAGGTTGTGACTGTATGTATGATTGGTGGTTTCTTTCATTTCTTGTGGAAGATTGTTCCACAACTGAGTGGCGCCCTTTTCTGGAGTGAATAAAGGTGTTTTGTTATTGATTTGGAGCATCCATCCCAGATTATGGAGCAATAATCAATATGTGTTTGGATGTGGGAAGTATTGAATATCTGTCTTGTGTTTTTGCCGAGGAAATTTTTAATATTGGCAAGCTGGTATACTTTTTTGGCTATTTGTTTAACTAGAGCATGAACATGGGACTTAAAGGTTAGATTTTGATCTATGATAAGACCCAGTGCCTTGTGCTCGGTTACACTTTCTATAGGTGTGCTACCAATGTGCAGCTGAAGAGTTCTCTGCAAGTTTAGAGTGTGAAGTCTTTGCCTGGTTCCTATTAACATAGATTTTGTTTTAGAAGTGTTAATTTGCATGCGGTTTGCATGACTCCAGTTAACTACACTATTTATTTCCTATTGCAAGGATAATTCTAGCACATTACATTGAATAGCGTTTGTATATACTGTGCAGTCATCTGCACATAGATCGAGGACGACGATAGTTATAAGGGAAGATCATTTATATAAATGGCAAATAACAGAGGGCCAAGTATAGACCCCCGAGGTACTCCAGTATTAATGGTAATGGCTTGAGATAAAGATTTATTGTGTGATACTACTTATTTTCTGTCTAATAAAAATGATTTTATTAATGTCACTATATTAAAGTTTACTTTCATCTAGTTTCTTGGAGTGAGTCGGTTGAGGGCTTGCAGTGAGTCGGTTGAGGGCTTGCAGTGAGTCGGTTGAGGGCTTGCAGTGAGTCGGTTGAGGGCTTGGAGTGAGTTGGTTGAGGGCTTGGAGTGAGTCGGTTAAGGGCTTGGAGTGAGTTGGAGGGCTTGTGAGTCGGTTGAGGGCTTGGAGTGAGTCGGTTGAGGGCTTGGAGTGGGTCAATTGAGGGCTTGGAGTGAGTTGGTTGAAGGCTTGGAGTGAGTTGGTTGAGTTCTTGGAGTGAGTCGGTTGAGTTCTTGGAGTGAGTCGGTTGAGTTCTTGGAGTGAGTTGGTTGAGGGCTTGGAGTGAGTCGGTTGAGGGCTTGGAGTGAGTCGGCTGAGGGCTTGGAGTGAGTCAGTTGAGGGCTTGGAGTGAGTCGGTTGAGGGCTTGGAGTGAGTTGGTTGAGTCAGTTGAAGGCTTGGAGTGGGTCGGTTGAGGGCTTGGAGCGAGTCGGTTGAGGGCTTGGAGTGAGTCGGTTGAGGGCTTGGAGTGAGTTGGTTGAGTCAGTTGAGGGCTTGGAGTGAGTTGGTTGAGGGCTTGGAGCGAGTCGGTTGAGGGCTTGGAGTGAGTCGGTTGAGGGCTTGGAGTGAGTTGGTTGAGTCAGTTGAAGGCTTGGAGTGGGTCAGTTGAGGGCTTGGAGCGAGTTGGTTGAGGGCTTGGAGTGAGTTGGTTGAGTTAGTTGAGGGCTTGGAGTGAGTTGGTTCTTGGAGTAAGAGATGGTTGAGGGCTTAAGCCACAAAGGGAGATAAAGGGCCAAAAAAAGATATGCTCCTTTGTATGCCTCTATCTCCCCTTGACAAAGTTAGAGGCGTTACATTTGAGGTCTGCTATTTCATCAAAGCATGTCCAAGCTTGGTAAACTTGACTACAGTTACACATAAACATACCAATTTAGTATTCACGCATACACAACCATTCACATATGCACTGTCATATAATGTCCAATAACTGGTAATGTGGCTAACATATTTACATAATCCACACACACGTATTAAGACATATCAGAGCAGAGGCCCCTTGCACAGTGAATGCCTAAGTGTTATTCCTGGCGAGGTATATCACTGGACATCACTGGGCAAATCAAGACCATGTGTATATACAATTATGCCAAAATACATTTATTTGTATACTTTAAAATAAACACTGCACACTTCAAAGTTAAAGATTTGTAATAAAAGTAAAAGACCACATTTTCATGTCATCCTGGCATGTTGTATGATACCAGGCTGGATACTGTATTTGTGGCTGTGCATCTCTTCAAGTGGCTTCTGGTGTTATCATTGTTCAGTGCTTTGACTTGTGCAGAAGTTTCCCCTCACAACAATCAATGAAATTTCTCTCTATTGTAAGCCAGATATTCTGCCTCTGCCGTTGGCAAGTGTAAATTATCTAACACATATTGATACCATCTATATTGAGGTCTTCCTTTTATCTGAGGTAGACTTGCCTTTATGAGTATCTTTGTTTTTTGAATTTCTTGTCTTTTAATTTCGAGGAGTTAATGAAAATTGTCACAAATACATCCATGCAAATAATAATAATTAAATACAGTTCTCTATTTTAGAGCCAATACACAGAGATAATACACTGTAATAATAGAAACAACACAATATAAAATTAATTTAACCCATGCCGATGGGAGGGAAATAGATTGGAGACAAAATGGCTAAAATGGGCAGACAACCTCTATCCACGGCCATGGATGTACACATTTACTAACAATAGATTTCAGTCAAGACTTTGGCATCAATGATAATGATGATGATGATGATAATAATTCCGTTAGCTGTGAGGAGGTAGCTCTTGACACCCATGGTCTTCCTAACAAAAGCACAGGTCCTCCTCAATTGCGGCAGTGAAGTGTAAAGTGTGTTGTCGATGGCAGGCTGTAGCAGAAATAACTTGTCCCTATTTGCCAGTTCATCAGTGGTGAGGAAAGCCAAACAGAATAACAAAACTGACAGAAGGATGATGAATAATCTCAGATGCATGTCCTATACTTCCTGTAGGAAACACTGATCCTGGGCTACTGTTGCCCCAGAATGCCTCCCTTCTAGGGTCAAAGTGCACTCATACCCACCACGAGTGCATGACATAACACTCAGCACCTACTCCTCAATCTCTACAAATCTACCATGTTAACTTCTTACACACTGCTGTCTGAACATGGCCTGTACTACAGAAATTATTTCCATTGCCAGGTGCAGCTGTAATTATCCTTGAAGCAGAGAATATGTAAAGGCCAAACGCTTCACAATCCCAACAGCAGTTATGCTATTGGACAACCTTTACCCGTAACCATCTAATTTAGGATAACACCTGCCTCTCCACAAAGGTTAATGCTAAAATACGAAATTAAACAAACCAAACAACAGTAACATATAGCAACTAAAAGCACAGCACTCAGTACTGCTGCTGATGTATGCCAGGAAGGTTTCCAGGGCATGAGCAAATGAAGGCTCCTGGCCAAAGCATCCGCCAGGTGGTGTACAGGTTTTTCATTTTACCTCAACTATATACAACTCTGCCTTACTGAGTTACTGAGCATTAGAACACAGGTCCCTGTATGGCATGAGGAAATATTCTAACCCTTTGGGCACCACTCATTTCTGATTATAATAGAATAATTATGAAAACATGTGGAAAAGTATAAAGTGGCAATGTTTATTCTCTTTAGTAAGCACTATACAGCGGGGGATGGGGAGGGAGGGAGGAGACAGAGACACAATTGTTTCCCACTTGGATCAATATGGAATTGCACTAATTAAAGTTGACCATTTAGTTCTTCTTATAGTTCATGTCATGTGGTGATCATGCCTGTCCACAACCTCCTGTCTTGTGAACTGCCAATCATTTCTGATACAGATGTTCCTCCATGTCATGTCAAACTGTCCAGCATCTTCTCTTTGGTCTCCCCTCCTCTCCAACATACCCACTGTCATGACGCACTCCTGTTTTGTCCCTCTCAGTAAGTACCAGTGACAAATCTGCTCAATGTATGGATTTGGGATATGGTATGGCATGTCACATTTTAATAAACTTAAAGACTGGTATATGTTACTAAACATGTCACTCCAGCATACATTTATTTCTGTGATTGCTCATAAACTTCTCCTTGAACAATTAAATATGATAGTTTCCCCCCCTACTTTCCGTATTCACATAAAGTGATTAATATGCTGTAAATATTAAACTAATTTTTTTGTTTTCTGCCAAGCCATCTACAAATTAAGATCCACAAGTACATCTAAAAAAACACAATGACTGCATCAAATCTTTCCCAAAAGAATCTACTGTTTTCTGACTAAGACACCCATTTCTTATTTGTTTTTGTTCTGATGAAATAATTAGCCAAGTTTTCATTTTACATTAATTCCATTTGTTTCATACTCCAAAATTCTTCAGTGTGACTAAAGCCAAAATTCTGTTTTAAAGTTTATGTGAAACACAAATGTTTTAAAACTATGTTCGTAAACTATGCAGCACTTAGTATCAGATCAGACAATCTTTCATCAACTCTTTGTCCACTGGCTTCACTTGTTGTTCTGCCAAGTTTAAGTTTAATATTTTTCAACAAAATGTCATTTTAAACCACACATGAAGCCAAAAAAACAGCACAACATTTACAGAAAATTGGAAACATACCAAAGCCAGCAATTACTGTTTATCATTCTCAACAAGCGGGTGAACAGTACTCAGGGCAAAATTTCCCAACATTAATGATGGATAGCCAGTAACTTTGACCACACTTTTTTGTTTCGTACTGTCCTGATGTAAGTTTTTAAAAAACTCTTAACTAGGAGCAACATGAATATAATTGTTAATTTAAAAAGTGGAAATAACAGATCCTTAAGCTTGAAAAAACAAAGAAAGCTAAGAAAAAGTATAGAATTCTACAGCAAGCATGTGGAAAAGCTGATGCTCTTTCAAAATTAACCCTAATAACCTTGTTTGTGTAAAGAAATAACTTACACCCAATGTCCAAGAAGTAATTTATAACTAAAATATTAAATAATAAAAATATAATAAATAATTGCATATGATGTGTCCTTTATTTCTATACGATGTATGAAGTACTTATTTTTTACCAGTTTCATACTTTCAAGGTGTAAATATTGATGTGGATTAATGATGATCTGAAATATTAACAGGTGCCACAAAAACATTAAAGTAAAAGTATCTCCTCAACAGTCACTCCGTGTTCTCAAACACATTAGCATATGGTACTGCGCTGGTAGTCCTGCATAGCGGTAATCAGGGTTTTCATCATGCTTGGCGCAACTTTGTGATAGCAAATCTTTCTATGTCATCCAGGCTTAGGCTGTATAAGTTTCGTTCAAATTCCTGAAACAAAACAATCAAATTAAAAGAATGGAAGAAAGTTCCTGAAACAAAATAATAAAATTAAAAGAATGGAAGAAAGTCTTCTTTTGAGTAAAGAAATTTGTGAAATGACATCCCTCATGTTTCAACAGTTCATTTTTTATGACAGTTGCTTTCCTTTCTGTCTTTACTTCTCAAACTGAAAGCAAAACCAGATACTACTTCAGGACTTAATATGTCAGATTGTTGCCTTTTCTGGCTTTGAACTGGTCACCGAAGAATTCTAAGAAATAGAACCAAGAAAATTATGCATGGGTTAGGTGGGACTAGATTATTCAAGAGACATGTTAAGAGCTAGTTCATAAAAAAAAAAAAAAGATGGAAACAACATAAGAGGAGACAGAAAATTTAACTGTCAACACATTGTAAAAATAATCCCATGAAGATATTGTAGTCGTGTGACAGGCTTCCACATATACAAGTTCATGGTATTCTTCCTTGCAAACTTTCCTCCCCAAACAGACTAAATTGACCCTGTGAGATTTATATATTGAGCACAACCCACTACTGGCAACGCTGATCGTATTCTGGTATGAACCTAAGGCCTATCCACGTCAATGTGGAAGGAGAATCAATCTTTCATCAACTAGGAATTCAACCAGAAATGCAAAAGCGAAAAGAAAAATAAGGACCTTTTACATGTCTTAAGACACAATGGGTATATGGTGATGGCCCCATATTTTCAGACCAGTTGGCGCTCGAAGGGAGATATGGTCAATACCAGACCGGCCGCCTTGACTTCCAAGGACATGATTCTCATGTCCAATTTAACTTCCCCGTCCTGGGAACCCACAGGAAATTGTACAAATCTGCCCCAATGGAGATTCAGAGATACGACCACTAGGCCTGCAAGCATACATGCTAGAAGCGGCATTACAGCGGCTCCAAGTGTACTATATACTACGATAAACAAGAAAGATATCACTACAGTGGCTCCCAGTGCACTATGTACTATGATAAACAAGAAAGATATCACTACTATGGCTTCAAGTGCACTATATACTATGATAAACAAGAAAGATATCACTACAGCGGCTCCAAGTGTACTATATACTACGATAAACAAGAAAGATATCACTACAGTGGCTCCCAGTGCACTATGTACTATGATAAACAAGAAAGATATCACTACTATGGCTTCAAGTGCACTATATACTATGATAAGCAAGAAAGATATCATTACTAAGGCTTCAAGTGCACTATATACTATGATAAACAAGAAAGATATCACTACTGCGGCTCCAAGTGTACTATATACTATGATAAACAAGAAAGATATCACTACAGTGGCTCCCAGTGCACTATGTACTATATACTATGATAAACAAGAATGATATCACTACAGCGGCTCCCAGTGCACTATGTACTATGATAAACAAGAAAGATATCACTACTATGGCTTCAAGTGCACTATATACTATGATAAACAAGAAAGATATCATTACTAAGGCTTCAAGTGCACTATATACTATGATAAACAAGAAAGATATCACTACTGCGGCTCCAAGTGTACTATATACTATGATAAACAAGAAAGATATCACTACAGTGGCTCCCAGTGCACTATGTACTATATACTATGATAAACAAGAATGATATCACTACAGCGGCTCCCAGTGCACTATGTACTATGATAAACAAGAAAGATATCACTACAGTGGCTCCCATTGCACTATATACTATGATAAACAAGAAAGATATCACTACTACGGCTCTCCATGTGCACTATATACTATGATAAACAAGGAACATATCACTACTATGGTTTCAAGTGCACTATATACTATGATAAACAAGAAACATATCACTACTATGGCTCCAAGTGCACTATATACTATGATAAACAAGAAACATATCACTACTATGGCTCCAAGTGCACTATATACTATGATAAACAAGAAACATATCACTACAGCGGCTCCCAGTGTACTATATACTATGATAAACAAGAAAGATATCACTACAGTGGCTCCCAGTGTACTATATACTATGATAAACAAGAAAGATATCACTACAGTGGCTCCCAGTGTACTATATACTATGATAAACAAGAAAGATATCACAACAGCGGCTCCAAGTGCACTATATACTATGATAAACAAGAAAGATATCACTACTATGGCTCCAAGTGTACTATATACTATGATAAACAAGAAAGATATCACTACAGTGGCTCCCAGTGTACTATACACTATGATAAACAAGAAAGATATCACTACAGTGGCTCCCAGTGTACTATATACTATGATAAACAAGAAAGATATCACTACAGCAGCTCCCAGTGCACTATATACTATGATAAACAAGAAACATATCACTACTGCGGCTCTACGTGCACTATATACTATGATATCGGGAAGGTTAACCCGGTCAACAAATGCCCGCAGAAGTCGGATGTGTCGGCCTAACGGCGCAAGAACGCAGCTCTGCTGTAAACAGGCACAACGCAATCACATCCGAAAAAAAAACTCCGGATGATCGCAGAAGAAGAAGAAGATATACTATGATAAACAAGAACCATATCACTACTATGGCTTCAAGTGTACTATATACTATGATAAACAAGAAACATATCACTACTGCGGCTCTACGTGCACTATATACTATGATAAACAAGAAACATATCACTACAGCAGCTCTACGTGCACTATATACTATGATAAACAAGAAAGATATCACTACAGCGGCTCCCAGTGCACTATATACTATGATAAACAAGAAAGATATCACTACAGCGGCTCCCAGTGCACTATATACTATGATAAACAAGAAAGATATCACTACAGTGGCTCCCAGTGTACTATATACTATGATAAACAAGAAGCATATCACTACTATGGCTTCAAGTGTACTATATACTATGATAAACAAGAAGCATATCACTACTGCGGCTCTACGTGCACTATATACTATGATAAAGAAGAAACATATCACTACTATGGCTTCAAGTGTACTATATACTATGATAAACAAGAAGCATATCACTACTGCGGCTCCACGTGTACTATATACTATGATAAAGAAGAAACATATCACTACTATGGCTTCAAGTGTACTATATACTATGACAGACAAGAAACATATCACAACTATGGCTTCAAGTGTACTATATACTATGATAAACAAGAAAGATATCACTACTATGGCTCCAAGTGCACTATGTACAATGATAAACAAGAAATATATCATTACTATGGCTTCAAGTGCACTATATACTATGATAAACAAGAAAGATATCACTACAGTGGCTCCCAGTGTACTATATACTATGATAAACAAGAAAGATATCACTACAGTGGCTCCCAGTGCACTATATACTATGATAATCAAGAAAGATATCACTACAGTGGCTCCCAGTGCACTATGTACTGTGATAAACAAGAAAGATATCACTAGAGTGCTCCCAGTGCACGATATACTATGATAAACAAGAAAGATATCACTACAGCAGCTCTACGTGCACTATATACTATGATAAACAAGAAAGATATCACTACAGTGGCTCCCAGTGCACTATATACTATGATAAACAAGAAAGATATCACTACAGCGGCTCCCAGTGCACTATATACTATGATAAACAAGAAAGATATCACTACAGCGGCTCCCAGTGCACTATATACTATGATAAACAAGAAAGATATCACTACAGCGGCTCCGAGTGCACTATATACTATGATAAAGAAGAAGCATATCACTACTGCGGCTCTCCATGTGCACTATATACTATGATAAACAAGAAAGATATCACTACTATGGCTTCAAGTGTACTATATACTATGATAAACAAGAAACATATCACTACTGCGGCTCTACGTGCACTATATACTATGATAAACAAGAAACATATCACTACTATGGCTTCAAGTGTACTATATACTATGATAAACAAGAAACATATCACTACTGCGGCTCTACGTGCACTATATACTATGATAAACAAGAAACATATCACTACAGCGGCTCCCAGTGTACTATATACTATGATAAACAAGAAAGATATCACTACAGTGGCTCCCAGTGTACTATATACTATGATAAACAAGAAAGATATCACTACAGCGGCTCCCAGTGTACTATATACTATGATAAACAAGAAAGATATCACAACAGCGGCTCCAAGTGCACTATATACTATGATAAACAAGAAAGATATCACTACTATGGCTCCAAGTGTACTATATACTATGATAAACAAGAAAGATATCACTACAGTGGCTCCCAGTGTACTATATACTATGATAAACAAGAAAGATATCACTACAGTGGCTCCCAGTGTACTATATACTATGATAAACAAGAAAGATATCACTACAGCGGCTCCCAGTGTACTATATACTATGATAAACAAGAAAGATATCACTACAGCGGCTCCCAGTGTACTATATACTATGATAAACAAGAAAGATATCACTACAGCGGCTCCCAGTGTACTATATACTATGATAAACAAGAAAGATATCACTACAGTGGCTCCCAGTGTACTATATACTATGATAAACAAGAAAGATATCACTACAGCGGCTCCCAGTGCACTATGTACTATGATAGACAAGAAAGATATCACTACAGTGGCTCCCAGTGCACTATATACTATGATAAACAAGAAAGATATCACTACAGTGGCTCCCATTGCACTATATACTATGATAAACAAGAAAGATATCACTACTACGGCTCTCCATGTGCACTATATACTATGATAAAAAAGGAACATATCACTACTATGGTTTCAAGAGCACTATATACTATGATAAACAAGAAACATATCCCTACTATGGCTCCAAGTGCACTATATACTATGATAAACAAGAAACATATCACTACTATGGCTCCAAGTGCACTATATACTATGATAAACAAGAAACATATCACTACAGCGGCTCCCAGTGTACTATATACTATGATAAACAAGAAAGATATCACTACAGTGGCTCCCAGTGTACTATATACTATGATAAACAAGAAAGATATCACTACAGTGGCTCCCAGTGTACTATATACTATGATAAACAAGAAAGATATCACAACAGCGGCTCCAAGTGCACTATATACTATGATAAACAAGAAAGATATCACTACTATGGCTCCAAGTGTACTATATACTATGATAAACAAGAAAGATATCACTACAGTGGCTCCCAGTGCACTATGTACTATGATAAACAAGAAAGATATCACTACAGTGGCTCCCAGTGTACTATATACTATGATAAACAAGAAAGATATCACTACAGTGGCTCCCAGTGTACTATATACTATGATAAACAAGAAAGATATCACTACAGCGGCTCCCAGTGTACTATATACTATGATAAACAAGAAAGATATCACTACTATGGCTTCAAGTGCACTATATACTATGATAAACAAGAAAGATATCATTACTAAGGCTTCAAGTGCACTATATACTATGATAAACAAGAAAGATATCACTACTGCGGCTCCAAGTGTACTATATACTATGATAAACAAGAAAGATATCACTACAGTGGCTCCCAGTGCACTATGTACTATATACTATGATAAACAAGAATGATATCACTACAGCGGCTCCCAGTGCACTATGTACTATGATAAACAAGAAAGATATCACTACTATGGCTTCAAGTGCACTATATACTATGATAAACAAGAAAGATATCATTACTAAGGCTTCAAGTGCACTATATACTATGATAAACAAGAAAGATATCACTACTGCGGCTCCAAGTGTACTATATACTATGATAAACAAGAAAGATATCACTACAGTGGCTCCCAGTGCACTATGTACTATATACTATGATAAACAAGAATGATATCACTACAGCGGCTCCCAGTGCACTATGTACTATGATAAACAAGAAAGATATCACTACAGTGGCTCCCATTGCACTATATACTATGATAAACAAGAAAGATATCACTACTACGGCTCTCCATGTGCACTATATACTATGATAAACAAGGAACATATCACTACTATGGTTTCAAGTGCACTATATACTATGATAAACAAGAAACATATCACTACTATGGCTCCAAGTGCACTATATACTATGATAAACAAGAAACATATCACTACTATGGCTCCAAGTGCACTATATACTATGATAAACAAGAAACATATCACTACAGCGGCTCCCAGTGTACTATATACTATGATAAACAAGAAAGATATCACTACAGTGGCTCCCAGTGTACTATATACTATGATAAACAAGAAAGATATCACTACAGTGGCTCCCAGTGTACTATATACTATGATAAACAAGAAAGATATCACAACAGCGGCTCCAAGTGCACTATATACTATGATAAACAAGAAAGATATCACTACTATGGCTCCAAGTGTACTATATACTATGATAAACAAGAAAGATATCACTACAGTGGCTCCCAGTGTACTATACACTATGATAAACAAGAAAGATATCACTACAGTGGCTCCCAGTGTACTATATACTATGATAAACAAGAAAGATATCACTACAGTGGCTCCCAGTGTACTATATACTATGATAAACAAGAAAGATATCACTACAGCAGCTCCCAGTGCACTATATACTATGATAAACAAGAAAGATATCACTACTATGGCTTCAAGTGTACTATATACTATGATAAACAAGAAACATATCACTACTGCGGCTCTACGTGCACTATATACTATGATATCGGGAAGGTTAACCCGGTCAACAAATGCCCGCAGAAGTCGGATGTGTCGGCCTAACGGCGCAAGAACGCAGCTCTGCTGTAAACAGGCACAACGCAATCACATCCGAAAAAAAAACTCCGGATGATCGCAGAAGAAGAAGAAGATATACTATGATAAACAAGAACCATATCACTACTATGGCTTCAAGTGTACTATATACTATGATAAACAAGAAACATATCACTACTGCGGCTCTACGTGCACTATATACTATGATAAACAAGAAACATATCACTACAGCAGCTCTACGTGCACTATATACTATGATAAACAAGAAAGATATCACTACAGCGGCTCCCAGTGCACTATATACTATGATAAACAAGAAAGATATCACTACAGCGGCTCCCAGTGCACTATATACTATGATAAACAAGAAAGATATCACTACAGTGGCTCCCAGTGTACTATATACTATGATAAACAAGAAGCATATCACTACTATGGCTTCAAGTGTACTATATACTATGATAAACAAGAAGCATATCACTACTGCGGCTCTACGTGCACTATATACTATGATAAAGAAGAAACATATCACTACTATGGCTTCAAGTGTACTATATACTATGATAAACAAGAAGCATATCACTACTGCGGCTCCACGTGTACTATATACTATGATAAAGAAGAAACATATCACTACTATGGCTTCAAGTGTACTATATACTATGACAGACAAGAAACATATCACAACTATGGCTTCAAGTGTACTATATACTATGATAAACAAGAAAGATATCACTACTATGGCTCCAAGTGCACTATGTACAATGATAAACAAGAAATATATCATTACTATGGCTTCAAGTGCACTATATACTATGATAAACAAGAAAGATATCACTACAGTGGCTCCCAGTGTACTATATACTATGATAAACAAGAAAGATATCACTACAGTGGCTCCCAGTGCACTATATACTATGATAATCAAGAAAGATATCACTACAGTGGCTCCCAGTGCACTATGTACTGTGATAAACAAGAAAGATATCACTAGAGTGCTCCCAGTGCACGATATACTATGATAAACAAGAAAGATATCACTACAGTGGCTCCCAGTGTACTATATACTATGATAAACAAGAAAGATATCACTACAGTGGCTCCCAGTGCACTATATACTATGATAAACAAGAATGATATCACTACAGCGGCTCCCAGTGCACTATGTACTATGATAAACAAGAAAGATATCACTACTATGGCTTCAAGTGCACTATATACTATGATAAACAAGAAAGATATCATTACTAAGGCTTCAAGTGCACTATATACTATGATAAACAAGAAAGATATCACTACTGCGGCTCCAAGTGTACTATATACTATGATAAACAAGAAAGATATCACTACAGTGGCTCCCAGTGCACTATGTACTATATACTATGATAAACAAGAATGATATCACTACAGCGGCTCCCAGTGCACTATGTACTATGATAAACAAGAAAGATATCACTACAGTGGCTCCCATTGCACTATATACTATGATAAACAAGAAAGATATCACTACTACGGCTCTCCATGTGCACTATATACTATGATAAACAAGGAACATATCACTACTATGGTTTCAAGTGCACTATATACTATGATAAACAAGAAACATATCACTACTATGGCTCCAAGTGCACTATATACTATGATAAACAAGAAACATATCACTACTATGGCTCCAAGTGCACTATATACTATGATAAACAAGAAACATATCACTACAGCGGCTCCCAGTGTACTATATACTATGATAAACAAGAAAGATATCACTACAGTGGCTCCCAGTGTACTATATACTATGATAAACAAGAAAGATATCACTACAGTGGCTCCCAGTGTACTATATACTATGATAAACAAGAAAGATATCACAACAGCGGCTCCAAGTGCACTATATACTATGATAAACAAGAAAGATATCACTACTATGGCTCCAAGTGTACTATATACTATGATAAACAAGAAAGATATCACTACAGTGGCTCCCAGTGTACTATACACTATGATAAACAAGAAAGATATCACTACAGTGGCTCCCAGTGTACTATATACTATGATAAACAAGAAAGATATCACTACAGTGGCTCCCAGTGTACTATATACTATGATAAACAAGAAAGATATCACTACAGCAGCTCCCAGTGCACTATATACTATGATAAACAAGAAAGATATCACTACTATGGCTTCAAGTGTACTATATACTATGATAAACAAGAAACATATCACTACTGCGGCTCTACGTGCACTATATACTATGATATCGGGAAGGTTAACCCGGTCAACAAATGCCCGCAGAAGTCGGATGTGTCGGCCTAACGGCGCAAGAACGCAGCTCTGCTGTAAACAGGCACAACGCAATCACATCCGAAAAAAAAACTCCGGATGATCGCAGAAGAAGAAGAAGATATACTATGATAAACAAGAACCATATCACTACTATGGCTTCAAGTGTACTATATACTATGATAAACAAGAAACATATCACTACTGCGGCTCTACGTGCACTATATACTATGATAAACAAGAAACATATCACTACAGCAGCTCTACGTGCACTATATACTATGATAAACAAGAAAGATATCACTACAGCGGCTCCCAGTGCACTATATACTATGATAAACAAGAAAGATATCACTACAGCGGCTCCCAGTGCACTATATACTATGATAAACAAGAAAGATATCACTACAGTGGCTCCCAGTGTACTATATACTATGATAAACAAGAAGCATATCACTACTATGGCTTCAAGTGTACTATATACTATGATAAACAAGAAGCATATCACTACTGCGGCTCTACGTGCACTATATACTATGATAAAGAAGAAACATATCACTACTATGGCTTCAAGTGTACTATATACTATGATAAACAAGAAGCATATCACTACTGCGGCTCCACGTGTACTATATACTATGATAAAGAAGAAACATATCACTACTATGGCTTCAAGTGTACTATATACTATGACAGACAAGAAACATATCACAACTATGGCTTCAAGTGTACTATATACTATGATAAACAAGAAAGATATCACTACTATGGCTCCAAGTGCACTATGTACAATGATAAACAAGAAATATATCATTACTATGGCTTCAAGTGCACTATATACTATGATAAACAAGAAAGATATCACTACAGTGGCTCCCAGTGTACTATATACTATGATAAACAAGAAAGATATCACTACAGTGGCTCCCAGTGCACTATATACTATGATAATCAAGAAAGATATCACTACAGTGGCTCCCAGTGCACTATGTACTGTGATAAACAAGAAAGATATCACTAGAGTGCTCCCAGTGCACGATATACTATGATAAACAAGAAAGATATCACTACAGCAGCTCTACGTGCACTATATACTATGATAAACAAGAAAGATATCACTACAGTGGCTCCCAGTGCACTATATACTATGATAAACAAGAAAGATATCACTACAGCGGCTCCCAGTGCACTATATACTATGATAAACAAGAAAGATATCACTACAGCGGCTCCCAGTGCACTATATACTATGATAAACAAGAAAGATATCACTACAGCGGCTCCGAGTGCACTATATACTATGATAAAGAAGAAGCATATCACTACTGCGGCTCTCCATGTGCACTATATACTATGATAAACAAGAAAGATATCACTACTATGGCTTCAAGTGTACTATATACTATGATAAACAAGAAACATATCACTACTGCGGCTCTACGTGCACTATATACTATGATAAACAAGAAACATATCACTACTATGGCTTCAAGTGTACTATATACTATGATAAACAAGAAACATATCACTACTGCGGCTCTACGTGCACTATATACTATGATAAACAAGAAACATATCACTACAGCGGCTCCCAGTGTACTATATACTATGATAAACAAGAAAGATATCACTACAGTGGCTCCCAGTGTACTATATACTATGATAAACAAGAAAGATATCACTACAGCGGCTCCCAGTGTACTATATACTATGATAAACAAGAAAGATATCACAACAGCGGCTCCAAGTGCACTATATACTATGATAAACAAGAAAGATATCACTACTATGGCTCCAAGTGTACTATATACTATGATAAACAAGAAAGATATCACTACAGTGGCTCCCAGTGTACTATATACTATGATAAACAAGAAAGATATCACTACAGTGGCTCCCAGTGTACTATATACTATGATAAACAAGAAAGATATCACTACAGCGGCTCCCAGTGTACTATATACTATGATAAACAAGAAAGATATCACTACAGCGGCTCCCAGTGTACTATATACTATGATAAACAAGAAAGATATCACTACAGCGGCTCCCAGTGTACTATATACTATGATAAACAAGAAAGATATCACTACAGTGGCTCCCAGTGTACTATATACTATGATAAACAAGAAAGATATCACTACAGCGGCTCCCAGTGCACTATGTACTATGATAGACAAGAAAGATATCACTACAGTGGCTCCCAGTGCACTATATACTATGATAAACAAGAAAGATATCACTACAGTGGCTCCCATTGCACTATATACTATGATAAACAAGAAAGATATCACTACTACGGCTCTCCATGTGCACTATATACTATGATAAAAAAGGAACATATCACTACTATGGTTTCAAGAGCACTATATACTATGATAAACAAGAAACATATCCCTACTATGGCTCCAAGTGCACTATATACTATGATAAACAAGAAACATATCACTACTATGGCTCCAAGTGCACTATATACTATGATAAACAAGAAACATATCACTACAGCGGCTCCCAGTGTACTATATACTATGATAAACAAGAAAGATATCACTACAGTGGCTCCCAGTGTACTATATACTATGATAAACAAGAAAGATATCACTACAGTGGCTCCCAGTGTACTATATACTATGATAAACAAGAAAGATATCACAACAGCGGCTCCAAGTGCACTATATACTATGATAAACAAGAAAGATATCACTACTATGGCTCCAAGTGTACTATATACTATGATAAACAAGAAAGATATCACTACAGTGGCTCCCAGTGTACTATACACTATGATAAACAAGAAAGATATCACTACAGTGGCTCCCAGTGTACTATATACTATGATAAACAAGAAAGATATCACTACAGTGGCTCCCAGTGTACTATATACTATGATAAACAAGAAAGATATCACTACAGCGGCTCCCAGTGTACTATATACTATGATAAACAAGAAAGATATCACTACAGCAGCTCCCAGTGCACTATATACTATGATAAACAAGAAAGATATCACTACTATGGCTTCAAGTGTACTATATACTATGATAAACAAGAAACATATCACTACTGCGGCTCTACGTGCACTATATACTATGATATCGGGAAGGTTAACCCGGTCAACAAATGCCCGCAGAAGTCGGATGTGTCGGCCTAACGGCGCAAGAACGCAGCTCTGCTGTAAACAGGCACAACGCAATCACATCCGAAAAAAAAACTCCGGATGATCGCAGAAGAAGAAGAAGATATACTATGATAAACAAGAACCATATCACTACTATGGCTTCAAGTGTACTATATACTATGATAAACAAGAAACATATCACTACTGCGGCTCTACGTGCACTATATACTATGATAAACAAGAAACATATCACTACAGCAGCTCTACGTGCACTATATACTATGATAAACAAGAAAGATATCACTACAGCGGCTCCCAGTGCACTATATACTATGATAAACAAGAAAGATATCACTACAGCGGCTCCCAGTGCACTATATACTATGATAAACAAGAAAGATATCACTACAGTGGCTCCCAGTGTACTATATACTATGATAAACAAGAAGCATATCACTACTATGGCTTCAAGTGTACTATATACTATGATAAACAAGAAGCATATCACTACTGCGGCTCTACGTGCACTATTTACTATGATAAAGAAGAAACATATCACTACTATGGCTTCAAGTGTACTATATACTATGATAAACAAGAAGCATATCACTACTGCGGCTCCACGTGTACTATATACTATGATAAAGAAGAAACATATCACTACTATGGCTTCAAGTGTACTATATACTATGACAGACAAGAAACATATCACAACTATGGCTCCCAGTGCACTATATACTATGATAATCAAGAAAGATATCACTACAGCGGCTCCCAGTGCACTATATACTATGATAAACAAGAAAGATATCACTACAGCGGCTCCCAGTGCACTATATACTATGATAAACAAGAAAGATATCACTACAGCGGCTCCCAGTGAACTATATACTATGATAAAGAAGAAGCATATCACTACTGCGGCTCTCCATGTGCACTATATACTATGATAAACAAGAAAGATATCACTACTATGGCTTCAAGTGTACTATATACTATGATAAACAAGAAACATATCACTACTGCGGCTCTACGTGCACTATATACTATGATAAACAAGAAACATATCACTACTATGGCTTCAAGTGTACTATATACTATGATAAACAAGAAACATATCACTACTGCGGCTCTACGTGCACTATATACTATGATAAACAAGAAACATATCACTACAGCGGCTCCCAGTGTACTATATACTATGATAAACAAGAAAGATATCACTACAGCGGCTCCCAGTGTACTATATACTATGATAAACAAGAAAGATATCACTACAGCAGCTCCCAGTGCACTATATACTATGATAAACAAGAAAGATATCACTACTATGGCTTCAAGTGTACTATATACTATGATAAACAAGAAACATATCACTACTGCGGCTCTACGTGCACTATATACTATGATATCGGGAAGGTTAACCCGGTCAACAAATGCTCGCAGAAGTCGGATGTGTCGGCCTAACGGCGCAAGAACGCAGCTCTGCTGTAAACAGGCACAACGCAATCACATCCGAAAAAAAAACTCCGGATGATCGCAGAAGAAGAAGAAGATATACTATGATAAACAAGAACCATATCACTACTATGGCTTCAAGTGTACTATATACTATGATAAACAAGAAGCATATCACTACTGCGGCTCCCAGTGTACTATATACTATGATAAACAAGAAAGATATCACTACAGTGGCTCCCAGTGTACTATATACTATGATAAACAAGAAAGATATCACTACAGCGGCTCCCAGTGTACTATATACTATGATAAACAAGAAAGATATCACTACAGCGGCTCCCAGTGTACTATATACTATGATAAACAAGAAAGATATCACTACAGCGGCTCCCAGTGTACTATATACTATGATAAACAAGAAAGATATCACTACAGTGGCTCCCAGTGTACTATATACTATGATAAACAAGAAAGATATCACTACAGCGGCTCCCAGTGCACTATGTACTATGATAGACAAGAAAGATATCACTACAGTGGCTCCCAGTGCACTATATACTATGATAAACAAGAAAGATATCACTACAGTGGCTCCCATTGCACTATATACTATGATAAACAAGAAAGATATCACTACTACGGCTCTCCATGTGCACTATATACTATGATAAAAAAGGAACATATCACTACTATGGTTTCAAGAGCACTATATACTATGATAAACAAGAAACATATCCCTACTATGGCTCCAAGTGCACTATATACTATGATAAACAAGAAACATATCACTACTATGGCTCCAAGTGCACTATATACTATGATAAACAAGAAACATATCACTACAGCGGCTCCCAGTGTACTATATACTATGATAAACAAGAAAGATATCACTACAGTGGCTCCCAGTGTACTATATACTATGATAAACAAGAAAGATATCACTACAGTGGCTCCCAGTGTACTATATACTATGATAAACAAGAAAGATATCACAACAGCGGCTCCAAGTGCACTATATACTATGATAAACAAGAAAGATATCACTACTATGGCTCCAAGTGTACTATATACTATGATAAACAAGAAAGATATCACTACAGTGGCTCCCAGTGTACTATACACTATGATAAACAAGAAAGATATCACTACAGTGGCTCCCAGTGTACTATATACTATGATAAACAAGAAAGATATCACTACAGTGGCTCCCAGTGTACTATATACTATGATAAACAAGAAAGATATCACTACAGCGGCTCCCAGTGTACTATATACTATGATAAACAAGAAAGATATCACTACAGCAGCTCCCAGTGCACTATATACTATGATAAACAAGAAAGATATCACTACTATGGCTTCAAGTGTACTATATACTATGATAAACAAGAAACATATCACTACTGCGGCTCTACGTGCACTATATACTATGATATCGGGAAGGTTAACCCGGTCAACAAATGCCCGCAGAAGTCGGATGTGTCGGCCTAACGGCGCAAGAACGCAGCTCTGCTGTAAACAGGCACAACGCAATCACATCCGAAAAAAAAACTCCGGATGATCGCAGAAGAAGAAGAAGATATACTATGATAAACAAGAACCATATCACTACTATGGCTTCAAGTGTACTATATACTATGATAAACAAGAAACATATCACTACTGCGGCTCTACGTGCACTATATACTATGATAAACAAGAAACATATCACTACAGCAGCTCTACGTGCACTATATACTATGACAGACAAGAAACATATCACAACTATGGCTCCCAGTGCACTATATACTATGATAATCAAGAAAGATATCACTACAGCGGCTCCCAGTGCACTATATACTATGATAAACAAGAAAGATATCACTACAGCGGCTCCCAGTGCACTATATACTATGATAAACAAGAAAGATATCACTACAGCGGCTCCCAGTGAACTATATACTATGATAAAGAAGAAGCATATCACTACTGCGGCTCTCCATGTGCACTATATACTATGATAAACAAGAAAGATATCACTACTATGGCTTCAAGTGTACTATATACTATGATAAACAAGAAACATATCACTACTGCGGCTCTACGTGCACTATATACTATGATAAACAAGAAACATATCACTACTATGGCTTCAAGTGTACTATATACTATGATAAACAAGAAACATATCACTACTGCGGCTCTACGTGCACTATATACTATGATAAACAAGAAACATATCACTACAGCGGCTCCCAGTGTACTATATACTATGATAAACAAGAAAGATATCACTACAGCGGCTCCCAGTGTACTATATACTATGATAAACAAGAAAGATATCACTACAGCAGCTCCCAGTGCACTATATACTATGATAAACAAGAAAGATATCACTACTATGGCTTCAAGTGTACTATATACTATGATAAACAAGAAACATATCACTACTGCGGCTCTACGTGCACTATATACTATGATATCGGGAAGGTTAACCCGGTCAACAAATGCCCGCAGAAGTCGGATGTGTCGGCCTAACGGCGCAAGAACGCAGCTCTGCTGTAAACAGGCACAACGCAATCACATCCGAAAAAAAAACTCCGGATGATCGCAGAAGAAGAAGAAGATATACTATGATAAACAAGAACCATATCACTACTATGGCTTCAAGTGTACTATATACTATGATAAACAAGAAGCATATCACTACTGCGGCTCTACGTGCACTATATACTATGATAAAGAAGAAACATATCACTACTATGGCTTCAAGTGTACTATATACTATGATAAACAAGAAGCATATCACTACTGCGGCTCCACGTGTACTATATACTATGATAAAGAAGAAACATATCACTACTATGGCTTCAAGTGTACTATATACTATGACAGACAAGAAACATATCACAACTATGGCTCCCAGTGCACTATATACTATGATAATCAAGAAAGATATCACTACAGCGGCTCCCAGTGCACTATATACTATGATAAACAAGAAAGATATCACTACAGCGGCTCCCAGTGCACTATATACTATGATAAACAAGAAAGATATCACTACAGCGGCTCCCAGTGCACTATATACTATGATAAACAAGAAAGATATCACTACTATGGCTTCAAGTGTACTATATACTATGATAAACAAGAAACATATCACTACTGCGGCTCTACGTGCACTATATACTATGATAAACAAGAAACATATCACTACTATGGCTTCAAGTGTACTATATACTATGATAAACAAGAAACATATCACTACTGCGGCTCTACGTGCACTATATACTATGATAAACAAGAAACATATCACTACAGCGGCTCCCAGTGTACTATATACTATGATAAACAAGAAAGATATCACTACAGTGGCTCCCAGTGTACTATATACTATGATAAACAAGAAAGATATCACTACAGCGGCTCCCAGTGTACTATATACTATAATAAACAAGAAAGATATCACAACAGCAGCTCCAAGTGCACTATATACTATGATAAACAAGAAAGATATCACTACTATGGCTCCAAGTGTACTTTATACTATGATAAACAAGAAAGATATCACTACAGTGGCTCCCAGTGTACTATATACTATGATAAACAAGAAAGATATCACTACAGTGGCTCCCAGTGTACTATATACTATGATAAACAAGAAAGATATCACTACAGCGGCTCCCAGTGTACTATATACTATGATAAACAAGAAAGATATCACAACAGCGGCTCCCAGTGTACTATATACTTTGATAAACAAGAAAGATATCACTACAGTGGCTCCCAGTGTACTATATACTATGATAAACAAGAAAGATATCATTACCGCGGCTCCCAGTGCACTATGTACTATGATAGACAAGAAAGATATCACTACAGTGGCTCCCAGTGCACTATATACTATGATAAACAAGAAAGATATCACTACAGTGGCTCCCATTGCACTATATACTATGATAAACAAGAAAGATATCACTACTACGGCTCTCCATGTGCACTATATACTATGATAAACAAGGAACATATCACTACTATGGTTTCAAGTGCACTATATACTATGATAAACAAGAAACATATCACTACTATGGCTCCAAGTGCACTATATACTATGATAAACAAGAAACATATCACTACTATGGCTCCAAGTGCACTATATACTATGATAACCAAGAAACATATCACTACAGCGGCTCCCAGTGTACTATATACTATGATAAACAAGAAAGATATCACTACAGTGGCTCCCAGTGTACTATATACTATGATAAACAAGAAAGATATCACAACAGCGGCTCCAAGTGCACTATATACTATGATAAACAAGAAAGATATCACTACTATGGCTCCAAGTGTACTATATACTATGATAAACAAGAAAGATATCACTACAGTGGCTCCCAGTGTACTATACACTATGATAAACAAGAAAGATATCACTACAGTGGCTCCCAGTGTACTATATACTATGATAAACAAGAAAGATATCACTACAGCGGCTCCCAGTGTACTATATACTATGATAAACAAGAAAGATATCACTACAGCAGCTCCCAGTGCACTATATACTATGATAAACAAGAAAGATATCACTACTATGGCTTCAAGTGTACTATATACTATGATAAACAAGAAACATATCACTACTGCGGCTCTACGTGCACTATATACTATGATACCGGGAAGGTTAACCTGGTCAACAAATGCCCGCAGAAGTCGGATGTGTCGGCCTAACGGCGCAAGAACGCAGCTCTGCTGTAAACAGGCACAACACAATCACATCCGGAAAAAAAAACTCCGGATGATCGCAGAAGAAGAAGATATACTATGATAAACAAGAACCATATCACTACTATGGCTTCAAGTGTACTATATACTATGATAAACAAGAAACATATCACTACTGCGGCTCTACGTGCACTATATACTATGATAAACAAGAAACATATCACTACAGCAGCTCTACGTGCACTATATACTATGATAAACAAGAAAGATATCACTACAGCGGCTCCCAGTGCACTATATACTATGATAAACAAGAAAGATATCACTACAGTGGCTCCCAGTGTACTATATACTATGATAAACAAGAAAGATATCACTACAGTGGCTCCCAGTGCACAATATACTATGATAATCAAGAAAGATATCACTACAGTGGCTCCCAGTGCACTATGTACTATGATAAACAAGAAAGATATCACTAGAGTGCTCCCAGTGCACGATATACTATGATAAACAAGAAAGATATCACTACAGCAGCTCTACGTGCACTATATACTATGATAAACAAGAAAGATATCACTACAGTGGCTCCCAGTGTACTATATACTATGATAAACAAGATAGATATCACTACAGTGGCTCCCAGTGTACTATATACTATGATAAACAAGAAAGATATCACTACAGCGGCTCCCAGTGCACTATATACTATGATAAACAAGAAAGATATCACTACAGCGGCTCCCAGTGTACTATATACTATGATAAACAAGAAACATATCACTACTATGGCTTCAAGTGTACTATATACTATGATAAACAAGAAAGATATCACTACAGCAGCTCTACGTGCACTATATACTATGATAAACAAGAAACATATCATTACTATGGCTTCAAGTGTACTATATACTATGATAAACAAGAAAGATATCACTACAGCGGCTCCCAGTGTACTATATATACTATGATAAACAAGAAAGATATCACTACTATGGCTTCAAGTGTACTATATACTATGATAAACAAGAAGCATATCACTACTGCGGCTCTACGTGCACTTCTTCTTCTTCTTCTGCGTTCATCCGGAGTTTTTTTCCGGATGTGATTGCGTTGTGCCTGTTTACAGCAGAGCTGCGTTCTTGCGCCGTAAGGCCGACACATCCGACTTCTGCAGGCATTTGTTGACCGGGTTAACCTTCCCGGGGCACTATATACTATGATAAAGAAGAAACATATCACTACTATGGCTTCAAGTGTATTATATACTATGACAGACAAGAAACATATCACAACTATGGCTTCAAGTGTACTATATACTATGATAAACAAGAAAGATATCACTACTATGGCTTCAAGTGTACTATATACTATGACAGACAAGAAACATATCACTACTATGGCTTCAAGTGTACTATATACTATGATAAACAAGAAAGATATCACTACAGCAGCTCTACGTGCACTATATACTATGATAAAGAAGAAACATATCACTACTGCGGCTCTCCATGTGCACTATATACTATGATAAAGAAGAAACATATCACTACAGCCTTTGTATCTTTGCTGATGTTTGCAGGGAGGTGTTTTTGGGCTGAGGGGACTTGCCAGAGCAGTCACCATGTTGTGTACAGACTCTTCATCATCATGTGCTCCAATTCCTTGACTTGGGAACATAAATTACAAGTACCTCTGAAGTCAGAGTGGGTCCACCTGGTAATAGGGAAAGATAATCCACATGCAAAATTCAGCCCAGTGCTACTAGAAGATTTATGTATGGACTACGTTTGAGTTCAAAGCGAGCAAGCACCAAACAAAAAAAAAATGTGCTCCAATGATGTCATTGTTAAGATCCCACAGATCTCAGTTCTTGGAGTTCTGGATCTTCCTCTTCTTCTGCATTCATCCGGAGTTTTTTTTCGGTTGTGATTGCGTTGTGCCTGCTTACAGCAGAGCTGCGTTCTTGCGCCGTTAGGCCGACACATCCGACTTCTGCGGGCATTTGTTGACCGGGTTAACCTTCCCGGGGAGTTCTGGATCAATTCCATTGATTGATATTCCTTGGGCGTTCCACCATCTCTGGAATGCAGCATCATTGATCTCAGACGGCCACTTCTTTGCTGATCTTTCTAGTCATCACAATATTTGTTAATGCTTGCTTCTTTCCTTATTACATGATCAAATAACATGCATTGCTTGTACCTTTATATTAGTTGTGCAAGGGAAAGTCATTAAGTAACAGGAATGTTATTATAAAGTTTGTAAAAGATTATAGACAATGGAAAATCTTATTTCAGAACACAAATTGGCACTTAAGCAATACCTGATATAAGGACTGTGTGGATGTAGCAGTTTGTGCATGTGTAATAACAAGTACAAAATGGCTGCTCCACTATCAACTTGCACAATGGAAGAAAGAGACATTTTTAATTTTTTTGTGGTCAGATGGAGTGAAACCATGTGAAAGCTAATAAAGAATGATGGTTCAGTATGGAGACAGTTGTCTGTGTAAGGGGAGAGAGTATGAATGGGTAGGAAGATTTCATAATGGACGTCAAGAAATTCAAGACGCAGAAACCCACGATGACCACCTTTTGAGGTAACAAGGGCCCTATATTGGTGCATTTCCAGAAATGGGGTGAAACTTTTTACAGTGCTCGATACAGTGAAGAAATTGAAACCTCCGATATTTTAGTCAATCATCGTGTTTCTAATCCATAGAACAGTACTGATTTATTCATGTTGTATCATTATCAACCATGCTACCATCATCAAACCAATGTACTTGGCTGCAAACTGTACCTTTTTAAACTCCTGAAGCACAGCTTCTACATCTCTTTCCCGAAAGTGTCTTCGTAAAAATACCCTCATTTTTTCCCACACTGGTCTCTCTGGCTCTGTTGGGCTGGGCACCTGCGGTGATGCTGGGCTGGATGGGTCTAAGGGCTTCAGCGCTGATTTCTTGACCACTAGTGTGATTTTACAACTGTCTTCAACGCCATAATCCTTCAGTGGCTTGGTATCTGTACAGGATTCATAGATATAAGCACAAAATACAGGTTCAACTTTCTGGAAATTTGAAATAAAATAAGCAAATAATATTTTAATCAAATATTTAGATAATTTAGTATACATCTTTCATGGAATCTGCAAGGATGGTCAGCAAGGTCTTACTAGCTCTTAAACTTCCAGTGTGCTGATGCCAAGGTAGCAGGTTCAACCCCTACACTGGACAGCTAAACTAAAATGTTGACTCCTCATCCTTGACTTGGGGATGTAAATTACAATCACCTCAGAAGTTGGACTTGGTTCACCTGATGGCCAGAGACACTAATAATAGAGAAAGCTAATCCACACGCAAAAATCTGTACAGTGCATTAGAAGTGTAGCACGTTTTTAAATTATGCTGAGTTCAAAGTGAGTTAGCACCCAAAAAATTAAAAACATACAACATACTATCTGAAACATAAATAAAGTCTGAGAATGAAGAAGAGACATGGATATGACATACTCCTTTTGATGATGATTGTGATTTAAGAAACAATAAATTGCAATTGAAGGTGCAGACAATAATCACAATATGGTGATCTTATAGGAAACCCAAGCCTGAATCTAAAATTAAACCTGAAGTCTGAGAGAGGGTGTCGGAAGAAGTATAAGAAGTAGGTTCAAGTCCATGAACTAGTTTGACTTTGAGCATATAAAATGGAGTTAGTTAGTTAGTTGACAGATCATCCTCGTTGCACATCGAACCATTCAGTCCATAAGTGCTCGGATCCCCTCCTCAGCAAATCCCGCAGCGTGTAGCGGCTAACGACGCCAGTTCTGTGTTGGTTTATCAATCTTCTTTGGCTTCCTGTGTAGTGTTCTTGTTTGGCCACCCCTCTTTTAATTTGCTGCTCTCGCAGTCTGGCCATTGTTGTAGATTCACAGTCATCACTTGGTTCTCGCAAAAGTCTCACTTCTCGTAGAGCATTCAGAATGTCAGGCTGGTCCATGGCGCGTCCGCCTCCACAGTAGCCTCACCTGCGAGCTTGTCAGCCCGCTCATTTCCTTGTACTCCCGCATGCCCTGGCACGAAGATGAAACTAATCTTTGCCAGCCGAGACCGCTTCAGAGGCAGCAACCATTCTCTTCGGATCGACCCCTCCTCTATCCTCTTGATCATGTTCATTCAGTCGCTAAGGAAACAAGCCCTAGTGAATGTCTGTGTCTCGAGCCATGTTATTGCTTTACTTACTGCCATGACTTCCATGGTCAGGCTACTTGTGGTTTCAGTGAAAGCACCAGAGTCCTCCTTCACAATTCTCCCTCCGGCCCGAGCTGTAAAGGCCCATGAGCTTCTCACATGTCGGACGACCGACCCATCTGTGTAGATGACCGCGTCACTGTCTAGCGAAATCTCGAAAATCAACGCTTGTACTTCAGCCTCAACAGCAGCCGGATTTTCTTGTCTGCATTTTCTATCTAGTTGGATGCAAACTGAAAAGGATGTGCAGAAGTCTGTTGGCACTTGCACCCACTCCTCGCCAGGTTCTAAGTCCTCAAGTGAACACACCTGTTGAAGAATGTCTTCGGCTTGACCCATCCACGACCATCCTCTTTTTAACCTGCTGCCCTTCACCTTCCTAATTTCACTATGCAGTGGATGTTGTGTGTTTGCGTTAATTCTGAGGTAGGCACGTGCCCTGCAAACTTGTATTCTCTCTTCAATGGTTGGAAAATCAAGAAGGTAGCGCATCGCCCTGCATGCTGTATCTCTTGTACATCCAAGAATAATGCGCATAGCTTCATTCTGTATCCTTTCCATCCTTTCTATCTGCTTATGGCTGAGAGTCAGGATTGCCATTGCATACTCAAAAACAGACATGACCAGCCCCTCATACAGAAGACATAGATGGCGCTGCTCACAGTTTGCTGCCGCCATCACCGGAGTTATCATCATTTGCCCTGCCAGCTGGCTTTTTTTCTGTTAGTCTATCCTTTCAAAGATTCAAAACACACAGCTGACATCACAAAAGAACTACCACCTTCATGAACCTGACCTGAACTAACCATGCAGGAGCAGCAATGACAATGCACATATTTTGGGACTGAAGTTATTACAAAAATAGAAAAGATATGAAATTCTTCTTCTCTTCTTCTTAGGCCATGTGATGTACAGGCCCAGTGACGTACAGGCCCACACAACCCAAGGCCTTTGTAGGAAATGATTTGTTAGCTGAATGTTAGCTTATTTTTTTATATGGTGTTTGGTAGCCAGTCTCAGACCAACCCTCCTCCTTCTTCTTGTGTTCACTTGAAATGTGTCTATACCTGCAATGTTGTCTCTTGTATGAACTTAAAGTAAAGAAAATTCCAGGCCGAGGTCAGCATGGCCGAATGGATTAAGAACGCTAACTCTTAAACTTCCGGTCTGCTGATGACAAGATAGTGAGTTCAACCCCTACACCGGTCAGTTGGACTAAAATGTTGACTTCTCATTATTGACTTGGGGACGTAAATTACAAGTACCTCAGAAGTTGGAGTGGGTTTGCCTGATGGCCAGGGACACTGGTAATAGGGAAAAGCTAGCCCACATGCAAAAATCAATCCAGCATCAACTATACTCAAATTTAAAGCAAGTGAGCAAAAACCCTAACCCGCAAAAAAATATTCCAGGCCATTGCATACCCTTTTCATGAGGTTGGGTTAACCCTACAGCCACACTGGTGGGAACAAAGAATCCTGCCACTGCTGGGAACTGAACCATGACCACTGTCTTGACTAGCAAGTGAACTAATCACTATGCCACCCTAACTGGTAGAATAAGAAAGTAGAAGTATAATGTACTTTTTTAACTTACCCAAGAGTGCTTTGCCCTTGAATAGCAATTTCTGGTCTGCCACTGGTATTGATAATAGGGCCTGGACTTGCTCTTTGACATCACTCACTAGACTGCTGGGCGAGGCCTGTCACAAAACAACATCACCATCATTACAACTACATCACACAAGCATCCGGCAGCATGTCTTGTTCCAGACGTATTGGTGTTACCTTTCCTCTGGAGTAAATTACGCAGGCCAAGAGAGGGATCATGCTGCATGGGAAACACACAGTCTCTAAACTCAGCCCAGGCTTTGTGTTATGGATAGGTATAAATCCATTTTACAAACTATCGTCTGTCAAGACGGCCAGGTGCCAGTCACACCATTTCATGTGCTGATATTTTCCCATGCCATGATGAAATGTGACAGCCGCAGTAATGCAGCAGCTAGAAAACTTGCCTGCTGGTCAACTGGTCACCCATTTGAAATTGCACTGAGGTGAATTGTTTTAATTGACCTGGGCTTCCAGGCCACCCCAACATAAAATGGGCACCAGAAAATTTCTTAGGAAGTAAAGATGGCTGACATGATATTGACCATATAGTCCTCCAATGCCAGTTGGTATATACACATTTCAGGCTAGCATTAGATGCCTAATGCCTAAAGGCCATTAAAAAAAAAGGGGGGGGGGGGCTTAAAAGTCGACAGAGTTCATTTCATTGCACCTGGTTTTTATCCCATATGGCTCAGTCTCTTTCCACAGCGCAGGCTGCCAAAAGCGTTGCACAAAGCACAAACTCCGTAGCTCCAGCGATGATCCTCAGGTGTCTCTGAAAAAGTGCACTTGAAAGATGCGGCCTGAAATCAAACCCACAACCTTCTGAGCCCGAGTCAGATGGCTTGACCACTTCGCCATGGAGACTCCAGTGACCCATGTAAAAAAGCATCTTTCAATTAGTTTTTTAATGAGGAAAGGCTGTCAGCTCACGTATTATTCATTTATCCACTTTATATAACCATAGACCCCGAGGTAGACCAAGAAGACGGTGGAGAGATAATATATATACAGACCTACAAGCACTTGGAATCAATGACTGGCAAGAGAAGGTCAACCAGAGAGATGAATGGCGACAGATTGTATCTGCAGCAAAGAACCTCAATGACTCGGAATGCTGAAGAAGAAGAAGAAGAAGAAGAAGAAGAAGAAGAAGAAGAAGAAGAAGAAGAAGAAGAAGAAGAAGAAGAAGAAGACGAAGAAGAAGAAGAAGAAGAAGAAGAAGAAGAAGAAGAAGAAGAAGAAGAAGAAGAAGAAGAAGAAGAAGAAGAAGAAGAAGAAGAAGAAGAAGAAGAAGAAGAAGATATGATATATAACTCTGCAGTATGCACCTGACTAGATGCAACTTAATATGCCAGGCAATAAATCATACAACATTTTGTTTGTGACTTCTGTGTTTACATTCACTTATATAGATAGAAGAATGCTGAAAATTAATTGGACAGCCGGCTAGTGTGGTCGTGCCTCTCCACAAATTGCGATCTCTGATGACATGAATCAATTTGTGTGTCGATTCCCTTCCATGCCACAAGACTGTCAAGAATCTTCTCCTGCTGTCTTCCTCTATCTCTCTTTCAGCAAATCTTTCCGGCTGTCAACGACATGTTTCAGTTGTGTCTTTTCATAACGTGGCCAGAAAACAGCGACTGCCTCTTTCTGACAAAAAGAAAGTCACTTAAAAGTCGACAGGGTCGACTTCATTGCACCGGGTTTTATCCCATATGGCTCTGTCTCTTTCCACAGCACAGAAAGCGTTGCACAACGCCTGAACTCAGTAGCTCTAGCGACGACCCACAGGAGTCTCCAAAAAATTTCACTTGTGAACCGAAGGATGCGGCCCGGAATCGAACCCACAACCTTTGGAGCCAGAGTCAAACGGCTTGACCACTTCACCACAGAGACTCCCGACCTCTTTCTGATGTTTGTGATAAGTTGTCTTTGCGACTTAGCTTCCTTCCAAATGTCTAGATTGCTCATTTTACCTGTCCAATTAATTTTCAGCATTCTTCTATAAAACCACATCCCTAAGGCTTCCAGGGAATTTTTCGCCTGTTTACTAATTGTCCAGAAAGAGATAGGGGTTGAGAAACACAATGTGAACATAGGACAAGCAAGAAACCTTAAGATTAAAAATTACACACTGGGCATACGGCAGCGGAACCAAACTTGTATAAGCCAACCAGCACTCCCGTGGTAAGTGGTGACAATCATGCCCACCTCCTTCACTGCAGGTCAGCATGGTCGAATGGATAAGAATGCATGTTCTTAAACATTCGGTGTGCTGATGCCGAGGTTAGCGGTTCAACCCCTACACTGAACTTGGTGTTAGTTAGTTAGTTAGTTAGTCGACAGATCATCCTCGTTGCACATCGGACCATTCAGTCCATAAGTGCTCGGATCCCCTCCTCAGCAAATCCCGCAGCGTGTAGCGGCTAACGACGCCAGTTCTGTGTTGGTTTATCAATCTTCTTTGGCTTCCTGCGTAGTGTTCTTGTTTGGCCACCCCTCTTTTAATTTGCTGCTCTCGCAGTCTGGCCATTGTTGTAGATTCACAGTCATCACTTGGTTCTTGCAAAAGTCTCACTTCTCGTAGAGCATTCAGAATGTCAGCCTGGTCCATGGCGCGTCCGCCCTCAACAGTAGCCTCACCTGCGAGCTTGTCAGCCCGCTCATTTCCTTGTACTCCCGCATGCCCTGGCACGAAGATGAAACTAATCTTTGCCAGCCGAGACCGCTTCAGAGGCAGCAACCATTCTCTTCGGATCGACCCCTCCTCTATCCTCTTGATCATGTTCATTGAGTCGCTAAGGAAACAAGCCCTAGTGAATGTCTGTGTCTCGAGCCATGTTATTGCTTTACTTACTGCCATGACTTCCATGGTCAGGCTACTTGTGGTTTCAGTGAAAGCACCAGAGTCCTCCTTCACAATTCTCCCTCCGGCCCGAGCTGTAAAGGCCCATGAGCTTCTCACATGTCGGATGACCGACCCATCTGTGTAGATGACCGCGTCACTGTCTAGCGAATTCTCGAAAATCAACGCTTGTACTTCAGCCTCAACAGCAGCCGGATTTTCTTGTCTGCATTTTCTATCTAGTTGGATGCAAACTGAAAAGGATGTGCAGAAGTCTGTTGGCACTTGCACCCACTCCTCGCCAGGTTCTAAGTCCTCAAGTGAACACACCTGTTGAAGAATGTCCTCGGCTTGACCCATCCACGACCGTCCTCTTTTTAACCTGCTGCCCTTCACCTTCCTAATTTCACTATGCAGTGGATGCTGTGTGTTTGCGTTAATTCTGAGGTAGGCGCGTGCCCTGCAAACTTGCATTCTCTCTTCAATGGTTGGAAAATCAAGAAGGTAGCGCATCGCCCTGCATGCTGTATCTCTTGTACATCCAAGAATAATGCGCATAGCTTCATTCTGTATCCTTTCCATCCTTTCTATCTGCTTATGGCTGAGAGTCAGGATTGCCATTGCATACTCCAAAACAGACATGACCAGCCCCTCGTACAGAAGACATAGATGGCGCTGCTCACAGTTTGCTGCCGCCATCACCCGCATCGCTGCCAAACCCCGCTTGGCCTTTGTTATCACCTGGTCTATGTGCACATTATAAGCAAGGCTTCGATCAAACCGTATCCCCAGGTAATTCATTGCCTGCGTTCTTTCCACCGTCTCTGAACACAGCATTACAGTTGGTGTTGGATTGTTGACAATATGATTATTCAACACTCAGATAGTCCCGAAGTACTCATCTATACAGATGGATCTGTTGTAAAGCAGCAGAGAAGTGCGTGGGCATTTACAGCCCGCTCAGCGGGCCGAACCGTTCAAGAATCCAGTGGTGCCCACTCCATGACCACGAGCAGCATGACGATGGAGGTGATGGCAGTTACACAGGCTTTCATATGGCTGGAATCACAGCATTATACCAACGTGTGTGTACTAAGTGATTCAATGAGCATGATTCAGAAGGTCGAAGCTGGATCTGTACGTAGACAGTGGACTGAGTCTCTGCGGAAGTCTGTTGTCCGCAAAGTCACCTTCATCTTCGTCCCGGGACATGCGGGAGTCGAGGGAAATGAACGAGCTGATAAATTGGCTGGCTCTGCACCCCCTGTAGATGGCCAGCCCATGGATCGTGCCGATGTTATTAACGCCCTTAAAGATATGGCGAGAACAGAGGATTTTGACGCCAGTGATTCCACATCGCTTTCCAGGATGAAAGACCTGGGAGTAAGAATCGGCACAGCCAGACGCGAGAGGTACATCGGGAAAACAAAGCGCCTCGTCAACCAACACAGAACTGGCACTATTAGCCACCGGACGCTGATGCATATGCTGGGGGGAGGATCTGAGCACCTATGGACATGTCCGGAGTGCAACGAAGATACCCCAACTGATAACTAACTAACTAACTATGATTATTCAACGAGAACCAAGTCACTGTTGCCTTTGTTGGGTTGACCATTGCCCCAGCTTCATCACACCAAGTACTTATGCGATTGAGTTCGGTTTGTAGCTCCACAGCAACCTCCTCTCTATCCTTACCCTGACGATACACTAAAACATCATCGGCATATGACAATGTCCTGCCAGGTCCAGTGATCTGCTCACTGGTGATTCTCACTGTGTAGGCGTTGAACAGTACCGGAGATAATGGTGATCCCTGTGGTAGGCCAGGATATATTGTTGTTGGTTCCGAAGTCCAACTGCCACATCTAAAAACTACTTTCCGTTGGAAGAGAGCTGCAGCGATCCAACTAAGGAGGAATGGACTTACGTTTTGTTCAAGAAGCTGAAACATTAAAAAATCCAGTGGTACTCTGTTGTATGCGTCCTCAAGATCAATCGCTGCAGCAACGGTTTCAGTGCCTGAGTGGAAACCTTCATAGACATCATGGGCAAAGACTGCTGCATTGGTCCAGGTTTCTCTTTTTGGACGGTACCCACCCAGGGTAGGTGGGAAAACACCTTGCCTCTCTAGTTGGCTTGATATTTTCCTGGCAATTACCTTCTCCAGCAGCTTGCCTATTGTATTCTGCATGGTTATAATTCGATATCCCTGAATTTTCTTGTGGTCTTTGTCAGGCTTCGGCAAGGGAATCAGATAGCTGTGTAACCATTCCTCCTTGATGCTAGCACTCCCTATACTGTTGTTGTACATGTCTGCTAGTTTCTCTAGCTCATTGTCGGTACACCTATTTATGTCGTCGTATCTTATGCCATCAGGACCTGGAGCACTGTTTTTTGATCGTCGAAGCACAGCCTTGATTTCTTGCACTGTCACTGTGTCTTCATCCGAAGTGTTCTGGGCCTTGCATCTGTCTGAGGTGACCTCCTTGGCCAGATTCCGGCCTCCCATGTCTGTCTGGTTGCTCTGATCAAGGTAGCGTTCAAAGAGGGCTTTGCCCTTGTCCTCGTCAGTCCTCTGCCAGATGAGGTCAGCACCTTGGAAGTCAGAAATGCTCTTATTCTTGACTACACCACTCATGCTTTTATGTAGTCGCCAGAACAATTTCAGTGACTTGTCTGTGCTTACTCTTTGACACACCTCTGCCCATTTTTCGCTTTTAACCACCGTGACCAGTTTTTTTGAAATAGCTTACTTTTGTGTGCATCTCTCTTTCTAAGTGCAAGCAGGGACTAGGATGACCAGCTCTGTTCTTCTTGGCATTTTGCCATCTCCTTACAGCACTACGCTTATCCACCCAAGCCTTCTCCACCTCGAAACTCCACCACGGTGGCTGCTCCCAGCTTGTTTTCCTTTTCTTCCTGCCCTGAAACGTTCTGCGCTTGTCACGTCTTATTTTACTCACCACATCTTGCCCTGTACTGTCATACTGGAACGTCTTTACCTTTAGCTTGTGCTGCCTGGTTCTGCCTTTCTCCACCAATATGCTGCATGGGTGGTGGTCGCTGCCATGGTGTCCTAGGACACCCCATCTACACACTGTAGTGAGTGAAGGTGAAACTAGCGCCAGATCAATAGCACTGTCCTCATCGCCTGAACGGCTTGCTGTCCTGGTGACACAGCCACTGTTGATACAAACCAGGTCGATGGTTTCCAGTGCAGTCTCAAGCTCCTCCCCTTGTGTATTGGAGGAAGTGTTTCCCCATGATCTGCCTTTAGCGTTGAAGTCACCACAGAAAATAACATTTCTCTCGTGGCCTAATATGCCACTTAAGCACTGCCACTTCTGGGCGTCCACACTCGCATTGCGGGCATAAACATTAACCAACACGAATGGTGTACTGGAATGAACTCTCAACGCCTGTATTTGTATATCGTCACTGTTCCAACTGGACATGTCTAGCTCTGACGCCACCATGCTGTCGCGAACGAGAATCGCCGTTCCCAGATGTCGTCTGTTATAGAAACATTTGAAGCCGGCAATTCGGAGTAGCTGATCGCCCAGTCTCGTCTCCTGGAGTGCTACAATGTCGTTCCTGTAAACTAGGGTTTCTAAAATAGAGCCCCGTTGTTTTACACTGGCACAGTTCCAATATAGAATACGGATGTTCCTGAGTCCTAGACGGTGACACTTGAGTCTAAAACGTCTCAAGCCACCGCGCTTACCTGGCTTCTTTTTCCCTGCGCGGCTACCACGCCGCTTCGGTATGTTGACTGCTGATCGTTCGGAAAACACACGTTGTTCCGCCATGTTGAAAAAACGTAAACACTGACTTTTGATTGAGAACCACACACGCTGCTGTGATACTTATAAATTAGTTAGTTAGTTAATCGACAGATCATCCTCATTTCACATCGATCCATTCAGTCCATAAGTGCTCAGATCCCCTACTCAGTAAATCCTGCAGCGCGTAGCAGCTAACAACACCAGTTCTGTGTTGGTTTATTAATCTTCTTCAGCTTCCTGCATAGTGTTCTTGTTTGGCCACACCTCTTTTAACTTGCTGTTCTTGCAGTCTGACCATGTTTGTATATTCAGTCATCACTTGGTTCTCGCAGAAGTCTTACTTCTCGTAGAGCATTCAGAATGTCAGCCTGGTCCATGGCTCGTCCGCCCTCCACAGTAGCCTTACCTGCAAGCTTGTCAGCCCGCTCAATTCCTTGGACACCCGCGTGCCTGGCACAAAAATGAGACCGCTCCAGAGACGACGACGACTGTTTTTGGACGCACCCCATCTATATCTTCCTGAGCATACTCACTGAGTCACTAAGGAAACATGCCCGAGTGAAGGTCTGTGTCTCGAGCCATGTTATTGCTTTACTTACTACCATGACTTCCATAGTCATACTACTTATGGTGAAGGCAAAAGCACCAGATTCTTCCTTCACAATTCTCCCTCCAGCTTGAGCCGTAAAGGCTGATTGATGTACTTCTCATGTCGAACGACCAACCCATCTGTGTAAATGACAGCATCACCCTCTAAAGAATTCTCGAAGATCAAAGCCTGATACTTATAAATGACATGTTATTATTATATGTAAGTGTTGTGGCACTCAGCCCTGTGAATCTGAATACTTGAACAGCCCTGGGTCCAGAAGTTAATTTGAATTCAATGTAAACACTGGTATTATTGTAACAATGTACAATTCAATTGAATTGGTATGGGCTACGAATTCAGTCAGATGTACAGACAGGTACACTCCTATACAAGGTTCAAGGTATGCGCTGATTGCCAATAGAAACGATGAGAAATATATGTTTAGATAACAAAGTCACGGCAAGAGCAGAAGCAATGTAAAACTGACTCATTCGTCGGTGATGATTCGTCAGTTTGTGGTGCCGAATGCCAGAATTTGAACCAGAATGAGAAATATTTTATTTTTATTAATCAATCCCCCTCCTTTATGAACGTTTTTTTCCCTGTAGAAACCAAAACAAGTTGTATTTAACGACCTGTTTAAGCACTCACCGCTAATGTACATTCTTCTCCGTTTAATATTTTCACGGTCAGATGCATTATAAGAAGATATTAACGGTATAATGACTGTTTTAGCGATGTATCTGTCGCGTCCAACACTGGGCTCGTGAACGTAACAAGAAATGAGTTCAGCACATAACGGGACACATTGCCAGATAAAGCGCCGCTTCCTGTGTCACTTTCAGAGATCGCTTTCCCTCCATGGACAGATTTACAGTGTGTTAGTCTTTCTTTCTTTCTTTCTTTCTTTCTTGCTTGCTTGCTTTCTTTCATGTTTTCTTTCTTTCTTTCTTGTCTTCTTTCTTTCTTGTTTTCTTTCTTTCTTTATTTCTGTTCATCAGTATATAACTGCAAATAAGATATACTATGCACCACAACATCTACTAAAATCAAAGGCGCTATCTCGTAACACCAAAATCACAATATACAAAACACTGATCAGACCAGTTGTGCTGTATGGCTATGAAACCTGGAGTACAACGAAAGGAGACGAAGCTTTGTTACAAACCTTTGAGAACAAAATTTTAAGACGCATCTTTGGACCCATTAAGGATACACAAAGTGGAGAGTGGAAAAGAAGAAGTAACAAAGACATTTATGATCTGTTTAAGTCCCCGCTAATCACTGGTATCATAAAGGCTAATAGACTACAATGGCTGGGGCATATGGAAAGAATGGAAGATAATAGGGAAACAAAACTCGCTTACACTCAGGAAATAAATGACCGTAGACCCCGAGGTAGACCAAGAAGACGGTGGAGAGATAATACATGTACAGACCTACAAGTACTTGGAATCAACGACTGGCAAGAGAAGGTCCACCAGAGAGACGAATGGAGACGGATTGTATTTGCAGCAAAGAACCTCAATGGCTCGGAAAGCTGAAGAAGAAGAAGTATATAACTATAGTATCTTGTTCAACCCTTCTGTTATGTTACAATTAGGATACAGACAGACAGACAGACAGACAGACAGATAAACAGATAATCGGCAACGGAAGCTTATATGACTACTTATATGAATTAAATGAGATGCTCCCCACCAGGGCCTGGGCGAAGTCGGGCCGGGTCGGACAGACAGACAGACAGACAGACAGACCGATAGTCGGGAACGGGAGCTTATATGACTACTTATATGAATTAAATGGGATGCTCCCCACCAGGGACTGGGTGAAGCCGGGCCGGGTCAGACAGACAGACAGACAGATAGTCGGGAACGGGAACGGGAGCTTATATGACTACTTATATGAATTAAATGAGATGCTCCCCACCAGGAGCTGGGCAAAGCCTGGCCAGGTCAGACAGACAGACAGACAGACAGACAGACAAGCAGACAGACATACAGATAGATAGATAGATCCCCGCCAGGGCCTGGGCGAAGCCGGGCCTGGTCAGCTAGTTATTGTATAAATATAATGAAGTTTGTTCATATAGTTGTGAATGTTTATACGGAGTATCACCTTCAATTAAATATGTATACAGTTTAATCTTTGCTTTCAAAATTGTAACTGTCCATATGTAACTCCTATGTGTGGATTTTATTTCTACTTAAATGTTGCTTAACAGATTCAGTGCAGGACAAAAATTACTTTTGGGCCAAATAAAAATGGATGGCGGGAAATTGGAAGTAGGGGGTGACTCACGGTTATGACTTTAAAATTGTTAATATTGTAGCAGGCATGTTGAATTATAACGCAATGACAACATATAAGCCCGCAGCAGATACGGGAAGTCGCTTAAGACTATTAACCATCCCTTGGCACTTAATCATTTAACCTTTCCCAACATCTCTTTGGTTCTTCTTCTTCTTCTTCTTCTTCTTCGTTCATCCGGAGATTTTTTTCGGATGTGATTGCGTTGTGCATGTTTACAGCAGAGCTGCGTTCTTGCGCCGTTAGGCCGACACATCCGACTTCTGCGGGCATTTGTTGACCGGGTTAACCTTCCCGGGGGTTTCTTAGGACGTTTGACTCTCACTGTTGTGGTGTTATCCCCCATCCCAGCTGGTCCATATAGAACGGCCAAAGATCCTGGTCAGCCCTCAAGGGAAGGCAGGGGCAGACCATGGGCAATCCCCGCCATCCAAGGAGGATTCCATACTTGCAGAGCCGATACATAGCGCTCTGGTACTGGGCTCACCCAAGGAATCGTCACGTCCTGCACATGGCTGCTTAGCCTCACTTCCGTATATTGGGCCTTCCGTTCACCATAGGCTGTTCTTCCGGAAACCAGAAGTATGCAGTCTGCAGATGTCATCCACACAGTGAGCTTTCGATTCGGACTTTCCATGTAATGGATTTGCTATCCAAGCAATATTCCATTTCGTGCCACCAGGACACTTTTCCACCTTTTATGAAGCCCACACAGCGAGCTTTCGATTTGGACTTTCCACATAATGGATTTGCTATCCAAGCAATATTCAATTTCATGCCTCTGGGTCTTCATGCACCTTTAAATGTCAACCTGTATGTAGTTAAAGTAAGCTGCGGTCAACTTGAGCTTGTTGATATCTCCATAGAGCTTGTCCTCAAATGAAGCAGGTGTGAGCCAAAATATCTTTCTCTGTTCTGCATACGTTGGGCAATCCTGTAGCAAATGTTTTGCTGTCATTTTTTCAGTTCTACAATTACATTCATCGGTATCTCCTATCTTTAGTTTATTGAACAAGTGGTATTTCAGCCTGTTATGTCCTGTGCGGAGTCTGAAGATTGCTACTTGTTCTCTTCGGTCGAGTTTGTAATATACATCATCCTTCTGATGGCCTGGATGCTCTGATTCCCATTTGGTTCTATAAGTGCTTTTTATCAACCTCTTTGCCTCATTATAGGTTATGTCTATGTCAGGCTGTGGTAGTCGTCCGCCCTCTTTTGCCAGTCTGTCAGCCTCTTCGTTTCCAGGTATACTGCAATGTGATGGGATCCACTGTATTACAACTTTTTTGGATTTCTGGCATAGACCATGGAGTGCTGCTCTTAGGTCAGTTAGTTCTGTGCTGTTATTGCTCTTCAGTATTGAGACAGCTGACTTTGCATCTGTGAAGATAGCTATTTGCTTCTCTTTATTTTCCTCCATCAGGAGCATTTCTGCTGCAGTTTTCAAAGCCTCTACCTCCGCTTTGAAGTTACTTGAAAATTTTCCAGTTGCCATTGAATGTGTTTTTTTTCCACTCCATTTTTTAAATTTAGGAGAATTCCTCCTCCTCCATTCTCTATTGAATTTTTGGCTGATCCATCTGTATATGCATGGGTCCAATTCCTGCTTGGGTAATGTTCTTTTATGTAGTTTAGGGTTATTTCTCTTCTTTTGGTTTCATGCTGAGTGTTCTTTTTCTCAATACCAGGAATGTTTTCTATCATCTCAGGCAGTTGCTGCTGTCTCCAAGCTGGGAACTTGTGTGCATTGTATATGGGCTTGACTGTTGATATGTTAAGTATAGGATCTGCCCTAATCCTTCGTTTTGCAGTTTCTACAAAGTTGCTACGCTTCAGTCTTCCCTTTCCAAAACCATTAAATCTGTTGTACATAGGGTGGTCTGTCAATCTTCTAAATTTTTCTGCTTGTTGCTGGGCTCTGCTATCTCTTCTATCCTGCATTGGTTGTAACCAAGTGATCTTTTCTAGTTCATTAATAGGCGTTGTCTTCAGGCTTCCAGTTATGATTCGCATTCCTTGGTTTTGGACTCTACTTATTTTGTTAAAGTTTGACTTAGCTGCTGTTGCCCAAGCAGCAATGCCATATTCCAGTACTGGCCTCACCCGTCCAGTATATAACTTCTTGAGAACTTTCTCATCTGCTCCCCACGTTGTACCAGCAAGCTTTTTCATGATTGCCATTCTCTGCCTTGCTCTTGTTCGATTTTTCTCAACCTGTGTCTTCCATGTCAGGCGACGATCAAAGGTGACTCCTAGATAGTTTGGATTTTCTTCATGGCGCACTATTTTTCCATTCAATACCAGCTTAGGTTGCTGAGTTTTATTTGAGAGGGAGAACACTATGCATGTTGTTTTCTCCTCACTTATCTTCACTAGCCATGATTTTGACCAGTCCTCTAGCGCTAATAAAGCTTGCTGTATTCTGCTGTTAGCTGTACTAATATATTCTTCAGATGTCCATATGGCTAGGTCATCTGCAAAGGAGGTTGTGTGTACTCTGGCTGGAAAATTTTCTGTGATGTCATTTATATATGCTAGGAATAATGTTGGTGAAAGAACTCCTCCTTGGGGGACACCTTGCTCCAGCAGCATCATTTTGCTTGTTTGTCCTTGTACTTTTGTCCTGGCAGTTCTGTTCTCAAGGTAGTGGCTGATCCATTTATACATTTTCCCACAAACATGCATGTTTTGCAGTTTTACTTTCAGTCCTTCCTTCCATACTTTATCAAATGCTTTTTCTAAATCTATCCAGACTGCTAGTGTGTGCTTTTTCTCTTGGAAGGCATCCTCTATTTCCTGAGCTATATAGGTTATTTGATCTTCAGTGGATCTGTACTTTCTGAATCCTGCTTGGTGTGGTGTTAAGAGTTTGTTTTCTTCCAGATGCCATGTTAGCCTGCCATTGATAATGCGTTCCATTAATTTTCCTACACAGCTAAGTAGACTGATAGGTCGATAGCCATTTGGTTCTTCCAGGTCTTTTCCTTTCTTTGGGACTGGTATTAGTATAGCTTCCTTCCATGCCTGTGGGACTATTCCTCTCTTCCAGCTGTTATTTAGGACTGCTAGTAGTTTCTTCTTTGCCTTGTTGCCTAGTCCTATTAGCATTTCATTTGTGATTCCATCCTTTCCTGGTGATTTCTTCTTTAAATATTGAGCACAACCCACTACTGGCAACGCCGATCACATTCTGGTATGAACCTAAGGCCTATCCACGTCAATATGGAAGCACTATACTCGAGTTTCGCCCTCGTTTGAGCTCATCAGTAGTGCATATCCCTGACCGGATCCGGAAACAGTCCCGGATCACGCGTGTGAAGCGGGTGTGTAACCACGCGGCACACACTGGACACACCAAATTATCACAACAGAACATCACAATGCTACCCATCGTAGGCTATGCTCAAGATTGCCCAATCGCCGCGACCGACGTCCGTCAATCGATGGGACCCGAACGATCAGGACTTCTCACCGACAAGGAACACCAGGCCTCCTAAATCCAGTGAGCAATAATCAATTGATTATGTGGTTGTTTCGGGATTTGAAATTTAAATATTGAGCACAACCCACTACTGGCAACGCCGATCACATTCTGGTATGAACCTAAGGCCTATCCACGTCAATATGGAAGCACTATACTCGAGTTTCGCCCTCGTTTGAGCTCATCAGTAGTGCATATCCCTGACCGGATCCGGAAACAGTCCCGGATCACGCGTGTGAAGCGGGTGTGTAACCACGCGGCACACACTGGACACACCAAATTATCACAACAGAACATCACAACGCTACCCATCGTAGGCTATGCTCAAGATTGCCCAATCGCCGCGACCGACGTCCGTCAATCGATGGGACCCGAACGATCAAGACTTCTCACCGGCAAGGAACACCAAGCCTCCTAAATCCAGTGAGCAATAATCAATTGATTATGTGGTTGTTTCGGGATTTGAAATTTAAATATTGAGCACAACCCACTACTGGCAACGCCGATCACATTCTGGTATGAAACATTCTGGTATTCTGATGGGCGAAACTCGAGTATAGTGCTTCCATATTGACGTGGATAGGCCTTAGGTTCATACCAGAATGTGATCGGCGTTGCCAGTAGTGGGTTGTGCTCAATATTTAAATTTCAAATCCCGAAACAACCACATAATCGATTTCTTCTTTTTTAGGGTATTCATTGCCTGTTCCATTTCTTCCATTGTTAGATTTGCCATCATATATTCTGCTGCTGTCTCTGTATTTCTATGATGTATCTGTTTGTCTTTGATTGCTTTCTTCTGTTCGGTTGTAATATCAATGTGGTTTGCATTTGCATAGTGTTCCATTAGTGCATTTGCAGCCTTTTTTCCTGTAAGCAAGGCATTTCCTTGTTTAATTGTTATTTGTTTGTTTCTAGGTCCTTCATTGTTCATGGCTTTCACTAGTTTCCATAGTTTGTTTCCATCCCTGTCAAAATTCAGGTTTTCTGTTTTTTTCCCTCCAACAATCTCTTGTTGTTTGATTTACTGTTCTTTTATATTTTGCTGAGATGGCTTTGAGAGAAATATTCGCTTCAATTGTTTGTTCTCTCTCTGCTGTCTTCCTGGCATCTTCAACTTTGTCCTCCAAACTTTGTAGTTCTTCAGTCCAGTATGGTTTGTAATTTTTCCTCGCTCCTCTAGGAATGGACTCAGTGGCTGCCTGTATTATCGCTCTGTTTAGACTTTCCACCATTTGCTTTATGTTGCCATATCGTTTATTTATGTTTTCACAATATTTGTCTGTTAGTATGGCAAATCTGTCCCAATCTGCTCGTTTGTAATTCCAGCGGGGCAAGGGCTTTTGCTCCTGTGGAACATACTCCATATTCATTACAAGCTTGATTGGTCTGTGGTCACTACCTGCTAATTGGTCCAGCACATGGCGATCGATTTTGTGGAGGATGTCTCCTGTGCAGAAAGCTAAGTCTGGAGTAGAAGTGGTAAGCCATCTTCTGGAGTAGAAGCTCGGTGTGTCATCCGCTTTGTTGAGTAGATGGAGATTTGAGTCTATTTCCCAGTCCTCCAATTCATCTCCTCTTTTGTCAGTATCTGGGTATCCCCATCTTTCTGAACGGCTATTAAAGTCTCCGACAATAATGCAGTTTGTGTCAGTTATTTTCATGTTTGAGAGTGTAAGGTCCTTATCTGCTGGGCTATACAGATTGTAGATTCTTATTTTCACGTCCTTTATCATTATATCAACACCTATAATTTCTGTTTGGTTGTCAGAGATCACAGATACTTCGCTGCAAGGTATTGTATTTCGTGTAAGTATTAGAACTCCTCCTTTATGTCCTTCGCGGTCGAAACGTGTGGCCTGATATCCTCTGACTAAAAATTTGCGATTGGCATTGAGGTGTGTCTCTTGAATGCATGCCACATCTATTCTATCTTTATGAAGACGCTGTGTCAGGGATTCTTTCTTGTTATAAACTCCTTCGGCATTCCACTGTAGTATGTTGAGTGTCCTTGGTATTTGGTCAATAGCTCTTAACCTACTCCTCTGTGCCTTGACTCCACAGCACAGGGGAAGGTGACCACCAGTAGTCATGGGTGGACCCCCTCGAGGCAGGGGGCCCGGCACTATCACCGCCTGATGGGACTTCACGGGATTAGCATCATAACGATTAATTTTCATCTGTGGCATCATGAAATGATAAAGTTACGTTGCACTTCTTTGTCAAGCTTGTGGCTCAGTACATCCGATTTCGACAAGCACTTTTCGGGATGCTTTCCCTAGCCTTTGACTGTCCCCAGTCTACCTACAAGGCAGCAGGTTTGTGCGTCACTTCGTCTGGTCCCTCTCCCTTGACCTGTCCGACATGGGTGACCCTACCAGTAGCAGTGCTACCGTCGGCATAGCTCTTAGGGTCATTGGAACGCGCAAGCCCCTCTACCTCGTCAAGGTGGACGCACGGCAGAGGGGATCTCTTTGGTTCCATCTATCCGCAATAAGTTATCCACTGACAAATATATGGTGTATTTTCCATCACAGCCAGAAATGATGAGGTTGGTCGCGACGTCCAGTAAAAGACATGCAACTAACTATAACTAACATTCAAAGCGATGGTGTTGGGCTGTCTTGGTCGTAAAGTCTTCTCTGAAACTAACAAAGTAAATAAATCGTTTATAAGAGCTTTTTTGGTCGCAAAAAAGTATTGTTGCCATTAGTTTACGTCTCCTTAAAACTAATAATGCTGACTGTAATAGTGATCATGTATCACTATGTGGACAAAAAAAAAGTAAGATTAAAGAGAAGGAGAAAATTGTTAAGACCGTGAAACTTAATAAAGGGGTTCTGAAAGTAGATAAAGAAATACAATAACAATACAGAGTGACTGTGAAAATAGATACAATGCAATAGCTAAAATACAGAGTATAAATGAACAATGGGAAATGTTAAGGGACTCCATTAATCAAACTAGCAAAGAAATATTACCGGAGAAAAGTCAAAAAGCAACGAAAAAAATAGGTGAATGAAGAAATCTTAATGCTGATGGACAAAAGAAAACAAAGTAAAAATGATAAACAAGTATGTGCTAAGATAAATAAAGAAATAAGTGATAAATGTTTGAAAGCAAAGAAAAGTTGGTTAAACGAGCAGTGCAAAAAAAAAAAAAAAAAAAAAATTGAATTAAATTCCATTAAAGATACAAAAAAACATGCACAGACAAATCAATGAGCTCACTAGAAGAAACATATTTGAAATAAAAAACAGGAAAGATATCTTCTTCTGCGTTCATCCGGAGTTTTGTTTTCTTTTCCGGACGTGATTGCGTTATGCCTGTTTACAGCAGAGCTGCGTTCTTGCGCCGTTAGGCCGACACATCCGACTTCTGCGGGAATTTTTTGACCGGGTTAACCTTCCCGGGGGTTTCTTAGGACGTTTGACTCTCACTGTTGTGGTGTTATCCCCCATCCCAGCTGGTCCATATAGAACAGCCAAAGACATCCTGGTCAGCCCTCAAGGGAAGGCAGGGGCAGACCATGGGCATTCCCCGTCATCCAAAAAGGCTTCCATAGTTGCAGAGCCGACACACAGCGCTCTGGTACTGGGCTCACCTAAGGAATCGTCACGTCCTACACATGGCTGCTTAGTCTCACTTCCGTATATTGGGCCTTCCGTTCACCATAGGCTGTTCTTCCGGAAACCAGAAGAATGCAGTCGGAAAGATATTATTGGAGGAAGATGCTATAATGAAGAAGAAGAAGAAGAAGAAGAAGAAGAAGAAGAAGAAGAAGAAGAAGAAGAAGAAGAAGAAGAAGAAGAAGAAGAAGAAGAAGAAGAAGAAGAAGAAGAAGAAGAAGAAGAAGAAGAAGGGATAAAGCTAGGAGTATGACAGAGATATGTCTTGTCACCGGATCTCTTCTCCCTATATAGCGAAGTAATAATGAAGGAAATCAAAGAGGCGCCATGAATACTAATCGGAGGTTATAATATAAATAAAATACTCCATGCAGATGACACAGTATTGGTGGCGGATAATGCAACAGACCTACAACAATTGTTGAACATTGTAGTAACATAGAGTGCAAAGAAAAGACTCTCTTTGAATATCAAGAAAACAGTAACAATGATGATATAAAAGAAAATGGTGACACCAAAATGTGACATAGAAATAGAAGGAGCAAGTCTTAACCAAGTGGATAATTTTAGATACCTAGGGACATTTATAACATCAGATGGAAGATGTACAACAGAGATTAAGAGCAGAATAGGGCAAGCAAAAGCCGCACGTCAGAAAATGAAGAGTATCTTACGCAATAAGTCATTATTACTGAATGTAGGACAGAGAGTGCTGAAATGCTATATAGAACCAGTTTTGCTGTATGGGAGTGAATCTTGGAATGTAAATGGACAAATTAAGAAGAAATTAGAAGCAACAGAGATGAATGTTGCTAATTCCTTTGACTACTAGAGTAACTAACAACGATTGTCTGAAACAGGCTAATAAAACTAGAACATTACCCCTCTGACGTGTCTCCACCCTGCCGTGGTAGAGGGGTTTGCGTTTTACGTGTTCCGATGACCCCGAGAGCTGTGCCTACGGTAGCACAGCTCACGGGATAGAAACCAGACCAAGAGAGACACACACTTGCTGGTCTGCAGGTAAACTGGGGGGAAGGCAGTCAAAGAAAATCCATTGCACTAAGAGTCCGAATCAGGTGCACGATGCCACTACACACTTGATCAAGACATATTCGACGGCTCTCACCTGAGGTATATATTGACGCCTCTAAGTCGTCAATATCCCCCGGACGTGAGAGCCTTGCCGACACTCACCCTCTGCTAAATAGAGGAGAGATGCTGAGCCTGCTACATGCTTGGTCCAGACACTTGCTCTACGGCTCTCAGCCGAGGGATATGAGGGATCCCTCGGATGAGAGGGCTTGGCCGCTACTCGCTCTCTGCTGCATGGGGGTAAGCTGCTGAGCCGACAGCACATGCAGCCGACCCCGTGAGCGTTACTGAAGGTGGAAAAAGCGTCCCAGTCGAACGCAATGGATACGATGCAAGTCTGTGTTTAAACTCATTGAGTGAGCGTAGTCAAAGGTGGAAAAACGTCTCATTAACACGAAATGGAACGCTTAGAGCCTTAGCTAGCGAATTCATTAGGTAGAAGTCCGAATCGAAAGCTTGCTGAGTGGATGTTGTCTCATTAACACAAAATCGAACGCTTGGCTAGCGAATCCATTACGTGGAGGTCCGAAGCGGAAGCTTGCTGAGTGGATGTCGTCTGCAGACTGACCGTTCCTGGTTTGTGCGGGGAGCGGCCAGTGGCGAACGAAATGCCCACTACATGGAAGTGAGGAATTAAGAAGTAGTAGATTCCTTGGGTGAGCCCAGCCTGAGAGTGCTATGTGCCGGCTCTGCAATTATGTAAGCCTCCTTGGAATGCCCATGATCTGCCCCTGCCTTCCCTTGAGGGTTGACGGTGATGTCTTTTGCCGTTCTAACTTGACTAGCTAAGATGTGGACGACACCGCAACAGTAAGAGTCTAATGTTCATCGAAACCCCGGGAAGGCAAACCCGCAAAAACGCTCGCAGACGTCGGATGTGCGGGCCTAAAGGTTACAAATACATTGGCACAACGCAAAAACGTCCGAGCGAAATGTCCCTCGCGCCCGGAACAGCTCTGACTATTTTGTCCAAACCGAAAGCTCGCTGAGTGGATGGCGACTGCAGACTGACCATTCTTAGTTTGTGCGGGGAGTGGCCTGTGGCGAACGAAATGCCCAATACACGGAAGTGAGGCATTAAAGCAGCCATGCGCAGGACGTGGTGATTCCTTGGGTGAGCCCAGTATCAGAGCGCTATGTGTCGGCTCTGCAATTATGGAAGCCTCCTTGGATGGTGGAAAATGCCCATGGACCTTCCCTTCGGAGGTCACGGGTGACAAGCATCGCCTGGATCTTTACTCCGGGGCATGCCGGTGTGCTGGGAAATGAACAGACGGACAGATTGGCTGGCTCTGCAGAACTTGGTGGAGTATTGATACATGACAAGGCAGACGTGGTTGCGGCCTTGTGGGAGCACGTGCACACCTCGGAGGAGCAAATGGATTACCATGGTCTGGCAAGAATGAGACAACGAGGAGTGACGAAGGGATCTGGCCGACGCTCAACGCTCAGAGGAAAGGCGAGACGGTCTTATAATCAGATTGCTACTGGTACTATTAGTGTTGGAACTCTTCGCTGGCTGCTGAGGATGGGGACGGAGCACTTATGGAAATGCCCCGAATGCTGTGATGTCGATTCCTAAATCAATCAAAACCCTTGAGGGCTGACCGTGAAGTCTTCGACCGTTCTAACTTGACCAGCTGGGATGTGGACGGCACCATAAAAGTGAGAGTCCCCCAGGAATGCTAACCTGGCTAAAAAAAATGCACGCAAAAGTAGGATGTGTTGGCCTAAGAGTTTTGGCCCAAGGGTGCATAACGAGACACATCGCAATTACGTCTGGAAAAAAAAAAAAAAAAAAAAAAACTCCGGATGAACGCAGCAGCAGAAGAAGAAACTAGAAAATTATATACAACAAGAAATAAACAAACAGCTTTCTTCGGCCTTGTGATGAGAAGAGAGGCATTGGAGAGCATTGCGACAATTGGAACGATAGAGGGGTAGAGAGGCACAGGCAGACCAAGAGAAATGATGCTGTGTGGATTGAGACGATGGCATGGAGGAATATCAGCAGCCTAGTTGATCCAGAAAACCAAAGACTGAGATCTGTGGAGAGCCATGAACGCCTACGCCAGCTGGCAGAGCACTTAATGATGATGATAAAAACTAATACCTTTCGCTTTAGTATGTTTTGTTTATTACATATTATTTACTTGTGACTTTTTATTATCTCTAAAAATTTTAGGGGGCAGATACATTATGTCTGCATTATTATAAGTTTGTTTATATAGTTGTACCAGTCTACGTTTGTTGTTGGTGTGCGGACGAAAGCTCTAACCGCAACGTCTATTTCGTCATTTGTGATTGTGCTAGAATGAAGGTTAACAATCCTCGTTTTCGCTGACATACTCACTCTGATTTCTTAGTGACACCACCATCAGCTGATGTTTTAAACGTATTTATTATCTTAAGCGATCAAGTAAATGAGAAATGGTTCTATTTGTCTTATTTAACTCTGTTTATTCCCTTTTCTATTTCTAAAAAGAGTAAGATCTATTATATACAGATTTCACACAATACACTACATAAATGACCTACATAGAACCGAAAACCAGGTCACGGATCTGTTCCATTTATTCCCTACCCTCCCCAGTTGAATTCTATATATGCAATTATATTGGCTTTAAATTTATTTTAACCCTATAGTAATTAAATAAATTGACTTTAATATAGAATTCTAAACTGTTATAATGCTATATTTATAAAATTTTATGCGAAATTTAAAATTAGTACACTTAAAATGTTCAAGTGCAGAAAAGCGGTGTAGATAGTGGAAGAGCCATACAGACGACATTCTTCGCTGAATGGCTGGAGTTGCTGCATTTTCACTGGCTCGCGATTGACCAACCAATTTGAGCAAATCTACTCAATCATCGAGGTTTGTTGTTATTATCTATGTAGCCAGTAGATGACATGTGCGGACACTATGATCTCTTACAGGAATGAAGCTTCAGCTCGTTTTTAATCTTAATAAACAGTCGGTATTGCCACCTCGTTGCCCGCGAAATGAACAAGGAGCTTGGGCTGAACAAAGCCATCATGGCGACTTCCGAAGTCAACTACTGCTGCTTGAACCAGCGCTGCTGTTTGAGATATTTAATCGTTGTGGGTTGTGGTTTTGATGTCCATAACTCTAAATTGTTTTATAGGTAGGAAATAATATGAAAATTGTGTGTGATATAGAGGCTATTTGCTGTGTTCTCAGTAGCACGTTTTTCATAGAATTAAGAGCTAAAACTTCCTGGTGATTTCAGTCACAATTCACTGATAAAACAATAATTCACTTCTCTTCCTTCCTCTGCCAAAAACTTTTGGATCTGATGACGAAAGTTAGTTATTTTGCTTTATAAAATAAGGGAGAAATGTAAGATACTAAATTATAATCTTTATTTTTTGTTAATCTTACCTCTGTTTATTCTTTTTATTTTTTTACTTCTAACAAAAGGAAGGCCTCTATAGCAGGTTTGATCATGATTTTCAAATTGGGTATTTACTAATGAAACCACCACAGATAGATAGGCCTTGAAAAACCAAATCTAATGGTACCTCAATGATGCCTGTGCATCAATTCTAAGCGGAGATATTAACATTTGAGTGTCGGGATCTTGAACAAAAATTTTCTCAGATTTCGCTGTCCACGCATCTCTCCATTGTGTCCAGAACGGAGTGTCTCCAACAAAATGTCTCCATCAGACAATCAGACACTACCATTGACGAACAATAATTAGAGATGCAAAAATACAAGACAAATGTTAATCTTTAACCTTGTATTCTCTTTAACTTTAGTAGTTAAAATTGCACGTTTGAGTGTTAAAAAGTGTACGTGTCAGTCCGATCGATAACGCAGAGCTGCCATTTTTGATGTCCATTCATAAAGACCAAAAAAAACATGTCGGCAGAAATATTTTTTTTTTATACCACCAATCATTGACGATTATCTATGAAACTTTCCACATACATGTAAAAATGGGTGCAGAATTCAAATATACATCTCAAAATATCCGAGGACTTATGAGAACAGCATAGACAATACAATTAATTACTGTTTGCCAAAATATTTTAATTATGTAAATGACAAAGGTAATTTGAACCAATCGCTATGCATGGAATCTTAGACAGACCTATTCTGCAAACACAAAGATGGCGTTTGTTATTGTCACATGATATTTGGATGAAAGAATGATATCAGAAGCATGCATGGTTTTCACATAGTCATTTTTGGGGATTCAATGAATCCTTCTGCGCAGGCGCGGTCTTGGGTCGGGTTGCGGTAGACAATAAACCTGCTAGAAGGAATCCCTACAATATGCAATTTACATGATGTAGTTTTGAAGCAATTAATTTTAACAATCCTTTGTGAATCCTGGACAATTAGTAAAAAGGCCAGAATTGATCCTTGACGTCCATCCATCCATCATGAGTCATGCCGGTAAGCGTGGGCGGTCATGTTCTGCCATCTCACTCGATCACCAGAGTCGTGGATCAGCTCAGTGTTTCTGTCTCAACCATGCCACGAGGCCAAGCCATCCAGGTATTTGCTTCTAGGTCTTCCTCTTGGTCTGTTCCCTTCGATCTTACCAGTTGTCACCAAGTTCTCCAATTCATTTCTTCTCATAACATGACCAAAAAATTTTGACTGTCTGCGTCTAATATCTCTAATCAGTTTACGATCTTCATTTGTTTCTTGAAGGACCTGTTCATTGGTCTTTCTGGCTGTCCATGGTATTCTTTGCATTTTCCTCAGAAACCACATTTCTGCAGCCATCAGATGTTTTTCAACTTGACTGCTCATTGTCCAAGCTTCACATTCATATAAAAGTACAGGTTCTATGTAGCACCTCAACACTCTTTTTCTCGTTTCAATTGACATCTTTTTATTGGTCAGTATGTTTTTCATCTTGCTAAAGGCTACTTTTGCCATGGCGATTCTTGTTCTAATCTCTTCAAGGCATCTCCCATCAGATGTTATTACTGTTCCGAGATAATTGTACATATTCACTTGTTGAAGAATATTCCCATTTTCTTGTATATTACATTGTGGTATTTCGTTCTTCCTAATGACGACCATAATCTGTGTCTTTTTACAATTTAATTCTAACCCTCGTTGTTCACTGTGTGTAACAACCGCATCTACTAAATTTTGCAGGTCCTGTTCATTGTCTGCAATCAAGACTGTATCATCTGCATATGTAATGTTATTGATGCATCGTCCCCCAATGTTGATTCCTTCCATATCTTCAATATTTCTGAAAATACTTTCACTGTACAGGAAAAACAGATATTAATCTTTTGCACCTAGTAGCCTGTTGACGGTCTGGAGTCACCTGGTGCGCATGACTATCCCTACCGGGCGAGGCTGCTCCTATGGAGCACCCATTTACGCCGTTTCTCTTATTATCGATAAGTCCATACAACATGATTTTCTTGGCATCTGTAAAGAAGGTAGTTTGCCATTGCTTTCCTTCCCAGCAGTGACCGTAGCCATTGTCTCCTAAAAAAAGAGATCCTCTGCCTACCGTCGTGAAGGTGGAGACCATAACCTACAACTATCTGTCGGCTGCTCTCCATCTTCATCCACCACCTGCACTCATGGCTTCACGTAACCCTGATCGGGGGGCTAAACGGGTACTCCACCTTGCCCAAGGGTGTCCCGTAAGCTAGCGGAGGGAAGGAGGCGCCTTACATCTCCTTTGATAGGGGATACCCTTTGTAACAAGCTATGTGGAGGGTCCCAAATAACTATGTCTCAATTTTCTCATGTATATTTCATAGCCCTGGCTTTAAATAGGTCTTTCCCTGCCAACCCTCCTCCGTTTCCCCCGGACTCACTGTCACTCTCTATTCGACCTAAGGACCTATTTCCTGCAGGGTCGTTCTGGCTGACACGCATACAACATGACGTAATTGTAACATATTTGTAATTGTAAATTTAATAACTCAATACATAACAGCACAGAGAAAAAACAATATCTGACAATTAACTCATAAACATCTACACACAATCTAGAGAGAAAACTAGTCCATACAATATCAACACAAATATAAATCTCCTAGCTCATCGTTTTCCATATTGTCCCATGAATTCACAACCACCTCATGGCAAGTTCACTGGTCTTTATTTCCCGCGTAGGTTGTTCGAACAACAGGGTTCCATAAATCCAGGATTCCAAGTTTCCGTGTCCTACACGAATGTAGTGTGTCCAATGGTTAGGGAAAGTGCCCTGGGATCACGTGGCACAATTTTGGTGGGGAAATACTCAAGGAGAATAAATAGGATATATGTACGGGTGTGTCAGTGACTTAGGCGGGATCTAGCCCAAAATGAAAACATACTCGATCCCAGCTCAACGAAACGCCTGCCGAGGTGTCTGAAAGTATTCGTTCGGGCCCGCCGTGGTTCTATCTGGTATAGCCCAACAGCAGCAGGGACCTCATAGTAAACATAAAGTTCTATGTCGATGCTCTGTCGAAACCTCCGGCTATATTCGCCGTCAAAAGAAGGATCCTGTAAAGTTAAAACAATTTTGAGAGCCTCTGGTGTAAACTTCAGATACAGCCGGCATGGAGATTCCAATGGTCTCAGCATGTCGGTTGCCATACATAAAATCCATACAATTACCTAGTATTCAATTATCTTCATACCACACTCCTCTCCACACTCATACCATGCCTTTATTAATATTGGGCACATACCTTCTCAAGCTTCCCTCTCACTTGCAAACCTTGCCTTTCTCACGACAAAGCTATTGTGGAGTAGTGTGCGTAATTATGTATGTTTCCTATTCTTAACTAATATAATAATAGTGGGTCTGTATGGACCGCAGTGAATCTCCCTCCCCCATCCCTAGCAAGAACAGGAAAGAGGAAACTACCCTGTCCGGCCGCCGCTCTTGTCTGAGCTGTCACCGCAATGTATCGGCCGTGTCTCACATAACCCATATATTCAGATGAGTTCAGGTTCTCTCAGGGAGACAGGGAAGTCCATTTATACTCCCAACATCCTCCTATCGACCAGGAATCACCCGGTCCACCTGGCCCCCCCCCCCCCCATCAGCCGAAAGACGAAAGAGATAGCACAGTGGATCGCCTCTTCTGGCTCAAGAAGATATAACTCAGATGGGTGGAACCGGTCCCCACGGAGCCCTTCCCCTCGACATGCCATAGCTATAGAATGTTTATATTCAGATGAAAGATGACACTAAACAGAGGTTCTTCTTCTTCTTCTTTCGTTCGCTTGAAATATGTCTATATCTGCAATGTCGTCTCTTGCATGAATTGAACTGTTTTTTTTCAGTTCACACAGTGGTCCATAGAGTTTATCTTCCACCGTCGTCTCTCTAGGCCAGAAGGTTTGCCTAGATATGTTATATTTTGGGCAGTCTTGGAGTATGTGCTCTGCTGTCTGCGACGCCAATCCACATGTGCACATGGCTGTTTCACCAATCTTGAATTTTGTATACATGTGGTTGCGTAATCTATTGTGTCCTGTTCTGAGGCGCAGAATAATGACTTGTTCTGGTCTGTCCATAATGTGGTAGTCATCTTGAGCAGGTTTTGGTGGCTTTCTGACTGATTTGATCATTCTTTTCTTTTGGTGGTATGTAACGGGCACATCAGGCTGTTCCTCTTTGGCTCCTTCCTTAGCCAATTGATCAGCTCTGTCGTTTCCGGGTACTCCACAGTGGGATGGTATCCACTGTATGGTGACTTTATGCTGACTGCTAAGTTCAGAAAGTAGTGTCCTTAGTACTGGCAATTTCCCAGAGAGGAGCGCCTCGAGTACTGATTTTGCATCTGTTAGTAGCACCACAGGTTGTGTACCATTGCTGTTATTTAGTAATTTCTCTGTTGCTATCTTGATTGCCTCAATTTCGGCATCATAGTTATGGCAGTACTTTCCTGTCGGTACTCTGGCTGTGTCCCTAGTATTATTTGGGTATTCTATGTACACTCCCGCTCCTCCATTTCGAACAGCATTTTGTGCTGACCCATCTGTGTAGACTCGGATCCAGAGGTCCTGTGGGTATTCTTCATCAAGGAAGCTGAGAGTGGCTGTTCTGCGCTGCACACTGTTCTGTTCTTCCTTGTCAAATATTCCTCTCACTTTTGTCTGGATTTGTAATGATAGTCTATGCTCATCTTTCCATGGAGTTCGCTCTGGAATAGTTGTTAGGGGGATACCAACTGTGGGCAGATCAGTGGTTTCTCTGCAAAGTCGTTTGGCCCGGTGGATAAAACTACTTCTTTTCAACCGCCCCATAGCTAGGTTTTCAAATCTGTTCTTCATAGGGTGGCCTGGCAAGCTGAGGAACTTTTCTGCTTGTATTAGCGTTTTCGTATCTCTGCGCTCACTCAGTGCCTGTGTCCTCCCCATCTTCTCCATTTCCACTATAGGGGTTGATCTCATCCCTCCTGTGGTGACTCTAAGTGCTTGATTTTGCACCTTGCCCAGCTCTTGTAGTGTGGTATTTGATGCTGAACACCACGCAGTTGACCCATATTCCAGGTGTGGTCGTATGCTCTGTTGGTAAACTTTGCTAAGTATTTTCGTACTGGCTCCCCATGTGGTTCCACTTAGCTTTCTCAGGATGGCTATTTTCCTTCTGGCTTTTGCTACTGCTTTGTTGATGTGCTTTCTCCATGTCAGCTTGCCATCAAATGTTACTCCAAGGTATGTTGGTTCTTTATCTTCTCTTAGGGGTGTTCCATTTATCTGGATGATCCCTGCCTTTTGTTTTGGAGAGAGGGTAAATAGGGTGGTGCTGCACTTGTCAGTGTTTATGCTGACACAATATCTATTTGCCCATGCAGCAAATGTATCTACAGCTCTTTGTAGCAATCTGGTGGCCACTGATGCATATTCATTTGTGCTCCATAGAACCAGGTCATCGGCGTACATTGCCGCTTTAATTCCATGCGGTAGGTGAGCAACAAGATCATTGATGAAGATTAGAAAAAGTGTGGGGGACAAGACTCCGCCCTGGGGGACACCGTGACGCAGTAGTACTTTCTTGCTCTTGAGTCCGTCTATCTGTACTCGGGCTCTTCTGTTGTGCAAGTATGCTTTCACCCATTTGTACATTCTTCCATTGACTTTGCAGTTTCTCAGTTTCTTCATCAGACCTTCTTTCCAGACTTTGTCAAAGGCTTTCTTCAGATCTATCCATGCCGCAAGCACCAGCTTCTTCTCTTGGAATGCATCCTCAATTTCTTGAGAGAGGTAGGTTGTCTGATCTTCCGTAGAGTAGCACTGCCTAAAGCCAGCCTGCTGTGGCACAAGGATGTTTTTACTTTCAATGTACCACTGCAGTCTGTGATTGATGATGCGCTCCAGTGTTTTGCAGAGACAGCTGGTGAGGCTAATTGGTCTGTAGCTAGAGGCAATGGAACCATCTTTCCCTGATTTTAGGAGGGGTATCATGATTGCTTCTCTCCAGGCTTGTGGAACACTGCCTAAGGTCCAGCTGTTATTGAAGATCTGCAACAGCTTTGTTTTGGCCTCTGTTCCTAGGTTCCTGATCATTTCATTGGAGATACCATCAGCTCCTGGTGACTTTCTCATTTTCAGTTTTGATATGGCTAGCTCCAGTTCGCTGATTGTGATGGGTGCCTCCAGAACCTCATGTACTATTTCCTTCTGTCCTGTATGTTGTCGTTTCTCTCGAATCTCTTGTTGATTCTCTGGACTAATTTTGATATTGCTATCTTGTGCGAACGAGTCCGCAAAATGGTCAGCTGCTTGCTTTCTTGTTAAGATTTTTCCATCTTTATGTAGTGCAATTTTTGAGTTTCTCCCTGTGCCCTCGTCATTAAGCTGTTTTATTAGCTTCCACAATTTCCTTGTGTCTCTTTCAAAGTTCAGAGACTCCGTTTTCTCCTGCCAGCTTTTCCGTCTAGCCTGCAGCTTGGCCCTTTGAAATTTGGCTTTTGCATGCTGGAATTTGTTGTGGTGCTCTTGGCTGGGTGTGGCCTCTGCTTGCTTTCTACACACTTCAACATCATTATGCAACTGTTCCAGTTCACTACTCCAGTAGGGTTTATATTGTTTACGGGCTCCTCTTGGTACTGTTTCTCGCGCTGCCTGCAGTATGCATTTCCCAAACTCTTCAACTGCTTTATTTATGTCTTTCTCAGTGTTCAGGTTTCTAACCAGTATGCTGGTGCGATGCTTGTACATTGCCCAGTCTGCTTTCTTGTAGTTCCACCTCGAGAGGGTGCTGCTTTCACTTACAAGCTCATTTTCTACGGTTAGAAAGACTGGCCGATGGTCACTGCCACCAAGTTGTTTCCCAACAGTTCGTGTAATGTTCCACTCCAGGTCTGGTGAATGAAAAGCCAGGTCAGGTGTAGTTGAAGAGTGCCATGATCTCGAGTAGAAAGTATGTGGGTCGGACGGCTTGTTAATCAACATGAATCTATTCTCATCTTGCCAGTCTTCCAGTCTCTCTCCTCTCTGGTCCATGTGATCATAGCCCCAGCTCTGCGAGTGGCTGTTGAAATCGCCACACACAATCATTTTTTCTTTTAGTGGTAGAGTGTCCAGTGCCTGTGGGCGGTCACTTGGACAGTAGTAATTGATCAGATGTAGATCTGTATTACCTGTCTTAAGTTTAAGTGTCTGATACTCAGCCCCTTCCATGTAGACTTTGATTTGGGAAGCCATGATGTTATTTCTTACAAGGGTCAGTATCCCACCTTTTCGCCTGTTCTTTCGGTCAGATCGGTAACACTGGTAGCCTCTGATTTTGAAGGCTATATTTTCATTGAGGTGAGTTTCTTGCAAGCAACATATGCTTACTTTCTCTTTGTCCAGGATGTTTTCTAATTCAACTTTTTTGTTGCTGACTCCCTCCGCATTCCAGTGCATTATTTTAAGTCTTAGTTTAGTATGGCCAGTCGTCCTATTCTCATGTCCCCTGGCTCCACAGGACATCTGAGAAGGACCTCCAGTAGTTGGGGTTGGACCCTTTCGAGACATAGGGCCCGGCACTGCACCTGCCTGGGGGTCCAAAGCAGGGCGAGCACCATAACGATTAGCAGTAGTCGACATATTCCATTTTGCGTGATTGCGTGGCATCCTGATTTCTGTGGTGCGCCTCTTGGCTGGTTGCCTCCGTCTTCAGCACCTTTCTTTGCTAGAGCAGACTGTGGTCTCACTCGAGTGTAGATGTGTACGCGCGCACACGCCTGTCTGCGCATGCATGTCCGTGCATACACATCTAGAGCATACTGGTTATTTTCCGGCGCCAGAGACTCGCCGTCGCCCCTTCTCCTGTTAGTTTAAACAGGCCCGCCACGTGAAGGCCAGGAGTTGGACTTTTGCTGCATAGGTTATGTATTCACGAGCCATTGAGGTATTTGAGCAATGTTGGGCGCTCACCCCAACACCGCGCCTCGGCTACATACAGCAACATTTGGAACCACTAAATCTTATCTTCATACCACACTCCTCTCCACACTCATACCATGCCTTTATTAATATTGGGCACATACCTTCTCAAGCTTCCCTCTCACTTGCAAACCTTGCCTTTCTCACGACAAAGCTATTGTGGAGTAGTGTGCGTAATTATGTATGTTTCCTATTCTTAACTAATATAATAATAGTGGGTCTGTATGGACCGCAGTGAATCTCCCTCCCCCATCCCTAGCAAGAACAGGAAAGAGGAAACTACCCTGTCCGGCCGCCGCTCTTGTCTGAGCTGTCACCGCAATGTATCGGCCGTGTCTCACATAACCCATATATTCAGATGAGTTCAGGTTCTCTCAGGGAGACAGGGAAGTCCATTTATACTCCCAACATCCTCCTATCGACCAGGAATCACCCGGTCCACCTGGCCCCCCCCCCCCCATCAGCCGAAAGACGAAAGAGATAGCACAGTGGATCGCCTCTTCTGGCTCAAGAAGATATAACTCAGATGGGTGGAACCGGTCCCCACGGAGCCCTTCCCCTCGACATGCCATAGCTATAGAATGTTTATATTCAGATGAAAGATGACACTAAACAGAGGTAAAGCCATAGGAAGAAAGATAGCCCCGATTTGTTCCCCCGCCATGCCCAGATCTAGACGCTTAGCCATATTGGCAAGACTGCCGTTTCACCAATTCGTCTCATTATTTGAGACGACCAAGCTTAATATGCTCAAGACTGGCAGGACCAATTAATCTAAAATTACCTTTTATACCCCAGCCGTAGGATGCGGCACTTTATCTGTAAAATTCTTTAAAACTTTAATACATTGTGCCGACCACAACCGACAAGGTTGACAACGGACTTTTCACGCCCAAACCATTACCCTAGGTCTTATTTGGTGCAAGGCGCGCCATTGGGTTTTCCCGAAGAACAGATAGATTTCAAAGTATTCGTGTCAAATGCTCGGGTTATGAAAGTAACCCAGAGAATCCCACTCCGAAGGAATTGAGCGGATAGGTATGAGGACATGGGCCACGGGTTTCGCTACATAGGCCCCCTCTTAAGAAAGTCGAACCCTACGAACTTTCAACTGCCAGAGGTTCTGTTCGAATTACCTCCCCCTCACCTTCGACCATAGGATGCCGTGACATAAAATCCGCTCCCACATTATCCCTTCCGGGGATGTATTCGACCGTGAACTGATACGGTTGTAAGAGCAATGACCATCTCATTAACCTTGCGTTCAGTTTCTTAGAAGTTGCCAAAAACGTCAGAGGTTGATGGTCGGACTGCACTTTGAACGGTACTCCATACAGATAAGGTTGAAATTTCTGTACCGCCCACACTAGAGCCAGACATTCCCGTTCGACGGTGGAGTAATTCCGTTCCGCGGGTAACAGTTTTCTACTGGCATATGCCACCGGACATAGCACAGTAGGATCATCTCGCCCTTCCTGCAACAGAGTTGCTCCAATCCCTATGTTTCTCGCGTCGGTTCTTAGAACAAACGTTTTCTCCAAATTTGGGAGTTGCAGGACTGGCCTATCCACCAAAGCCTGTTTCAGCTTCCCATAAGCCTCTTCACAGCTCGGGGTCCAGACTATAGGATCTGGCGATCCTTTCTTCAGGGTTTCGGTTAACGGTGCCCCAATTTCGTTGAACTTCGGAATAAATTTCTGGTTAAAACCACACAGAGACAAGAAAGACCTAACATCCTTTTTGGATTTAGGACGGGGTGCAAGTCTGACCTTCTCTACATTCTTTTCTTCCGGTACCAAACCCCCCGGGGTAATAGTATGTCCCAGAAATTCTAAGGAGTGATAGCCAATCATGCATTTGGCTGGACGGGCAGTTAACCCCTCCTCTTTCAATCTTATGAAGATCTGTTCCAAGGATTTCAGGTGATCTTTCAGATTGCCAGACGCGACGAGAATATCATCCATAAACGAGACGACAGAGGGATCCCTTAAAGGGTCTAATAACTTTCTCATCATGCGTGTGAACACACTGGGCGCATTGCTCAGCTCAAAAGGCATCACCTTAAATTCGTAATGGCCGCTTGGAGTACTGAAAGCGAGCAAGGGCCGAACCTCAGGCTTCACAGGGATCTGATAATATCCCCGGCTTAAATCGATTTTTGAAAAGTACTTTGCCCTATTTAGTCTGGCAAACAGTTGATTTGTGTTTGGTAACGGCTCAACTTGGAATGTCGTACAACTGTTTAAATGCCTGTAATCAATACATAAGCGGTGCTCCCCGCTTGGCTTTCTCAACAAGACAACCCCGGCATTATAAGGAGAAGTCGAAGGAGTTATGATGTCACCATCCAGAAGCTTCTGGATTTCGGCTTCCAGGGCCTTCTCTTTCGCAAAGGGCACTGGATATATTTTTTGGCGAATGGGGTCTTGGGTAGTCAGAGTCATATCAAACTCGACCAACCCTGTCCGCCCTGGACGATCGGTAAGAATCTGTTGATGGGACTCCAACAAACGGATGACTAGTTCTGTTTCTTCAGCCGACAGATCAGGATTTATATGTACATCCTTATAGGTTTCCCCAGGGTGTAAAGGATACTCCCTATCCGCGTCTTCGCCCGATTCAGTTTCCATCGCGACCGCCATAGTCATGAGTGGGAGAGAAGTACCATCGGATCGTTCCTCATATTTTTTGAGGAGGTTAATGTGGAAGATTTTAGATTTCCCCCTGATCCGGATAGCATAATTGGTACGGGACACAACCCTTTCCACCGGGAAAGGCCCCTGCCAACCAATCTCGAGTTTATTGGAACCTACTGGAAGTAACAACAGAACCCGATCCCCCACCTTCAGAGACCTATCTTTCGTCCTTCTATTGTAGTAGGCCGCGTGTCTCTTTCTGGCCGCTCTGATTCTGAGCCGCCAAAGCCCAACCTGTCTGGAGTTTCTTCTTTAACTCCTCGACGTATTTGTAGGAAGATACCACCTCTTCGGAAGTCTCCTCCTCTGTCCAACATCTCAATAAGGCTTCTAAGGGACCCTTGATTGGCCTCCCGAATAATAGAGTGGCTGGTGGCAACCCGGTTGACCCTTGGGGAACCTCCCGATAGGCGAACAAGGCGGCTTGGATATATTCATCCCATCTGTCTGGTTTCTCTTGAGCCAGCTTCCTAAGCATGGTCATCAAGGTACCATTAAACCTCTCTACTTGCCCATTAGACTGAGGGTGGTATGGGCTTGTGTGAATGTGGTTAGTCTGGAAGATACGAAAGACTTCCTCCATCAGCTTACCACAAAACTGAGACCCATTGTCCGTTAGGATCTGGTTTGGAAATCCCAACCGAGTAAAAGTCTCCATCAGTGCATCAGCCACTCGCTTAGAGTCGATGGTGGCCAACGGTATCGCCTCGCCCCACATGGAACAGCAATCCACCATCATCAGAATATACATATTCCTCTTCCTAGTCCGAGGAAGAGGACCAACCAGATCGATGGCAACTCTCTCGAAAGGAGAGTTCATAATGGGCATATCACCCAAGACTACCGGAGCCGTCCAGTGTTTTGGTGCCACACGCTGGCACTCTGGGCACGACTTGACGTACCTACGCACATCTCCAGTCATCCCTGGCCAGTAGTAATGGCAGGAAATGCGCTGAAGTGTTGCCCCGACACCCATATGTCCACTGAAAGAAATGGTGTGTCCCATATGAAGAAGCTGTTCCCGATAAGCCTTAGGAACTACCAGCTGTCCATGCTGGCGTTCCTCCACTCCGGCTCTCCGGTACAGTAACCGATTTTTCATATAATACTGACCCCGTCTTGGTGGGTCAGCACTTTTTGGCAACTGGTTGAAGCAAGGTTGCAACGTAGCATCCTGGCTTTGAGCAGCTCGTAACTCCCCAGGCAAGGGATTCACGATCAAGGCCGGCGTCTGCTCCTCCTCCGATTGAGATCTGGTTTGCATCGCCCCTACGTACATGGGTTCGTTTGGGATCCCTAGGAAGACGTAGCGGCAACCCAAGATCATCGGGAAGATAGGATCGATCAGAACGGCTGCCTGAATAGTGCCGGTAACATATTTTGATTTGATGTCCACCTTCGCAATTGGAAGAGACATCGCTACCGCACTCTTTGTCGCCGTTTGAATCTCAATGGATTCCCCGGTTAGCTGCTCTGGGCTCACTAAGTGTGATGAAATTACGGCCTCAAACTGAAGACCTGTGTCATAGAGACACTCGACTGGTTGTCCGTTCACAAGAACCGTCTCTACTACTGGTGGTTTTTCTGAATCTTTGTTCCCAGGATCCCTCCCTTCTACCTCCTTGTTAGACCCCTCCCCGGTTTCTACAAGACAGGCAGCATAGTGAGAGTCTTTCTGTTTGCGCCTGCAATCGGCCGTATTGTGTGTGGGAGATTTGCAGAAGGCGCACCACTTTTCACTCCTTTCTTTTGGGAGATCCAGGTGGACTCTTACCAGAGGGTTTCTTAATGGGAACTTTTTCGAAAGGATCCTCCCTTTTGGTGTGAGTGGGTTTGGGGTTCTTCTTCTTTCCAGACCCAGTGTCTGGTGATCGGAGATTGGGTTGTGCCAGTTCCCCATTATCCCCATGAGCTAGCACATACCTTTCCGCCAATGTGTTGACTACGTCTAACCTTTCTGTCCCATTTTCAACCAAGAAGGTTTGCAATGGCTTAGGCATCATCCTCTTCATTTGGTCCACGACCACTAATTCTTCTAAACTTTCATAGTCGTTGGCAAATCCTGCTAATGACATCCATTTCAAAAGGTAAGACTTAAGTCTAACACTGTATGCTGAGAACATCTCTCCTGGCTCTCTCCTCGACTTTCTGAACTGTTGTCGGTAAGTATGGGCTGTCATCTGGAACCTTTTCAATAATGCCTTTTCCAGGGCATCATAGTCATTCTCCATACCAGGTGGCAACCTTGAATAGACCTCATATGCGGTCCCCCTCAGGCCCTGTGAGAGTTTCAAGTTCCATTTCCCACGTTCCAATCCCATAGCCAAAGCCATCGACTGAAATCTGTGAAGATACTGGTCGATCTTATCTTTGTGTTCATCGAACGGGAGTAATGGGAACTTCATTGCCTGGTATGGACCGCCACTAGAAGTTGTTGAGTCAGGGAGAACTGCGCCTCCAACTGCACCCTCGCCTCCCTTGGCAGTTTGAGCTTTCAGCTCCAACTCCCTCATACGGAACTCATGGTCTCTGGCTGCCTGCTCGGCCACCATCTTCCTAGCCTCAGCCTCAATTTTCTTTGCTTCGCGCTCTGCCTCGATTTTCTTAGCCTCGCGCTCTGCCTCAAATTTCTTAGCTTCGCGCTCTGCCTCAATTTTCTTAGCTTCGCGCTCAGCTTGTCGAAAATCTCTCTCCACTTCTTGAACATATTTCTGTAACTCCGCCCCTTCATAGCCTATCTCACGCCCTGTAGCCTGCACTTCAGCCACATTAAATTTCGCGGATGCCATCTTAACTCAGAGGGTAAGTGAATAGGTAATGGACAAATGGATATAATACACGACCACAACACTTCGTATGTCGTCAGTCTGTGTCAGGAAGAGTATAGACAATAGCCAGGTACGGTAAGCAGAACCTATTGATATTAGACCAGAATATCTGTCCCCTATCCCTATATCAGCCAGAGCTCCACCAGGATTTAAAATATCCCGCGACGTGCCCCCAGAAATTGTAACAAGCTATGTGGAGGGTCCCAAATAACTATGTCTCAATTTTCTCATGTATATTTCATAGCCCTGGCTTTAAATAGGTCTTTCCCTGCCAACCCTCCTCCGTTTCCCCCGGACTCACTGTCACTCTCTATTCGACCTAAGGACCTATTTCCTGCAGGGTCGTTCTGGCTGACACGCATACAACATGACGTTCTTCAACATATTTGTAATTGTAAATTTAATAACTCAATACATAACAGCACAGAGAAAAAACAATATCTGACAACTCATAAACATCTACACACAATCTAGAGAGAAAACTAGTCCATACAATATCAACACAAATATAAATCTCCTAGCTCATCGTTTTCCATATTGTCCCATGAATTCACAACCACCTCATGGCAAGTTCACTGGTCTTTATTTCCCGCGTAGGTTGTTCGAACAACAGGGTTCCATAAATCCAGGATTCCAAGTTTCCGTGTCCTACACGAATGTAGTGTGTCCAATGGTTAGGGAAAGTGCCCTGGGATCACGTGGCACAATTTTGGTGGGGAAATACTCAAGGAGAATAAATAGGATATATGTACGGGTGTGTCAGTGACTTAGGCGGGATCTAGCCCAAAATGAAAACATACTCGATCCCAGCTCAACGAAACGCCTGCCGAGGTGTCTGAAAGTATTCGTTCGGGCCCGCCGTGGTTCTATCTGGTATAGCCCAACAGCAGCAGGGACCTCATAGTAAACATAAAGTTCTATGTCGATGCTCTGTCGAAACCTCCGGCTATATTCGCCGTCAAAAGAAGGATCCTGTAAAGTTAAAACAATTTTGAGAGCCTCTGGTGTAAACTTCAGATACAGCCGGCATGGAGATTCCAATGGTCTCAGCATGTCGGTTGCCATACATAAAATCCATACAATTACCTAGTATTCAATTATCTTCATACCACACTCCTCTCCACACTCATACCATGCCTTTATTAATATTGGGCACATACCTTCTCAAGCTTCCCTCTCACTTGCAAACCTTGCCTTTCTCACGACAAAGCTATTGTGGAGTAGTGTGCGTAATTATGTATGTTTCCTATTCTTAACTAATATAATAATAGTGGGTCTGTATGGACCGCAGTGAATCTCCCTCCCCCATCCCTAGCAAGAACAGGAAAGAGGAAACTACCCTGTCCGGCCGCCGCTCTTGTCTGAGCTGTCACCGCAATGTATCGGCCGTGTCTCACATAACCCATATATTCAGATGAGTTCAGGTTCTCTCAGGGAGACAGGGAAGTCCATTTATACTCCCAACATCCTCCTATCGACCAGGAATCACCCGGTCCACCTGGCTCCCCCCCCCCCCCCCATCAGCCGAAAGACGAAAGAGATAGCACAGTGGATCGCCTCTTCTGGCTCAAGAAGATATAACTCAGATGGGTGGAACCGGTCCCCACGGAGCCCTTCCCCTCGACATGCCATAGCTATAGAATGTTTATATTCAGATGAAAGATGACACTAAACAGAGGTAAAGCCATAGGAAGAAAGATAGCCCCGATTTGTTCCCCCGCCATGCCCAGATCTAGACGCTTAGCCATATTGGCAAGACTGCCGTTTCACCAATTCGTCTCATTATTTGAGACGACCAAGCTTAATATGCCCATGTCTGGCAGGACCAATTAATCTAAATTACCTTTCATTCCCCAGCCGTAGGATGCGGCACTTTATCTGTAAAATTCTTTAAAACTTTAATACATTGTGCCGACCACAACCGACAAGGTTGACAACGGACTTTTCACGCCCAAACCATTACCCTAGGTCTTATTTGGTGCAAGGCGCGCCATTGGGTTTTCCCGAAGAACAGATAGATTTCAAAGTATTCGTGTCAAATGCTCGGGTTATGAAAGTAACCCAGAGAATCCCACTCCGAAGGAATTGAGCGGATAGGTATGAGGACATGGGCCACTGGGGTTTCGCTACACCCTTACCCCGTTACCCCATGACGTACTACTATCCTTGATGTCGGAGATCATAATTTGTGGAGAAGCATGATCGCCCGCGCCAACCGAAAGGCACTGGGTGGTGATGAGAATGTCACTATGAAATAAATCAGGGAGACGTGAGACATGTTTTTTCACGCTTATATGAGAATGTCACTATCAAATAGATCAGGGAGATGTGAGATATAATCAGAAACCAATAGTTCTTTTAAAAATTCACAGCCCTATCCTGCAAATTGAAACTGGTAACTTTTGTGGGTGATTAAACAGTCACACAACATTAGTTAAAAGTCTGTACTTTAGTTACAGGTATTTTCAATAAAATATCTATAATTTAAAAAAAATAATTAAAATTATGCCTGGTAGAGCTCACAAAATAAAATCTGACAGCACCTCATTCAGTTTTCTCAATTATAAGTCGATTTTTAATTTTGTCTAGCAACTTGCCAAATTGGATCATCATTGTAGTTGCTACTAACTATTTGCTGCAAAAATATATGTAAATGAAAAATTAGATGCAGAAATAGTATGCTTGCATACAGGTGTATTCTATTCCTTCTATTTTACACAGGCACCATTTAGTTAATGTTTATCATTTATCTGTAGTCGTTTTCATTGTTTTCCGTGTTTTCCATGATCCATACAGCAGTAATTATTTAACGTTTGCAGGTCCGCATGGTCGGATGGATAAGAACGCATGTTCTTAAACATCCGGTGTGCTGATGCCGAGGTTAGCGGTTCAGCCCCTACACCGGGCAGCTGGACTAAAATGTTGACCTGTCATCCTTGACTTGGGGATGTAAATTACAAGTACTTCTGAAGTCAGAGTGGGTTCGCCTGATGGCGAGGGACACTGTTAATAGGGAAAGCTAATCCACATGCAAAATTCAGTCCATCACTACTATAAATAGTGTGTGTGGACTACGCTTGAGTTCAAAGCGAGCGAGCGAAAAAAAAAAAATTAATGTTAGAATTGAATATAAGAAATAAAATGGAATAACAAAATCACCAATGTGGAGCTCGTGGAGAGAACTAGACAAATAGCAATGAACTAAGAGATGAAGAAAAGACACTGGTACTGAATAGACCATACATTGAGAAAACCTGAGCAGCAGAAATAGAGGAAGACATAAAAACTCATGGAGAAGAGAAGTAGAGACAGAAATGAAGAACATGGGAAGGACATAGACGGAGCAGCATGGGACAACTAGATGTGGGAGTCAGTTGGTTAAGTGCCTATCCTCCATTGGGTAATAAAAGGAAAAAGAAGAATAGAGTTGGATCTACCTATTTGTTACCGGGGCCAGTAGTTAGTTAGTCGACAGATCATCCTATTTGCACATTGAACTATTCAGTCCATAAGCGCTTGGATCTACTCAATTCCCGCAGCGTGTAGTAGTCACAACACCAGTTCTGTGTTGGTTCAGTTATCATCTTTGGCTTCCTGCGTAGTATTATTGTTTGGCCACACCTCTTTAATTTGCTGTTCTCGCAGTCTGATCATGGTTGTAGATTCAGTCGTCACTTGGTTCTCGCAAACGACTCACTTCTCATAGAGCATTCTGTGTAGCTCAGTGTAAATCGGAGAAGCGAAGAATGATAATGCTGTAAAAGTAATGTGGAAATGTGGTTTTTGAGGAAAATACCATGGACAGACAGAAAAAAATCAATGACCAAGTCAGTCCTACAAGAAACAAATGCAAAAGGTAAACTGATTAGAGAAATTAGTCATAGACAGTCACAATTGTTTGGACACCTTATGAGAAGAAATAAATTGGAGAACTTAGGGACAACTGGCAAGATTGAGGGGGAAAGAACAAGGTGAAAGCAGAGAAGTAAATATCTGAATGGCTTGGCCACATGGTATGTCGAGACAAAAACACAGAGCTGATCCATGACTCTGGTGATCAAGTGAAATGGCGAAACATGACCGCCCATGCATGTGTCATAAGAGACAACTAAGGAGGGTTGGTGTAAAACTTTCTACCATATCCCTTAGAAAACTTCAGAATCCAACCAACCATGGAGGCAACACAGGGCTTGGCTTGAGATGGTAGAGGACCTGTGCTGAATTGGGAGATAGAAGGCAGCAGACCAGAACACATACAGATTATTAGTTCTTGTACCTCTGAAGTCGGAGTGGGCTCGCCTGATGGTGAGGGACACTAGTAATAGGGAATGCTAATCCACACGCAAAAATCAGTCCAGTACACTAGAAGTAATAGCACCTGCATGGACTATGCTTGAGTTTAAAGCAAGCAAGAGCCTCCCCCCTCCCCCCCCAAAATTTTTTTATTTTTTCCCCTGAAAAGTTCAACTTGCTTTCTCAGATTTGGTTGTAATTGAAGTGTTTATTTGTTTATTTTGCCTATTTTTTATTCATGGTTCATTGTAAACTTAGATTTCGTCTCATGTCGCTGGCTTAGCAGGCACCCTTTACGTAATTGTTTCCTTTTATTCGCTTGCTTACAACATCTTCAATATTTGTTCCGTTATTTAAATTCTTACTTTTATTATTATTTGTGAAAAAATAATTTATAATAGTATAGCCAATATGTGATATGACGAGGCTTCTGTCACATGACTGCTGTTGCAGGATAGAAAAGTTAAGTTGTGAGAACTAATTTTTATTTAATGCTTAGGAACTTTCTTAAAATGCCTAATATATACTGTACTATGCTTCAAGGTGATATTTAGTTATTCATTCTCAAAATTATTATATAATTATATAAAAAAAGTTACCTTGAATAGATCTGACAAAATTACATCTAAGGACACACCAGTCTTGGCAGTCAGAGATGTTATGTTCTGTTAATGAATTTATTGTGTCATGTTAAAAAGTGAGTTGCATATCCTTTACAGGATGTTGCAGTCAACCAGCATTTTTTGCTGTTGTGATCTCTTGGCAAGTTTACATTCAGTAGTTTGCCATTGCTTTCTGAATATCCAGCACCCATACCAATTCGTTAAAAACCAGTTCAACGCGGTCTTCTGCCAAATAGCACGCAGCTGTGTTTCGAACGTGGGTATTTGGGATCTGTGTCCGTAACCCCTTCGCCACAGAGCCTGTCATGTTGTGTCAAGTAGTGGCTGTAAAACAGCAAGTCACAGATAGGAATCAGTTGTCCACTAGACTGATTCCTCTTCTTCTGCCCTTTCTTCCCCATGGGAGCATAGCTCTCAATCAACTCACTCTAAGTCATTGTAACTTCTTTTTCTTCTGTAGCTTCCTCCACGCCCTCCCCATATCATTCGTATCTGTCTCTAATTCTCTTCTTCATGTGGTTTTAGGTCTCGTTTCATTTGCCTTATGGGTTCAAGAGAAAGAACTTTCTAGTAACATGGTTGTCAGGTTTTCTTCAGTGTGTCATGTCCAGCACCAGCGTCTTGTCCTCACTCTTGATTGGCTGGAATCTGTCTTGTTCTCCACATTAGTGATTCTGTCATATCACTGTAATCCTTTTTTTTCGTGCAGGCGTCAGTTAATATGCTTGTAGTTTATTAATAATTGTGTTAGTTGTTCTTACAAAAAGTTATTAAGAGTTATTAAAACTAATAATATGTAGTTTTATCAGTGTCGGTTTGTGGCTTTAACCGCAGTGTTAATTTTGTCACTTGTGGTTGTGTTCTAGTAAAGCTTTCCAATCCTTGTTTTCATTGATTGACTTACTGTAAATCCAACTAAAAGCAATTAGTTCTGTAGCATTCACCTGACGAGATACAACAAAATATGTCAGGCAAGAGAAGAAACTCATTACATCTGAAATGGAAAGCTTGAGACAATCTCCCAGCTTTGCTAGAAGAGACAGAACGAGAAGAGGTGACAGAAATATCACATTTACCACTTCCTGCATTGAACTTTAGAAAGACGGGAAAGCTTAGAGATAAGATGTCAGCCTCTGAGGAAATCTGATAAGCTTTGTAGTGTTGATAGTATGGATTTTTTTCACAAAATGGCAAAATTATGAAAATACTGACATGGATGCTGCAGTAAAACTATGATATTGTAAAATAACTATTTTACTGGGGTCCTTAAGAGAAGCAGAATAACACTGTAACTTACCATGCATATTGTAAGAGTCAACTCAGGTGGGTTCTTGTATGATACTGCAACTTACCATCCATATTGGTAAAAGAGTTGGTGGGAGACTGGCTATCATCCTGTAGAAAACTTTAGCTGCAAAATCCAAACATGATCCCAAAGAGCCCCGACAACATCTGCCCTATCATGCACCAATAGCTCCCCAATACAGACCCAGCCAATCTTTATGTCTGCTCATTTCCCACCACACCAACATGTCCTGAGGAAGAAAAAAATCCAACAAATGCCCTCTATTTTTGATTGTTGAATTGAAACCTGCCACACCTGTGTGTATAGTTCAGAGCAGATAGATCAGCACAGCCTGGAGATATTGGTGCTGCAGGGAAAATCTGGCAGACACTCAGGACTTCGAGGCAAGGCCAGATGGACACATAATTTAGCTGCTACTGGTACCATTAGTATGGGACTCTTCGCCGGTTGTTGAAGTACGGGAACTTCCTGAGTGCTGTAATGTCTGTTCTTGACTCAGTCCAAGCAATCATGTACAAGTCTACACAGGGCTCAGCATGAGTTGGTTTAGTGTCTGCTCCACTGGGAAATATAACTATAATTAATGAGATATTACTCCAGCAGATGACAGTCATTCGCTGCATATTGCTTCACGATGGACTGGAGCACATTTTTTTTTATGACATGTACTTCATTTTTCAAATTTGTTCTACATTCAAAGTGTAGTGAGACTTTACAAAAACCCGTTATGTGTGTATATATACACACACGCACGCACACGCTACTCATCCGGGTCCTTGTTGTGGATTGGACGCATGTGTGCACATATGATTATAACCATTGGGAGAAAAATAGCCGAAGATAATTTTAAAAAATGCCTGGCTCTGAATAATTCCAGAAAAAACAATCTGTAGTATGCTATTGAACTGATATGGAGCCCTTTAATGCAAATCAGTGTTTGTCCGATTTTTAAAAATTGACCTGGTCTCTCAGGTTGACCCAGCCTAACATGTTCGGGAAAATAAAGGCGGCTGGCGATGTATTGACCCCATCACCCAGCTAGTGCTGACTGGTCTATACAAATATGGGGTCAGCACCGTATACTTAATACACCCCAAGGGATGTGAAAGGGTCCTTCATTTTCTTTTTTAAAATCGGAAGAGCTTAACAAGATGTCTATAATTAATGTCTGGTAACTGTTTGTGTCTTTGCAGAACCTCAAACTCACAAAACCTGCTGGCATTTTATAGACTTATCTTCATTGGGGGATAAAACAGGTATGTTTCAATATGTTTAGATGGTGTTTAGTTACCATTATCATCATGTGCTTTGCCAGCTGGCATAGTTCATGTCTTTCCACAGATCTCGGTCCTTGGTGCTCTGGATAAACTCTACTGATGAAATGAAGTCTTAAAAGTCAAGAGAGTCGACTTCATTGCCCCGGGTTTTATCCCATATGGCTCGGTCTCTTTTGGCAGGATGGCCTGCCGAAAGCATCGCACAAAGCACGAACTCCACAGCTCTGGCGACGACACCTAGGAGTCTCGGAGAAAAATGCACTCATGAACTGAAAGACGTAGCCTGGAAACAAACACCCAACCTTCAGAGTGCGAGGCAGACGGCTTGACCACTTCACCATGGAGACTCCATCTACTGATGAGAATCCCTGCTACTGACTCTACTTCTACTGATGATATTCCTCCATGTAGTCAGTCCTTTCAGCACAATTTCTCTTAAACTACCTCTGCCTTTTTTCCCCCACTGATCTTTCCACTAGTTACTATAATCAGACTTAATTTGTGTTGTGAAGTTTGCAGATTTCAATACTCTCATGGAAGGAACAGAGAATATAACTCAAATTTCTCATCAAAATCAGTCACACAGCTAAATAATTTGGCATTACAATAAATGCCAGTCATACAGCAGTGATAATTAGTTCCAAACAAATCCAAAGTATAAATGTTAGTGTCGAGACAAAGGTACAGAAGTTTCTCGACCTGGGTCAAATCATTATTTGTATAAGTAATCAAAAATTAGCTTGCATTTTGTGTTCCCTGCAATGGGTAAATAACAAAAGTGGAATTAGTTAACTTTACACAATTACAAATGATGACAGAGTGGACATTGTGTACTAAAAAACCTTTGTTCCTGAGCTCGCTCACAAGCACGCACCCACCCGCACGCACCCACCCGCACACACACACATGACTTTTAGGATACTTACAAAAAGTCTCTTATCTACACAGAGTTGTCCGATCTGCATTTGTCTTTTACCTAGAGTGCCCATGTTCATCAGAATTATAGTAAATGTTGAAGTGATAACACTTTTCTGGTTTTTTTTTCAGTTAGGGTTATCTTGCTTCCAGTTCCTCAAAGATGAATGACAGTCACGATGGGAGCGAGGATGCTCATCTTGAACCTATTATGTCACAAGGAGGCTATGATATGGATGGAGGTATCTTGACAGCCAGATAAGATATTTAGTTTTTGATATTTATGTGAAAATACATGTATATTTTTAATTGTGTTCTTTTAGCATGCAAGATATGGATAAGATTTAAAGTTGTTGATGTTCATGAAGATGTGAACATTAATGTGTGTTTTTTATTAGTTATGTTTTATTGCATGCAGTATATAGATACAATTTTTAGTTGTATTCATGAAGACATGAAAATTAATGTATATTTTTGATTATTTATGTTTTCTAGCTTGTTAGATATGGATAAGATTTTTAGTTTGTTATATCATGGAGATGATAGCTTAATAATAATTTAAACGCAAGAATACATTAAGTGATATCTGAGATTGAATAATAATTTTCAAATAACTATTTTCTGAACTCTTTTTTTCTTGCTTAGCAAATTTGTTTTGAGAATTTTGTTCCATTTACATGAGTAGAGCTGAATGATGTAGTTTATTTTCTTGTATGTGTTTGTTTTAGAAAATGGCGGGATGGGCTCTCCAGACATGGAGGAAGAAAAGCATTCTGATGAGCCTTTAAGAGAACAGGTAATGAAACTCACTGTTTTGTATATATATTTGGCATATTGATATCATGTTGATGCTTTAAGTATGTGAATAACAATGACACAAAAATAGATTAAACAATGAATTGCCGGGCATATTTCGCTGCATCTCGTCAGGTACATACAGCAGAAATCACACAACATAAAGTAATTAGATAAATCCTTATATACAACACACATATTGACACAGTAATTTGAATTGTCTGCCATAGGAATTTTAAACTTAAGTATTTGTTTGTTAGAAAATATTATCAGCAAATGAAAATCAGTAGGGTAGATAATTAAGTGAAATGTTGTTTTTTTGGACAATATTGTTTATTCCAAATTGAAAGAAAACTACAAAGATGAGGGAACAGATAACAATATGAAAATAACACAAACGGCTGGAAAAGCTTTTATAGCACAAAGAAATGTATGGAAGTAAAAAAAAAATACTTAGCACCAAACTTACACAATATTAAATTCTAATGTTAAATAATTACTATTGTATGGATCAGAAACATGAAAAATTATTAAAACAATTACTAATAAACTGCAAACATTCATTAATTGGTACCTGCTCAAAGTTGGACTAAAACGGTCTGACAGAATCACCAATGTGGCACTCAAGGAGAGAACTAAACAAGTATCAGTGAATCAAGAGTTGAAGAAAATGCGCTAGAAAGGACGTACATTGAGAAAACGTGAAAATAGTGTATCTAGAAAAGCCTTTATCCACAATGCAAAAAAAGAGGAAGACCTAAAAACACATGTTGTGGATGGTTTGACAGTGCGGCAAGGAAGATCACTGGTCAAACATATCAAGGACACACGGGACAGATGTTTGTGGAGCAGCATGGTCGCCTGGTACACTGGGCAGAGCCCACGATAATGATGAGCGCCTGTTAGAGTGTGTATTTATATGTCTGCCCATAGACAATTGTAAAGGTAGTCCACTGACATACTGCTATCTGAATGTAAAATGATAGACCCTCATCTAGGTCACAGAATAGTCAAGTGAGCTGACCAATTCCCTTCCCCACCTTCTTTCCGTCCAGTACAATTTCCAGAACATTGAGCCTAGCTCATGTGTCTGCATATTGTTTGTGTGTGTGTGTTATGCACAGTGCACAATTTATTACAGACTACACATATGAAATGTGGGAGTGCAAGTCAGCATGGTCGAATGGGTAAGAACGCGTGTTCTTAAACATCCGGTGTGCTGATGCCGAGGTTAGCGGTTCAACCCCTACACCGGACAGCTGAACTAAAATATTGACCTGTCATTCTTGACGTGGGGATGTAAATTGCAAGTACCTCTGAAGTCAGAGTGGGTTCGCCTGATGGCGAGGGACACTGTTAATAGGGAAAGCTAACCCACATGCAAAATTCAGTCCATTGCTACTATAGATAGTGTGTATGGACTACGCTTGAGTTCAAAGCAAGCGAGCGCAATAAAAAAATCTTGCCAGCCAACCCAGTGGTCTTGTGGTCGAATCCCCATCAAGGTAGATTTTTTAAATTGGCCTAGGCTCCCAGGTTGATCCTGGCCAAAATGATACCAGGGAATGACCTAAGAAGTGAAGGCAGCTGGCGTGATACTGACATCGCTCGAATGCTGATTGGTCTATACAAATATGGGGCCAGCACCATATATCCAAATGAGCCCCCCCAGGTGTGTAAAAGGCTCCTTACTTTGCTTTACACATTAAAAAAAAACGTTATGTACAACTTAAAATACGCATGTGGTAATTAACCAGTTGATGAGCGTTACTATGTTTAAATACACCCAAGTGTATGTGTATATTTGGTTTGCCACTCTTAAATCATAGTTGTTTGTTATCATTAAAGTGTTTCATATTTCAGGATCACTTCTATTATATCATGGTTATCTGTTGTCATTGTTGAATGCCATATTTCATTATTAGTTCAGTTATCTTAGTTATATATTCTCATTAATATATCAGTTGTTTGCTCTCATGAATGAATACCTTATTTTAGGGTCAATTCTGTTATATATCAGTAATTTGTTCTCATTAATGAATGCCATATTTCAGGATAACTTCTGTTATTTCAAGTTATCTGTACTCAGTAGTAAATGCCGTATTTCAGAATCACTTCTGTTATTTCAAGTTATCTGTTCTCAGTAATGAATGCTATATTTCAAAGTTGCTTCTATATTATCTGTTCTCATGAATGAATGCCATATTTCAGGATCGGTTCCTACCAATAGCGAATGTTGCACGCATCATGAAAAAGGCTGTACCCGCAACAGGAAAGGTATGTTAAAATTGACAAGAAAAAGAAATAAAACACATTAATTTCCCATTCGTCTGTCTAGTTTCATTTGTTGTTCTCTATTTAAATCAGCTGATTCCCTATTTCAGTTATAGTATCAAATATAATGTTTAATACATGTTAGCTATGATGTTATTTATTTCTGATTATTTAGTTCAATTTAAGAGTTGTGAGTATCCTTCCTTCGCCCTTTTCCCCCCAATTGGACTTAGACCGCCATCCAACACCCTCAGACCGCCATCCAACTCACCCTCAGACCCTTATCCAACTCACTCCAGCCGTCCTACCCGTAGCTACCCCATGCATCTTCATCCATGCCCTCCCATAATTATGTGTTTTTGGGTCTTCCTCTAATTTTCTTTAGGTGAACGGAAGAAAATTTGTGACCTGAACTCCTTGTGGCTTTCTCCGCATTGCTCCATACCTCTTATAGAAGAGCCTCCTTACCTCTTGGTTATTCCTTTTTCATTTTTAGCCTTAGTTCATGACTGGTTGGAGTTTGCAGCTAAAGTTTTTCTACAGAGTGGGGGGATCCAGCCCTCCGTCTCCTTTTGCAACATGTATGGCACATTACAGGGTATTACTGTTCTTTCTTTCCCTTAAGGGTTCCGATAACACACGAGTGGAAACATCCTCAGATGCCTCTTTTGACATACAAGGTGTAACTTTGCGTTTTCTTATTGTCTGAGTAACACAGATGAAACCAACCTTCCTATTGTCTCTTATGACTTGCATGGTGGGTCACAGTGTTACTATTGTTTGCGTTCCCTTAGGATCCTGGCAACACTGGGGTTGTGGGAGGCTTATCCTTATTAGAAATAAAATGTAGTTTTAGCAGGACACAGTATTTTTTATGGGGGGGGGGGATTTCATTGTCAACTTCCCTTCCCAGATAATTCCCAATAAATTCTTAGAATGATCTGCTGCTCATGTCATAAACTTAACTTAACCCTATAGCAATACTCTCTCCCCCCCCCCCCCCCCCCCCCCCCCAAAAAAAATAATCTGCTACTGCTGTGTTTTAAATCCTGACCATTGTTTCAGTAAGCAAGCCCATTAACTACTATGTTACTGCACCTGCTTGTATTATTTAATGCATATGTTAATAGCATATGTTTGTATGCACCTACATTTATGTTTTGCAGATTGCCAAAGATGCTAAGGAGTGCGTACAGGAGTGCGTTTCAGAGTTTATAAGTTTCATCACAAGCGAGTATCCTTTTGCTGATAACATTTAGACAACCCCTCTTACGTTAATGTTTCTTTCCTGAAGGTGTTCAAATAATTTGCAGAGCCGGTTTGAGTCGTATATTTCATAAAATATAGTATACCATTAAATAAAAATTCTTTTGTATAGATAGACCATCATGGCTTGAAGAGAATACTGCTGCAGGGAGTGACCAGAGGATCTGGCTGATGCTCAAAACTCCGAGGAAAGGCTTGACAGACATATAATCAGACTGCTACTGGTATCATTAGTATTGGGACTCTTCACTGGCTGTTGCAGATAAGGGTGGAGCACGTATGGGAATGTCCTGAGTGCTGTGATGTCAGTTCTGATTCTACTTTTTTGTTTAGATTAAAGCATAAGAAACTAGAAAGACAATAAGGCATGTTAAAAGAACAAGCATCATGACCCTCAGACAATCACATGGGGGTTGTCATAGAAAGTGACACAAACATGTTCAGGGAAGGCTGGCATTACTTAAAAGTCTGGGACTTTTGTGTCAACAGAGACCATATTTTCATTTATTTTAACTTTGTTAATTATTTTTAGGGTTATTTTCTTTATTAATTGTTGTTTCTGCATACAATTCGTTCTTTTTATTCAGTGTTGTGTAGCTATTAGTATTATAACCAAAATGTCAAATATTTTGTGTCTTTTAATTTTCTTACGTGTTTTCATTATATATATTTATGTTGTTTTGTGATTTAGACAACATCCAAGCTAGACATTAGTAGCAGAGTATTGGTTAGACAGTTGCATATCCTTTTCAGGATGTTTGCAGTCAACACCAGCATTTTTTAGAGTATTGGTAGAAGTGTGCTATTTAACATATGCTGCTTGACATCTATACTGAATGGCATACATTTGAATAATGGTGATATGTTACGTCACTGCATTCTTCTTCTTCTTCCTTGTTCCTCTTTCTAGTGGATTGCACCACATTTAGTTATGCATCTCCGAGGTCAGCGTTTCCAACTTTAGTGTTTCCAACTTTAGTGTTTCCAACTTAGTGTTTCCAACTTTAGTGTTTCCAACTTTAGTGTTTCCAACCTCAGTGCGATATCATTAGAACTTTGGGGATGTGCAATATCAGAACATTAGGGATGTGGAATACCATTACTCATATCACACACAAAAAGTTTTTGTGAGAAATGACCAGCCCTATGCTGAGATTTGAACTGGTAACGTCTGAGTTTGAGGTAAGTTGAACATCTAACTTTATTCTTCATGAACATATTCTGTTGTTGTCCTTAACCTACCCCCAGAGCTAGTGAGCGCTGTCACCAAGAGAAGAGGAAGACCATCAATGGCGAGGACATCCTGTTTGCCATGTCCACGCTGGGGTTTGACAACTACGTGGAGCCCCTCAAGCTGTACTTGCAGAAATACAGAGAGGTCAGTTCATCAACCACCGGGCACGATAGCGAAGTTGATAGATACGGAGCTTGCTGATAATGTTATGAGCATGTTCGGGTGAGGGTTTGATGCCTGGGCATGTCATCTGCTAAAGTGAGGGAAAGATTGGCCGCTTATTCCTTCGGGAATTCAGGCCTACAAAATGTGACGGCACTGTCACATCAGACTCATAGCGGGAAACTGTACAACTCGTTTTTCATAGCTTCATTTGTAAGAAATAGTAATTCTAGTTAAAGAAGTTTATAATAGAAGTAATAGTGTGTCTCAAAGGATGCATTATTTCAATAGGAAATAAAAAAAAAAAACAAGTATGTGTAACTCCTGTGAAAAATCGATGATAAAACAAAAATAATTTAAAAATAAGTATACTACGACACAAATATTCAACGTTTCAGTTATAACAGTCTTCCTCAGGAACAACATAGATACATCTAAAGTAAAATATGAAATTAGAAAAGTTAATAACATTAAAACAGAAAAAGTCTGTGTATCTTCTTCTTCTGCGTTCGTCCGGAGTTTTTTTCGGACGTGATTGCGTTGTGCCTGTTTACAGCAGAGCTGCATTCTTGCGCCGTTAGGCAGACACATCCAACTTCTGCGGACATTTGTTGACCGGGTTAACCTTCCTGGAAGTCTGCATATGACTTTTTCTGTTTGTGTTTTAATGTTATTACATTTCTAATTTCATATTTTTCTGTAGATCTGTTTGTGCTGTTGGAGAGGAAGATTATTATAATCGAAACGTTGTGTCGTGGTATACTTATTTCTATGTTATTATTATAATCGAAACGTTGTGTCGTGGTATACTTATTTCTATGTTATTATTATAATCGAAACGTTGTGTCGTGGTATACTTATTTCTATGTTATTATTATAATCGAAGCGTTGTGTCGTGGTATACTTATTTCTATGTTATTATTATAATCGAAACGTTGTGTCGTGGTATACTTATTTCTATGTTATTATTATAATCGAAACGTTGTGTTGTGGTATACTTATTTCTATGTTATTATTATAATCGAAACGTTTTGTCGTGGTATACTTATTTCTATGTTATTATTATAATCGAAACGTTGTGTCGTGGTATACTTATTTCTATGTTATTATTATAATCGAAACGTTGTGTCGTGGTATACTTATTTCTATGTTATTATTATAATCGAAACGTTGTGTCGTGGTATACTTATTTCTATGTTATTATTATAATCGAAACGTTGTGTCGTGGTATACTTATTTCTATGTTATTATTATAATCGAAACGTTGTGTCGTGGTATACTTATTTCTATGTTATTATTATAATCGAAACGTTGTGTCGTGGTATACTTATTTCTATGTTATTATTATAATCGAAACGTTGTGTCGTGGTATACTTATTTCTATGTTATTATTATAATCGAAACGTTGTGTCGTGGTATACTTATTTCTATGTTATTATTATAATCGAAACGTTGTGTCGTGGTATACTTATTTCTATGTTATTATTATAATCGAAACGTTGTGTCGGGGTATACTTATTTCTATGTTATTATTATAATTGAAACGTGTTGTGGTATACTTATTTCTATGTTATTATTTGTTTGGATATCCACTTTCTGTGTAAACTGTTACCAGGTTTGCTGACGGCGTCCTATCCAGTGCCAGAGTTGTTCCTCATCTCATGATTCCATGGAATCTATCCAGTTCTTTCCCCAGGCTCCACATTATAATAAGTTAGTTGCATATCCTTTACAGGACGTCGCAGTCAACACCAGCATTTGATTTTTTGCTGTTGTCATCTCTTGGCAAGTTTACGTTCAGTAGTTTGCCATTGCTTTCTGAACCCATACCATTTCGTTAAAAAAAACCAGTGCAAGGTGGTCTGCTGCCAAATCGCCAGCAGCTGTGTTTTGTACGCAGGTATGTGGGAGTTTGAGCTGCGTCTGTAACCCCATCGCCACAGAGCCGGCGGCTTCACATTAGCGATTCTGTAATACCATTTTAGTACTTCTATATATAACAGAGCACCATCTCTGTTAGTAGTTTAGGAGATAGATGGTGTGCAATAGAAAAGGGTTTGGGAAATGAATAGGTGGTGAATGATGCACGCGTGAGCACGATTGGACTAGTTGTTAGGGACGCTCACGCGTGACGTAGAAGATAAACAAAGTTAGTTACCAACTGATTAACTTGCAGTCAAGACGTACGGTTAACATCTGGTCGCTAATGTATAACATCTACCGCATGAGAAAATAAAAGAGAACTCAAATATTACCATGCCTTCGAGTTAATCTATTCGCACCACCTCTCATTCGCCACCAGCCCTGTTATATATACTACACAGTCATCAGTCAGTCTGTTTGTAGTTTGTTTGTTAGTTTATGATCCATGGCATTTCTTTGGACTTCTACAGAATTCCTAGTGCTGTGAGAATTCCTACCTTTTATATCCTTAGTACAGTATCTCTATGTTTGTAGTTTGTTTGTTAGTTTATGATCAATGGCATTTCTTTGGACTTCTACAGAATTTCTAGTGCTATGAGGTTGTGCAAGGATTATGTAACAAAGAAACATGCAACATTCTTAAATGTTGTGATATGAAAGACATGGCCGCACCGGGTAAAACACAGATGAGGGGATGTTATGTGGGCATTTGTTGACCGGGTTAACCTTCCCAGGGGACCTATGCATATAAACCCAAAGATAAATCTTTGCATATAAACCTAAGGATAGATCTATGCATATAAACCCAAGGGTATATTAATGGAAATAAACCCTGGGATAGATCTGCGATAGTTATGAATAAAGTATCTTCACCTGCCTGTCTACAGTGTTCCAAGGGTGAGAAAAGCATGAACAGTTTACAAGGCCCCGACGGAAGTGATGATATGTCAGATGAGATGATTGGTAAGTCACACAGCACTTATTTCATCTTGTGAAATGATGCAGCAATGCCATTTCTGTATTGAAAACGTGTGTGTGTGTAAACTGTTTGTGTTTCTTTCCACAAATCTTTCAAGTTATCATGATATTGAGTTTTATCTTCTCATAATATGGCAAACAAAATGATGATTGCCTCTTTCTGATGTTTGTAATAAATTGTCTTTGTGTTTTAGTCTCTTTCAAAATATTTGGATTACTAAATTTTGCTGTCCAAGGAATTGAATGTCTGGAAAAGATAATTATGGGGGTGAGAAATACTTGGCAAGCAGAGAAGACATCTTACTGGCACCTTGCCGTCTTGGCCAATGATAGTTTGTTATATTATGCTTAAAAATAAAGGCATATCTACAACCCATGGCGGGGACCAGGAATGGAGTTATACCTCTCTATGGCACACAGTCTGGCCTGAATTGCAGACGCCATGTCTAGCCCATGGAGCATGATCCCTGCCTCGGTCTGCCTTGGTTACTCCAGAGGAAAGGTAACACCAAAACATCTGGAACAAGACATGCTTCCGGATTCACAAAGCAATGTAGGCCTATTGGAGTTTCGATCCTAGACGAGTTGCTGACCAAGGCTTAGGGCCTGGTCTGCTCATCCATGACACTGAGTCTTTAGGTTGCAGTTCCTCACATTAAGATAAGGAGAAGAAGACAACAACATAGATGAAGTCAGGATATGATAAATAATGTATACATGACAACTACAGAGGCTTATGGTAGAGAGGAATTTTGAGACTGTTGTAGCAAATTTCTGCAACAGAGCAAGCCACTGGATGATGATGCGTGATATATTTTTCTCAAATCTCCCCGTCCCATTCATTTATCACATTCACCTACTACACCCTAATTGTCTCTTTAACTCCTTTGGTCCCATAGGGCTGTGCTTGAAGTCCTGTAGACCCTAACATGTATTATTTAAAGTATCCACTACTTGAGATAGAAGTTACAGCAGCCAGAGCCAGGCGCTGGATCGGACACACGTTGAGAAAACCCGAGGACAATAAGACCAGCGCTCCCTTGTCTGGAACCCACAAGGTGAATGTAATAGTGGGAGTGCTAAAAACACACAGAGAAGTGAATAACAGAGATGAATAATATTTGGAGGAGATGGAGAAGAGAATAACAGATGAATAATTTTGGGTGGAGATGGGGAAGAGAATAACAGAGATGAATAATATTTGGAGGACATGCAGAGAGCTACAGGAGATAGCAACAGACTTGAGATATATATCTGTTTATTACACATGTGTGGATGAATATATTAAATGTTGTACCTGCGGTATATATCTTGGTGTAAGTCGGTTCAAGGTCTGTGCCTCAGTGAGGAGTTAAAGGACAGAAGAAGAAGCCACAGCCGGACAGGGTTAATAAATTCACTGATAGAGGTTTTGGTTCTTCAAATTTTCAGTACATTCATTAGCTGGAGGAGCAATGTTGACAGACCAGAATGGACAACAGAGTGTCATATACACAACAAACTATGCACAAGGCCAGGTATGTATCTAGTGTTTTCTGTCTTCGTCTTCATTTCTCACTTGAACCTAGTTATGCACCTGAGTTATGTGACCTGAGGCCCAGGCCAGTTTAAAATAAATTCCAATTCGTCCCCAATGTAGTTTGAACCAATGACTATCAGGACGGTATGCGAGTGTCTATCCTCTGTGCTACTGCGGCTCCTTGTTGGAATTAGTTTTAAGGCTTATTGTTAGTATAGAGCTGATATAGCACTCTGAGCAAGCCCATAGATGTTCTGACATCATCATCATCATCAAGTGTCCTGCCAGCTGGCATAGGCGTTCATGTCTCTCTACAAGTCTCCGTCTTTGGTGTTCAGGATCAACTCTGTTGATGATGTTCCTCCATGTCATCATCTTATACCATCAAACATCTTTTTATTTTGGTCTGCTTCTGCTTCTTTTACTGCCGATCTTTCCAGTCGTCACAATATTCTTCAATGTCTCTCTTCTGATTTTGTGACCAAAGAACACTTGGTCATTTTTAGAATAATGTTCAGCTTTGATTAGCTTATTCCAGGCAGTCATTGGTGATTCTGATAGCCCAAGGTTTGCGCTACATCATCTCAGAAACCGCTCCAGTAATAAGCCTCTTGTAAAAATGTCAGAATCGTCCCTTCCTGTATTCACCTTTCTACCCGAGTCGGTTGCATGTCCTTTTACGGGATGTTGCAATCAGCCCCAGTATTTTTGGACTTTTTTGATTTTCTAGGCCAGCAGTTTGCTGTTGCTTTCTAAACGGTCATATCATTGTGAAAAATCAACGCCAAGTGATCTGCTTCCAAGCCCCTGCGACTGACTTGGAACCTTGGTATGTCGGGACTGCATTCGCAACATTCTGTCAGAACCACACATGAATTCACAATTAAGCATCCTTGCACAGACTTTTATCTTTTACTGTGCCTTCCCTAATCTTTTACTGTGCCTTCCTTTAGCAGTCGGTCACCGATGACCTTTATAACATCCCCCTTGTCTATAATAGTGACATTTTATGCTGGTAATGTAGGCTCTGTGGTGAAGGTGTTACGGACGCAGTTCGCAGTCCTGCATACCAGGTTCGAAACACAGCTGCTGGCGATTTGGCAGCATACCTCCTTGCATTGGATATTATAAAATTATATAAGTGCCGGTTGTTCAAAAAACAATGGCAAACTACTGAATGTAAACTTGCCAAGAAATATTGAGGTTGACTGTGACATCCTGTAAAGGATATGCAACTAACTTTTAACTATACTGGTAATGACAGATTGATGATATATTTTTGATGTCATTGCTCAGTCTCCTTTAGTTTATATCAAAGAATTTAAGAGCTGATTGTTCACATAATACTCTGCTTTCATGGGAAGACTTAGTGACAACTGGCCAACTTTATGAATAAAGAGCAAGAGGAATAAATACCTGGATAGCTTGGTCATGTGGCTTAATTGGGACCAAAAACACAGACTTGACTGGTGATCATGTGAGATGGCGACCCCTTATTTACCAGCATGAACACATGGTGATGATATTTCTTTTGGGGGGGGGGGGGGTGCGCTCGTGCGCTTTAAACTCAAGTGTAGTCCACACACACACAATGACTTCTAGTGTCCCTAGCCATTAGGCAAACCCACTCTGACTTCAGAGGTATTTTTTAACATAAGAACGATAGTGGTTGGTGCACTAGCTGACCAAAATAGTACTGAATTTAGATGTCAGCACTAGCAGGATTATTTGTTTCTGGCCAGTACAGCTATGGGGAGTCTCCCTCTCTTCTGCATGTTATACTCTATTGAGTCATAGGCCCTCAACCAACTCATGCTGCGCTGTCCTATCATTTGCTATCTCCCGCAGCTCGCACCGCACCATCCGCTAAATATTCATCTCTGTATTTAGTTTTCTTCTGCAGTTGTTTTTAAGTCTACTTCTTTTTTGTCATTTCTTCTAGCACATGTGCTTATTTTCCCAATTCATTCATAGTTTTAAAATTCAAGGTGCCAATTCTGGAGTGAAAGGAATTAAGTCTGTGATCCGGACTCCTTGCATCACTTTACAGCTCATCTGGAAGCTCCTAATTTCCTCTTGGTTGCTGAGTTATTCTTTTTACTTTTGGTGACGTGGTCATAGCTGGTTAGATATTTGCAACTAAAGTATTATACGTGATAACGAGATAGGGAAGCCAGCCCCATGACCAACATTTCTTAGTCGCTTCTTATGATCTGCGGAACAGGTTGCAGTGTTACTGTTATTTGCTTCTCTAAAAATATTACTTGCATATCCTTTACAGGATGTTGCATTCAACTCCAGCAATTTTTGGCTGTGATTCCTGGGCAAATGTATGTTTAGTAGCTTCTCTAAAGGACACCAGTAATGCCAGAGTTATGGGGAAGACCTAGCCATATAAATGTGGTACTGATAATATCTAGAAATTTGTAGGTTAGCATGGCTGAATGGATAAGAACGCAGGTTCTTAAACATCTGGTGTTCTGATGCCTAGGTAAGGGATTCAACCCCTACACCAGACAGTTGAACTAAAATGTTGAAATTCAATGATTATTCTTTAATATATTTCAGATTCCCCAACAGTTTAATATTTGATTGCCTAGCGCATAAATCAAGCAATTCAACATTGATTGTGGTGAGAGGGGCCTAAGACAGACTGCCAGCTTGATAAGAGAGACAGATTTGCTTGTTTTAAAGCGGTCAAAGACGAGCCTGTTTTGTTTGCCGGCAGACAATGATATTGTGCCTCTTCATCAGTGTTTTGTTGGTTTGTGGCATTCAGCTGTGGAAACATTATGTTCCACAACTACAGCTTCTGTGCCATACTGTGGACAAAGGTATAACAAATAGTGTAGGCTGTGCAAGGATTATGTAACAAAGAAACATGCAGCATTCTTAAATGTTGTGATATAAAAGACATGGCTGCACCAGGTAAAACACAGATGAGGGGATGTTTTGTTTGATATCCTCCTGCTGTATAGCATGCATTGCCTCTTGTTTTTGTTTTGTTAGGTACTTTATAACTGAAACGTGTGAATGTATTTAGTGTTATATTGTTGCGGGATCCTTCACAGCCTACCATGCTTATTATACAATTTTCCATTACCAAATTCTACTGTGGTTTATATCTTTATTTAACATATGTAGAGGGACAAATAATATATCGCAGCTGCTGTATATGTTTGTTTATTTTACATATGTAGAGGGACAAATTATGTTCTGTAATGAAAATGCAGTCTCCAAGCTGTTTTTGTGCATATTTATTGTCCTTCTTGCATCTGTAACATACGATGATCTGGTTGCAGTCAGAAGCTGGTGTTATAAATCATTTATGCAGCTTGATCTATATCTGGAACCTCAGCTGTGTCTTGTCTGTGAATAAAGGTTTTGTCATGACTGAATTCTAGGTTTCTTTCTGTTTGGGGAATCTCTCCTCTGTTGTGTCTCCAGCTTGAAGTGGCAGAGGGACCTGGATGTTCTAATGGCCCCAAGACCTATGCTGATGTAGCGCAACTTCTAGTAGGGTCTCTCGTGTCAAAGTTTGGGCACCAAAGTGAGACACAGATCTGCTGCCTTGCAGGTCGAGTGGTGGCAGTCAAAGCTAGGGAAAGCAGACATGCTGAAATCAGATGTATGAGCCATGGGCTTGGTGGTACAGTGCAGAGTTATATGCTTGATAATGATGGTTGGGGAGCTAGCATTTCTGGGTTGTTATAGCTAGCATTTCTGGGTTACTATAGCTAGCCGATGTTAATACCTTTTTGTCTGTTTGACCTGTCATATCTGAACCTAACTATCCCCTGGCAAAATCTGCATAATCTACTGTTTTTGTGTAGATGTGGTTACTGATACAGGCTATTTGTGTTATGATTTATGAACTCTGGGCTTATTTCTTGGGGGGGGGGGTGTCAGGCTGCATTGTATTTTGAATAATAGCGTGCATGTACTATTGGAATAAATTGTAAATTGAAATATTTTGGTCACTTGAAACGTCATGAAAGTTTTGAGAGAACAATAATGGAGGGGTATGTGCCCTGGAAGAGAGGAAGAGGAAGACCAAAGAGAAGATGGGTGCAGAATGTGGCAGATGATCTCCAGATGGGTGTATCGGATGCGGGACATCTTGCTTATGACTGAGAAGTTTTCCAGAACGTTGTTATAGGAGCGAGGTTCTGCAAAGGACATGCTACTGGATGAATGAATGAATGTACTATTGGGGATTTTTATTATTGTAGAAAGTTTTGGACACCATTATTTCAAAACATGTACATAAATAGGAACTGTTAAACAGTTGTTTCAAAACATGTACATAAATAAAGGCTCAGAGGCTTAGTGACTAGCTTGCTGACCTGGTGGCTTTAGTTCAAATCCTTTTTTTTTTTAAGGCAAGATTTTTTCATGACCGTGTGACTTTGGAGCCAATCCAGCTTAATGATATGGTCACCAGATTGTTTCAGAGTCAAGGTGGTCGATGTAATACTGACTTCATCATCCATTGGATCCTGCTTGGTCTAGAAAATATGGACCATATCCCAAGTATACTACGATCGCATGAAATCAGGGTACTTTACCTACTTTTTTCCTACTTATTAGTAAAGGCTGCGAAGCTTCTCTCATAGCCTCCAGATGGGAAGGAGGGGCTATCATGACTACTAAGAGTTCATCTCATCTTGTGGCCCTGGATGTAATTCTTAGTGGTGTCCAGATGGAAGATTCTGTAGCCAGAGGCCTCCCCTGTTCTCTAGCAACACTGACAAGTTTGAAAATACTACATCCTGTTCATTCTTTAAATCTGTCAGACCAGGATTCTCTCATCTTCCTCTTCTCTATTTACCCTCAGCTGTTCCCTGTACTATGATTGAAGCCATTACTTTTTGAATTAGAATCGTTGACACTAGCTCTGAATCACCTATAGCAGACTTGTTTGTTCAGTTTCTGGTCATATATGATTAAACCATTAAAGTTGACAGGAGTTGAGGAAAGGCAGCAGTTACTTTTAGTATTTATGCTGAAGAGTTTGTTTCAATAATGTAAAATTATTTGTGTGTATATATTGTTTGTGAGTGTGCGCGTTGTAAATTCAAAAGTACAAGATGAAAATTACATCAAGTTACAATGAATTGTCTGTTGTGCTTTTGCTTGATGTCACATTCTGATGGTGGATTTTACTTTGCTGGCTTACGATGTGCCTAATTAAGTCTTGGAAACAAATACCATCATCATCATGTGCTAGGTTGGCTGGCGCAGGGGATTATGTTCATCTATATACATGTGTCCTTGGTTGGATAAGTTCCACCACTGATCGTCTTCCATGTCGTTTTGTCAACCCATCTAACATTTTCTTCTTCTGTCGACTCCTATCTCATACAACTGTGATCTTCTTAGTTGCACAACCTTCTTCAGATCCTTTCATCTCATCATGTGATGGAAAAAAATGATAATTGTCTTGACCTGATGTTGGTATTGAAATGCCTTTGTGAATTTGTCTCTTGCGGTACTTGTACTTGTATCATCAATGTGGAGTTCAAGGAGAGTTCTAGATGGATTCCAGCGGACCAAGATGTGAGGGAAAAGCGCTGGCACTGGATATGACATACATTAAGAAAACCTGAAAGTTGTATAGCTAGAAAGTCCTTTGACTGGAAACCACAGGGCAAATGAAATAGAAAGTGACCTAAAACACATAAAGAGGATAATTAGAGACATTGGCACCTTGCCGTCTTGACAGACGTTAGTTTGTTACATTGTGCTTCAAAAAGGCTTAATATCTACAACCCATGGCGGTAGCGAATGTGACAAATTATAGACAGATTAATAATATGGTGTGGACATGAACTGAAAGAGATAACAAAGGAAAGGATGGCTTGGTGTCGGTTTGTTGTAGGCGTTTCATTGTGAAATACAAGGCACAAGAATGAGAGCTTGGATGTTTGTCTTCTCAGCTGTCCATAAGACCGCTAGCATTATACAAAGAAACTCATTTGTTTAGAGCAGACTTTGTAGTATATAACACCCTGAAACTCAATTTCTGATATTCATGGGTGTTAAAAGTATTTAGATGGTCTTGATTTGTTGGAGCACTCCTTATGCGTGGATTATTTGGTATGTTATCACCATAAAAGGGATGGTGGGAAAGCAAGAGCATACCTGTTTCCTGCATAGATGTCTGTGATTTTACCTTGGCCTTAGGGACAACACTGACTGTAGTTAGGTAAATGAAAACAATTCATGCATATAAATCAGGTATAAGTTTTGTACAGTTTTATATTCACCTGCACTCTTGGGGTTTTAAATAAAAGGATGACAAAGTCAAGAGGGGGGAAAAGCGATTTTAGATAAGTTGTTTATCTTTTTGATTATTTAGACTTGATCACATATTCAAGTCATGTTGAAAGTAAGTAAAAAGTAAAACACCCTTTTCACATTATCTCATTGATTTACTTGTAAAAAATTCTGGCTTATATCACATTATCTCAATGACTTAGTTGTGAAACATATGCTGATTGTATTACAAAGAAATGTTTGTGTATTATAAAACCATCTTAATTTCTTTCCATAGATTAGGTTTGTATAAATGTAAATAATGAAGCACTGTTATGAATTCTTAGACTTTGGAAATCATTTCCTGTCGTGCTGAAAGTAAAATAGGCAGCCAATGTTTTAATTTAGACAAGGTGGTGTAGTCGTTAGTGCATTCAAATATCAATACGATGAATAGGGTTCAATCCTCAGTAGTGGCACGAGTTGCAGTTGCCTACGACAATAGCTCTGAAACAATGCAGCCTTTGTGGAATTAGTACCAGGTCTTGGAAGGTAAAGGGTAAAAGCAGCTGGCGAGATTTTGAATATCTGATAGCTCTCATGTGCTGCTTGGTCAGAGAAATGTGCCCTCAGTAGACGTAACGGTGTGAAAATGAGGTTACTTCTTACGTTCTGTGATACTATGATGTGTGAGAGATGTGGTTTTCAATCAGGTGCAGTCGCCGCAGTGAAGTTTGGCTTTAGTGGATCACCAACACTGTCTCTCGCCTTGACAGTACATTCTGATAGACTGCTATTTGTCCATCTCTTGATGTTTTCTTCTCACTTGAATCGTTGTCTACCTCTTTCTCGTACGCCTTCAACCTTACCCTCCAGTATGGTTTTTATAAGTATGTTATATCTTTTAATCTGGCCAAAATATTTAACTTGCCTGTTGTTTTCATTCATCAACTCTCTTTTCATTCCCAATTTCTCTAGAACCTCTGTTTTTGATTGTTTTTGTTTCCATAAAATATGACATATTCTTCTGTATATCCACATTTTTGTTTGTGATTATGAGTGAGTATATATGTATGTGAGGGAGTGTATTTGTGTTTTACTGAGTGGGTGCATAACTGAGAGGCTGTGTAAATGATGCAAGTATGTATTTGAGTATGTATGTATGTGTTTATGCATGTATATGTGTATGTGAGGGAGTGTATTTGTGTGTTACTGAGTGAGTGCATAACTGAGAGGCTGTGTAAATGATGCAAGTATGTATTTGAGTATGTTATGCATGTGTATGTGTGTCTGGCTGCCTGCCTGTCTCATAGCATGGTAATATGCATTGTTTATGTTTACAACATTCTTTTAACAATGTTTTATTTTTCCCTATCTGAATGTAACATGTACAATAGATAATTGATGTACGAAAGATGAGTGATTGGAAAGATCAAATGTCTGTCAGGCCTACGTGTTCAAATTGTGACCCTTTGAAAATAAAATTTGTTTGTTTGTTCATTCATCTTCTCTATTTGACTTTCTAATGTGGTTTTGTTGTATTTTTACTGTTTCCATGTTGTTAAATTATTGACTTTTGACCACTTTCAGCTTTTTGATCACTTTTGTCTATGAAAGCTTGAACGCTTCTTTGTCTTCTTGCAACTGCTTTTATTGATGATTACACCATCAGGTGAGTTCCCATGATGAGCTCAATCATGTTTTAGAGTTTCTCTCTAATTCCAAGCAGCTTCGAGTCTAGGGTTGAGTTAACTATTAGTTGCATGTCCTTTTACAAGATATCGCAATCAACCACTGCATTACTTAGCTGTTTGTAATTTTCTGTGCAGTTTTATTTTCTGTAATTTGCCATTGCTTTCTGAACAGTCAACTCTCATACCATTGTGAAAATTAACGCAAAGCAGTCTGCTTCTAAATTGCCTGCGGCTGACTTCAAACCTTTTATGCAGAATTCTGCTTACACTCACTACTCTTAAGCCACAGATGCTACTAAGCTGGCACCACAGAGAATAGTCCTGCAGAAAATATTTATCCATCTGCTGGCCTAGTCCAGGTATGCCTAGTGGTGAAGCCGAGACAGAAAGTCTAGTCAGTGTGTTTATTAGTAAGTGACAGGAAAAGAAGTACATTTGCTCAGTTTTGCCAACCCCAGGCGATGAATTGGGACCGGTTCCAGCTGGGTGTCAACACTAATGAGATGAATATCAGAATTGTTAATGGTGAATATAATATCTTCTTTTGTTAAGGGATCGAACGGCAATTTTGGGTAAAACAAGTTTGATAATAGTCTTAAGATAAATTTTAAACTTCTTCTTCTGTGTTCATGCAGATTTTTTTTTCCGGATGTGACTGCATTGTGCCTGTTTACAGCAGAGCTGCGTTCTTGCGCCGTTAGGCCGACACATCCGACTTCTGCGGGCATTTGTTGACCGGGTTAACCTTCCCGGGGTAAATTTTAAACAAAGACAGTCCTAAGGCAGATACTGTCATTGGGGTGTGAAGTGTTGGATATTCATATATTCTAGGTCATGACATAATGAAGTGTGGTGGCCAGTGCTTTTCTACCCCACACAAGTCACAACATTCTTAAAGTTACCCAGTACCCATTGTCTGGGGCTGAGTTGAATCCCATAGTCACATTGATCAGAAAAAAAGAATCTAGCCACTGTAAAGGATTGAACCCAGACCATCTGTGTTATATGAAAAAGAATCAGCTTTTGTTGGATTTGAACTCAACTGATCTTCTGGCAGGCCTAAGCACTATATACTATAGTACAGTGCTTCTCAACCTTTTTTGGCCTATGCCCCCCTTCACCATATTTTCAGAACATCATTCCCCCCTTTCGTATTTCCTACCTAAAAATCCCTCCTGTCTCTACACAGTATATGTAATAATGGAAGCACATACTAAAACAAGTCTAGACGTCAACGTAAAATGTGATTTGTGGGTCTACTTACTTTATAAGATGAATTTTAGAAGGGTGAGACATACAGAACTAAAGTATGAAGGGAAAAACAAGATCAAGTAATCGGTTCTTGTATTAACGCGATCTTGAAATAATCTTCATTCCCCCCTGGTGGGGAATTCCCCACCGGTTGAGAACCACTGCTATAGTAGGCGACTTGATCTTGTGTTTGTACATATCTATGTTTGCTCTATAACAGGTATGAACATCAATTAATCTGTTGTTGTATTCTCTTGCTTGTATGGTTTTCTTTATTGAAATGAATCCTTATGTGGTCTAAAATGTTTATTTAAAATTGCCGCCATGATTTATGTAAATATGTTGATACAAGACAATGAATACTTCTTCATTATGCAATTGTAGGTTTCTCCATTGTATGCCTGTCAATAGTCAGTTAAGTGTGGTGTGTGTGTTTTTTTTCTCTCAAGCAAGCTTATGTCATAGACTGCTGTCATTTTGCAAAAAATTTTTGTTCTAGAATCGTGACTTCAGACTTTTTATGGAATTTTATTCACATAAATCACTGATTATCTCATTTGTGCTGATTTAATTGTTTTATTTGCAATTTGAATAGTCCCTTTTTCATGAAAATTTGATGTTTTTTTTTTTCATGAGGTCATATTACCAGTTTTAATAATTTAAAAAGGGGGGGGGGGGATGCGAGGGATTTTAAAGCTGAGATGGTCAACTTCATTGCACCGTGTTTATCCCACATGACTCAGTCTCTTTTTCCACAGGGCAGCCTGCTGAAAGTGTCGCACAACGTGTAAACTCTAGCTCCAGCGACGACCCCCAGGAGTCTCAGAGAAAATTGCACTTGTGAACTATATGGCAGAGCTTGGAGTCAAACGCACAACCTTTGGAGCATAACCACTTCGCCACAGAGAACACCAGTTTAAACCAAAAGCTGATAGCACTTGTTGGTGGGTTGTGAATGCTCTGAAGGATTGGGTTTGAACTGGGATCAGTCAGATGTATTGATGTTCAGTTCACCCGAGCCCCAGTCAAGGGCTTGCATCTATCGGGTTGTGATTGGTGTAGAGACTTTACTTCCAACTCAGTACCATGTTACAATCTCCATGGAGACTATTACATACCTCTCCTTTTCCTCTCCAGCCACAGAAACTAGCAGATGCTCAGGATTGGTATTCAAACTTCACATCTGCGGTCAGACATATTAATGTGTAACTATGAATCAGCGTAGCAGATACAGACTTGGATTAGCTCGTTCATCAAATGCCATGCTGATAAGCGTGGGCGGCCATGGTTCGCCATCTCACACGGTCACCGGAGTGCTGGGTCGGGTCTGTTTTCTTGACCCCATTATGCTTTGTGTCCAAGCCAGTCAGGCGTTAATCTCTCTGCCTACCCCTTGCTTTTTTCTCCTCAATCTCACTAGTTGCCATTAGTTTTCTAGCTTATTTCACCTCGCAACACACCCAAAACAGTCTTGACAATGTCTAATAACTCAGTTTACGGTTTTCATTTCTTCCTTGTAGAACTGTCATTCATTTTCTGTCTGTCCATATTATTATTGACGTTTTCCACAGAAACCACATTGCCATTGCCATTAGATGTTTATGGAATTTAGGCATTTCATTATTACCCCTTTACAAGACACACATTTTTCCTTTTTTTAACCCTGAATAGGCAAGATTTTTCAGCAAGATTTAGGGTTATGTTGTAAAAACATCAAATCTAAGGTGTTAGTGAACAGATTTTTGTGAAATAAAAAACAAAATGAAGGAAAATGAATGCAGATTTATTATTTTACTCACATGTGAAATAAATAATCCGATATTGCCAGTAATCCACACATGAACACAAATATTTACATACATATGTCAGCTGTGTTGTTATCAACCACATGTTGGTGCTGCTCCAGCTTCTTGAATCTTGAGACGCATCACATTTTTCACACCTGGCACTCCCAACCTCTCATCCGTCGACCAGTACATTTCCACACGAGGAAGACTGGATCCCCATTAGTATGAGCAGACCAAAATAGGCTTGCATTTTGATTACATGTGTTGGAACCCATGCTCAATAATTTATTTGTTCGATCTTTTGTCTAGCATACTCATTTATTTGATCGGCAATCGTTTGAAAAGTTTGTTCCTCAAAGAGTTGATGAAAGATGGCAAGCTAAGAATGATCATCAGTTGGATGTTGGCACCAGTTTCTTCAGTAAATCTTTCAATTTTCAATGCTGTTGTTTTGTTACTCCAACTGTATGCGTCACCAGATGGCCCAGCCATACTTTCTTCAGCCACATTTTCAGAATCAGAATCACTTTCTTCAAAGTCTGAGAGATCCGAAGTGTGTACATAGCTTACACTGATATCTAGCTTTGATTCATAGTCAACTTTGTGCACTTCAGTGTCACTTAAATTGAACCCAATAAAATCTCAGCTATCACTTGAAGAATCACCAAAATCCAGTTTGAACAACAAAGCATAAAAACCCTGAAAACTATAAAAAAATATCTGATCAAATTTAAATAAAAACACTTGCAAATGGTGCGCACACTATCAAGCTATCAGCAAAACCGGAAGTAAACAATGGGAAGTCTCGCAAAGTCTCGAGATCGCATGTTTACAACCCTTAGTTGTAACGGACGCTTTCAGACGTTCGGTAGTAAAGACGTTTTTGGCCGCTGTGCCCTGTAAAGGGTTACTAGACTCCAGCTGAATATCAAAGGGGAAATCACACATGTTTACTCGTACACTTTTAGTTGTGAGTAATTTTCCTTCATTTGGTTGAAATTGTTGTAACCAATTTTTATACCTGTGCGTGCACATGTGAACTGGCGCTGCAGACAGCGGATCACATATTCCAAGTCTGCCCAAAATACGACATATCGAGGCAAACATCCTGGCCTAGAGAAATAGAAGTGGAAGATAAACTAATTGAACCGCTGAGTGAACTAAAAAAGACAGTGAAATTTATACAAGAGACAATATTGCTGATATAGACAAACGAGTGAAAAAAAATTAAGAAAATAATTTAGAAACAACAGTCACATTGTAGGAGAGTGACATCTAATCAACTAATGATTAGAGGAGACAACTAAAAATTATCTGGGTATAGAGCTAGAGATAGGTCCAGAAAACATAAAGGGTGCTAAACACTGAACAAATATGACATAACTAAGCAACACATCAGGCCTTGGACTGCAAGCTTAGGCTGCCCCATTCTACACTTAATGGGAGGTGTGGGTTAGGAACAGAGAAAAGAGAAGACACATATTTGTGTTCTAAATGATATTTTGTTGGCTTCTCCTTTGTAAATATAATGGCGGCTGTCTCCCATTGAAGACTTGACAGCTGGTTCTTGTGTGTGTGTGTGACATTGGCTCATCATATGGTGGTTGATGACTTTCATCATCATCATTATCATTGTGTAACAGGTCCTTTGCAAAAATGCCACCCTCATCACAGCCTGCCAAAGTGTCTCTTGGATCAGATCTTTGAGAGTCAGCATGGCAGAATTGATAAGAACGTGTTCTTAAACATCCGGTGTGCTGATGCTGAGATCAGGGGTTCAACCCCTACACCGGACAGTTGGACTAAAATGTTGACCTATCGTCCTTGACTTAGGGGCGTAAATTACAAGTACCTTTGAAGTTGGCGTGGTTTCATTTGACGGCTAGGGACACTAATAATAGGGAAAGCTAATCCACATGCAGAATTCAGTCCAGTGCTAGTAGAAGTAGTGTTTATAGACTAATGTCAAGTTCACAGCGAATGAGCGTAAACAAAAATTGTTCTGATCACCTAACTGCTCTGCATATTGTTAAAGGCTTATTACTGGGAGACTGAAGTCAAGACTGTTGAACTGAGATCCAAGAAAGATCGTATGGATCAGATGATTATTTTGTGTTGTATTATACTTTACTTGTCGCTTGTCACTGATGCTAGTTTTTAAGATTATGTGAATTGTAAATACTGATACTGAAATCTTCCTTTGCGATGTCATGTGTTTTTTTCTGATATGCCTTGAGAAAAATGTTATAAAGTGTTGGAATAAATGCTATGTGAACTACAGCCTGGAATGTTCGCTTTATGTGTGCAGATATGACATGTAGAACATTGGTATCCACGTATGTGTGACTTGTTCTGTACAAGAACTCTCACTACGGGAGGTCAGCTGGACCGAATGGATAAGAGCACATGTTCTTTAACTCCGGGTGTGCTGATGCTGAGGTAGTGGGTTCGACCCCTACACCGGACAGTTGGACTGAAATGTTGACTTCTCATCCTTGACTTGGGGTCATAAATTACAATTACCTCAGAAGTTGGTGTTGATTTGCCTGATAGCGAGGGACACTGGTAATAGGGAAGCTACTCCACACACAGAAATCAGTCCAGTGCACTAGAAGTAGTATCATATATATGGACTATGCTTGAGTTGAAAGCGAGGTGGAAAAAGCAATAACTCACTGTGTATGGAACTATTTAATCTTTCATTCACTTGAATATCTGCAATATAGTCTCTTAAATAATTTTCACTGTCTGGTTTGAGTTCACTCAGTGGTCTATACAGTTTATCTTCCGTTGTTGTGTCTCCAAGGCCCGAAAGTTTGCCTATATATGTCATATTTTGGGCACACATGGAGAATATAATCTGCTGTCTGTGACACCATTCCACATGTGCACATGGCTGTTTCACCAATCTTGGTAATTTTTTTTTTATACATGTGGTTGCATAATTTATTGTGTTTTTATCTGAGGCACAGAATAATGATTTGTTCTGGTCTGCCCATAAAGTGGTAATCACCTTGAGTTGGTGTTGGTGGCTTTCAGACTGATTTCATTTGTATAGAACATTAACTATGATCATAACTGACTGTACATGAAACTATAACTATGATCATAACTTACAGTACATGAAATTATAACTATGATCATAACTGACAGTACATGAAACTATAACTATGATCATAACTGACAGTACTAACTATGATCATAACTTACAGTACATGAAATTATAACTATGATCATAACTGACTGTACATGAAATTATAACTATGATCATAACTGACTGTACATGAAACTATAACTATGATCATAACTTACAGTACATGAAATTATAACTATGATCATAACTGACAGTACATGAAACTATAACTATGATCATAACTGACAGTACATGAAACTATAACTATGATCATAACTGACAGTACTAACTATGATCATAACTTACAGCACATGAAACTATAACTATGATCATAACTTACAGTACATGAAATTATAACTATGATCATAACTTACAGTACATGAAACTATAACTATGATTATAACTGACAGTACATGAAACTATAACTATGATCATAACTGACAGTACATGAAACTATAACTATGATCATAACTGACAGTACATGAAACTATAACTATGATCATAACTGACAGTACATGAAACTATAACTATGATCATAACTGACAGTACATGAAACTATAACTATGATTATAATTTACAGTACATGAAACTATAACTATGATTATAATTTACAGTACATGAAACTATAACTATGATTATAATTTACAGTACATGAAACTATAACTATGATTATAACTGACAGTACATGAAACTATAACTATGATCATAACTGACAGTACATGAAACTATAACTATGATCATAACTGACAGTACATGAAACTATAACTATGATCATAACTGACAGTACATGAAACTATAACTATGATTATAATTTACAGTACATGAAACTATAACTATGATTATAATTTACAGTACATGAAACTATAACTATGATTATAATTTACAGTACATGAAACTATAACTATGATTATAATTTACAGTACATGAAACTATAACTATGATTATAACTGACAGTACATGAAACTATAACTATGATCATAACTGACAGTACATGAAACTATAACTATGATCATAACTGACAGTACATGAAACTATAACTATGATCATAACTGACAGTACATGAAACTATAACTATGATCATAACTGACAGTACATGAAACTATAACTATGATCATAACTGACAGTACATGAAACTATAACTATGATCATAACTGACAGTACATGAAACTATAACTATGATCATAACTGACAGTACATGAAACTATAACTATGATCATAACTGACAGTACATGAAACTATAACTATGATTATAACTGACAGTACATGAAACTATAACTATGATCATAACTTACAGTACATGAAACTATAACTATGATCATAACTTACAGTACATGAAACTATAACTATGATCATAACTGACAGCACATGAAACTATAACTATGATCATAACTTACAGTACATGAAACTATAACTATGATTATAATTTACAGTACATGAAACTATAACTATGATCATAACTGACAGTACTAACTATGATCATAACTTACAGTACATGAAACTATAACTATGATTATAACTGACAGTACATGAAACTATAACTATGATCATAACTGACAGTACTAACTATGATCATAACTTACAGTACATGAAACTATAACTATGATTATAACTGACAGTACATGAAACTATAACTATGATCATAACTGACAGTACTAACTATGATCATAACTGACAGTACATGAAACTATAACTATGATCATAACTGACAGTACATGAAACTATAACTATGATCATAACTTACAGTACATGAAACTATAACTATGATTATAACTTACAGCACATGAAACTATAACTATGATAATTTACAATCCATGAAACTATAATTATGATCATAACTTACAATACATGAAACTATAATTATGATCATAACTTACAATACATGAAACTATAACTATGATCATAACTTACAGTACATGAAACTATAACTATGATAATTTACAATACATGAAACTATAATTATGATCATAACTTACAATACATGAAACTATAATTATGATCATAACTTACAATACATGAAACTAACTATGATTATAACTTACAGTACATGAAACTATAACTATGATCATAACTTACAATACATGAAACTAACTATGATTATAACTTAAATTACATGAAACTATAACTATGATCATGACGTACCGTACATGAAATTATAACTATGATCAGACATTATACTATGCAACTCACCAAATAAGAAACCACATTGATAAACTCTTTATTTCTAGACAGTACAACTCACTATACATATAACAATAACAATGATAAAACTCTTTAATTCTAGACATTACCTACAAACTCAATATGTGTAAGAGGGGGCTCCAATGAAAACATTAAAAGTGTGATAGGAATTACAATAACCATGCCATTGTCTTGTAACCTGTCAATATTGTTGTTAAGGAAGTCAAGGGTGTTTTGAACGTGATATAATGATGCAGACGAACATGATGACGTCATAAGGACAGTTTAAAGATGGCCACCCCACTTTTGTCATGCACCAAAGAGAAGCCGGGTTCTTTTATGTTTTTTTGACCAGTGAATGGGTGAAATCTGTAGAAATTCATCAGTGAATGAAGGTCCAGTATAACTTATCAGATACCACTTGCTGTACATTAAGGATAAACTTCACCATTACCAAGTAGAAGGTTCTTTGCAGAACATGACTCTCAGTACAGCTCACTGAGAACACTCTTGATCTCTTACCAGTTCTCCCTTCTCACACATCTTCATGCCCCAGGTCTCTACAATGTCCCCTGTCCATCTTCATGCCTCATGTGTCTGCAATGTCCCCTGTCCATCTTCATGCCCCATGTGTCTGCAACGTCCCCTGTCCATCTTCATGCCCCATGTGTCTGCAATGTCCCCTGTCCATCTTCATGCCCCATGTGTCTGCAATGTCCCCTGTCCATCTTCATGCCCCATGTGTCTGCAACGTCCCCTGTCCATCTTCATGCCCCATGTGTCTGCAATGTCCCCTGTCCATCTTCATGCCCCATGTGTCTGCAATGTCCCCTGTCCATCTTCATGCCCCATGTGTCTGCAACGTCCCCTGTCCATCTTCATGCCCCATGTGTCTGCAACGTCCCCTGTCCATCTTCATGCCCCATGTGTCTGCAATGTCCCCTGTCCATCTTCATGCCCCATGTGTCTGCAATGTCCCCTGTCCATCTTCATGCCCCATGTGTCTGCAACGTCCCCTGTCCATCTTCATGCCCCATGTGTCTGCAACGTCCCCTGTCCATCTTCATGCCCCATGTGTCTGCAATGTCCCCTGTCCATCTTCATGCCCCATGTGTCTGCAACGTCCCCTGTCCATCTTCATGCCCCATGTGTCTGCAATGTCCCCTGTCCATCTTCATGCCCCATGTGTCTGCAACGTCCCCTGTCCATCTTCATGCCCCATGTGTCTGCAATGTCCCCTGTCCATCTTCATGCCCCATGTGTCTGCAACGTCCCCTGTCCATCTTCATGCCCCATGTGTCTGCAATGTCCCCTGTCCATCTTCATGCCCCATGTGTCTGCAATGTCCCCTGTCCATCTTCATGCCCCATGTGTCTGCAACGTCCCCTGTCCATCTTCATGCCCCATGTGTCTGCAACGTCCCCTGTCCATCTTCATGCCCCATGTGTCTGCAACGTCCCCTGTCCATTTTTATGCCCCATGTGTCTGCAATGTCCCATGCCCATTTTCATGCCCCTGGTGTCTGCAATGTTTCATGCCCATCTTCATGCCCCAGGTATCTGCAGTGTCCCCTGTCCATCTTTATGCTGGTCAATCTTCACCTCTTCTCCAAGGAACCACCAATAACTGAACACACATTGATTCTCGACATGTTATACCCTACAACTGACTATACATGCAACAGTAACTATGGTCAATGAATCATGTGTATAGTGCTGAAGAAGGGGTAGAGCATCACGGCTTGGAGAGAATGGTGCTGCAAGGAATGACCAGAGGATCTGGCCGACACACAAAACTGATGAAAGGCCAGATGGATACATAATAAGACTACATCTCATCTCATCTTGTTCCTCTTGTACCTTGTGGTATCGAAGTGAAGTATAAACTTCGGGAGAATGCCGGTTTTTGGGCTCCATATATCGAGATTCTCATGGATTCTGTTTTTCTCTCTGTCCATCGTTTACTTGGTTGGACTCTTCTGGTTCCATTTGGTCTTTACATCATTGCTGGTTGTGGTATATTATTAGTTGGTAGTCTAGCTATATGGCCAAACTGTTTAACTTTCTGTTTTCTGATGAAATCTAGCACTACTATAACCCCCACATTATTCCTGATTTATTCATTTCTAATTTGCTGTCTTCTTGATACATTGAGTATGTTAGTTAGTTAGTTAGTTAGTTAGTCGACAGATCATCCTCATTGCACATCGAACCATTCAGTCCAGAAGTGCTCGGATCCCCTCCTCAGCAAATCCCGCAGCGTGTAGCAGCTCATGACACCAGTTCTGTGTTGGTTTATTACTCTTCTTTGGCTTCCTGTGTAGTGTTCTTGTTTCTTTTAACTTGCTGTTCTCGCAGCCTGATGATGGTTGTAGATTCCCATTCATCGCTTGGTTCTCGTAAACGACTTACTTCTCGTAGAGCGATACATTGAGTATTCTTCTCATGAATCTCATTTTCTTTGTTGTAATGTTTCTTCTATTTTTTTTTCCTGTCATTGTCAAGGTTTGGCATTGGTAGCATACCTGGTAGAGTTCTTTCTTAGTAACTATTTACACGTGTGTTTTCTTTAGAATTGGTACTATTTGTCCAATGAGTTGCTTTGCCCTATTGCATTTATTTTCGATATCGTCTTCAGATTTGCCATTTGATGATATTATAATTCCTAAATACTTTCCAAATAACATCTGGCTTGAAACAGGGTGATGCACTATCGCCGCTACTCTTCAATCTGGCTCTAGAGAAAGTTGTAAGGAAGGTAAAGGAGGAATGTGATATTGGAGGAACATCCAAGCTGCTTGGTTATGCAGATGATATAGATATTATAGGGCAAAGTGAACAAAAGACATTGGAAATATTGACTCACTTAAAAGGAAAAGCCCAACAGATGGGGCTGGTTATCAACCAAGATAAGACAGAATATATGGTAATTTCAAGAGACCGAATGGCTAGAAACTTTGGCCACATACAAATAGATAATATGACCATTAAAAGAACGGAAACATACAAATACCTGGGTACAATCTTCAACTGCTCCAACATCATAAGGGAAGAAATACAAACTAGAATCAACTCTGGAAATAAGATATACTATGCACTATAACATCTACTAAAATCAAAGGCGCTATCTCGTAACACCAAAATCACAATATACAAAACACTGATCAGACCAGTTGTGCTGTATGGCTCTGAAACCTGGAGTACAACGAAAGGAGACGAAGCCTTGTTACAAACCTTTGAGAACAAAATTTTAAGACGCATCTTTGGACCCATTAGGGATACACAAAGTGGAGAGTGGAAAAGAAGAAGTAACAAAGACATTTATGATCTGTTTAAGTCCCCGCTAATCACTGGTATCATGAAGGCTAATAGACTACAATGGCTGGGGCATATAGAAAGAATGGAAGATAATAGGGAAACAAAACTCGCTTACACTCAGGAAATAAATGACCGTAGACCCCGAGGTAGACCAAGAAGGCGGTGGAGAGATAATACATGTACAGACCTACAAGCACTTGGAATCAACGACTGGCAAGAGAAGGTCCACCAGAGAGACGAATGGAGACGGATTGTATTTGCAGCAAAGAACCTCAATGGCTCGGAACGCTGAAGAAGAAGAAGAAGAAGAAATACTTTAAACTCTATATATTTTTTCAGGGGGGTATTCTTTTAGATGAATCTTTGTTGATTCTACCATGAACCATGATTTCCGTAACTGTCCGAAGCTACTACTACTATGATGTTTAACTGATTCAGTACCAAAAAAAAGGTAGGTTTGGACCAAACATGGTGTACAATCAAATTGACAAGTATTATCATGTAGATTTTCTTTCACTGAGCATGGGAATTGCAGAATAAACTACCAAACAAAACAAATGACAATATGTCCCTAGTATGGCGATATATCGTTCTAGTGTCAAAATGGAAGGTCACAAATGGTGTGATTTTAACGACTGTGCAGTGTTTGAAAATAAGTCCAAGTTTTGTATTTACCTATTATGTTGCATGAACTTTACAGATTGTGAATACAAAACTTGGACCGGTAATATTTTCTAACACTGTACAGTCATTAAAAATACACCCTATACCTTTCAACACTGAATCAATTAATATGGTCAAAGTATTTTAGATTTCAAGAGAGGAAGCTATTTATAATCCAGATGTCTTTGATGCTCAGGTCTTGTAGAATTTCAGTATTTTTCTTCTTATCTGTCCACGATATTCTAAGAATTTCAGTATTTTTTATTCTTCTCTGTCCACGATATTCTAAGAATTTCACTGTATAATTTGAGCTCAATAGCCTTTCATGTGGATTAATGTAGCAACTGGATGCGATAATAGTTGATCAATGTAACAACTGGATGAGTTGTGGATTAATGTAACAAGTGGATGAGTTAAAGTAGTGGATTTTGTAACTTGAGACAGAAGAGTAGATTAATGTAACTGGATGAAACAGAGGAGTGGAATTTTGTAACTGAATGAGACAATATTGGATTAATTAACAACTTGATAAGACAATGGTGGATTAATTTAACAACTGGATGAGATAGAGTAACGGATTAATGTAACAACTTGATGAGATAAAAGAGTGGATGAATGTAACAATTGGGATAAGACAGAAGATTGTGTTAATGTAAAGAGTACGCAACATGCACTGATCCTTGTTTAAAAAAAAATAAAAAAATATCAAATTAAAAACAACAACGGGAAAATGCTGTGCATTAACAACCCCCGCCCAGATGTCTATAGGAAACTTCTCAAAGGAACATGTTCTCACTCAGCTCTTGTCCACTTTGGTGATACTCAACAAAAACTTCTGCAAGTTCGGACTTTCCTAATTCTTTCAGCGCGCGTTCTAGATCCTTCACCCTGTCTTTGGTCTTGCATTCTCTTGTCATCTTCTTCCACAACAGCAAACACTCAGAGGTCACAGCCATTCGATCCTTCTCCGAACCTTCATCGGTGAGAAAGCCGGTTGCGGTGCTATTGATGATGTTGATAATTGCTACCGTTGGTATGTTCAGATACATTGCCAGCTCCAAGCCTTTTAAGTGTTCCTGTCCGATCCCTTTAGCCAGTAAAGTCAGACTGGCGTCTGAAAGTACTTCTGGTTCTTTCTTCATGGCTGGCATCTGGGTAGCTCCTGAGCAACAGTGGAGAGAACAGTTCAAATACTAGACAGGAGTGTCTCTGAAACAAAGATTACATGTTTAAAGTGCGTGTGTGCATAAAAGTGTACACACATAATGGTACGTCCTGCAAAGGATATGATATCCTTTGCAGGACGCAGTATTGGGTTTGTTGCCCTACTCGCCATACCATTGACCACGTGGTTCAGTGAGCGCTGCTTGATCCCCAGAGCCAAAACAAAATAAAACAATAAAAATACGAACATAACACCAAATTCACAATCCACGTATGACTAAGGTGATTTATTTTATGCTACTTATTTTTCCTACCGGCTCCGGGGCAAAGGAAGTTTCTGACGCTGTTTGTAATCCCGCATACCCGCGTTACAAAACACAGCTGTGGGGGATTTGGCGTTGGTGTTTTACGAAATGGTATGGGTGTCGGTTATTCAGAAAGCAATGGCAAACTACGGAACGTATATATATTCTTCTTCTTCTTCTTCAGCGTTCCGAGCCATTGAGGTTCTTTGCTGCAAATACAATCTGTCTCCATTCGTCTCTCTGGTGGACCTTCTCTTGCCAGTCGTTGATTCCAAGTGCTTGTAAGTCTGTCCATGTATTATCTCTCCACCGCCTTCTTGGTCTACCTCGGGGTCTACGGTCATTTATTTCCTGAGTGTAAGCGAGTTTTGTTTCCCTATTATCTTCCATTCTTTCTATATGCCCCAGCCATTGTAGTCTATTAGCCTTCATGATACCAGTGATTAGCGGGGACTTAAACAGATCATAAATGTCTTTGTTACTTCTTCTTTTCCACTCTCCACTTTGTGTATCCCTAATGGGTCCAAAGATGCGTCTTAAAATTTTGTTCTCAAAGGTTTGTAACAAGGCTTCGTCTCCTTTCGTTGTACTCCAGGTTTCAGAGCCATACAGCACAACTGGTCTGATCAGTGTTTTGTATATTGTGATTTTGGTGTTACGAGATAGCGCCTTTGATTTTAGTATATATAAATTCGATCGAAAATTCCTTAGAGACAGCCAAATGAGTAATTTGGACATTATGAGGAAGGCTAAGTGGCAACATCAGAAAGAGACAGTTTTTATTTCATCAAGGCCATGCCATAGAGCAGTGGTTCTCAACCGCTGGGGAATTCCCCCCCCCCCCCCGGGGTGGGTGGGGAATTTTAGGGTTTCCAGGGGGGGGGGGGGAATGAAGACCATTTCAAGATCGCGTTAATGCAAGAACCGATTACTTGATATCGTTTTTCCCTTCATACTTTACAGTTAAGTACGTCTCATCCTTCTAAAATTCATTTTATAAAGTCAGTAGACCCACAAATCATATTTTATGTGGATGTCTAGACTTGTTTTAGCTTGTGCTATTAAATTTACCTAACATTTTTACGTATACTGTATAGGGGTGGGGGATGTTTAGATAAGAAATATGAAAGGGGGGGTATGACGTTCTGAAAATACGGTGAGGGGGGGGGAGGGACGGGCCAAATTTTTGATAGGAAGGGGGGGGGGGGGAATGAAGTTCTGAAAATATGGTGAAGGGGGGCACGGGCCAAAAAAGGTTGAGAACCACTGCCATAGAGTATAGAGGTAGACAGCGGCGCTGTGACAATGGGGTTACGAAATGCAATTCGTAATCCCGCATACAGCATTCGAAAAACAGCTGCGGGCGATTTGGAAGCAGATCGCCTTGTGTTGGATTCTATACAATGGTATGAGTTCATGTATTCACAAATAAATGGCAAACTACTGAAAGTAAACGTTTCCAGGAATCACAAACAGCCAAAAAAATGCCGGAGTTGACTGCTGCGTCCTGTAAAGGATATGCAACCGGGAAGAAGTGATCGAGTGAGATGGCGAAACAAGACCGCCCACGTTTATCGGCATGGCACATGATGATGATGATGAAAACATAGCGCCCGATAATACTTTTTTTTTCCGCATATCCTTTACAGGACAACCGGTCTCTGTGGCTAAGGGTTTGCGAACGCGGTTTGTGAGCCTGTATACCCGGGTTCGAAACACGGCGGTGCTGGTTTTTTTCGAAAAAGGTACTGGTGCCGGTCGTTCAGAAAGCAATGGCAAACTACTGGACGTAAAATTTACCCAGGATTCACGAACAGCAAAAATGCTGGGGTTGACTGCTACGTCCTGTGAAGGACATGCAACTTAATATTTTTTTTACAGGACATTGCAGTTAACACCAGCATTTTTCAGCTGCAAGTTTTAGGTTCATAAGTCTGCCATTGCTTTCTGAACGATCGGCTCACATAGGCTACCCCCGTAGGTAACCAACGCGATGCGATCCGCTGCCGAATCTCGCGCAGCTGTGTTTCCCGAAAATACTATATAATGTATTATTCGTGCAGCAATTGACAAAATTAGACTAAAATTCATTTAAAGACAGTGTGTTGCGATTCAAGTCCAAGAGTAAATGAATAACAAGATTCAAGTAGGAGTGCAAGTTCAAATTAATAACGAGATTTCAGTAGGAGTGTAAAAAATGAATAACGAGATTCCAGTAGGAGTGTAAAAAATGAATAACGAGATTCCAGTAGGAGTGTAAAAAATGAATAACGAGATTCCAGTAGGAGTGTAAATGAATAACGAGATTCAGGTAAGAGTGTAAATGAATAATGAAATTCATGTAAGAGTGTAAATGAATGACGAGATTCAAGAGGAGTGTAAATGAATGACGAGATTCAAACAGGAATGTAAATGAATGACGAGATTCCAGTAGGAGTGTAAATGAATAAGGAGATTCAAGTAGGAGTGTAAATGAATGACGAGATTCAGGTAAGAGTGTACAGTGGCGTCACTGGGGTTGGTGTCACCCAGTGCGGTAAACTCTTGATGTCACCCCTCTAGACTTTCACCATGGTCTTCTTCCGAGTGTTCCTGTACCATATATAATCGCATATAGTAATGTTTGTAAAATAAGTCAAAAAGTTAATAAGGACATAAGAAAGAAAACAAATTGAACAATATAACTTCAATACTTCAGGTAAAACATAAATAAAGAACTTCGACAAACTCGGACAAAGTTAAATTTTTGTTATTTTGCTATGTCTGCTTTGTCAAATTTGCAATTTTTGTATTTTGGTGTCACCCCTTGATGGTGTCACCCGGTGCGGCCCGCACCCCCCGCACCCCCCTAGTGACGCCCCTGAGAGTGTAAATGAATAACGAAATTCAGGTAAGAGTGTAAATGAATGACGAGATTCAAGTAGGAGTGTAAATGAATAACGAGATTAAGGTAAGAGTTAAATGAATGACGAGATTCAAATAGGAATGTAAATGAATGACGAGATTCAAATAGGAATGTAAATGAATGACGAGATTCCAGTAGTAGTGTAAATGAATAAGGAGATTCCAGTAGGAGTGTAAATGAATAAGGAGATTCAAGCAGGAGCGTAAATGATTAACGAGATTCGGGTAGGAGTATAAATGAATGACGAGATTCAAGTAGGAGTATAAATGAATAACGAACGAACGAACGAACGAACGAACGAAAATCTTTATTTTCAAAGGGTTAAGAATTGGGCACGCAGGCCCGTCTGACATTCTGCCCTTCTTCTCTATTTCCTCTCATACATTCTTTAATTCAACATCTCTTATGAAGCAAATTTTGACAACAAAAGAACAATAGCATTAAAACGCATGAAAAATAATCAACAACAAATGACTCACTGAGGCAGTGTGTAACATGGGCATTATAAATACCTAAGGAGGGTGTAAGGTGCCATACATAAGGGATGTTTTTTGGCTAGTTGTCGTTTGAGATAAGTGTGTTTGAGATAGAGTGTAGATTAATAATGAGATTCGAGTAGAAGTGTAAATGAATAACAAGATTCAAGTAGGAGTGTAAATGCTTGCTTGCTTGCTTGTGTTCGTTGGCTTGAGCTCCAACGCGAAGTCCTGTATGTCGGATGAAGGCATCCTGCTGTCCAACATCAGTGTGATGTCATACAGGACCTGAGGTTTGCGTGAGTATCCGTTGTCCCATGTCTGGCTTATTGGTGTGCAGACTGGTGGTTCCTCGCCGTACAGGCAGATACTCTCCGACTCCAGAGGAATCAGCGATCCTACTGACTTTAGACAGGACCCTGAAGGGACCTGTTGCCCAGGACGCTAGACGAGGACGCGTCAATAGGCCTTGGCCAGTATGTAACCCGGCCCTGGTGCCTTGGAAACACCTCTGCGTCCCGGAGTGTAAATTAATAATGAGATTCGAGTAGGAGTGTAAATTAATAACGAGATTCAAGTAGAAGTGTAAATGAATGAGATTCAAGAATAAGAGTGTAAATTAATAACAAGTTTAAAGTAGGAGTGTAAAGTACTTTAACTTTAAGTACTAACTAATTTAATTAATTTGAATAATTGACTCTAGCGAAGCGAGATTAATTTCATTAAATCATTATCATAAATGACACTCCGAGTGTAAAAAATGGATTATAACAATTAACACGATTGAAGTAGGAGTGTAAAGGAATAACGATAACGAGATTCAAGCATAAGATAAGAGAATAAATGAATAACAATAACAAAGTAATGCACATACCTGGCTGTATAATTTTTTTCAGTGACTGTATAATATTAATAACAATAACCGAGGAAGTATGGAGTGTTTTAACTACAGAATACCATTTGCTCTCTCATAGCAACGCGTCCCTAACAACGGAAACCGGATAAGGCAAGTTGTACTTAGCGAATGAATGAAGACTCCCAATAAATTTTAGGTTTATAATTTAGGTAACCTGCATCTAATTGTTGTTAACTTACCTATTAACTATATATTGCTGGTTTGTGGATATTTTAAAAATAAACATGTAGTTACGCTACTATTAATATTATTTCTATTAATTTAGAATTTATGTTATAAAGAGAGAACGGTTTAGTAGGTAAAGTTATAACGTTATGTTATGTAATGATTATTTTAGCAAGAGCCAATACTGATAATATAATAATAAGTATAGGAAATCAAAAGTAAACACAAAACTAGTAAATAAATATGTTTGCCTATGAGCGTTTATTTATATACAATCTATTAATTCACATTTCCAGGGACGAGGTGGCCGAGTGGTTAAGGCGATGGACTGCTAATCCATTGGGGTCTCCCCGCGTGGGTTCGAATCCCATCCTCGTCGATATAATTTTTTTTTCCTTTATTAAACACAATAAGTCAAATGTCAATAAACCATATGGAAACCCGGACACTAATATAATCAGCGAAAAAATGAAATGGAAACCTGAATCCAGTAAAATTATAGAAGTCAAATCAAATATCAATCAATCACTTAACGCCTCGATAATGAAGTAGGCTGCAATGGATCTCCAACACTGCCTGTCTCTCGATCTAAATAAATGTGCATTGTGTCAGTTTGCTGTTCGTCAATCTCTTGATGTTATCTTCTCACTTGTATCGTTGTCTAACCCTTGCTCGCTTGCTTTCAACCTTATCCTCCAGTATGGTTTTTATAAGTTTTTATTCTTCTTTTAAATTGGCCGAAATATTAAACTTGTCTCTTTTTTTTTTAAAATTTCTTTCAATAACTTTTTTCATTCCCAGTTTTTCTAGAACCTCTGTATTTGATTGTTGGTTTTTGTTTCCATTAAATACGACATATTCTTCTGTATATGAACATCTCCAGGGCCTCTATACGATTTTATAATTGTTTATTCATAGTCCAGGATTCCGCGCATATAGTGGTGTTGAATATACATACCATTTCACGATTCTATTTGTAATGCTTTGTTAATCTCTCTCCGGTTCAATGGAGAAGGTGTTTCGGACAAATTTCGTAATCCCGCATACCCGCGTTCGAAACACAGCTGTGGGTGATTTGGCAGCAGACCACCTTACGTTGGGTTTTATTAAATGATATGGGTGCCATTTTTTTTCAGAAAGCAATGGCAAACAACTGAAAGTAAATTTCTCCCCCGATGTGTCTCCACCTTGACGTGGTGGGGGAGCTTGCGTGTCCCATAGACCCCATTTGCTTGCCGATGGGTGAAAAATTACATATCGGACAGCTTATGGGATAGGGACCAGACTAAGAGAGACACAACCTGCTGCTCTGCAGGCATAGACTGAGGATAGCAGTCAAAATTTAAATGAGGTGCACAAAGGCAGAATTACTTGGTCCGGACAAAACTCTTAAGGCTCCCTGTCGAGGGCTGTGGCTGAACGCCTCTAAGCCACAAACCCTCGGATCTTAGAGCCAGGCTGATACCCGTCTACCGGAAAATAGAAACATGATACTGAGCAAGCTACATGCTCAGGTCTGATACATGTTCGAAGGCTCCCAGCTGGGGGATATGAGAGTTTCCCGGATGAAGGGGCCTGGCCGTTTCCCGTTCACTGCTGCACGAAGGTAAGGTGCTGAGCCGGCAGCACATGTAGCCTACCTCGTGAGCGAGTACAAAAAAGTCAGAAAAGTGCCCCAGTCGAAGGGTTACGGAACCTGTCTGTATCTAACTCATAGAGAGTGTAGACAAAAGTGGAATAATGTCTCATCAACGCGAAATGGAACGCACGGCGAGCGAACCTATTGCGTGGTCTGAAGTCACAAGCAAAAGCTTACCGAGTGGATGTCACTCGCAGTCTGACCGCTCCTGGTGTGTGATTGAGCGATCAGTGGCAAGTGGGATGCCCAACACATGGAAGTGAGGAACTAAATCAGCCATGAGCAGGACGTGGAAACTCCTTGGGTGAGCCCAGTCTCAGAGCAATATGTGCCGGCTCTGCAATTATGGAAGCCTCCTTGGATAGCGAGATAATGCCAATGGTCTGCCCCTGCCTTCCCTTGAGGGCAGACCACGATATCGTTGATCGTTCTATCTTGACCAGCTGAGATGTGGGTGACATTACAACAGTCTAACGTGTCTCGAAACCAGAGGAAGGCTAACCTCACTAAAAAATGCCCGCCGGAAGTCGGAAGTGTCGTCCTACGGGTGGCAAACTAAAAATTGACACTACGCATTTACGTCCGAGTGAAATGTCTCGTCCGAATGTCTCCCGTGCTAGGAACAGCTCTGACTACCTAGTTTCCGAATGCCGCTCTTGTTCGGAACAGCTCTGACTAGGTAGTTTTCCGAATGTCCGCCGTGCCTGGAACAGCTCTGATGGGTACAGGGACAAGCACATGTCCGAAAACTCGCTTAGTGGAAACCAACCGCAGAGCTGACTGGTTTGTGCAGGAACGGCCCAGGGCGAGCGAAATGCCCAATATATTGAAGTGAGGAATTAAAACAGCCATGAGCAGGACGTGACGATTCCCTCGGTAAACCCAGCACCAGAGCGTTATGTGCCGGCTCTGCAATCATGGAAGCCACCCAGGATGGCGGAAAATGCTATGGACTGTCCCTGCCTTCACTTGAGGGATGACCGTGTAGTCTTCGACTGTTCCAACTAGACCAGCTGAGATGTGGACGGTACCACAAAAGTGAGAGTCTCCCAGGATTGCTAACCTGGTCAAAAATGCACGCTAAAAGTCGGATGTGTTGGCCTGAGGGTTTCGACCCGAGGGTGCCTAACCAGACACACCGCAATCACATCTGAAAAAATCACTCCGGATGAACGCAAAGAAGAAGAAGAAGAAAGTAAATTTTCCCAGGAATCACGAACAGTCCCAAAATGCTGGGTTGACTGCTACGTCCTGTAAAGGATATGCAACTAACATTAATCTCTCTAGATATTAACACTTATTTCATGGTGTTGAAAGCATGTTTGCCATTTCTATTCTCGTTTTGATTTCTGTTTCACTTCTGCCATAATCTATTATTACAAGTCTAAGGTCGCGTTGTGTTATAAAGTGTTGGTATGGGAACCAGTCGTTCAGAAAGCAATGGCAAACTACTGAACTTAAAATGTGCCTAGTACATCAACAGCAGCTGAAAAATGCTGGTGTTGACTGCAACGTGCTGCAAGGGATATGCAGCATTAAAAAAAAAAAAAAACTAGGAGAAACTTGTTACTTGCTCTAGTATCTTCCCGCTTATTATGATGTTCATTGATGACCTCTCTTTTCCACTGCTAAAGCAGCTATGCCAACGGATATTTCCTTCAGCCAAAATAAATGATAGAATGTGAGTAGTTGTCAATGCCTTAGATGTTGTGCTGTCGGACGATGGGAATGTGATGACACAATTTATAAGAAGAATAAATATTGCTCTACTCATTAGTCGCGGTTCCAACTTCAAGACAACGGGTTATCCCCATAATGCTCCGTTCCTGTGCCAGTGAATACCACACAAAACGCTTCTTACTTTCCCACTGTGAAAAGTGGAACCGACAGGAGTCTAGACAAACCAACGGCCCGCACAGGTACATTATGCATAATGCCGCCGCCAGAATTCCAATACAAAAGTCCTCCACGAAAATACATGGTGGAAGCGGCAATGACTAGAAAACAAGCAGGCACATATTACTGCATAAGGCAATCCAGTCAGTTCAGCGACAGGCCGGCCGCCAACATTCCGAACATGCAGTTCAATCTACAAACAACCGCGGACAGATGTAAAAGCATTCCACACGAAATTCACAGCTCACAGTGTCGCGTCACGCACTAATCAACATATATCAGCAACAAAGGCAGCACCCCGCTTATAAGTAAGAAAAGTAATGAAAGGACCCTCTTACACATATTAACTAAGTCAGTGACAAATAAAAAGGAAGTATGGACCAAACTTGGTACACAATCTAATGAACAAGTAATTTAATGTAAATTTCCGTTCAATGAGCATTGACATTGTGGAAGATACCATGAAATAAAACAAATAACACAATGGCCCCAGAACGGCGATATATAATCCTTCTGTCCAAATTGGAGGTCACATGTGGCGATATATTATCCTTCGGCACTGAATCAGCTAAGGAGTATTGGGCACTCATCATCATCATCATCATCATCATCATCATCATCATCATCATCATCATCATCATCATCATCATCATCATCATCAAGTGCCCTGCCAGCTGGCGTAGGCGTTCATGACCCTCACAGTCTTTGGTTTTCTGAATCAACTCTGCTGATGATATTCCTCCATGCCACCATCTCAATCATTCCATCATAATTTGTCTTGGTCTGCCTCTGCCTCTCTACCCTTCGATCTTTTCAGTTGTGACAATGTTCTCCAATGCAATTGGGAACTAGATCAGTAAAATGAAGGTCCCCTTTACACATCTAATGTGAACTGAGCATATGGGGGTGGGGGTGGGGATAGACCCATGTATTTGAAAGACTACTAAGTTGGTGGTGTGGTCTATAACACACCGCCCGCGTTTACTTCCGAAGGTATTTTCTGGTATCCAACAACAGACAGCAGTGATGACAGTATCGATGCATTTTATAATGATTTGGAGAATGCCTTCAAGAAATGCCAGCACTCAGAATTAAATATAATAATGGACGACTTTATGCTAAAGTCTGAAATCAAGAAGACGGATTCACAGGAGGCAAGCGTGGACTAGGGGAACAGAATGAATGAGGTTGTAGACTAGTACTGGGGGAAAAAGAGCATGATATGATTATTGGAAACACCTAGTGTCAACAACATCCAAGGAGATTATGAATATGGAGGAGACCTGACCGTAAGATCAGAAACCAGATTGATTACATCCTCATCAACACAAGAATTCGAAATGCCTTAAGAGTTGCAACAACTATACCAAACTATACCAGACTGCCACAACGACTATAGATTAGTCATAAGCAATATACACATAAAACTAAAGGTCAAATAGACACCAATAAACACACAATTTGATCTACGTGCACTGAAAATTAAGGAGATAAAATGTAGATTTAACGTAGAGGTAAAGGATAGATTTGATGTATTGTCCGATCTTAAAATTCGAATTTAAGATGTCTGTGACCAATGGGAAATATTGAAGAAATCAGTGAGCCAAGCTGCAAAAACAACTATCTAAAAATGAAAATAACGGGACGTAAGAAATGGATGACTATAGACACCTTAAAACTGATGGTAATAAGAAGAAATAACAAAAATAACCATAAAAAATATGAAGAGATTCACAGAGGAAATTGTGCGAAGATGCAAAACAAGCATGGCTTGAGGAAAATTGCAGGGAAATTGAAAACCAACACAACAACGGGAATACGGAATTACCAAGTCACCAGACTACTGAACACAATATATGATAATGGAGATATACCTCTTGAATTATGTTAGTCTATATTTATTGCAATCCCGAAGAAATCAGGAACCTTGCATTGCCATCAACGAAAAATTAGTATAATGAGCAACATCACAAAGATTTTAATCAGAATCATCATGCAAATAGGAAGAAAATACAACCTGAAATAGGCGAAGAACAATGTGGATTCGTTGAAGGCAAAGGTACAGTAAATACTGTGTATTTGCTTAGAACATTAATTGAACGTTCTATAGAAGTAAACAAAGACCTACATCTTTGCTTCATTGACTACACAAAGGCTTTCGATAAAGTGAGACATGTCAATATGATAAAGAAGCTTGCAGATTTACACATTGATGGGAAATTCCGTAGACTTGTTAAAAACATATATTGGAAACAACAAGCTACCGTAAAGATTGACAATGAAGTAGGTCGATAGCAACATATTAAGAAAGGTGTGCAACAGGGATGCATAATGTCTCCAGATATTTTTTACCCATACAGTGAAACTATAAAAAAAAAAAAAAGAAATTTAGAAGATATGAGAGGAATCACCATTGGGGGACATAACATTATTAACATTAGATATTCGGATAATACAGTATTGATTACAGACAATGATCAGGATGTGCAACATTTAGTAGATGTGGTTGTTGCACACGGTGAACAACTAGAGTTAGAATTAAATTGTAAGAAGACACAGATTATGGTCGTCGCTACGAAAAAAGAAATACCACAATCGAATATACAGGTAAATGGGATTGTTCTTAAACAATTGAACCGGTACAAATATATCGGAACAGTCATAACATCTGATGGGAGGTGACTTCAAGAGATTAAAACATGAATCGATATGGGGAAGGTAGCCTTTTGCAAGATGGAAAACTTACTGACCAATAAAGAGATGGCAGTTGCAAAGAGAAAAAGAGTGTTAAAGTAATACATAGAACCCGTGCTTTTGAATGGACGTGAGACGCGGATAATGAGCAGACAAGCTGAAAAACATCTAATGGCTGTGGAAATGTGGTTTCTGAAGAGAATGCAAAGAATACTATAGGCAGACCAAAAAAAAAAAAAAATAAAAATAAAAAAAATAAAAAAACCCAATGAGCAAGTCCTACAAGAAGTAGATGAAAACCGTAAACTGATTAAAGAAATTAGACGTAGACAGTCACAATTTTTTGGACACGTTATGAGAAGAAATCAACTAGAGAAATATGGTAACAAATAGCAAGATTGAGAGGGAAAGAACACGGGCAAGGCAGAGCAGTAAATATTTGGATGGTTTGCCCAAATGTCATGGTCGAGACAAAAACACTGAGCTGATCTATCAATCTGGTGATTGTGTAAGATGACAAAACCTGACCGCCCATGCTTACAGGCATGACACATGATGATGATGATGATGATGATGATGATGTTATATATATATATATATATATATATATATATATATATATATATATATATATATATATATATATATATATATATATATATATATATATATATATATATATATATATAAAGAAATATAGAAGTAACAACGGCACAACACAAAGAACGACAGGAATAAAACAAGAACAACCGTCATTGTTTATCAGCTGCAGCCATCGAATATATATCTCCGAGTCAAAAGAAAGGAAATTCCTGACATGACGGACACATAATTCCCCAACCAGAAACAATACACCACGTGATATAGCTCCACAAATAAAAGAAATCTTATGAAAGGGCAAGGACCATTGATTTTATTCCTGCTTATTTGATTTCAGGTGATTTTTCACTGTTTCAGGAAACTCAAGCCAGCTGTACGTTACAGAAGTCAAGGATTCTTTTCAAATAGTATATCCCAGACGGCACGAAACATGGTGTTAAGAAGATTAGAGACGCAGTGACTATTGATTTACTCTCAAGTACACGATTTCTCGTAAATAAACGCGGAAAAAAAAATAAGACGTCAATAAAAGTTCGTAGTTGTTTTGTAATGCGAGTTTTGTGTGTGTGTGTGTGTGTGTGTGTGTGTGTGTGTGTGTTTGTGGGGGGGGGGGGAATGCTATATACTGCCTTCTCATTGGCGAAGGTGTTAAAGAAGCAGTTCGTAATCCGGCATACCGCGTTTGAAACACATCTGCCTGCGATTTGGCAGCAGACCGAGTTGCGTTGGTTTCATACATGTATTGAGGCCGGTTGTTCAGAAAGTTATGGCAAACTATTATTGAACGTAAACTCCCCTCCGATGTTAATTAGTTAGTTAGTTAGTTATCAGTTGGGGTATCTTCGTTGCACTCCGGACATGTCCATAGGTGCTCAGATCCTCCCCCCAGCATATGCATCAGCGTCCGGTGGCTAATAGTGCCAGTTCTGTGTTGGTTGACGAGGCGCTTTGTTTTCCCGATGTACCTCTCGCGTCTGGCTGTGCCGATTCTTACTCCCAGGTTTTTCATCCTGGAAAGCGATGTGGAATCACTGGCGTCAAAATCATCTGTTCTCGCCATATCTTTAAGGGCGTTAATAACATCGGCACGATCCATGGGCTGGCCATCTACAGGGGGTGCAGAGCCAGCCAATTTATCAGCTCGTTCATTTCCCTCGACTCCCGCATGTCCCGGGACGAAGATGAAGGTGACTTTGCGGACAACAGACTTCCGCAGCGACTCAGTCCACTGTCTACGTACAGATCCAGCTTCGACCTTCTGAATCATGCTCATTGAATCACTTAGTACACACACGTTGGTATAATGCTGTGATTCCAGCCATATGAAAGCCTGTGTAACTGCCATCACCTCCATCGTCATGCTGCTCGTGGTCATGGAGTGGGCACCACTGGATTCTTGAACGGTTCGGCCCGCTGAGCGGGCTGTAAATGCCCACGCACTTCGCTGCTGCTTTACAACAGATCCATCTGTATAGATGAGCACTTCGGGGCTATCTGAGTGATCATAGATGAGCGCGTTAACCTCTGCATTGACAGCGGCAGGGTTCTGCTCTCTGCACCGTCTGTCGAGTGTGATAATGCAGGAGAAGGTACACTTAAAAGCTGGAGGCACCGGCACCCATTCCTTGCCGGGGTTGATACTGGTAAGACTGCAGACCTGTCCGACGACATCTTCCGCCCGACCCATCCATGATTTGCCCCTCTTTAGCCTGTCACCCTTTTCTCTGAATACAGCGTCTCCACCTTGTCGTGATAGAGGGGCTTGCGTGTTCCAATGACCCCAAGAGCTATGCCGACCATGTTGGGCTGGTCATGGGATAGGAACCAGACCAAGAGAGACACACCTGCTGCCTTGCAGGTAGACTGGGGACAGGCAGCCAAAGACTAGTTATAAGCAAATCCTTTGCACTCAAAATCCGAATCAGGCGCACGATGCCACTACATTCTTGGCCCAGACACACATTCTACGGCTCTCTGCTGAGGGATATGGCTGAACGCCGCTAAGTCAATATTCCCCGAATGTGAGAGCCGGGCCGATACTCACCCACTGCTAAATTAGGTGAGATGCTGAGCTTGCTACATGCTTGGTCTAGACACTTATTCTACGGCTCTCAGCTGAGGAATATGAGAGGGCCTGGCTGTTACTCGCTCTCTGCTGCATGATTGTAAGATGCTGAGCCGACAGCACATGCAGCCTACATCGTGAGCGTTACTAAAGGTGGAAAAAGCGTCCCAATCGAACGAAATGGTTACGATGTAGGTCTCTATCTAAAACCATTGAGTGAGCGTAGTCAAAGGCGGAAAAACGTCTCATTAACATGAACTGGAACGCTTGGCTAGCGAGCCCATTACGTGGAGGTCTGAAGCGAAAGCTTGCTGAGTGGATGTCGACTGCAACTAAGGTGGAAAAACGTCCCATTAATACGAAATGGAACGCTTGGCTAACGAATCCATTACGTGGAAGTCCGAAGCGAAAGCTTGCTGAGTGGATCTCGTCAGCAGACTGACCGTTCCTGGTTTGCGCAGGGAGTGGCCAGTGGCGAACGAAATACCCAATACATGGAAGTGAGGAATTAAAGCAGCCATGTATAGGACGTGGCGATTCCTTGGATGAGCCCAGTCCCAGAGCGTTATGTGCCGGATCTGCAATTATGGAAGACTCACAGGATGGCGGGGAATGCCCATGGTCTGCTCCTGTCTTCCCTTGAGGGTTGACCGAGATGCCTTTGGCCATTCTAACCTGACTTGCTGAGATGTGGACGACACCACAACATAATGTCCCTCGAAACCTCCAGGAAGGATAACCTGATTAAAAGAACGCCCGCAGAAGTAGGATGTGCCGGCCTTAAGGTTGCAAATAAATTGGCACAATGCAAACACGCCTGAGTGAAATGTCCTTCGTGCCCGGAACAGCTGTGACTATCTTGTCTTCCGGGCACAGCGTCCAGCACACGTCGGAACCGAAACTCCCTGAGTGGATGTCGTCTGCAGACTTTCCGTTCCTGGTTTGTGCGGGGAGCGGCTTGCTTGTGGCGAACGAAGTGCCGAATACATGGAAGTGAGGAATTAAAGCAGCCATGCGCAGGACGTTGCGATTTCTTAGGTGAGCTCAGTTCCAGAGCGCTATGTATCGGCTCTGGAATTATGGAAGCTTCCTAGGATGGCGGTAAATGCCCATGGGCTGCCCCTGCCTTCCCTTGAGGGCTGACCGTGAAGTCTTCGACCGTTCTAATTTAACTAGCTGGGATGTGGATGTCACTACAACAGTAAGAGCCCCCCAGGACGGCTAACCTGGTTTAAAAAAAACACCCGCAAAAGTCGGATGTGTTGGCCTAAGGGGTTTGGCCCAAGGGTGCATAACGAGACACACCGCAATTACGTCTGAAAAAAAAACACTCTGGATGAACGCAACGCAGAAAAAGAAGAAGAAGAACGTAAACTTGCCAAAAAATCACAAACATCCCCCCCCCCAAAAAAAAATGCCGAGGTTGAATGCGACGTCATGTAAAGGATATGCGACTAAAACATGTACTGTCCATCGCCCGTGTATTACCGGGACACTTAAAGAAAGCAAAGAAAGATAACACTGTAAAATAGCATGCATTGCGTAATAGGCCACTAAGAAAGTTTGTACTCAGTTTGTGCTGCCCTTTCATGAAGGAAAAATTCAACCATAATATATAAGGAGCCATAAACAAGTAAAAAAAAATAAATAATAACTCAGCTTACCAAGAAGAAAGACAAAAAAATCAGACAATCAATGGACACGTCACATAAAGAAAACAATTAACTCTGCTAACCAAGAAGAAAGGAAGCGCTTCTAGAAGAGCAATCAGGAGGTCAGCACGACCGAATGGATAAGAACGCGCGTTCTTAATCATCCAGTGTGCTGATGCCGAGGTAAAGGGCTCACCCCCCCCCCCCCCCCTTTACACCTATCGGTTGGACTAAAATGTTGACCTCTCGTCCTTGACATGGGGACGTAAATTACAAGTACATCTGAATTCGGAGTGGGTTCGCCTGATGGCGAGGGACACTGTTAATAGGGAAAGGTAATCCACACGCACAATTCAGTCCATCACTACTAGAAGTAGTATGTATTGACTACGATTGGGTTCAAAGCGAGCCAGCGCAAAGAGCAATGACGTCATGCTGAGAAAACGGCAAGAAGTCTGGATCGCAGAAGAGCTTCCTTCCACCTACAAAAATCGCCAGAATGGGCACCTGGAATGTTTAAACTAGGTATGATTTCCACACATTTCTTAGTGCCATGACAGCTGCTCGTGCTTATTGCATTCGTAATTCAACATCTCTATCTCTCCACAATGTGTGTCTGCATTGCTACCTATTTCTGTATATGATTTCAACATTTCAAGCTTGCCACATTCATTTTCATATTTTATTCTGCACCTGTCAGCCCATTGTGCGTTCTTGTTTAGTTATTACTTCAAAACGTGAAATGGATAACCATGCGAGGGTTAAACTAAGACTCTCTAAAAATTTTGACGTATATAACGAACGAACAATCATACAGACGAACGTACAAACGAACGAACAAACTTTATTTTCACAGGCGTAAGAATTGGGCGCTCAGACATTGTGACATTCTGCTCTTCTTATCTCTCAACTGTGATACATTATTTCATTCACATATCATTCATGAGGCTAATCTTAAACAACAACAACAACAACAACAACAACAACAACAACAACAACAACAACAACAACAACAACAACAACAACAACAACAACAACAACAACAACAACAACAACAACAACGACAACAACAACAACAACGACAACAACAACAACATAATCACTACCACTAACAATAACCGTGCCATCACCACCACCAACAACTACGTGCACTAAAACGCAATGGAAACGTGCAATAATCATGAATATTTGACACATTAAGACTCATATTTTTCACATAACAATTATAGTTCTTGAAGGTAGATATATTGTACCACTGTTAGAAGAATGTTTATCGCACAAGTTTGTTTTTAAAAGTTATTGTATATAGGAAGCTAATTGTATATAGGAAGAAGGTAAGTATATCAAAAAACAGAAGCAAGATCACGGCAGTAAAAGACAAGAATCAAAGAAGTATTACAAAAAGCAGAGTTTAAGTATGTCAGTCGAAGAAAACAATCAAAGAAGTATTACAGAAATCAGAATGTAAGTAGACGAAAATAGTCAACGACGTATTACACAAACTGAGATTAAATTATGTCAGTAGAAGGAAACAGTCAAAGAAGTATTACACAAACTGGGATTAGAACAATACTGCATTAAATCAACGTAGAACAAGTAAGGTACTCCGAGAATATTAAGAAACACAGCTCACTGTTAAGACGTGAGAGAGGAAGACACGGTTATGTGTGTTACATGTGGGTGGAAAACATTTACAGATGAACCGAAGATAGGATGGATAAGTGTAATGCCATAGCACAGAAACAGGTTGTAATCTTCAGACTCTGCACAGGAGATCATCATCATCATCATCATCATCATCATCATCATCATCATCATCATCATCATCATCATCATCATCATCATCATCATCATCATCATCATCATCATCATCATCATCATCTTCCACTTTTGCCGTTAAACGTCGTTGGGAGGAATCTTTGACGTTACAGCACCCGGGGGATGGCACTGGACTATGTCATTTCATCTGATTGTACAATGTCTGTGATGTCCTCACTCGGAGACTGCGTGGTCGAATGGGTAAGCGCGCTCGCCCTTAAACTTCCGGTGTGCTGATGGCGAAGAAGCGGGTTCCACCCTTACACCGGTCAGTAGGACTAAAATATTGACTTCTCGTCCTTGACTTGGGACGTAAGTTACAAGTACCTCAGAAGTAGGAGTGGGTTCGCCGATGGCGAGGGCCGCAGGTAATAGGGAAAGTTAGTCACGCGCAAACACCAGACTGTGACGTTTGCAGTAATTGCCTGGAAGCCTGCGAAAACTAGAAATAAACCGAATCGATCTGTCAGAAATCATGAAGGAATCGATGCTGTCAAGTCCATCCCACGTGGGACAGGTGAATTGACTAGGGACCCACTAGAGAATACTCGCATCGGTCCACTCAATAACGCAATCAGTCTACCTCAAACTCACACACAACCGTGAGCGAAGAAAATGCTTTTTTCTAACATTGTGATTTGTGACAAATGGCTACAGTGCATTGTGCTTGTTTCTTATCTCGTGTTTACCAATGTTTGCACTGCATTTGGTTTTCAGGGTAAATATCGTTTGTTTGTTTGTTTTTTGTTTGTTTGTTTGTTTTAATGACGGCATTCTTACCTTTACTGGTGTGCAGTGGAGATGGCGGGGGAGGGGGGGGGGGAGTTTAAAAAAAAAGGATTGAGGAATAATAATGAATGCCGCTTTGCCTAAATGGATGTTGTGTAAAGTTAGTAAAGTAAGTAAAATAAGTGATGTAAATAAAGTAAGTAAAGCAAATAAAGTAAGTAAAATAAGTAAAGTGAGTAAAGTAAGTAAAGTGAGTAAAATAAGTAAAGTGAGTAAAATAAGTAAAGTAAGTATACTAAATTTAGTCAGTCAACTAAGTAAAATAAATAAAATAAGTAAAGTAGGTAAAATAAGTAAAATAAGTAAAGTAAGTAGAGTAAGTAAAGTAAGAAAGGTAAGTAAAGTAAGTGAAGTGAGTAAAGTAAGTAAAGTAAGTGAAGTAAGTAGAGTAAGTGAATTCAGCAAA
>OY992882.1:23404247-23611747 GCA_963921405.1 Cepaea hortensis | reverse complement strand
GGTGAGAGAGGGAGAGAGGGGGAGGGAGAGAGAGGTAGAAAGAGTGAGCGAAAGAGGGAGAGAGAGGGACGGAGATAGAGAGGAATAGGGAGAGAGAGACGGAGAGAGTGAGAGGAAGAGAACGGGAGAGGGAGAGAGGAAAAAGGAGAGAGGGAGAGAGAGAGGGATCGATAGAGAGAGAGAGAGAGAGAGAGAGAATTTGTGAGGGTGAGAAAGAGAGTGGGAAAAGAATGAGAACAAGAGAAATATGAGTGGAATAAAGACAGAGAGAGAGAGAGAGAGAGAGAGAGAGAGAGAGACTGACTAAGATAGAGAAAGAGAGAGAAAGAGAGTCAGAGTGAGAAATGTGGGGAAAGAATGAGATGGATAAGAGAGAGATAATGAGAGAGAGAGAGAGAGAGAGAGAGAGAGAGAGAGAGAGAGAGAGAGAGAGAGAGAGAGACTGTCAAAACTGTCATTTACTGCCAATATAGTACCTTGCGGTGTATGGCAGCGGGGTTTTGAGCCTGAGGAAATAAGGCCGCCTGGCTAGTGCAGTCGCCACGAACTGTACAGGTTAGGATTTTCTTTTAGCGCCCGACAGAAAAAAATCCCACACCTTACCGAGGGATCGAACCCGGTTAGCAACTGCGCACGTAGGTCCGTCTAACATCCTGACACCCTTCCCGCATCGGTCTCCTTTCATATATTAATTCTTGCATATATCACTTATGATCTTACACATCGGTAACAATAACCATGTATGATTTTATAAAAGAATCGTAAATGTGACTCCTAAATAATAATTTTTGAAATGTGTAAACGTAAATAGGTAAAGGAGATATACCGTAACACAATAAGGAGAATGTTTAGTATACATGTGTACTATGCTCATCATCATCAAGCGTCTTGCCAGCTGGCGTAAAAGTTTATGTCTTTTCACAGATCTCGGTTTTTGGTGTTCTGGATCAACTCTGCTGATGATATTCCTCCAAGCCACCGTCTCAGTCCAGCCAGCATCATTTCTCCTGGTCTGCCTCTGCCTCTCTTTCCAGTTGTCACGATGTACTCCAATGCCTCTTTTCTCATCAAATGGCCAAAGAAAGCTGTTTGTCTCTTTCTTATTGATAAGCATAATATTCTAATGTCATTAGCCTCTTTCAGGCAATCATCATTAGTTACTCTGGAAGTCCAAGGCATTCGCAACATTCGTCTCAGGAACCACATCTCCGTTGCTACCAAGTTCTTCTTAGTTTATTCATTAATATTCCAAGATTCACTTCCATACAGCAAAACAGGTTCTAAATAACACTTCAGCACTCTATTTCTGAAATTCAATTATAACGACTTATTGCATAAGATACCTTTCATGTTTGAAACATAGCTTTTGGCATTGCGTCTAGGGTTCGAGTCGCACCTAGGCCGGATTGTAATTGTAAAAATAAATAGAAATTAACCTTTGCTCCCAGGTTGGCCCAGTCTAAAATTGTTACCATGAAATGTCGTGTGGAGTAAAGGAGACCGGCGTGATGTTGTGTGTCCATCAAGAATGATGATGACCATTCATTTCATCCAGTGGGGGTTGAAAGTATGGAGCCGTGAGTTCTAAGATGGCTGATGAAGAATGACTTTCGCGATGAATTGGATTAAAGTGAGAAATAGTTGCGCAATTCATTCGACCACACTCTCTCGCCTGAGTCCATCTGATCCAGTGGCAAGACAAGTTAAGACGACTGGAGACGAATACAAGAGCAATGGATGACCAGAGCGCTCTACGTGCCTTACCGTGCTCATTACGTTCCATAAGGCTTTGCAGGTAAACGCTGTCTTGCCCGTGGAATCATCAGTTATTTCTTCAGCGCAGTCTGCCGAATCCTGTCTTTACATGCTGGGTAGGCATACTCTATCTCGCCGATTGGTTTGACGCCGAATCGGTTACCCGCCCCTGATTTAGCCAGCCTGTCACAGCCGTTACCCGGAAGGGGGGGGGGGGGTGGTAACTATCGCATACTGACAGCTACTAGGAGCCACAGGCATGAGTTGGATGTCAGGCATGGACCAGTGGTGAATGGACCCTGAAAAGGACGTGACAGCCATCCTTACCACAGGTACTACCAATGCCTGACGTCCAAGACCGGCTCGATCTGATCACATGACCCACCAAATGCCGATTTAACAAAATGTCACGTGTCCTTTGACCTCGTTGCGATCAACCCCCAAGCCCAGTGCGACTTTCAAGGTAATTTTACGTTCACTAGTTTGTCATTGCTTTCTGAACGAGATGTTAACGTTTAAGTCCAACTGGCTAGTGTGGTAAATGAGCCCATATCCCATTATCAGCGTACCGTAATTTTAAGCGCCATCGCTCATATTATTTCGGCCAAAGTGACCTCTGGGTGCCGATTGGTCTAAAAAATATGGGTCTAGCACTATGTGGTCAACCCGCCTCGAGGCGTGCACAAGGTCCTGTGCTGACTTTTAAGACAACCGCTATCAGTATGAACTGCTATAGCCGCTTCTGAGAGGAGCGTCTGGCCGAGTGGCTAAGAATGCCAGGGTTTCCTTCGGGAGACCAGGGTTCGAACCCTCAGTGAAGTGTATATTTTTATTTTCTGTCGGGGCAAAACAAAATCCTAACCTGCAAAGTCCACGGCGACTGCATTAGTCAGGCGGCCTGAATTCCCCAGGCTCAAGACACCAAATCACCGCCCCATTTTTCCGCCCTACACTGCAAAGTACTATAGGGAGTAAATGGCAGTCTGACATTACCGTTTCTTACTCAGGATGTCAAGGAGAGTGTCTACACGCCCGTCAACAGACAGGACACATTTTTAGCCTACATGCTCAACGTAAGCGGAGGTCCAGGTCCCGGATCGTGGACTTTCAGCGGTACTTTCAGAATGTTTGTCGTAGGTATGATCATTGTGAACGTTCTACCTCTTAGTTGATGGGTGTTAATTACTTATTTGGTTTTTTCTTTCATTCGCTTGAAATGTGTCTATATCTCGTATGAACTTCATTGCCTTTTTAAGCCTACTTGGTGGTCCATAGGATGTGAAGTGTAAACAATGGGCAGACAAGCTGTGGAAATGTGGTTTCTCAGGAAAATGCAAAGAATACCATGGACAGACAGAAAAATCAATGATCAAGTCCTACAAGAAACCAATTAAAACAGTAAACTGATTAGAGAAATTAGACGTAGACAGTCAACATGATTTGGACACGTTATGAGAAGAAATACATTGGAGAACCTGGTGAGAATAGGCAAGATTAAGAGGGGAAAGAAGGCAGAGAAATAAATACACTGATGGCTTGGTCACATAGTATGGTCGAGACAAGAACAAGAACATAAAGCTGATCTACGACTCTGGAGATCGTGTGAGATATAGAAACATGACCGCCCACCCTTATCGGCATGGCACACGATGATGATGGGTGATCCACAGAGATTATCTTCCACGGTTGTTTCTTTAGGCCAGACGTTTTGCCTAGATATGTCGTATTTTGAGCAGTATTGGAATATGTGATCTGCTATCTGCGGCACCAATCCTTGGTTATGAATTCTCTACAGCAGTAGTTCTCAACCTTTTTTGGACCATGCACCCCTTCACCATATGTTCAGAATGTCACCCTCCCCCTTTCATATTTCCTCCAAATAACACCCACCCCCCCCCCCCCCCCACCTTTCCGACCCTACACAATATACGTAAAATTGGAAGCTAAATTTAATAACACATACTAGAACAAGTCGACATAAAACATGATTTGCAGGTCTACTTATGTTGTAAAACGAATTTCAGAAGAGCGAGAAGTACAGAACCGTAAAGTATGGAGGGAAAAACAATATCAAGTCATCGGTTCTTGTATTAACGCGATCTTGAAATAATCTATCCCCCCCCCCCCCCCCAGGAAACTATAAAATTCCCATAGGGGGGCGGCGGTCTTGGAATTCCCCACTGGTTGAGAACCACTGCTCTAAGGAAGATTGTCACTTCTACCTCTTAAGTCAGATTCAGCTTTCCTGACGTCCCGAAATAGCTACCGTCTATTGGAGTAAGGTTGGTCTACATTTGCCTCCTGGCTCTGTACCAGAGTATCATCTCGAGGGTGATTATGTTGTAGACGTCTACTTACCCTCTGCAGGGTTCAGACCCCAGCACGACGGGCAAGACCAGCACTGAAACTTCGCTTCTATAGAGTGGTATATAAGACTGTTACGCGGTCTTGATTTCACACAACACATGCAGACTGGCTGGGATTAAGCCTAGGTTGGTGCACTGATGCCGAGACAGCGGTTTCAACCCCTACACAGGACAGTTGGAGTAAAATGGTGACCTCTCGTCATTGACTAGGGGACGTAAATTACAAGTACCTCAGAGGTCGGAGTGGGTTCGCCTGATGGTGAGGACACTGTTAATAGGGAAAGCTAATCCACACACACAAATTTCAGTTCAGCACTACTAGAAGTCGTGTATATGCACTACGCTTGAGTTCAAAGCGAGCGAGGGCCGAGGGGTTAGCAGCTTTCTCCGCTAACCCCGAATACTCTCGTCACGTGACGCGACGAGAATTAGCAGTGGTTCGAATCGCAAAAGTGACTTATGAGAGTATGGAGCCGGTCGTTCAGAAAGTCGTGGCGTGCTGATGAGCGTAATCTAGCCTAGGAATCAACATGCAGCTGAAAGATGCTGGTGTTGACCGCAATATCCTGAAACAGGATGGAAACGCGGATTAAAAAAAAAAAAATATATATATATTTATATATTTATATTATTTTTTATATATATATATATATTGACATAAGCCTGGGTCATTGACAGTGAGTTGAGTGACCGGGCATGAGAAAAGAATGGGTGAGAGTGGGAGACAGTAAAGTGACTGACCTGGCTATGAGAAAACAGCCAGTCCTGAGAAATAAAATAGTGAGGGTAGAGAAAAACCCCTAGGGGGGATGGGGCGAGAGATAGGGTATTTTGTTGTGTGAAGTCAAGGGACTTCAGGGAGTTGAGTTTGAGATACCGAAGGAGTCGGTAGTCCACGGAGAACGGTGTTGTGTTGTTCTCCTAGTTGTGAAGACAGGCCTGAACCAGCGTGGGTTCTATAGTGAGTGAGGTCCTGAACCCAGAGTTGGTGATATAGTTAGTGGAAACTAAGACCCAGTGTGTGGGTGTATTGTGTGAGGTCCAGCGGTGGATAGGAGCTGGATTACCTGTCTTGTGGATTTGATATGAAGCAGGCTTGAGAAGGCATTGATGTGTGCTGGTTAAATTGTGAGGAGGATATTTATAGTCTATGGATTACATTGTTTCTGGATATATACATATGTTCCGCGAGTCTGTGTTATTTCTGTAATAAAGGATTATGTGCGCCAACTGAATCTTGTTTCATGACTGGTGAAGGTGCACTTCTGGGGTGAGTTGGATTAAGAGTCAGTTAGATAGCTCAATTGACACACCATGAACATCGTTACCTAGACAACGACCATCACACGAAAACTTATCATCAAGAACATTGAACTTATCATAAAGAACGACGTGTGACATCTGGGTGCTCGTCGCTTGGTAAAGAGTTTCTCACAGTACTGACAGCTACATTCGGTTAAGGAACACCGTGCAATATTGAGACATCTGAGAGCTCGCCCGATCAAGAAACCCATTGCATTATGGACATTGGTGTCATTCTGAGATATTTGTGGGCTCTTCGCTGAAAGATAGGAGTTAGTATCTGTGACGTCGTTCCATCAATTTAGACAGTACTGCGTCAAGAGATTAACAGCAACTCTTTTGTGTGTGTAAGACGCCACATCGAAGAAAAACTGTCAAAAATACGCGGCAGAAATCACAAGCGAACAGACAGTTCACGTCAAGTTCACTACAGGTGAATTGGATACCAACCATATCGCTGAAGCGATTGGGGGTGTCAGAGAATTAACGCATCACAGATCAACCGGGAGAGTCCATTACGGTGACAGGCGTATTCACTAAGTCACAAACAGCGCGTTGGTGAATACGCGGCACAAAAGTCTGCGCGGCGAGACGGGCTGGATATCTGCTGTCGGTGATAAAGACAGGATTCAAAATTCAAAGATACTGACAGGTGTGTGTGTGTGTGTGTGTGTGTGTGTGTGTGTGTGCGTGTGTGTGTGTGTGTGTGTGTGTGCTGAGGCAACGCACTGTGTTGTCGCAAGTTGACTGGTCAAGATTTGTCGACGCAGTTAATAGGACGGGGTGGAAACAAGAACCCTACCGCCAGAGTTGGGGATGGTTAATGGTGGAAAGGGTGATTTTCCACGAAGTTAAAAAGATCAGCCGTGTCGGGGCTGAGAGTTTGTGTGGAAATATTTACGGAGGATTTTTCCACTGATTGTGATAAAGATGTACTGATGTACAGACGGAGGTACTGACTGAGGTTGACTGCGAAGGTCAAGGTCAGGGACAGTGGACATTTACTAAAAAGTTTCCACAGGAGATCTGGATAAACAAGTTGTTTTGAAAGAAAACCAGACTTTATGTTTCGTCTTTGTTCAAGCCCTTTGTCATCATTATTCTGTTATGAGCAAACAGTTTTAACGTCTTTGGTTGCAAAACGGATTTAAAGCGCTGGATAATTTTACTGCCATTCGTTGGTTTAACCTTTTCGGCAACAGTGATGCCATACCATCACTTCAAAGCAACAGCGACGACACAGTTAAACATTCATTGACTTTAAAGGTATTTTCGTCTCCCTAAAACGCATCAGAACACTAATTCATTGTGGGAAGCTAACGTCGTAATCTTTTCAAAACAATAACTGACAGACATTTCTAGGCGAATTTCGGAGACTATTGAAAACAAAATAAGGACTTTTATGAGATTTCACCATCGCATTGTTGTCGGCTACTTTGGTTTTGTTTCTCTTGCTCTCATCGTCCTAAGTATTGTTGTTGTGCGTTACGTAATTATTTGTATGTGGTCCAGTGGTCGTAATAAGTAGGATATTTTTGCATTGTTTCGCGACGTACGGGAGACAAAGCAAAGAGAAATTGTCTAGGTACACATTGTATGTTGTTGAGAGGCAGCTGACGAGTCAGTTTGTTTTGTGTGGTTGAGCATTGGGTCGTCTCAACTTTATACACGGTGTCCAAGTGTCTATCGTCAGATCTATGTACATTATTCATTTTATATTTGTTCTTTTTACTGGTTTCTCTTTACTGTTACATATGATATTTGTTGTGGTCGGATATATGTTATTATTGTGATCTTTCGTCATGTCCGCTGTCTAGTGGTCTTTGTCAGTTTATATTTATATATTACGAGCACTGTGGATGTCCCTACACAAGCTTGTGGTTGTTACTGTAGTTTATTTCTTTGTGATCACCGTCTCCGTGTACTTGGCTTGTGAGTCTAACGTTTTTATAGAAAACACTTAGTGTTATCATCCATTTGTTTGTATATGTATTTATATGTATGTTTAACAATATTTCCAGAAATGTTATACAACTATTTGTTATAGATATATGCGCGGGAGTAGAGGTGATATTTTCCCTTCACTACCTAGTGCGTGAAGAGTGACTGCTACAGGGTGACATTATTAGCACTACGAATTTACGTACACAGGGAGTGGTAGTGTACTTATTGAAGGCACACAAAGACTAGTAGCAGAGTCTTTACATTTATAATTGGCTGACAGACAGCAACGTGTCCACAAGTACAAGATGCCTACTTTAATGGAATATATTGAAGCAGGTGAACGAATAGGCCTGAAAGGTAAAGAGTTACAGGAGTATGCAGAAGCAAAAGAACAAAAACAGATTGAAAGAGAGGAGAGGCATAATGAACGCGAGGCAAAACGCCTACAGGAAGAAAAGGTAGCTGAAGCTAAGCGTCTACAGGAAGAGACACAAGTAAAACTAGCTGAAATGGAAAACAAGCGTCTACAGGAAGAGACACAAGTAAAACTAGCTGAAATGGAAAACAAACGTCTACAGGAAGAGAAAGAGACGCAAGTAAAACTAGCTGAAATGGAAAACAAACGTCTACAGGAAGAGAAAGAGACGCAAGTAAAACTAGCTGAAATGGAAAACAAACGTCTACAGGAAGTAAAGTTAGCTGAAATGGAAATTGAGAAAGAGAAGATCAAGTGTCAGATGCAAACTGAAATCGAGTTAAGAAAACTAGAACTATCTTCGAAGGGTCAAAGTGAGGAAAGCAGAAGACCGTCGCAGTCGTCACAGAGATTAAAACTGCCATATTTTACAGACCGGGACCAACTTGAAAATTATTTGGCCAGGTTCGAGGCATCAGCCAAAGCGTTAGGTATTCCAGAGAAGGAGTATGCGATGCGACTTGGCGAGTTTCTTACGGGTAAGGCACTAGACACCATGTTCAATTTACCTGTAGAAGAAAGAAACAACTACACTATCTTACGTCAACGTTTGCTGACAAAGTTCCAACTAACTGAACATGGATATAGAACAAAGTTTAGACAGTTAGTGCCAGAGACAAATCAAGATTTCACAGACTTTGTTAACACAGTAAAGAACACATTTAACAAATGGATGGAGCTCGCAGAAGTAGGGAAAGATTTTAATAAATTAGTAGATTTAGTGTTAAGAGACAAAGTATTAGCTTCATGTAATACCAATTTAGTGGCGTTCTTTGAGAAACGTAAGCCAAAGGACATAGACACAATGTCTCAGTTAGGGCAAAATTACATGACTGCACATCCTAACGTATCTATTGGTAGACAATTTAGTGAGGAAATAGTCTGTGCAGCGTACACTAAACAGGACCAGAATCCAGCCATCAGACCAAGGGCGAAAAGTGTGGATTCAGCACAGAAAGGTGAGCAGCAAGAACTTCAAGATAATGGTTTCCGAGGAAACAATGTTGGTAGAGTAGGACGGTACCCATATAGAAGAGGGAATTTCCAGAGACGTCCAAATTATGCCGGATGTTGGAATTGTGGGAGCTGGAGACACAAGGCAGCACAGTGTGATGCACAACCATCCAGTGAGCCAACAAGTAACGCAAGGAAGGAGATCATCTGTTTCAAATGTGGAAAGAATGGGCATGTCACCCATCAATGTAGGATGAGAGAAACAGAGCACTCAAATGCAGTGCAAGTAATTGAGGCGCTGAACAATGAAGATTGTAGTGAGTGCAAACCTCTTTTTGAAAAAGACAGTCAGCCAGTCCTAATATGTGGTCATACAGTGAAAGCAGGATCAGCAGTGCATGAAGGACGAAGTCTGAAGCTGCATCAGGGATTCGTCAATGATAGCCAGCGTTAACAATTAGGGATTCCGGATGTACGTCTATCGGAGTGAGGAAAAGTTTAATAGATCCCTCGGATTATACAGGGTAAAAGATTAGATGCACAACATTCAATGGCACAGTAGAGTTCTACCCATTAGCCATAATAACAGTAAAAACACCATATATCACTGGAAGAGTGACAGCGTGTGTTTTGGACTCACCAGTGGCTGCTTTGATCATAGGAAATGTTATAGGAGTTAAAGATTGTACAGGAGAGGACGTAGTTTATTGGGACCAAAAATATAGTGTAAGCAGTAATGAGGTGGTTACCACAAGAGAACCTAAATTAGAGAGTATAGCTGAGATAGAAGAGGCACTTGAAGTAAACATAGGGACTAAAGACAAGGATAGTACAGTTGAGCAGATGAGAATGGATCCCAAATATAGTGCTAGTGACTCCCAGAGACAAGATACTACTCTGAACAAATGTTCCCAAGGGTGTAGGGGAGTAGAACATAGGCAGTCAAAGAACGGTAGATGGTGCTTCGAGAGGAAGAACAATGTTCTCACTCGCAGGTTTTCAGATAGCAGAACTGCACGTGGGCAAGGAGCAGTACCTTTAGTACATAGAGGCCGATATACTAGAACAGCTCAGGAGAGTGCATGTGCAGGGCACATAGGCATAAGGCGTATGCAGCAGAAAGCAAGGTGCCAGATATATGGGCCAAGATTGAATAAAGAGTTCAGACTAAACAGAGACTCAAGTGTAACGATGCAATATGCAGATAGGAAAGTTGAGTCAGGTCAAAAGAGTGTTCGCGACATTACTGACCCAGGGCTAGGGATAGCAAACAGATGTTGTAACTGTAGAGGTACCATGAGTCATGGGTACATGAAATGTAGACACAGCATCGACAGGAATCAGAGGAGGGTTAATGCAAGAACAGAACCACCTGATATAGGGTCGGTACACAAATAGTATTGTGGGGTCGTGAAGTAGTAAGAGACCTGTGGGTACATAAGTATAATGCTTTCCTATGATGTATTATTATTATGTGATGTATTAGTTCATGCATTGGTACACAAGATAGAAAGATGGTTGTATTTATGTGTGACGAATATAGGAGTGTACTATGAGCATTTGATGTATTATTTAGGGTGGTAGCTAAAGCGAGATGGAGCCATACTGAGGGCTACCCAGGCAATATGTCTGGGTCACATGTTTAGTAAGTTTTAGTCTCCCAATATTTGAAAACGAAGTTTTCTTTTAAGAGGGGGGTGATGACATAAGCCTGGGTCATTGACAGTGAGTTGAGTGACCGGGCATGAGAAAAGAATGGGTGAGAGTGGGAGACAGTAAAGTGACTGACCTGGCTATGAGAAAACAGCCAGTCCTGAGAAATAAAATAGTGAGGGTAGAGAAAAACCCCTAGGGGGGATGGGGCGAGAGATAGGGTATTTTGTTGTGTGAAGTCAAGGGACTTCAGGGAGTTGAGTTTGAGATACCGAAGGAGTCGGTAGTCCACGGAGAACGGTGTTGTGATGTTCTCCTAGTTGTGAAGACAGGCCTGAACCAGAGTGGGTTCTATAGTGAGTGAGGGCCTGAACCCAGAGTGGGTGATATAGTTAGTGGAAACTAAGACCCAGTGTGTGGGTGTATTGTGTGAGGTCCAGCGGTGGATAGGAGCTGGATTACCTGTCTTGTGGATTTGATATGAAGCAGGCTTGAGAAGGCATTGATGTGTGCTGGTTAAATTGTGAGGAGAATATTTATAGTCTATGGATTACATTGTTTCTGGATATATACATATGTTCCGTGAGTCTGTGTTATTTCTGTAATAAAGGATTATGTGCGCCAACTGAATCTTGTTTCATGACTGGTGAAGGTGCACTTCTGGGGTGAGTTGGATTAAGAGTCAGTTAGATAGCTCAATTGACACACCATGAACATCGTTACCTAGACAACGACCATCACACGAAAACTTATCATCAAGAACATTGAACTTATCATAAAGAACGACGTGTGACATATATATATATATATATATATATATATATATATATATATATATATATATATATATATATATATATATATATATATATATATATATATATATTCCCAACCCATTTTAAACCTTTGCCATCTACAGCTGTGATATTCAAAGCGCACTTTACATTTCCACCATCTACGGATGACATACACAACCCACTTTTTACCTTCCTAATGTTTAGCTGTAATACTTACAACCCACCCTACCACTTCACCATCTACAGCTGTGATACCCACAACCCACTTTACACTTTCACCATCTACAGCTGACATACTCACAACCCACTTTACACCTTCACCATCTACAGCTTTGATACCCACAACCCACTTTACACCTTCACCATCTATAGCTGACATCTCACAACCCAATTTACACCTTCACCATCTACAGCTGACATACCCACAACCCACTTTACACCTTCACCATCTACAGCTGACATAATCACAACCCACTTTACACCTTCACCATCTACAGCTTTGATATTCACAACCAACTTTACACCTTCGCCATCTATAGCTGTTATACCCACAACCCACTTTACACATTCACCATCTGCAGCTGTGATACTCACAACCCAATTTACACCTTTACCATCTACAGCTGACATACTCACAACCCACTTTACACCTTCACCATCTACAGCTGACATACCCACAACCCACTTTACACCTTCACCATCTACAGCTTTGATACCCACAACCCACTTTACACCTTCACCATCTACAGCTTTGATACCCACAACCCACTTTACACCTTCACCATCTACAGCTGACATACCCACAACCCACTTTAGACCTTCAGCATCTACAGCTTTGATACCCAGAACCCACTTTACACCTTCACCATCTACAGCTTTGATACCCACAACCCACTTTACACCTTCACCATCTACAGCTGACATACTCACAACCCACTTTACACCTTCACCATCCACAGCTTTGATACCGACAACCCACTTTACACCTTCACCATCTACAGTTGACATACTCACAACCCACTTTACACCTTCACCATCTACAGCTGACATACTCACAACCCACTTTACATCTTCACCATCTACAGCTTTGATATTCACAACCCACTTTACACCTTCGCCATCTATAGCTGTTATACCCACAACCCACTTTACCATCTACATCTGACATACTCACAACCCACTTTACATCTTCACCATCTACAGCTGACATACCCACAACCCACTTTACATCTTCACCATCTACAGCTTTGATATTCACAACCCACTTTACACCTTCACCATGTACAGCTGACATACCCACAGTCGACTTTACAACTTCACCATCTACAGCTGTCATACTCACAACCCACTTTACACCTTCACCATATACAGCAGACATACCCACAACCCACTTTACATCTTCACCATCTACAGCTTTGATATTCACAACCCACTTTACACCTTCACCATATACAGCAGACATACCCACAACCCACTTTACACCTTCACCATCCACAGCCGAGGTAACCAGCGGAAGTCTGATAAGAAGCGTCATGACCATAACATTTCTACAGACAACTCACGAAACATCAACAAAAACTGTGGAATCCAACTACTACATCGTACCGATTGCGGATATCACCGTTGAGGCTATGTCACCTTTGACCCAGCCAATCCTCGGCTTGTTCACGGCACAGATTCAAATTGATTCGTCACGTGACCTGAACAACTGCGGCATCAATGTTTACACCTCCCCGGAAGAGACGTCAAAGGAAGTTCGATTAACAGTTCAGAAATTGGCGGTAATAACTTTTCATGCTTGCTTGCTTGCTTGTGTTCGTTGGCTTGAGCTCCAACGCGAAGTCCTGTATGTCGGATGAAGGCATCCTGTTGTCCAACATCAGTGTGATGTCATACAGGACTTGAGGTTTGCGTGAGTATCCGTTGTCCCATGTCTGGCTTATTGGTGTGCAGACTGGTGGTTCCTCGCCGTACAGGCAGATACTCTCCGACTTCGGGGGAATCGGCGATCCTACTGACCTTAGCCAGGACCCCGAAGGGACCTGTTGCCCAGGACGCTCGACGAGGACGCGTCAATAGGTCTTGGCCAGTATATAGTTAGTTAGTTAGTTAGTCGACAGATCATCCTCGCTGCACATCGAACCATTCAGTCCATAAGTGCTCGGATCCCCTCCTCAGCAAATCCCGCAGCGTGTAGCGGCTAACGACGCCAGTTCTGTGTTGGTTTATCAATCTTCTTTGGCTTCCTGCGTAGTGTTCTTGTTTGGCCACACCTCTTTTAATTTGATGCTCTAGCAGTCTGGCCATTGTTGTAGATTCACAGTCATCACTTGGTTCTCGCAAAAGTCTCACATCACGTAGAGCATTCAGAATGTCAGCCTGGTCCATGGCGCGTCCGCCCTCCACAGTAGCCTCACCTGCGAGCTTGTCAGCCCGCTCATTTCCTTGTACTCCCGCATGCCCTGGCACGAAGATGAAACTAATCTTTGCCAGCCGAGACCGCTTCAGAGGCAGCAACCATTCTCTTCGGATCGACCCCTCCTCTATCCTCTTGATCATGTTCATTGAGTCGCTAAGGAAACAAGCCCTGGTGAATGTCTGTGTCTCGAGCCATGTTATTGCTTTACTTACTGCCATGACTTCCATGGTCAGGCTACTTGTGGTTTCAGTGAAAGCACCAGAGTCCTCCTTCACAATTCTCCCTCCGGCCCGAGCTGTAAAGGCCCATGAGCTTCTCACATGTCGGACGACCGACCCATCTGTGTAGATGACCGCGTCACCGTCTAGCGAATTCTCGAAAATCAACGCTTGTACTTCAGCCTCAACAGCAGCCGGATTTTCTTGTCTGCATTTTCTATCTAGTTGGATGCAAACTGAAAAGGATGTGCAGAAGTCTGTTGGCACTTGCACCCACTCCTCGCCAGGTTCTAAGTCCTCAAGTGAACACACCTGTTGAAGAATGTCTTCGGCTTGACCCATCCACGACCGTCCTCTTTTTAACCTGCTGCCCTTCACCTTCCTAATTTCACTATGCAGTGGATGTTGTGTGTTTGCGTTAATTCTGAGGTAGGCGCGTGCCCTGCAAACTTGTATTCTCTCTTCAATGGTTGGAAAATCAAGAAGGTAGCGCATCGCCCTGCATGCTGTATCTCTTGTACATCCAAGAATAATGCGCATAGCTTCATTCTGTATCCTTTCCATCCTTTCTATCTGCTTATGGCTGAGAGTCAAGATTGCCATTGCATACTCCAAAACAGACATGACCAGCCCCTCGTACAGAAGACATAGATGGCGCTGCTCACAGTTTGCTGCCGCCATCACCCGCATCGCTGCCAAACCCCGCTTGGCCTTTGTTATCACCTGGTCTATGTGCACATTATAAGCAAGGCTTCGATCAAACCGTATCCCCAGGTAATTCATTGCCTGCGTTCTTTCCACCGTCTCTGAACACAGCATTACAGTTGGTGTTGGATTGTTGACAATATGATTATTCAACGAGAACCAAGTCACTGTTGCCTTTGTTGGGTTGACCATTGCCCCAGCTTCATCACACCAAGTACTTATGCGATTGAGTTCGGTTTGTAGTTCCCCAGCAACCTCCTCTCTATCCTTACCCTGACGATACACTAAAACATCATCGGCATATGACAATGTCCTGCCAGGTCCAGTGATCTGCTCACTGGTGATTCTCACTGTGTAGGCGTTGAACAGTACCGGAGATAATGGTGATCCCTGTGGTAGGCCAGGATATATTGTTGTTGGTTCCGAAGTCCAACTGCCACATCTAAAAACTACTTTCCGTTGGAAGAGGGCTGCAGCGATCCAACTAAGGAGAAATGGACTTACGTTTAGTTCAAGAAGCTGAAACATTAAAAAATCCAGTGGTACTCTGTTGTATGCGTCCTCAAGATCAATCGCTGCAGCAACGGTTTCAGTGCCTGAGTGGAAACCTTCATAGACATCCTGGGCAAAGACTGCTGCATTGGTCCAGGTTTCTCTTTTTGGACGGTGCCCACCCAGGGTAGGTGGGAAAACACCTTGCCTCTCTAGTTGGCTTGATATTTTCCTCGCAATTACCTTCTCCAGCAGCTTGCCTATTGTATTCTGCATGGTTATAATTCGATATCCCTGAATTTTTTTGTGGTCTTTGTCAGGCTTCGGCAAGGGAATCAGATAGCTGTGTAACCATTCCTCCTTGATGCTAGCACTCCCTATACTGTTGTTGTACATGTCTGCTAGTTTCTCTAGCTCATTGTCGGTACACCTATTTATGTCGTCGTATCTTATGCCATCAGGACCTGGAGCACTGTTTTTTGATCGTCGAAGCACATCCTTGATTTCTTTCACTGTCACTGTGTCTTCATCCGAAGTGTTCTGGGCCTTGCATCTGTCTGAGGTGACCTCCTTGGCCAGATTTCGACCTCCCATGTCTGTCTGGTTGCTCTGCTCAAGGTAGCGTTCAAAGAGGGCTTTGCCCTTGTCCTCGTCAGTCGTCTGCCAGATGAGGTCAGCACCTTGGAAGTCAGAAATGCTCTTATTCTTGACTACACCACTCATGCTTTTATGTAGTCGCCAGAACAATTTCAGTGACTTGTCTGTGCTTACCCTTTGACACACCTCTGCCCATTTTTCCCTTTTAACCACCGTGACCAGTTTTTTGAAATAGCTTACTTTTGTGTGCATCTCTCTTTCTAAGTGCAAGCAGGGACTAGGATGACCAGCTCTGTTCTTCTTGGCATTTTGCCATCTCCTTACAGCACTACGCTTATCCACCCAAGCCTTATCCACCTCGAAACTCCACCACGGTGGCTGCTCCCAGCTTTTTTTCCTGCCCTGAAACGTTCTGCGCTTGTCACGTCTTATTTTACTCACCACATCTTGCCCTGTACTGTCATACTGGAACGTCTTTACCTTTAGCTTGTGCTGCCTGGTTCTGCCTTTCTCCACCAATATGCTGCAAGGGTGGTGGTCGCTGCCATGGTGTCCTAGGACACCCCATCTACACACTGTAGTGAGTAAAGGTGAAACTAGCGCCAGATCAATAGCACTGTCCTCATCGCCTGGACGGCTTGCTGTCCTGGTGACACAGCCACTGTTGATACAAACCAGGTCGATGGTTTCCAGTGCAGTCTCGAGCTCCTCCCCTTGTGTATTGGAGGAAGTGTTTCCCCATGATCTGCCTTTAGCGTTGAAGTCACCACAGAAAATAACATTCCTCTCGTGGCCTAATATGCCACTTAAGCACTGCCACTTCTGTGCGTCCACACTCGCATTGCGGGCATAAACATTAACCAACACGAATGGTATACTGGAATGAACTCTCACCGCCTGTATTTGTATATCGTCACTGTCCCAACTGGACATGTCTAGCTCTGACGCCACCATGCTGTCGCGAACGAGAATCGCCGTTCCCAGATGTCGTCTGTTGTAGAAACATTTGAAGCCGGCAATTCGGAGTGGCTGATCGCCCAGTCTCGTCTCCTGGAGTGCTACAATGTCGTTCCTGTAAACTAGGGTTTCTAAAATAGAGCCCCGTTGTTTTACACTGGCACAGTTCCAATATAGAATACGGATGTTCCTGAGTCCTAGACGGTGACACTTGAGTCTAAAACGCCTCAAACCACTGCGCTTACCTTGTTTCTTCCTCCCTGCGCGGCTACCACGCCGCTTCGTTATGTTGACTGCTGAACCCTCGGAAAACACACGTTGTTCCGCCATGTTGAAAAAACGTAAACACAGACTGCTGAGAACTGTGTGGTTCTCGGCCAGTATATAACCCGGCTCTGGTGCCTTGGAAACACCTCTGCGTCCCATAACTCTTCATGACCTTTGAATTTAAACATGTAATGCAGCATTGCAGTCAACACCAGAATTTTTCAGCCACTGTTGATGTCTTGGCAAGTTTTACGTTCAGTAGTTTGTTATTGATTTCTGAACGACCGGCTCACGTACCTTTCCATAAGAAACCACCGCAATGCGATGCACTGCCGAATCTCGCGCAGCTGTGTTTCGTATATATGGGATTCCAAACAACGTCCTTAACTCCTTCGACTGGGAGACCGGCAATGCAGCTTTACAGAATACAATTACGAAAAACAATTGATGTTGCGGCGACCAACCTTCATCAGCAAGCAAATACACGAAACACTACATATTAACATGGGGAAGACACGATAGGTTACTTACTGACTTTCCCTCGTATTTAAAAAAAAAAAAAATTTAACTGGGAAGCTGAAGTGCACTCCAAATCACAAAAACCGAATAATAATAACCAAATGAGTAGAATGGAGAGATAAAAAAATAAAGAGAACAATGAAAAAAAAAAAATTAAATAAAAGTGAAACAAAAGATTGAGAGATAAACGGGGATGAAAAAGGGACGTAAACTGTGAAGGAGTATGGAATTAAAATGAAGATAAGAGGCAGATATAGATCCGAAAAATAACTAATAACAAATAAGAGAAAGTAAACAAGCCCAATACACGAGTATAAACATATGACGTCAAACAGGACGCGATCGTACACTGAGCAGCAGTTGAAAACATTGCTAAAGTGTGAATAAAATTGCTGGAACTGCGGTAAAGCTATGAAAATGTTAAGAGTATAAAATAACACGAATTAATACAGCTTTACAGAAAACAAGTACGGAAAACAGCATATTGCGACAAGTAGCCTTCATCAGCAAATACATACACAAGACAAAACATATAAACACGGGCAAGGCACTACAGTGTTTGCCGTAATTGTGTTCTATAAAGCTGTATTACTCGTATTATTTTATATTGTTAACTTACACAAGGAAAAGAATGAATCACCAGAAAACGAGAAGTAGATGTCAGCTTTTAATAAGCTGACAATTATATGAAAAACACTACATGAAAATATACATATAAAAGTTAATTATCTATATCTTTGTTGTGGCTGGATACGTCTTTCAAACAATTAGCACGTATGATGACTATCAATGGAGTGAATGGAATCAACTGGGTTCTAATTTAGGCAAGGGACAACATGATATTGAAGGATGTCCCGTGCTGCATGCTGCTCTCATCAAGGCCCGCCAAAGAAGATTCTAAATCCTCGGCCAGGTCTACTGCCTCGTGTACTTTCATGCTCAAAATATCTTCAATGTTCCGGTGTGCATTATCGTGCTTGTCGACGCCTGCGTCGTTTATCCAGGAATCATACCTTTCATCACTGTGCTTTTCACACCACCGTGACGTGTACCACAGTACAGTTTTTACTGTGACCACAGTATTTCAATTTTCCAGATATGATGCTGTCGATGAGCCAATATTTTTCAGTGTTCAGATCTGATAAAATGTCAGTATTCTTCTTATTCCTTACTCACGGTAAAGAAAGAATTTTCCGTACCAATGAAGTTAAAACACCCGGATTTTTTTTTTAATGTTAGTGATCGCGAAATGGTCTGTGACTCAGTCTGTTGTTGCCAAAGAAAATGTGCATGTTCTCTAACAGTGTTACGTTAACTTGTCTGCTGGTGTTGTCTCATAGACTATTGCTACTGTCTAACCTCTGCATTGCTATAACAGCCTGGGTCTGATGCTATAGACAGTGTTACTTTAACTTGTCTGCTGGTGTTGTCTCATGGACTCTTGCTACTGTCTAACCTCTGCATTGCTATAGACAGCCTGTGTCTGATGTCTATTGAGTACTCCCAATTGTTGTTGCTTTAGGAGTCAAGATATTCAAAGTCTGTGCAGTTTTCCAGTCTTTTATTACTGATTGCACCTTTAGGATGGCACATTTTTAATGTCTTTTGATAGACGGAATCAACTCTTCCAATCCTGTAGCATTATTTTACATGAGAAAATGGTGTTGAAAAAGGGGGTGACTGCTTACGAGCTGAAAAGGAATCCGAATGAACATAAACTGTCTCAGAAGATAACGAAGGCAAAATCCCAAACGGATACAGGTCAACGTTTGGCGCAGTATTTAAACTAGGGGAAGTAATTAGGCAACAGCAGTTTTACGAATAACATTTAAATAAAAAAATACAAAAGTGGGAACCAGAAATTGTGTGTTTTATTTCTCAACACAGTGCCCTGCTTGGCAGCACACTTGGGCCATCTTTTAACTAACTTGCCTTCTAGGAAAGAGTTTTTTTTTTTTTTTTGGGGGGGGGGGGGGAATGTGACTTTAAAGCAACTGTGCACCGCCATTATATCGCTGTCATCAGCAAACCTTTGACCCTGCTAATGTCCTTTCAAGTGTTCAGACAAGTGAGAGTCCGATAGCCTCAAGTCTGGACTGTGTGTTGGATGTTTCAAGTTCTCAAATTGTAGAGCACTTTTCATGATGGCTGGTCTGGTTCGCAAGATCAGTCCCGCGTCTGGCGTTCGTTGTCTCGGATGGCTGTGTGAGGTACACCCAATCGGGAAATTCTCAGCCGACGCAAGTTTGTGAAGCAGGAGTTTCGAGAATGTGACGGCAGCGCGAAGCCGGTATCGCGGTTTGATCGGGAGAAAGAGCAATTTTTGTACGATGGTTCGACGAAGGTCTCGATAAGCGCCAGGTCTTTCTCGATGAGTGGTGGACCTGCAGTCAGTAGGCTGGTAAAGCTTTTCAGTTACTCCTGCCTGGCTTAGCTTGAAGTTCGTCGGTAGGCGCCCAGTGGTTTTGCATCTAAAACCGAGTGCCAAGGGAGCGCGCTGAGCGATTGCTACTCTTGTCCTGCGTGTGCTTGAATTATCCGTCTGTGCGATAGATATCTGGTTGATCCTGCCAGTAGTCTCATACTTGTCTCAAAGATTAAGCCATGCATGTCTAAGTTCACACTGTCTCACCGTGAAACTGTGAATGGCTAATTAAATCAGTCGAGGTTCCTTAGATAACACGATCCTGCTTGGATAACCGTGGCAATTCTAGAGCTAATACATGCTTACCAAGCTCCAACCCTCACGGAAAGAGCGCTTTTATTAGTTCAAAACCAATCGTCGTTACCCTTCTCATTGTTGACTCTGGATAACTTTGTGTTGATCGCATTGCCTTACGTGCCGGCGACGCATCTTTCAAATGTCATTACGAGAAAAGTCACTACCGAAAGCTCATTGAGTGAGCGTTATCAAAGGTGGAAAAAGCGTCCCAGTGGCACGAAATGGAATATTGCTTGGCTAGCGAATCTATTACGTGGAAGTCCGAAGCGAAAGCTCACTGTGTGGATGACATCTGGACTCTGATCCCCCTTGGTCCATAGAGGAACAGCCTGCGTTGTACGGGGGGGGGGGGGCAATATATGGAAGTGCGGTTAAGCAGCCATGTGCAGGACATGACGATTCCTTGGGTGAGCTCAGTACCAGAGCGCTATGTGTCGGCTTTGCAATTATGGAAGCCTCCTTGAATGCCTATGGTCTGCCCCTGCCTTCCCTTGAGGGCTGACCGGGATGTCTTCAGCTGTTCTAGGAGGGCTAGCTGGGATAGGGATAGCGCCACAACAATAAGAGTAGAGACAGCGACCCAGAGGCATGAATGGGAATATTGCTTGGCTAACAAACCCATTTCGATGAAAGTCCGAACCGATAGCTCGCTGAGTGGATGTCATCTGCAGACTGACGAATTCTGGTTTGCGTGGGGAGCGGACTGTGGCGGAAGAAATGCCCAATATACGGAAGTGACGCTAAGCGGCCATATGCAAGACATGACTATTCTTTGGGTAAGCCCAATACTAGAGCGATATGTGTGGGATCTACAACAATGGAAGCCTCCTGGGAATGGCGGGGAAAACTCATTGTCTGCCCCTTCCTTCCTTTGAGGGCTGACCTGGATGTCTTCGGCCGTTCTAACTTGACCAGCTGAGATGTAGGTGGCACAACAACAGTGAGTGTCGAATGTTCTTCGAAACACCAGGGAAGGCTAACCCGATCAGCAAATGCCCGTAGAAGTCGGATGTTTCGGCCGATAGGCGTAAGTATCACAGCTCTGCTGACAACAGACTCAGCGCAATTACGTTCGAAAAACACTGCGGATGAACGCAGAAGAAGAAGAAGAAGAAGAAGAAGAAGAAGAAGAAGAAGAAGAAGAAGAAGAAGAGCACGTTTCCACTATATACGCATTCGAATGAGCGCGGGCGTTGTGGTTGGTGTAGCCACAATACTAATTTTGAGAAAAGTCGTTTCGATAATACCGCTGTCTTCAGTTTATTCACTACATTCACTGTCAATATATCGATCACTAGTCACAGTTTCACCGTTTCTTGTAAATGCACCAATATAGGGCCCTTGATATCCAAATAGATGGTCTTGATGATTTTCTTAACGGATTCTGCTTCTTTTCTTAACCGGAGACAACGGGTGTTTCCTATTAAATCTTTCTACCAATTCATACACTCTCCTCTGACCCAAACAACTGTCTCCATACTGAACCATCAAATCTTCTATAGATTTCATGAGATTTCACACTCTCTGACGAATAACAACTCGTTGTTCTTTCACGGTCCAAGTCTATAGATGGCGAGCCATTTTGTAATCGCTATTCCGAATGCGCAAACGGCTCGATCCTCACGATCCCAACTTGGATATTGCTTAAGAACCAGTGTGTGCCATGAAATATCATTTTCTGTTGTCCATATTTTCCCTTACAATTTACAATAATATTTCTGTTACTTAATGACATTAAATCGTATTTAAAAAAAAACAATGTAGAATATTTAATTGAGTAATTGAAGTGCACCCCGAATCACAAAAACTTAGAAACGAAGTCTTGGAAATATAAATAAGAAAGCACTTTACAACGCAATCTTCCTACCAACTCTATGCTACCAATGCCAAACCTGGACAATGACAGAAACAGAGAATAGAAAAATCACAACAGAAATGAGATTCCTGAGAAGAATACTCAATGTATCAAGAAGAGATAAGATAAGAAATGAAGAAATCAGGACTAAAGTGAGGATTATAGCAGCTCTAGATTTTATTAGAAAGCAGCAAGTCAAATGGTTTGGCCATGCAAGTAGGTTACCATTCAACAGCATACCACAATAAGCAATGATGTACAGACCAGACGAAAACAGAGGAAGAGGCCGACCACGTAAACGTTGGACGGAGGGAATAGCAGAGTCCATGGGAATATCGATACATGAAGCCCATAATCTGGCACTCTCACGATGTTTATACTTCACCTCGACACAGCAAGGTACAAGAGGAACACGATGAGATGAGTTGAGAATGACAAAGCTATGTTAGAAAAAAAAAAAAAGAAATAACGAAACGGAGAATATATAAATATTCATATGTCCATAAAGGAAGCAAAGAACAAATGCATTGTAATCTACCATGAATGACGCAGGAGGCCTCCGCAGAGGGTTAACGGGAGATTGGCAAACTCATCCTGCAGCAAACTTTATCTACAAAATCCAACCAGACGTGATTAATTCTGCATATCGAAGAGCCTGGCATGAGTAAACAGAAGGTCCATGACTCAGAGATTAACATTAAAAATAGAAGAAGAACGTAAGACTCCTCCCATTTCTCTAGGATATCTTTACTTTCTGTTAAAGTATTCTCATTGCTATAATCTATTACACATAATGATGGTTTGAATTCACCTGTTAATGTTTTGATATTCACGAACAAATCATTAGACAATCCACACATTTGGGTATATACGTATTTGTATGACATTCTGAATAATAATGAAGGATCATCAATTTTGAGAATGGAGTTTCAGAATGCTCTTAACCATATGAAAACCTATTAGAGAAATTAGACGCAGACAGATAACATATTTTGGGGAAGTTATGAGAAGACATTAACAAGAGAACATGGTGACAACAGGCAAGATTGACGAAAAAAAAACAAAAAAAACAAGGGGAAGGCAGAGGAGTAAATATCTAGGTGGCTTTATAACACGGCATGGTCGAGACAAGAATACAGAGCTGATCAACGACTTTGGTGATCGTTTGAGATGGTGAAACATGACCGCCCACGCTTATCGGCATGGCCATGATGATGATATGTTTATTTATTTAAGTAAATGTTATATATTAACACGCAGAATAATGCAGGCATCAACATCATTCCACTGGATGGCGAGCGTCATATGTAACCTATTTCTTGTACAGTGTTGTAGGGTTTCATGCCTATCCACAGATGTTCAGGTTCATTTCTGTTGATGATATTCCTTCATGGCACCGTCTTAGATCATCAAACATCATTTCTCTTTGTCTTCCTCTGCCTCTTCTACCGATGATGTTTTCAGTCGCCGCGGTGTTCTCCAATGACCCTCGTCTCATTATACAAGAATGCTTCAAATGAAAACTTTAAAAGCAACATAGAAATTACAATAATCATGCCACTGTCTTGTAAACTGCCAATATTGTTGTTAAGGATGTCAAGATGGTTAAGCACGTTACATCACAGTAAGGACGAACATGGTGACGTCATAAAGACACTTTAAAGATGGCTACCCCACGCCCCACTTTTGACATGCACCTAAAAGGAGCAGCTTTCCGCTATCCATTTTTTGATCAGTGAAGTGGGGAAACTTATAGAAATTCATCGGTGAATAAAGTTTCCATCAACATATTCGAATTTATTGTCTTTGTTAAAGAATGTCCTTCTATTGCTACCTCGAATACAAAAAATTATGACACTTTATTGTTCATCGGCGAATGAAGTTTCCATCAACATATTTGAATTTATTGTCTTTGTTAAAGAATGTCCTATTGCTACATCAGATACACGCAAATAATGACACTTTATTGTTATTTCAAAAGGTTTCAATTAATGACACAAAGGGAACATCGCTATACTCCATGATGATTTTGAAAGACATTGTAGGAACCAAGCTATCTACCTTGGGTTCCTATCAGAGGAACATGGGGGTCATGTCGCTACCAAACATTGCTGTCGACGAGAACAACTTTTCTAAACTCACTGTTGCTTCTGATTTCACAGTACGGGTTGAGGATTACAGTGAGATGAAGGTATTTCCATGTTGTTTCTGCCATTTCTTGTCTGGTTATCGGCATATTTGTCGTCGTTATCATTATCATAAACTTGTCAGCGTTGTATTGATCGTACTCGTCCCCACCGTTCTCCTCTTCCCCCTTAACTTCCTTCTCCTCCTAGTCGTTCTCACTGCCTGCCTGCCTGCCTGCCTGCCTGCCTGCCTGCTTGCCTGCCTGACTGTCTGTCTGTCTGTCCGTCCGTCCGTCCGTCCGTCCGTCCGTCAGTCTGTCTGTCTGTCTGTCTGTCTGTCTGTCTGTCTGTCTACATCATCATCATCATCACCATCATCATCACCATCATCATCATCATCATCATCATCATCATCATCATCATCATCATCATCATCATCATCATCATCATCATCATCATCATCATCATCATCATCATCATCATCATCATCATCGTCGTCATCATCATCAACATCATCGATAGCCTTGTGTAGGTCACTTCCACATATTATATCCAGCACCAACGATCATTACCGCACGTTTCCCACTGAACACCGTGGACGCAGGTCAGCTGTATATTAGTCTCATCTCATCTCATCTCATCATGTTCCTCTTGTACCTTGCAGTGTCGAGGTGAAGTATAAACATCGTGAGAGTGCCCGATTATGGGCTTCATGTATCAATGTATATTAGCATTAACTCGTTTATCTCCACCCAGAGCGGGGACGAGTGGCCAGTGCTGGTTGGTGTCAGCTTCAGTGACAACCTCATCTGGGTTGGGGAGATCAGCGTCAACATCTCGGCCCCGAAAGTCAGTCTGCCGGACTTGGTAGTCGAGCTGGAGCAGGTGAATGCCTGTGCTTATGACGGCAAGTGAGTACTTCCCTTTTATGACACAGGTGGGTTAGGAAATTAAAGGTAGTCAGTGCCTAAGGATAATATATCGCCACCTGTGACCTCCCATTTGGACAGAAGGACGATATATCGTCATACTAGAGTCATCGTCTTATTTGTCTCGTTTCGTGGTATCTTCCGCAATGTCAATGCTCAGTAAATTAAAATTTATAATGCTTGTTCATTTGATTGAGTACCATGTTTGGTCTAAACGCACTTTTCGTTTGGCTCTGAATAAGTTAAAGGAAATAATACACTCATGAAACCACAAAATAAACAATACAAACAATTAGATTTATCGGCATGTCTTAGAGGTAGAATATATTGTGTTGTTGTTCTGCTTCTGCCCGCTATCTACAATTGGGACATAGGCCATCACCTCAACCAACTAGATTTAGAAATGTTGTTCATGTCTGTTTCTACTTTTCTTCTCCGTAAATGTTTAGGTCTTTCTCTATTTCTTCTGCCTGTTATTGATGTTATTTGTGAATCTTCATGAAAACTTAGAGGATTGCCCTTAATTGGGTGGCTTAGGAAATGAAAAGGAATAATACACTGACGAAACCACGAAATAAATAATACAATTGACTGGCACTTGGCCGTCTGGGCAGACGATAGTTTGTAAAATGGAGATATACCTCTCCATAGAACAAAACCTGGGCTGAGTTTAGAGACCATGTGATGCCCATGCAGCATGATCCCTTTCTATGTCTGTCTAGTTTACTCCAGAGGAAAGGTAACACCAATACGTTTGGAACAAAACAAACTGCAGAAGCTGCTGGATCAGCAAAGCAATGCTCTGCTCTAACTCATCCGCCTGTTGTAGCTTCCATCCTAGACCAGTTGCCGACTAAGGCTTAGGGCCCGGTCTGCCCTGCCATGACATTTAATCCTTAGGTTGTATTTTCTCGCACCAGGATAACACCCCCCTCTCAACTGCGTTCCTCCACCCGAAACCATTGGCACAATGTGGGGTGTCGGGTTTGGTGGATTCCGCCGAATATGCGGCGCTAACAGAAACAGGTAGTACAAACAATTAGATTGAAACAAACTGGGGTTGACTGCGAAGTCCTGTAAAGGATATGCAACTAACTTTTTAGAGGTAGGACGTTTTGTTGTTGTTCTTTGTCTTTTGCCCTCTATGATCCAGTGGGATATAGACCCTGAACCAACCAACTCACTCCAATCCTTCACATCTTTAGCTATGCCATTCATCTCTGTCCATGTCCTTTCCCTGTTGTTAATTTATGTTTCTATTTCTCTTCTCCATTAGTTTTTATGTCTTGCTCTATTTCTTTCGCCCGGTTATTGTCGTTAGTATTTGTGAATCTTCCTGAAGACTGATAGTTTTAACTGTTAAGTCTGGGGCATTAGTACCCACTTTGCCTGAGCCATGAGAATGTCCTGCATCTATTGGAGTAAGGTTTGTGTAGCAACCAGTCCACACTCAATGGGTGAAATGATCAACATCTCATCGGCTGCTGTCACTTCTCAGAAAATGTCTTGAGTCTAGTCGAAACTGGACGGATCTGGAAGCACAGAACGATGGAAAGATATTCCAACACACTATTACTGGACCGCCAGAAACGCGTGATAGCTACATTGATCGTTCAGAAAGCAATAGCAAACTACTGGACTAAAATTGCCTAATGAATAACAAACCTCCGAAACATCCTAGGGTTAATTACAACGTAATGTGAAGGACTCGCAACTAACTTGAAGCAGTTTCTGTCCATGTTGTGTATACATGCCATCTTGTGTTCTTGTACAGTACAACCGCGGTCCTGAAAGTACTGGTGCAGCACAGCGTCAACTCCACCGGAACGGCCTACAATGCCACAGTTAATCTGTATCTTCCTCCCTACATGAACATGAGGAAGAACGATTTTACTGTCCCTCTGGAAAACACCATCACAGTCCAGCAGGAAAACAACATTATCGTAACTGAGGTAGTGCAAGTGTCTTTATACATCTGTATTTATATTGTTGTATTGTTGCTGATATTTTAACGTTTCTTTATATGTCTGTATTTATATTGTTGTAATGTAACTGAGTTATTGAAGTTTCTGTATATGTCTATATTTATGTCGGTCTCTCTGGTCTAGGAGTTACACGACTTTCTCCGTAATCCCGTATACTCTCGTGAGTAACGTGACTTGCGCGAGAATCGGTAGCTGTTCTCTCCGCGTCGGTAACTTACGAAGTATGTGAGCCGGTCGCTCAGAAAGCAATGGCAAACTACTGAGCGTAATCTTGCCAAGAAATCAACAATCAGCTGAAAGATTCTGATGTTGACAGCGATGTCCTGTAAAGGATATGCGAACAAAAAGAAAGAACAAGAATTGTAACAGAGCCCGCTACGTGGCGAAGGCGTTACGGACGTGGTTCATAATCCCGTACACCCGAGTTCGAAAAATAACTGTGCGCGATTTGGCAGCAGACCGCGCTGCGTTGGTTTTGCTTTGGTATCGGTGCCGGTCGTTCAGAGAGCAATGACAAACTGCTGAATGTAAACTTGTCAAGAGATCACAGCGACAGAAATGCTGGTTGTAACTGCGATGTCCTGTAAAAAGGATATGGGAAAAAAAAATTGTAACAGAGGTAGTACAAATGTCTGTATATTTCGGTATCTTCTATATCGTTGTATTATAGCTGAAGAGTTGAGTGTTTTATATCTCTGTAGCGTTGATTTGTTTCTAACAGAGGTATTGCAAGTGTCTTTATAAATCTGTATTTATATCACATTGTAACTTAAATAGTGTTAGTGTCTATATATCTCTGAATGTTCACTTTTATATTTAACGGAGGTAGTGCAAGCGTCATTAAATGTTTGCAGGATGACCGTTGTATTGTAACTGAGGTAGTGCAAGTGTTTTTATATGCCTGTATGAGTGTTTTTGTAATGTAACTGATGTATGTCTCTATATGTCTGTTATGTTCATCGCTATATAGAAACTGATGCAGTGCAAGTGTTCGTATATGTCTACGTGGTTTTCCTTCATAATTGATTTAGTTTACAGGAATATATGCTTATCATTGTATTGTAACTGATGTAATGCAAGTCTGTATATGGCTGTATATTTATCATTGTATTGTAACTGATGGAATGCAAGTCTGTATATGGCTGTATGTTTATCATTGTATTGTAACTGATGTAATGCAAGTCTGTATATGGCTGTATATTTATCATTGTATTGTAACTGATGGAATGCAAGTCTGTATATGGCTGTATATTTATCATTGTATTGTAACTGATGTAATGCAAGTCATTATATGCCTGTATATTTATCATTGTATTGTAACTGATGTAATGCAAGTCTGTATATGGCTGTATATTGATCATTGTATTGTAACTGATGTAATGCAAGTCATTATATGCCTGTATATTTATCATTGTATTGTAACTGATGTAATGCAAGTCTGTATATGGCTGTATATTGATCATTGTATTGTAACTGATGTAATGCAAGTCATTATATGGCTGTATATTTATCATTGTATTGTAACTGATGTAATGCAAGTCTGTATATGGCTGTATATTTATCATTGTATTGTAACTGATGTAATGCAAGTCATTATATGCCTGTATATTTATCATTGTATTGTAACTGATGTAATGCAAGTCTGTATATGGCTGTATATTTATCATTGTATTGTAACTGATGTAATGCAAGTCATTATATGCCTGTATATTTATCATTGTATTGTAACTGATGTAATGCAAGTCTGTATATGGCTGTATATTTATCATTGTATTGTAACTGATGTAATGCAAGTCTGTATATGGCTGTATATTTATCATTGTATTGTAACTGATGTAATGCAAGTCTGTATATGGCTGTATATTTATCATTGTATTGTAACTGATGTAATGCAAGTCTGTATATGGCTGTATATTTATCATTGTATTGTAACTGATGGAATGCAAGTCTGTATATGGCTGTATATTTATCATTGTATTGTAACTGATGTAATGCAAGTCTGTATATGCCTGTATGTTTATCATTGTATTGTAACTGATGTAATGCAAGTCTGTATATGGCTGTATATTTATCATTGTATTGTAACTGATGTAATGCAAGTCTGTATATGCCTGTATGTTTATCATTGTATTGTAACTGATGTAATGCAAGTCTGTATATGTCTGTATGGTTATCATTGTATTGCAACTGATGGAATGCAAGTCTGTATATGTCTGTATGTTTATCATTGTATTGTAACTGATGGAATGCAAGTCATTATATGTCTGTATATTTATAATTGTATTGTAACTGATGGAATGCAAGTCATTATATTTCTGTATATTTATAATTGTATTGTAACTGATGTAATGCAAGTCATTATATGTCTGTATATTTATCATTGTATTGTAACTGATGGAATGCAAGTCTGTATATGGCTGTATATTTATCACTGTATTGTAACTGATGGAATGCAAGTCATTATATGTCTGTATATTTATCATTGTATTGTAACTGATGTAATGCAAGTCTGTATATGGCTGTATGTTTATCATTGTATTGTAACTGATGTAATGCAAGTCTGTATATGGCTGTATATTTATCATTGTATTGTAACTGATGTAATGCAAGTCTGTATATGGCTGCATGTTTATCATTGTATTGTAACTGATGTAATGCAAGTCTGTATATGGCTGTATATTTATCATTGTATTGTAACTGATGTAATGCAAGTCTGTATATGGCTGTATATTTATCATTGTATTGTAACTGATGTAATGCAAGTCATTATATGCCTGTATATTTATCATTGTATTGTAACTGATGTAATGCAAGTCTGTATATGGCTGTATATTTATCATTGTATTGTAACTGATGTAATGCAAGTCTGTATATGGCTGTATATTTATCATTGTATTGTAACTGATGTAATACAAGTCTGTATATGGCTGTATATTTATCATTGTATTGTAACTGATGTAATGCAAGTCTGTATATGGCTGTATATTTATCATTGTATTGTAACTGATGTAATGCAAGTCTGTATATGTCTGTATATTTATCATTGTATTGTAACTGATGGAATGCAAGTCTGTATATGTCTGTATATTTATCATTGTATTGTAACTGATGGAATGCAAGTCTGTATATGTCTGTATATTTATCATTGTATTGTAACTTATGGAATGCAAGTCATTATATGCCTGTATGTTTATAATTGTATTGTAACTGATGTAATGCAAGTCATTATATGCCTGTATGTTTATAATTGTATTGTAACTGATGTAATGCAAGTCTGTATATGTCTGTATATTTATCATTGTATTGTAACTGATGGAATGCAAGTCATTATATGCCTGTATGTTTATCATTGTATTGTAACTGATGTAATGCAAGTCTGTATATGCCTGTATATTTATCATTGTATTGTAACTGATGTAATGCAAGTCTGTATATGGCTGTATGTTTATCATTGTATTGTAACTGATGTAATGCAAGTCTGTATATGGCTGTATATTTATCATTGTATTGTAACTGATGGAATGCAAGTCTGTATATGGCTGTATGTTTATCATTGTATTGTAACTGATGTAATGCAAGTCTGTATATGGCTGTATATTTATCATTGTATTGTAACTGATGTAATGCAAGTCTGTATATGGCTGTATATTTATCATTGTATTGTAACTGATGGAATGCAAGTCTGTATATGGCTGTATGTTTATCATTGTATTGTAACTGATGTAATGCAAGTCTGTATATGGCTGTATATTTATCATTGTATTGTAACTGATGTAATGCAAGTCTGTATATGTCTGTATATTTATCATTGTATTGTAACTGATGTAATGCAAGTCTGTATATGGCTGTATATTTATCATTGTATTGTAACTGATGTAATGCAAGTCATTATATGCCTGTATATTTATCATTGTATTGTAACTGATGTAATGCAAGTCTGTATATGGCTGTATATTTATCATTGTATTGTAACTGATGTAATGCAAGTCATTATATGCCTGTATATTTATCATTGTATTGTAACTGATGTAATGCAAGTCTGTATATGGCTGTATATTTATCATTGTATTGTAACTGATGTAATGCAAGTCTGTATATGGCTGTATATTTATCATTGTATTGTAACTGATGTAATGCAAGTCTGTATATGACTGTATATTTATCATTGTATTGTAACTGATGTAATGCAAGTCTGTATATGGCTGTATATTTATCATTGTATTGTAACTGATGAAATGCAAGTCTGTATATGGCTGTATATTTATCATTGTATTGTAACTGATGTAATGCAAGTCTGTATATGCCTGTATGTTTATCATTGTATTGTAACTGATGTAATGCAAGTCTGTATATGGCTGTATATTTATCATTGTATTGTAACTGATGTAATGCAAGTCTTATATGCCTGTATGTTTATCATTGTATTGTAACTGATGTAATGCAAGTCTGTATATGTCTGTATGTTTATCATTGTATTGCAACTGATGGAATGCAAGTCTGTATATGTCTGTATGTTTATCATTGTATTGTAACTGATGGAATGCAAGTCATTATATGTCTGTATATTTATAATTGTATTGTAACTGATGGAATGCAAGTCATTATATTTCTGTATATTTATAATTGTATTGTAACTGATGTAATGCAAGTCATTATATGTCTGTATATTTATCATTGTATTGTAACTGATGGAATGCAAGTCTGTATATGGCTGTATATTTATCACTGTATTGTAACTGATGGAATGCAAGTCATTATATGTCTGTATATTTATCATTGTATTGTAACTGATGTAATGCAAGTCTGTATATGGCTGTATGTTTATCATTGTATTGTAACTGATGTAATGCAAGTCTGTATATGGCTGTATATTTATCATTGTATTGTAACTGATGTAATGCAAGTCTGTATATGGCTGCATGTTTATCATTGTATTGTAACTGATGTAATGCAAGTCTGTATATGGCTGTATATTTATCATTGTATTGTAACTGATGTAATGCAAGTCTGTATATGGCTGTATATTTATCATTGTATTGTAACTGATGTAATGCAAGTCATTATATGCCTGTATATTTATCATTGTATTGTAACTGATGTAATGCAAGTCTGTATATGGCTGTATATTTATCATTGTATTGTAACTGATGTAATGCAAGTCTGTATATGGCTGTATATTTATCATTGTATTGTAACTGATGTAATGCAAGTCTGTATATGGCTGTATATTTATCATTGTATTGTAACTGATGTAATGCAAGTCTGTATATGGCTGTATATTTATCATTGTATTGTAACTGATGTAATGCAAGTCTGTATATGTCTGTATATTTATCATTGTATTGTAACTGATGGAATGCAAGTCTGTATATGTCTGTATATTTATCATTGTATTGTAACTGATGGAATGCAAGTCTGTATATGTCTGTATATTTATCATTGTATTGTAACTTATGGAATGCAAGTCATTATATGCCTGTATGTTTATAATTGTATTGTAACTGATGTAATGCAAGTCTGTATATGTCTGTATATTTATCATTGTATTGTAACTGATGGAATGCAAGTCATTATATGCCTGTATGTTTATCATTGTATTGTAACTGATGTAATGCAAGTCTGTATATGCCTGTATATTTATCATTGTATTGTAACTGATGTAATGCAAGTCTGTATATGGCTGCATGTTTATCATTGTATTGTAACTGATGTAATGCAAGTCTGTATATGGCTGTATATTTATCATTGTATTGTAACTGATGTAATGCAAGTCTGTATATGGCTGTATATTTATCATTGTATTGTAACTGATGTAATGCAAGTCATTATATGCCTGTATATTTATCATTGTATTGTAACTGATGTAATGCAAGTCTGTATATGGCTGTATATTTATCATTGTATTGTAACTGATGTAATGCAAGTCTGTATATGGCTGTATATTTATCATTGTATTGTAACTGATGTAATGCAAGTCTGTATATGGCTGTATATTTATCATTGTATTGTAACTGATGTAATGCAAGTCTGTATATGGCTGTATATTTATCATTGTATTGTAACTGATGTAATGCAAGTCTGTATATGTCTGTATATTTATCATTGTATTGTAACTGATGGAATGCAAGTCTGTATATGTCTGTATATTTATCATTGTATTGTAACTGATGGAATGCAAGTCTGTATATGTCTGTATATTTATCATTGTATTGTAACTTATGGAATGCAAGTCATTATATGCCTGTATGTTTATAATTGTATTGTAACTGATGTAATGCAAGTCTGTATATGTCTGTATATTTATCATTGTATTGTAACTGATGGAATGCAAGTCATTATATGCCTGTATGTTTATCATTGTATTGTAACTGATGTAATGCAAGTCTGTATATGCCTGTATGTTTATCATTGTATTGTAACTGATGTAATGCAAGTCTGTTTATGCCTGTATGTTTATCATTGTATTGTAACTGATGTAATGCAAGTCTGTATATGCCTGTATATTTATCATTGTATTGTAACTGATGTAATGCAAGTCTGTATATGCCTGTATGTTTATCATTGTATTGTAACTGATGTAATGCAAGTCTGTATATGCCTGTATGTTTATCATTGTATTGTAACTGATGTAATGCAAGTCTATATATGCCTGTATGTTTATCATTGTATTGTAACTGATGTAATGCATGTCTGTATATGGCTGTTTGTTTATCATTTTATTGTAACTGATGTAATGCAAGTCTGTATATGGCTGTATGTTTATCATTTTATTGTAACTGATGTAATGCAAGTCTGTATATGGCTGTATGTTATCATTGTATTGTAACTGATGTAATGCAAGTCTGTATATGGCTGTTTGTTTATCATTTTATTGTAACTGATGTAATGCAAGTCTGTATCTGGCTGTATGTTTATCATTTTATTGTAACTGATGTAATGCAAGTCTGTATATGGCTGTATGTTTATCATTGTATTGTAACTGATGTAATGCAAGTCTGTATATGGCTGTATGTTTATCATTTTATTGTAACTGATGTAATGCAAGTCTGTATATGGCTGTATGTTTATCATTGTATTGTAACTGATGTAATGCAAGTCTGTATATGGCTGTTTGTTTATCATTTTATTGTAACTGATGTAATGCAAGTCTGTATATGGCTGTATGTTTTTCATTTTATTGTAACTGATGTAATGCAAGTCTGTATATGGCTGTATGTTTATCATTGTATTGTAACTGATGTAATGCAAGTCTGTATATGGCTGTATGTTTATCATTGTATTGTAACTGATGTAATGCAAGTCTGTATATGTCTGTATATTTATCATTGTATTGTAACTGATGTAATGCAAGTCTGTATATGGCTGTTTGTTTATCATTTTATTGTAACTGATGTAATGCAAGTCTGTATATGGCTGTATGTTTATCATTTTATTGTAACTGATGTAATGCAAGTCTGTATATGGCTGTATGTTTATCATTGTATTGTAACTGATGTAATGCAAGTCTGTATATGGCTGTATGTTTATCATTGTATTGTAACTGATGTAATGCAAGTCTGTATATGCCTGTATATTTATCATTGTATTGTAACTGATGTAATGCAAGTCTGTATATGTCTGTATATTTATCATTGTATTGTAACTGATGGAATGCAAGTCTGTATATGTCTATATATTTATCATTGTATTGTAACTGATGTAATGCAAGTCTGTATATGCCTGTATATTTATCATTGTATTGTAACTGATGTAATGCAAGTCTGTATATGTCTGTATATTTATCATTGTATTGTAACTGATGGAATGCAAGTCTGTATATGTCTATATATTTATCATTGTATTGTAACTGATGTAATGCAAGTCTGTATATGCCTGTATATTTATCATTGTATTGTAACTGATGGAATGCAAGTCTGTATATGTCTATATATTTATCATTGTATTGTAACTGATGTAATGCAAGTCTGTATATGCCTGTATATTTATCATTGTATTGTAACTGATGTAATGCAAGTCTGTATATGTCTGTATATTTATCATTGTATTGTAACTGATGGAATGCAAGTCTGTATATGTCTATATATTTATCATTGTATTGTAACTGATGTAATGCAAGTCTGTATATGCCTGTATATTTATCATTGTATTGTAACTGATGGAATGCAAGTCTGTATATGTCTATATATTTATCATTGTATTGTAACTGATGTAATGCAAGTCTGTATATGCCTGTATATTTATCATTGTATTGTAACTGATGTAATGCAAGTCTGTATATGGCTGTATGTTTATCATTGAGAGCCGCGGTAGCCCAGCGGCCACAGCGCTTGCCTATTGACCCGGTGGTCATGGGTTTAATTTAGCACCGAGCCTGGACTCCTTGGTTGACCCAGTGTAAAATAGGCACGAGGAGGTCAGTCTGGCCGAATGAATAAGAGTGCTTGTTCTTAAACACCTGGTGTGCTGATACTGAGGTAACAGGTTTAACCCCCACACCGACCAGTTGTACTAAAATGTTGACTTCTCGTCCTTGACTTGGGGACGTAGATTACGAGGTACTTGGGAAGTCGGAGTGTGTTCTCCTGATGGCGAGGGACACTGGTAATAAGGAAAGCTAATCCACACGCAAAAATCTGCCCAGTGTACTAGAAGTAGCAAGATGGACGCTTGAGTTTAAAGTCAGCGAACCCCTTGCCCCCTTTCCAAAATAAAAAATAAATAAATAAATAAAAAATAAATAAAATAAAAATAGGTACGAGAAAAGGTGTTGGGAAGTAAAGACGATAGGATGCTTTTGGCCACACCAACCCTCAAGTTCAAATTGGTCCATACAAATATTGGGCTGGCACAAAATATGCCAATTACGTCTTGTGGCGTGGAGAAAGAGTCATATATTGATAACTCAATGATAATTGAGATGGTTCAAATGTGTCTGTTACTGAGGCACATCAGGTGGCTTTCTCTGCATGTATGTATGTCTTCTTCTTCTCCACCTCCTCCACATCATCATCATCGTTGTCATTGTTGTTGTATTTTTGTTCTTTTTCTTCTTCTTATTATAGTTACTACCATACTTTATTGCTCTTGGTTATACTCAATATCACAGATAGGACGTCTGACATTCAGTGACCCATTTACGTTGGAGGTAACCCTGGACGTTGACCTCTCCAACCTGCAGATCCTGGCAGCAATAGATCGGATCGTGACAGTGGAGGCAATCTGGGGCAACCGTTGGGGCAACCTGACTGACTTGTTCTCTGACCCTGCCTACCTGTCTGTGAATATTAGCAGGACTTGTTGTAAGTCGTTAGTTTCCAGGGATTCTTCGAGTGTTTTGTGTTGTTAATTCTTTAACCCTTTAGGAACATATAACTGGTAAAGTCTTGGACAGAATAGAACTCCCTCAAGACCATCACTGTTGATATATCCTCACTCAGTTAGATGCATGCGATCGCGCATTCTTACCTCCAATGTTTAACAACTTTCGCTTTAAAGGGATTAAAAAAAAAAAAAAAACAGGAACCATTTGAAAGAATTATGTGCCTCATAAATACAAATTAATTTTTATGAGATTCTATATTGTATTTCATTCCACACAGCGTGCCACTGAAAATCGCTCCACGTGTCACACTTTTCACGCATGCCGTAGATTGCCAATGTCTGGCCTATGCAGTCACAGTGAACATTTAAACTAAATCGATCTTTCGAGAATTGTTCTCTGCACTAGTGTTGGTCACTTGAAACATCATGACAATTATGAGAGAGCAAGAATGGAGGGGTATATGATTGGAAAGAGAGGAAGAGGAAGGCCAAAGAGATGCTGGGTGCAGGATGTGGCGGATGATCTCCAGATGGGTGTATAGGAAGCAGGACATCTTGCTTATGATTGAGTTTTCCGGAAGGTTGTTATGGGAGCGAGGTTCTGCAAAGGACATGCTACTGAGTGAATGAGTTCTTGAAATGGACAACCACATTCCCAACAAACGTAACGTAAGTACATGCTAGGAATACGGTCTTCTAACTCGAGGAGATGTCTACATGCAAAAAGACTTTGTGGCAATGGGCTCTCCATTATCCATTATCCCTTACTCTGGCCAAACTTGAAAAGAAAGCGATAGAAACACATGTCAACAACCAGACCGGTGATTATATCATACGGATAAGACATTCGTCCTGTGGAACTTTGGGACAGAAAACCTGGAACAATTCATAACCCACATTAACAAAAAATGTTGTATGTCATTTCCAGGACGTTGTCATCAACACCAGGTGTATTTTCTAGACAATTTGGCATTGCTCTCAGAACGAGAAGTTAACATTTTAGATTTTAGGCCAAATTATTGCGAAATAACCAGAATCAGACCCAAAAGTTTACCATGAGAATGTCTTTCTGTCTGCATTCCCACCAATGTTGTGCAAACAAAGATTTCGTTTTACATTTTCGATTACTTTGAGTATAACGCCGGTCTCCCTGGTCTAGAATTTACACGACTTTCTCCGTAATCCCGTATACTCTCATGAGTAACGTGACGATGCATGAGAATTGATAGCGGTTCTCTCCGTGTCGGTAACTTAGGGGTACGTGAGCCTGTCGCTCAGAAAACAATGGCAAACTACTGAGCGTTATCTTGCCAAGAAATCAACAATCAGCTGAAATATGCTGATGTTGACAGCGATGTCATGTAAAGGACATGGGAACCAATTCAATTCTTGGGTATAACAAATGCTCTACATACGAAAAAGATAAGTGGCTTCGTGTTTTAAATATTTAAGTCAAATTTTAATTCATTTATTTACTGCATATTTTATATAATTCTGTAATGTGAACCTGACGAGATACATTAAAATATGCCAGGAGATAAATACTGCTTATTTCATTTATTAGTTTTTTTTCCTTCGCTCACTTTGAACTATGTCTAGTGCACTGGATTGATGTTTTATGTGTGAATTAGCTTTCCCTATTACTAGTGATCTTCGCCATTAGGAGAACCCACTCCGACTTCTGAGGTACTTGTAATTTACGCCCCCGAGAGGATGCTGTGGAGGTGGGCTTACGAACAAAATTCGTAATCCCTCATATCGCGTTCGGAACCAAACTGCGGGCGATTTGGAAGCAGATCGCCCGGCGCTGGTCAATGGTATGAGTACCGGTTGTTCAGAAAGCAATGACACATTATTGAAGATACACTTGCCAAGAAATCACAAAGAGGTGAAAAATACTGCGAGGTCCTGTAATGTATATGCAACTAACATTTTAAAGTCAAGAACGAGAAATCAACATTATTTTGGCTTATGTGTTTATAATGATAGTTAAAGGGGGACGCCGTTTTGATGTACGCTAACTGAATGCAGTGTTCCACTTGTGTCTGTCTGCAGCCAGGCGTCTCAGCTGGACCACCTCCAGCAAATGTCAGTGCCCTCACGATGCCAGGCTGTCTAACTGTGGATGCTGTGTGGCCGGGGCTTGTCCTTGTGGGGCAGCAAGACCCCGTGCGTGTGCCCCGTGTGGGGAAATGTGGCGTTGTGTCCCGTACAAAGCAGGTCAGTATGTCGTCGCTGAGTGTAAGTTTAGAAACATTTTACTCCCCTCAAGGGGCGTAATTACCCGAGTAATTACCCCACGATGATGGGGGACAATCAGCACTCAGGTCTTGCATTCCCCGTGTGTAGTTATCATGAGCACGCTCGGATTGAGTGTGTTCAGTTGAGACCAACCCCAAGCCCAAGTTGAGTTGCTAGGCAATTTTAAGTTCAGTAGTTTGCCATTACGGGGAAGTTGGAGGGAAAGAGAAGCGGGAGAGACCAATCGAGAAGATGCTGGACATGATGGCATGGAAGAACAAACGAACGAACGAACGAACGAATGAATGAACGAACGAACGAAAATCTTTATTTTCAAAGGGTTTAGAATTGGGCACGCAGGCCCGTCTGACATTCCGCCCTTCTTTTCTATTTCGTCTCATACATTCTTTCATTCAACATCTCTTATGAAACAAATCTTTGACCAAAAAAAAAAAAAAAACAGTAAGCATTAAAACGCATCAAAAATAATCAATAATACTTGACTCACTGAGGCAATGTTTAACATTTAAAAAAAAATGTTTGCATATCCTTTACAGGACATTGCTGTCAACATCAGCATCTTTCAGCTGATTGTTGATTTCTTGGCAAGATTACGCTCAGTGGTTTGCCATTGCTTTCTGAGCGGCCGGCTCACATACCCCGTAAGTTACCGACGCGATTCGAACCACTGCTGATTCTCACCGTCGCCACGTTACTTACGAGAGTATACGAGATTACGGAGAAAAGTCGCTAACCTCTAGGCCAGGAAGGCGGCAATGTATAATATGGGCATTATAAATACCAAAGGAAGATGTTACGTGCCATACACATGGGAATGTTTTTTGGCTAGTTGTCGTTCGAGATAATTTACCATTATTATTGTCTTTGTTTTTTTTTTAAATGGGGGAATGTAGTCTGTCCTGAGGTAGTGTTCAAACAGGTTGCGACTGTATGTATAATGATTGGTGGTGTCTTTGATTTCTTGTGGAAGATTGTTCCCCAACTGAGTGGCAGAGTTTGCTAAGCTTGTTTTATATAAGTCTATCCAAGGTTTAGAGACATGAAGTATATTTAGTCGTTTTATATTTAAACAATGGCCAAAGGTAGCTTAGAGCATTTTGAAATAGAATTTTTGTGAATTAGTTTAGCCTTATTAAAAAGTAGGCGTTTGTGGAGAGGCAGTAACTGAAGACATTCATGTAGGTTAGAATTGTCTGTAAGCTTATAACCATTGATTAAACACACTGCCCTTTTCTGGAGTGAATAAAGACGTTTTGATATTGATTTGGAGCATCCATCATAGACTGTGGAGCAATATTCAATATGTGTTTGTATGTGGGAAGTATAGAATATCTTTCTCGTGTTTTCGTCGAGGAAATTTTTAGTTTTGGCAAGTTGGTATACTTTCGTCAGTATCAGACATAATTGGCAACACACAAGACAGAGGGCTGTGGACAGACATGATCACCAACGCCACACATTATGGACTATAAGAAGAAGAAGTTCCCCATCGCTTGATGAACACGACATTCACGTTGAAGTCCAACTGACAGGTGGTGGGGTTTAATCTACTAACCCCGACATAAGCGCACTGAAAAGTTAAGCATGAAAGTATCAACCCAACGGCAAAGCAGATGAAATGTAGAGCGTTCTTATTCCCAATTTATTGAATGTATGTAATCAATTTGCAGCGTTTAGTAAAGGATATGTGTCATATTTAAACAAAGACACATTAAACAACATATTGCACGATTTCTTGCCTGTCATATTTCGCTGCATATCATCATTCTGTAGAGAACATTCTGCAATGTTTATCTGACGAGATGCAGCGAAATTTGCTAGGCAATAGATCGTGCAATATGTTGTTTGTGGCTTCCGTGTTTACTTTTACTAAGGGAATACATTGTTTTGAACAGGTGTCATAGTTGGGACAAAGTAAAGTCAGGTTATTGTATTATCAGTGTTCGTGTAAAGAAGCGATATGGCGATGTGCAGATATTTTGTTTTATTCCCTTTATATTGCATTTACACAATTTATTTTCAGGGTTTGAAGATCTTTTGTATTTGCCAAAATCTGCCGTCACCGATGCGATTCGATGCGATGCCTTTCACATGAGACGGTAGGTTCTGTAGATGCGCCTCTCTTCACATCATCATCATCATCATCATCATCATCATCATCATCATCATCATCATCATCATCATCATCATCATCATCATCATCATCATCATCATCATCATCATCATCATCATCATCATCATACATCATCATCATACGTCATATTCATCATAATCATCATCATCATCATCATACATCACCACCACCACCACATCATCATCATCATTTGGTATGCTGATGCCTATTGACCTTTTATTATTGGGGTCATTTTTTTCGTAGTTGCCTGTTTCGCTTCCTATTTCCTGTGCCTTTCTCGGCCTGATGTGAGTTTTCTACTTTGTTGCTGCTTGTCATGTCTGGTCAGTTTCGTACGCTTCTAAGGCTTGGTGTTGTCTCTGTTGTTTCTTCGTTTTATAAGGTTATTCAGGCCCTCCTTCTCTCTCTCTCTATCTCTCTCTCTCTCTCTCTCTCTCTCTCTCTCTCTCTCTCTCTCTCTCTCTCTCTCTCTCTTTCCCCCCTCTCCTCTCCATGGTCCAGGGATTTGGAAGCAGCCCGCTTGCATGCACACAACTCATTGATGATATTTTCTGAAGTTACAGGACTATAGCTTTGTACAACTTATTTAACATTGCGTTTTCTCTGCAGAAAAGACGTCACATAAGCTAACTTGCCACTTTACAGTATTCTACAGCAACCTAATATATGTAAAAGCCTAACACGTGATCACCCAAGGCAACATCTGAATTAAAAAAAAAACCGGGAAGGCTAACCTGGTCAACAAACATCCACAGAAGTCAGATGTATCGGCCTAACGGCGCAAAACAGACGCACGCAATCATGTAAAAAAAAACAACAACTCTCGGAATGAACGCATAAGAAGAAGAAGAAGAAGAAGAAGAAGAAGAAGAAGAAGAAGAAGAAGAAGAAGAAGAAGAAGAAGAGGAAGAAGAAGAAGAAGAAGAAGAAGAAGAAGAAGAAGAAGAAGAAGAAGAAGAAGAAGAAGAAGAAGAAGAAGAAGAAGAAGAAGAAGAAACAAGTTTAGAAAAAAAGTAAAGGTCCATTATACTCGCCTCAGGATCTTTGCGCATGTGGTACTAGACTGATATTATTATTTTATTTGTTTTCACTCAGTGAGTGATGTAATTAGTATTACTCCACCTACCTTTACTCCCCCAGTCAGTCGGTGGAGATTTGTCCGCAACAGACGAGCAATATCTCCGGCGGGCCTATTATCGCTGGTCGCGAGATCCGCACAGTGGAAGGATGGGAGATTTGCTCGCAACAGACGAGCAATATCTCCGGCGGGCCTTTTCCAGGTGGTCGCGGGATCCGAACGAGTCAGGCGGGGAGTCTGACGGTAGTAAACGCTTTCACAGGTCCAGACACTTGCGAGCGACAGATTTACGCGTCCTATGGTCCAGGCGCGTACGAGGCCATTACCTGTGGGACTTGAATGCACGCCTCTAAGTCAGGTTCCATGGGTTCCAGGGTCTGGCCACCACTCGCCACCTGCTCTTGGAGGCGAGGTCTCGGAAGTTTGACGCTGAGCCGCCAGCGTCTGCAGCCTACCTTGTTCCAGACGTACTGGTTATCCATTCCTCTGGAATAAACACGGCAAGGCCAGAGAGGGAACATGTCGTTTGGGCACCACATGTTCTCTGAAGCTCTGCCCAGACATTGTGACGGAATTTTGGCCAAATTCCAACTCACATATTTTGGTCTGTCAAGACTGTAAGGTGCCATTCACCTTTACTCCCTAAAACATTTCTAGCTACCCATTTCAAACTGATTCGATCTGGAAACCCAGGTCAATTAAAAAAAAATGTGAATCTACACAGGTGTAGATCAAACCCATGACCCTCGGATCGGCAGGGCAGTATTTATCCACTACGCTACAGTGTTTCAATTTGCATTAAGATTACATGCAATCCGCTTGCTTCTTTTACTTAAGATGTGTACTAAAGGAAGGATGGGTTTCAGTTTCCAGTAATCTCCACAGGGGCAGCGCCACAGGAGTTTCGTGCCACAAAGTCCTCTCCACTTCTCCAGCCAGATATTTAGGTAGGTAAACATGCGGACTTGTGTTTAGTGGTAGAGTAGCTGTATTTGAGTGTCTGTCTGTCTGTCTGTCTGTCTGTCTGTCTGTCTGTCTGTCTGTCTGTCTGTCTGTCTGTCTGATTGTCTGTCTGTCTGTCTGTCACACAAATGGCATACCCGACGAGCTACCTACCTACCTGCTTACCTACACACATACCTACCCATAAACCCAACTACCTACCTACCCACCCACCCACACAGCCAGCTACCCACCTACCTACCTACCCACCCATCAACCTACCTACCCATCCACCTAAATACCTAATACCTAATTACCTACCTATACACCCACCCACCTACCAACCTACATACACACCACCTACCCACACACCCACCTATCCACTTACCCACTTACCTACCCACCCATCCACCCACTTAGCTACATACCTACACACCCACCTACCTACCCAGCCACCAACCATACTACCTACATGCCTATTTACCTACCCACCTACACACATAGCTGACTACTCACCCACTCACCTACCTACCTATCCACCTACCTAAAACTACCTCATCATCATCATGTGTCAAGCATTGGCGATCATATTTTGCTATCTCACGCAATCACCACGGTCGTGGATCAGCTCAGTGTTCCTATCTCGTCCATGCCACATGGCCAAGGTATCCAGGCATTTACTTCTCTGTCTTCCCATTGTTCTCTTCCCCTCGAATTTGCCACTTGTTACCAAGTTCTCCAATTTATTTCTTCTCATAACGTGACCAAACAATGTTAACTGTCTACGTCTATTTTCTGTAATCAATTTACAATTTTCATTTGTTTCTTGTAGGACTTGGTCATTGATTTTCCTGTCTGTCCATGATATTCTTTGCATTTTCCCCAGAAACCACATTTCCACAGCCATCATTTGTTTTGCAGCCTGTTTTCTCATAATTCACACTTCACATCCATACAAAAGCACAGGTTTTGTGTAACACTCCAACACTTTTTCTCGTTGCAAATGACATCGTTTTGTTGGTCAGTACTTAGTTATCTTGCAAAAGGCTACCTTCGCCATGGCGATTCTTGTTCTAATCTCTACAGGCATCTCCCATCAGACGTTATGACTGTACCGAGACTACTGTACCGATGCACTTGTTTAAGAATATTCCCATTTGCTTGTATATCAATCACATTGTGGTATTTTCTCTTTCCTAGTGACGACCTTAAATTGTGCTTTCTTACAATTTAATTCGTACTCTAGTTGTTCACTGTGAGTAGCAACCGCATCTACTAAATGTTGCAGATCTTGCTCATTGTCTGCAATCAATACTGTATCATCCGCATATTTAATGTTATTGATGTTTCGCCCTCCAATGATGATTCCTTTCATATCTTTTACATTTCAGAAAATAATTTCATTGTACAGGGGTAAAAAGATCTGGAGACATTACACATCTCTGTCTCATACCTCTCTCAATAGACTGATATTGGCCTATTTCATAATCACACCTTATGGCAGCTTGTTGTTTCCAATATATATATATATATATATATATATATATATATATATATATATATATATATATATATATATATATATCTATATATCTATATATCTATATATCTATATATCTATATATATATATATATATATATATATATATATATATATATATATATATATATATATATATATATATATTATATATATTACAAGCCTAAGGTTTTTCTCATCAATGTGTAGATCTGCAACCATATTTATTATGTTGACGTGTCTTACTCTATCAAAAGCCTTTGTGTAGTCAATAAAGCAAAGGTGTAGGTCTTTGTTTACTTCTATAGAACGTTCCATTCATTTTCTCAGCATATATACAGCATTTACTGTACCCTTGCTCCGGGAAGATTCACCCGGTCAACAAATGCCCGCAGAAGTCGGATGTGTCGGCCTAATGATGCAAGACCGCAGCTCTGTTGTAAACAGGCACAACACAATCACGTCCGAAAAAACTCTCCAGATGAACGCAGCAGAAGAAGTACCCTTGCCTTCTACAAACCCACTCCTATTTCGTGTTGTATTTTCTTTCTAACTCTTTGCATGATAATTCTTAGCTTGTGGCTCATTATACTAAGTGTTCGATGGTGATCACATTGCAAGGGTCCTGATTTCTTCGGGATTGCAATAAATAAAGAATTACATAATTCGGGAAGTATATCTCCAGTATTATATATTGCGTTCAGCAGTCTGGTGACCTAGGCTATTCCATATTCTTCTAAGGCATTGATCATTTCTGTTGTGATGATATCTGGACCCGGTGTCCTACCTACCTACCTACCTACCTACCTACCTGCCTACCTACCTACCTACCTACCTACCTACCTACTACCTACCTACATACCTACCTATCTACCGACCTACCTACCTACCTTCCTAATTACCTACCTACCTACCTAATTACCTACCTACCTGCCTGCCTGCCTGCCTGTCTGTCTGTCTGTCTGTCTGTCTGTCTGTCTGTCTGTCTGTCTGTCTGTCATTCCTATGCCACCAAGGCATTATTTTATTTCGAAAACAAAAAATGTCAACTTTTAAACATCTTCCCACAGAACTGAGTCCCCGCGTTGCCGTGGTTACAGGAATTAACCCAGCTTCCGGCTTTCTCTACGGCATCTCCAACAACGGACTTGCTTACATGGTCAGCAAAGACGGGGGCACATCTTGGACATCAATAATGGACAACGTCTACGCAAATGTGACATCCGATCCAGTATTCATCCGCGCAAACATCACCCAAGTTCGCTGACAAACCTAACCGCAAACGCACAGAATGTCATTCATACATACATCAGTTAGCAATCCGCTTGCTAGTCTTGTGTTAGCAATTAGTTAAAAATCGTGTTTTCCTAGATAATGCAACTTCCTCTTCTTCTTTGTTGCTCTTTCGAGGGGAGTGTGAGGCAACGCTTTATGCACCTCATAGGTTAGTATGTCCGAATTCGGTGTACATTTGTCAGGTTGTCTTCCTATAGACAGATTCTATCCAAGGTAGGAGGCTTTAACTACCTGTGTGTAGGTTTACTTTCCCTAACAATTTTACCAGGGTGGCGTCCTCACGACCTACTATATGCGATTTCCAACTTCCGTGGGATTATTAATTTGCACACGTGACCTCCTGCTTTTTTTGGTCCTTATCAGAGAAGGCTAGGTATCCAATCTTACTACCCAAGAGATTGTGGGTGGGGGTGGGCGTGGGATATCATTAGATACCGAAGGTTCTTGGAAATTTCTCTCGAAATGTATGCCACTGTTCTCACGTAGAACGTTCTAACCGCTGATTGATCGCGTTCCATTCTAGCTAAATGTCAGAACAATTTAACCCTTTGTTGTTTTATAAAGCCAGTAATCTGTATTATCTCCACGTGTGCTCTTAGTTTCTCATTTATCTCTCTATTTTTTCTTATTTTTTTCTAGCTGCGTTTCTTATGCGTCTCTTCTCACATGATGTGATTTTACGCCTGTGTGTTTCTAGGACTGTCTATGTCTGGTATTGGGAAAAATACAATATCAGTCAGCTTCATTTTTGTATGCATGATGATATTTGTGTGTTTTAGGATAGATGCTTTTTGATAGTTGGTGTTATTTGCTTTCTCTGGTTTTGTTTGCTTGTCTCTATCCAATCTTCCATACTCTTTCTCGTTACTTTCTATCTGTATCGACTGCACATCGACGCCGGCAAATAGAAAATAAATTTTAAGTGCGAAATGATGTATTCTACACTTTGGTAATAGGTAACACCTGGCTCAAACACCATCCTCGACGAATATAAACGTGGAAAAGCCCTGGAGATAATATTAGTAAAAACTGTATTCTGCCAAATGAAGAACGTTTTGTGCAATGAGTCATTGTCCATGAAAGTTAGAAAAAGAGTTCTTGCATGTTACATAGAGCCAGTTTTAACATATGGCTGCGAGTCCTGGGCAATTAGTACACAGAAATTCCCGGAAGCCTTTGTGATGTAGCTTCATAGAAGAATGCTGAAAAGTAACTGGACAGCCACAATGAGTAATCTGGGCATTCTGAGGGAAGCTGAGTAGCAAAGACAACTTATCACAAACATCAGAAAGAGGCAGTCATCGTTGTTTGGTCACATTATGAGAAGACAAAAACTGGAACATGTCGTGACAACGGAAAGATTTACGGAAAGCGAGATAAAGGAAGACAGCGGGAGAAGATTCTTGACAGTCTTGTGTTGTGGCACGGAAGGGAGTCAACGAATTGATCCATGCAGTCGGAGGTCGTAATTTGTGGAGATACATGATCGTCCACGTCAGTCGGCAAGGATAATGATGATTATACGTCACAATGGGATCCGCCATTGTGCAGTGTCTACACGCTCGCCTACCGGCCCGGAGATGATGGGTTTGGTCTTCATCATGGCGGATGCGAATGTTTAACCCAGCCTCAGATAGGTACACCAAACAGAGTGCAGAATCGTCTATAAATTATGAGTCCTGTACCATATGTCCATTACTCCAAAATGGCCATTTACTGACTATACAACATAGCCAGGGAAACGGGGCTGCAGTGGATATAAACTTGCCTTGGGATTCAGTGGTTATATGTTCGGGTCTCCCTCCAGGCAGCCATGTTTTTCAGCACCGTGAATCCGACCGAAAAACTACTGAAAGTAAAATTGACAAGTATGCCCTAAACAACCAAAAGAGGTTGGGGGTTGACTGCAACGCCTTGCAAAAGACCTGGTAGTATTTTTAAATTTAACATATTACCTAAAGTGCGATGTTGTTTAACTTTCGGCCATTGCACAATTTTTATGAATACGTGTGATGTGAAACAAGAAAGTATGTTAAGATCCTTACAAGAGGCAACAAACACAAATACATGCCCAGTTGAACAGAAATCACAGAGGAGAAAATGAATGAAAATAACATAATAACGATTCAGAAAAATGTGTTGATATATTTATTATTAATTGTTTCTTCTATGGGGGTCAGCATGGTTGAATGGATAAGAACGCTCGCTATTAAACATCCGGTGTGCTGATGCTGAGATAGCGGGTTAGACCCCTACACAGGTCAATGGAACTAAAATGTTGACTTCTCATCCTTGACGTCGGGACGTAAATTACCAGCACCTCTAAAGTGGAAGTGCTTTCGCCTAATGGCGAGGGACACTGGTAATAGGGAAAGCTAATCCACACGCAAAAATCAGTTCAGTGCACTAGAATTAGTAGTACGTGTATGGACTAAGCTTGAGTTCAAATCGAGCGATGGCAAAAGAAAAAAAAATTCTTTCGAAGGATGAAAGTTTTTATTTTCAATTAATCGGGCGAGCTCTTGTACTTTCACTCTTGTTTTCAAAAGATGTTGGAAATGGGTCTTTTTGGGGAGTTAATTTGCGATCATCGCCTGCGTTATGTTATTACAAAAAAAAAAAAAAATGTTTGCATATCCTTTACAGGACATGGCTGTCAACATCAGCATCTTTCAGCTGATTGTTGATTTCTTGGCAAGATTACGCTCAGTAGTTTGCCATTGCGTTATGTGATTAGAAACTGAAAATATGTCCAAACTTCTCTCATCAAAGTCTGGTGCTTCCTGTCCGTCGAGGGATGCAGGATACCATCCTGGTTATCTGTCCTCGACGTACACACTATAAGTTTTGCAAGGGCGTCTCTTATCTTTCCAACTATCCTTGTTATGGCCGGCATTAACAGGTTACGTGATAAGATGTTAAACTAGGGATTTTCCGAATCTAGGATCGTTCGGTGACACAAGAAAAAAAATTTCAGTTACAGTTTCGATACAGATATCTTCGTAATACCGTCCCCGTGGAGATGGCACTTTATTACAGGGTCAAGAGAAAAGTCTCCACACCAAACTCACTCCGATAAGTGCCCAACTTTTTAAAATATTAGGCCGAATGAACTACAATGCATCGAATTTAAAAGTTAAAATCCATAGTCTTCCAGTGGAATCACACCTGACCAATCAGCCAGCCAACTAATTAACCCAAAATCCATCCAACCACCCAACCAACTAACCAATAAATTAACCAAACATCCACCCAAGCACCCAACCAACTAACCAATAAATTAACCAAAAATCGAACCAGCCAGCAAGCCAACCAACTTAAAAAAAACAAAAAAAAAAAACACCAACCAACCAGCCTACCAGTCAGCCAGCCAACCAACCAACCAGCAAACCAACTAACCAAAAATCTAACCAACCAAATAACCAACCAGCCAACCAGCCATCCAACCAGCCATCCGACCAAGCAGCCAGCCAACCGGCCAGCCAGCCAGCCAGCCAGCCAGCCAGCCAACCAACCAATAAACCAGACAGTCAGCCAGTCAACCAACCAACCAACTAACCAACCAACCAACTAACCAACCTACTCACTTGCCTTCGACTGTTCCTTATAGTATAGTTTGATTTTTATAAGATTGCCATGTCTGTTACCGTGGCCAGAATATGTGACTAGTCTCTTTCTTTAATCTGAAATCCTATCTGTTTTAACTTATAGCTTCTCTAACAATTTGCCACGTGTTTGGTTTTGTTTTCAAGAAATAGGATCCATTCTACTCCATATCCACATCTCCACGGCTTTAATTCGATGTTTTAATTGTTTGTTAATTGTCCATGCTTTGTAGGTGACTGTAGTCATTGAAGCTTTTAGGTGACTACAATCAATGTAGCTTTGGATGGACTACAATCAATGTAGCTTTGATGTGACTACAATCAATGCAGCTTTGAGGTGACTACAATCAATGTGGCTATGAAGTGGCTACAATCAATGTAGCTTTGAGGTGACTGCAGTCAATGTAGCTTTGAGGTCACCGATGGCTTCTGAGTCACAAGAGCAAGCATATTGTCAGATTCTCAGTTCGGATTGCCTAAAGTTCTAAATGGAGAGATGTGGGAAGAGTAAGCAACAAGAATAACCTCTTGCCAAGATGCAAGGGGCTTTGACTTAAGAATAATCCGCAACAGGCTAACATACTCTTAGTCACAATAGACATTGGCACTGATGTGCATCTCGACTGTGGGCAGTGCACTTGGAAGCCCCCAATAATGTCAACACAGTCCAAACGTAGCTACCTTTATCATACTGTATTCTTGCCCGGCCGCTACTTTGTTAAAAAAAAGTTAGTTGCATATCCATTTTAGTTTCAACAATCCTCGCCTATGTGGACCGGCCTCGGTACTTAGATCAGTTTCTACAACCCTCGCCTAGATTTGGAAGCAGATCGCCTTGCGTTGGATTTCATAGCTCATAAACAAAACCACATGTATTTTTTGGCCCTCATAAAAGTAGAGGACAGAAGGATGATTTAGAGGACGCACAACACAGCATAAACATTGAAAAAGCTATAGTTACCGACCGGGATTCGAACCTTTCATCTCCAAATGACGACAGCGGCTCGCTGTAGGAACAAGTGTGCTTCAACGCATGACCAACTAGACTCCCTGGTTTTCACATAATGATATGAGTGGAGGTCGATCAGAAAGCAATGACAAACTACAGAACGTAAACCTGCCAAGAAATCACACAATAAATAATATGCAACTAACTAACCCCTATGCAGATTCGAACCCACGACTACCGTTCCAGTAAACGGACACCTGCCCACTACACTATAGCGGTTCCCAACCAATATGCAGGCGGCTCCAGTTTTGATATACATTTTCAATTATACAAATAAGCGACACCGTAGCATAAAAATAGACACGGCAATCGGCGTAGACAGAGAAAGAAAGCACTGCACCGCATGTGGTTGCCTTCTGACACGGCAGACAAACACAGTACACAGCCGTACAATGCTGAGTGTCAACATCCGTCAGCTGTCGTTGTTCAGTTGTTGAAATGTTATGTGTTAGTTAGTTCTTCATAAAACTAGCAGGGACTTATATGTAAGTATTACATAAGACTTCGTCAGTTAGTGATATGTTGGTGGGAATTCGGGCGTATAATCTGCCGGGTCACAGTGTCATGTGTGTGACATAACAGTCAGTGTTCGGGAGTGTGTTAGCAAACAGTAGGCGTGTCTGTATGTGTTAGATGTGTAGGACTACCGCAAACGGTAGGAATTGAATCGGGTAAAAACGTAAAAACATAATGATTAATACCCGCATCTCGTTTCGTTTTCATTTAAATGATCTCTCTCTCTCTCTCTCTCTCTCTCTCTCTCTCTCTCTCTCTCTCTCTCTCTCTCTTTCTCTCTCTCTCTCTCTCTCGCTAGCGCCGCCCCTCACTCGCTACCCCCTCTCTCGCTACCACTCTCTCTCGCTACCACTCCACTCTCTCTCTCGCTACCACTCTCTTTCGCTATCACTCTCTCTTGCTACCCCACTCTATAGCTTCCGCTCCATATCGCGATCTCTCTCTCTCTCTTTCTCTATTTCGCTACCACTCTTTCTCTTTCTTTCTCTCGCTAACGCTCTTTCCCTTTCTCTCTTACTGACGCCCTCTCTCTCTCTTTCTCTCTCTCGCTACCGCTCTCTCTCTCCTTCTCTCTCGCTACTGCTATCTCTCTCGCTACCGCTCTTTCTTTCTCTCTCGCTACCACTCTATCTCTCGCTACCGCCCCCACCTCGCTATCGCCCCCCTCGCTACCGCCCCCTCTCTCTGGCTGTGTCTGTGGGACAGAAGGTCACGCGGTGTGTGCGGTTCATGTCACAAGGAAGGCTACTGGACCGGAACAAATGTGAAGCCACATGTGACTGAATCAGGCCTACATTTCCATAAGTTGCCCTAGTTCTCACCCTTCCCCCTTGCATCTCTGTATGTGTGTGTGCGTGTGCGCGCGTCCGCGCGCGCGCGTGTGTGTGTGTGTGTGCGCGCGCGCACTACTTAATCTAATTTAAAAAAATGCCGACAATGAAATACATAAAAAAGGCAGATGAGAACACGAATAGCTTGGTATAGCGGCAGCCAGTCCGTGCGTGCTGTGTTCAGTCATGACCTGGCCTTAGTGGAAATGGTATTTGGATGCCGGGTCGGGAGACAAGTCTCTGAACCAACCTCACTCCGATATATGCGAGTCCTGTCAGGGCTAAGAAAACCTGTGTTCGAGCACTCAGACGTAAGAGTTAAAACTTATAGTCTTCAAGAGGATTCACAACCAGCCCACAGATCGACCGACCACAAAGCGTAGCATAGCACAGTATAGCATAGCATATTATAGTATAGCATAGTACATTATGCCGGTCACCCTGGCCTAGGTGTTAACGACTTTCTCCGAATTCCCATATATTAACATGGGTAACGCAGCTGCGAGAGATTCGGTAGCGGATCGCTTCGCGTTGGTTCTTACCGGGGTATACGGGTCGGTCGCTCAGAAACAATGGCAAACTACTGAGCGTAATCTTGCCAAGACATCAACAGCAGCTGAAAAATGCTGGTGTTTTCTGCAATGTCCTGTAAAGGATATGCGAAAAAAAAAATAGTACAGTATAGTATCTTATAGTATAGTATAGTACAGTATATTATAGTATATTATAGTATAGCATAGTATAGTATAGTATATTATAGTATAACATAGTACAGTATAGTATAGTATAGTATAGCACAGCACAGTACAATATAGTATATTATAGTATAGCATAGTACAGTACAGTATAGTATAGCACATCATCGCAAAGCATAGCATAGCATACCACACAATACCGTACCATACGGATTATATAATACTGTAACACAACATACCATACCATTATTTACCGTACCATACAACACAATTCCAGTCCACACCATACCGTACTATACAATACCACGCAATACGATACCATTCAAAACCATACTATACCATTCCAGACCAAACCATACCATATACCACTGACACTTTGTCGTTTGACATGCGATAGTTTGTTACGTAGGGCTTCAAAAAAGCATAACTCCCACTGCGGTAGCGAATCTGACTGATCAGACCAATTCACGCGGTAACTGTTCGTCCACAATGGATACATGTGAACACATGGTCATTTCCACCATCACGCACGATCTAACGTCTCACTAGCTCAGTGTCTGACCTATCTGCAATCATTTTCTCTTTTGTCTTTGATAGATTCCTGATCTTCTCCCTCCATACAACGCGATAGCAGCGACTTGCTCCCAAGGTGCAATATCAATGCAAGTTCACCCTCCTAATGTGTTCTATCCATCTATTCCTACAAAGACTGAACACGGAACAAACCAAACCCGATCTTTCCAATACTTCGGTATTTGTAATCTTATCTTGCCACTTAATACCAAGTATTCTTCACAGACACCACAAAGTAAAGCTGTTTAAACGTTTCTCTCTGTGTAAGTTGACCAGGTTTCATTGCCATAAAGAAGATTACTAAGGATAGGTTTGATAGACCATAACTTTTATTTTCGCAGTCAGCTTTCTGATCTACCAGACTTTCTTTGGTAACCTGCTCATTGTTGTTGCTACTGTACCAATCCTGATGTTGATTTTCTGATCGAGAGATAATTTATTGTTTACCTCCGAACCTAGATATGTGAAATGGTCAAGTATTTCCTGCTAGATGTTTCATATCATGACACACATCTTCTTATCCTTCTTTCGTTCGACTGTTCTTTGTCGTTATCTGTAACGTTGCCTGTTGTATAACTTCACCGTCTGTTTTAGTTAATTCAGTGGTCCATAGAGTTTATCTCCCAGAAGATTTGCCTAGATATGTCGTTTTCGGGGCGGTCTTGGAGTATGTGATCTGCTGTCTGCGACGCCAAACCACATGTGCACATGGCTGAGTCATCAATCTTGAATTTTCTATACATGTGCTTGCATAATCTATTGTGTCCTGTTCTGATGCGCTGAATAAATATTTGGACACCTATCTTATACTGTTGATGTTTTCTCCTTCAATAATGATCCTTCTTATTTCCTAGCAGTTTCTGATAATGTTTCCACTGCATAATGGAAAAAAAGACATTTCCAAGACAAATTACGCTTTCAAATCTGAGATCTCTCTTGCTTTGTTGATACTACATACATTTTTCATTTTTTCATTGTTACATACATAGAAAGAAGAAGAGAAGAAGAAGTAAACTTTACACATACACAGACACACACACACACACACAGAGAGAGAGAGAGAGAGAGAGAGAGAGAGAGAGAGAGAGAGAGAGAGAGTTCAAAGGTCTTTCCCATCTGTTTTTGAGATCTGTAAACAGTTTATTCATTTCTTTTTATTCATGTCAAAATAAATTCACGTATTCATATAAGTACATATATATGCAACTAGCTGACACGGCCCGGCTTCGCCCAGACTCTGGTGGGGAGCATCTCATTTAATTCATATAAGTAGTCATATAAGCTCCCGTTCCCGACTGTCTGTCTGTCTGTCTGTCTATCTATCTGTCTGTCTGTCTGTCTGTCTGTCTGACCCGGCCCAGCCCATGGTGGAGAGCATCTCATTTAAATCATATAAGTAGTCATATAAGATCCCGTTCCCGACTATCTGTATGTCTGTCTGTCTTGGGTAAATGGAGGAGGGAGGAGGAAGAGGGAGGTGGAGGAGGGAAGAGGAGGGAGGAGGAGGGAGGAGGAGACAGGAGGAATAGGAGGGAGGAGGAGGGATTAGGAAGAGGAGGGAGGAGTAGGGTGGAGGAGGAGGGGGAGGAGGAGGGAGGAGGAAGAGGGAGAAGGAGGGAGGAGGAGATCGCAGGAGGAGGAGGAGGAGAGGGAGGAGGAGGGAGAGGGAGGAGGAGGGAGGAGGAGGAGAGAGTAGGCGGAGGGAGGAGGCGGAGGGAGCAGGAAGAGGGAGGAAGAGGGAGGAGGAGGAGGGAGGAGAAGGAGGAGGGAGGAGGAAGGAGGAGTAGAGAGTGGGAGGAGGGAGGAGGCGGAGGGAGGAAGAGGGAGAGGAAGAGGGAGAAGGAGGAGGGAGGAGAAGGAGGGAAGAGGATGAGAGGGAGGAGGAGGAAGAGGGAGGAGGAGGAATGTGAAGGGAGGAGGAGGGAGGAGGTAGAGGGAGGAGGAGGAGGAGGGAGGAGGATAGAGGAGGAGGAGGGATGAGGAGGAAGAGGGAGGAGGAGGAATGTGAAGGGAGGAGGAGGGAGGAGGTAGAGAGAGGAGGAGGAGGGAGGAGGAGAATGGAGGAGGAGGGATGAGGAGGAGAGGGAGGAGGAGGGGGAGGAGGAGGGAGGAAGAAGGAGGAGGGAGGAAGACGGATGAGGGGGAGGAGGGAGGGGTAGGAGGGGGAGGAGGAGAAGGGAGGAGAAGGGAGGAGGAGGAGGGAGCAGGAGGAAGGAGGAGGGAGGAGGAGGAGGACGAGGGAGGAGGAGGGAGGAGGAAGAGAGAGGAGGGAGGAGGAAGAGAGAGGAGGGAGGAGGAGGGAGGAAGAGATAGGCGGAGAGAGGAGGAGGAGGGAGGAGGAGGAGTAGGGATGAATAGGAGGGAGGAGAAGGGAGGAGGAGGGATTAAGAGAAAGAGGGGGGAAAGGGGAGAAGGAGGAGGGAGGAGGGAGGAGGAGGAGGAAGAGGGATGAGGAGGGAGGAGGAGGGAGGAGGGAGGATGAGGAGGAGGGAGGAGGAGGAGGGAGGATGGTGAAGGAGGAGGAGGAGGAGGGAGGAGGGTGAAGGAGGAGGAGGAGGGGGAGGAGGGAGGGGGAGGAGGAGGGAGAAGGAGGAGGAGGGAGGAGGGAGGAGGAGAACGTAGGTGGGGGAGGATGAGAAGGGAGGAGGGAGAGGGAGGAGGAGGGAGGAGGAGGAGAGAGGAGGAGGGAGGAGGTGGAGGGAGAAGGAGGAGGGAGGAAGAGGTAGAAGGAGGAGGGAGAAGGAGGGAGGAGGAGACAGGAGGAATAGGAGGGAGGAGGAGGGATTAGGAAGAGGAGGGAGGAGTAGGGTGGAGGAGGAGGGGGAGGAGGAGGGAGGAGGAAGAGGGAGAAGGAGGGAGGAGGAGAGAGGAGGAGGAGGAGGAGGAGGAGGAGAAGGGAGTAGGAGGAGGGAGAGGGAGGAGGAGGGAGGAGGAGGAGAGAGTAGGCGGAGGGAGGAGGCGGAGGGAGCAGGAAGAGGGAGGAAGAGGGAGGAGGAAGAGGGAGAAGGAGGGAGGAGAAGGAGGAGGGAGGAGGAAGGAGGAGTAGAGAATGGGAGGAGGGAGGAGGCGGAGGGAGGAAGAGGGAGGAGGAAGAGGGAGAAGGGAGGAGGAGGGAGGAGGTAGTAGGATGATTGATTGCCATCCCACCAGGTTAATATGTTATCGCGGACCTCAGAGAGAAGTGTCTATGTAGAAGACCATTTCCTGGACGTACGTATTTTGGGAGGGGGAGGAGGGAGGAGGGAGGAGGAGGAAGAAGAAAAAAAAACTATGACAGTTGGCATCTCTGGAATGAAAGGAAGGCGTGTAGAAAATTTCATCTCAATCGGATGGGCCGTTCGCGAACGTATAAAGGACATACATACATACATACAGAGATACGCACATCCTAATTTATATATAAGATGAGGAATCAACGTTACTGCACTTGAGACATTCCCACACTTGAAATCAACGAGGATCTGCTACAAGAGCAAGAGGACACCCGAGACGAAAATGGATTGACGACATCAAAGACATCGTACAATCACACGGAATTTCACTGTCCAGTTCCACCCATCGGGAGCAACTAATTCTCTCCACAGCACTTGATCGCAAAAGTGGAAGAAGATGATGATGATGGTGATGATGAAGATGTATTTTCTTTCTAGCCCATTGCACGACTTTTAAAACATTTTTGTTATATGGTTCTTAGTCAGATATGACTGAGCTACCGTATGGCAGTAGACGGTACTACCTGCTTTCTGTCAGCGCCGAATGTTGCGCGGCGCTTACCAAACCCGACACCCCACAGTGTGCCAACGGCTTCGGGCGGAAGAGCGCAATTGGGAGGGTACAAGCCTTATCCTGGTGCGAGGAAATGCAATCCAAAGACAAAATAGTCATGGCAGGGCAGACCAGGCCCTAAGCCTTGGTTGGCAGCTGGTCTAGGATCGAAGCTCCGACAGGCGGACAGTTAGAGCATTGCTTTACTGATCCGGCAGCTTCTGCAGCTTGTTTTATTCCAGATGTATAGGTGTCAACTTTCCTCTGAAGTGAACTAGGCAGGCCGAGAGAGGGATCATGCTGCATGGGCAACACATGGTTTCTTTATTTTAGCCCAGGCTTTGTGCTATGGAGAGGCAATAACTCCATCCCTGGTCTTAACCGGTCTCGGAATCAAAGCGAGAGGCAACTGTTACGGGTTATAAGTCCTTGTCAGTTGCCGTATACATGGGGCGCCACGCGTTGCCTCTGACGGTGGGAGACACCTACAGGTGTCACTGATCAGCTACTGCCCGCCTCAAGCTGGGCAGCCCCCGGCCAATTGGGTGCTGATCCGCCACAGCCTGCCTGCTTCAATGGGTGCTTGGGGCTAGGACAAAATCTGAATCGCAGGCTGTAAAATACCAGGTACTAATAAAAAGAATAATAGAAACCTCAAGCTACGGCTTGCAACCTGGAACGTAAGAACAATGTGTCCAGGATGTTCTACTGACTTGACAAGTATTAACGATATGAGAAAAACGGCTGTGATTGATGCTGAACTCAATCGTCTTAACATTGATATTGCTGGCCTGCAGGAGACTCACCTCGCTGAGGAAGGGTCACTCAGGGAAAACAATTACACCTTTTTTTGGAAGGGTAGAGGGCAGGCAAAAAAAAAGGCAACATGGTGTGGGCTTTGCAGTGAAGAATTCGCTACTGGGAATGATTGATATCCCAGCTGGAGGTAATGAAAGATTATTATCTCTGCGCTTGGCAACCTCTTGTGGATTTGTCACCATTATTACTGCATATGCACCGACACTCGCTTCCTCTGATGATGTGAAGAATACGTTCTATGAGCAGTTAGACTCTGTGATCAAGACAGTTCCAAAATCTGACTACATTTATATGCTCGGTGATTTCAATGCTCGTGTGAGCAAGGACTCGAGTTCATGGCCAGTGTGCCTTGGAAAATACAACATCGGTCTCATGAATGATAATAGGCAAAGGCTGTTGGAGCATTGCACTAGAAATGACCTATGTATTACAAACTCCATTTTTAAAACAAAAGAGATGCATAAGGTCACATGGAAACATGGATCCGGCCATTTGTATCAGCTGGACTTCATTATCACACGGAGACAACATCTGAACCATACATCATTAACTCGAAGTTACCACAATGCTGACTGTGATACAGATCATTCTTTGGTTGTTGCAAGGATTAGACTGAGACCAAAGAGAATCTACACAGCTAAACACAAATCTAGACCCAGGATTAATATTATTAACACTCACGATCCTGAAAAGTGCTTTGAATTTCAACAGCAACTTGAAGACGCTTTCACTGATACATCAGAAAATTGTATAGTAAATAATAAATGGAGTAAACTTAAGGAAACTGTTTATAAAACAGCGGTAGGAGTTTACGGCACTGTGGATCATAAGAGGCAGGACTGGTTTGCGGCAAACAGCCAGATACTGCAGCCCTTGATTGATAAAAAGAAGATAGCTCTCTTAAGAAACAAGGAAAGACCAACGCGTAACACTCTGAGTGAGCTGAAGCAAGCAAGGAAGGATGTGCAAAAGGCTGCCAGGCAATGTGCGAATGACTATTGGATCAAGTTATGTGAGTCCATTCAAATCGCAAGTGATTAGGGAAGCATCAGAAGCATGTATGAAGGGATAAAGAAAGCTTGTGGTCCAATGATCAAAAGAAGTGCACCGCTGAAAACCTTGACTGGAGAAATCATCACTGATAAGAAACAGCAGATGGATAGATGGGTAGAGCACTATTTAGAGCTTTACTCAAGTGAGACCAAGCTAGCGGATGATGCCCTCAATGCCATAGAGGCCCTGCCAACTCTTGACCACCTGGACACACTTCCCACCATAACAGAAGTTAAGTGTGCTATAAATGAACTTGCATCTGGCAAGACTCCAGGTAAAGATGGGATTCCAATAGAGGTAATCAGGAGTGGGCAAGTCACACTCACTCTACAGATCCACCAGCTAATAGAGCTATGCTGGCGAGAAGGACAAGTCCCACAGGATTTCAAAGATTCAAACATCATAAGAACAAGTCGATCGGAGCGACTGCAACAATTATAGCGGTATCTCACTTCTGTGTATTGTTGGGAAAGTATTTGCCAGAATTGTTCTGCGCAGACTTCAAGTCCTGGGAGATCAAGTCTACCCCGAATCACAGTGCGGCTTCCGGCAGAACCGGTCTACCATTGATATGATATTCTGATTGTGACAGATGCAAGAAAAATGCCTGGAACAAAATCAGCTACTGTTTATTGCCTTCATCGACCTCACAAAGGCATTCGATTTGGTCAGTCGTGAGGGTCTGTTCAAAGCACTAAAGAAGATTGGTTGCCCACCAACTCTTCTGTCGATTGTGGAATCGTTCCACACAGGCATGAAGGGTATAATCAAGTGTGATGGCTCAACTTCAGAAGAGTTTGAAATCAAGAGTGGGGTTAAGCAAGGTTGTGTACTATCCCCCACCCTCTTTGGGATATACTTTTCACTTCTACTGAAATATGCCTTTCGTGATCAGGATGACGGTATATACATTCACTCACGCTCAGATGGTGGCCTCTATAATGCTCAGAGATTGAAGGCCAAGACCAAAATTAGGAGGGTGCTAATCAGAGATTTGCTTGTTGCGGATGATGCTGCGATTACGACCCACTCTGAGGAAGAATTACAACATCTACTATCTGCATTCTCCAATGCTTGTTCTGAATTTGGTTTAACAATTAACAAAAAGAAGACACAGATTATGCCACAAGGTGCACATGGTGTACCATCAATCTTTATTGACGACGCCGAACTGGAGATAGTAGACCATTTTACATATCTAGGAACAGAGGTAAATAGCAAATTATCCCTCGATCAGGAAATCAACATCAGGATTGGCAAGGCAGCAACAACAATGAACATGTTAGCAAAAAGAGTCTGGGAGAACAGGAAGCTTACTGCCAAAACAAATGTCCTCATCTATCAAGCCTGTGTTCTTAGTACTCTTCTTTATGGCAGTGAAACCTGGACAACTTACTCATGCCAAGAGAAACGTTTAAACAGCTTTCATATGCGGTGTCTGCGAAGAATTCTTGGTATTAAGTGGCAAGACAAAATCACGAATACTGAAGTATTGGAAAGATCAGGTTGTGTGACGGTTCATTCCATGCTCAGTCTTCGTAGACTTAGATGGATAGGACATGTAAGGAGGATGGATGATGGTAGAATACCAAAGGACATCTTTTTTGGTGAATTACAGATGGGTAGGAGATCTCAGGGTCGGCCTCTACTACGATACAAAGATGTATGTAAGCGGGACATGATTGATACAGACATTGATAATGCACATTGGGAGCAAGTCGCCGCTGAACGTGTTGCATGGAGGGCAACTATCAGAAATGGAATAAAGACAAAGGAGAAAATGATTGCAGATAAAGCACACACAGAGCGTGAGAGACGTAAGATGGTGCAAAATGTTGGAAATGACCATGTTTTCACATGCATCTACTGTGGGCAAACATTTGCAGCAAGAATTGGCCTTACCAGCCACACTCGCCACCGCCATGGATCGTAGTTATTAAGCCTTTTTGAAGCACAATGTACCAAACTATCGTCTGTCAAGACGGCAAGATGCCAATGAATGATATGGTTCTTCGTGCTAATATCAAAGGTCTTGCATTCTTTTAGCTTCCAATATGGTGTGTGCATTTAGTTACCCTCCCGTGTGTTTGGCTTCGCGTCTTCTACTTTCGATTACCGTGCTCGAAGGATGCATCACTTATGAGACATTTTTGACTACAGTTGTTAATAGCAGCGGAGGAAGCTGTTTTATTTCTCTGCTACCTGCTTCGGTAACCGCAGCGTAGTGGCTAGCATGTTCTGCGGCTGCCCAGTGGTTGTGTGTTCAAACATTAAAACAAAAATTAACCCGGGCTCTCAGGTGGACCCAGCTAAACATGGTTGCCAAGGTGGACCCAGCCTAAACATGGGTTCCCAGGTGGACCCAACCTAAACATAGGCGCCCAGGTGGACCCAGCCTAAACATGGGTGCCTAGGTGGACCCAACCTAAACATGGGTGCCCAGGTGGACCCAACCTAAACATGGGTGCCCAGGTGGATCCAGCCTAAACATGGGTTCCCAGGTGGATCCAGCCTAAACATGGGTTCCCAGGTGGACCCAACCTAAACATGGGTGCCCAGGTGGATCCAGCCTAAACATGGGTGCCCAGGTGGATCCAGCCTAAACATGGGTTCCCAGGTGGACCCAACCTAAACATGGGTGCCCAGGTGGACCCAACCTAAATATGGGTGCCCAGGTGGACCCAACCTAAACATGGGTTCCCAGGTGGACCCAGCTTAAACATGGGCGCCCAAGTAGATTCATCCTAAACATGGGTTCCCAGGTGGACCCAGCCTAAACATGGGTGCCCAGGTGGACCCAGCCTAAACACGGGCGCCCAGGTGGACCCAGCCTAAACATGTGTTCCCAGGTGGACCCAGCCTAAACATGGGTTCCCAGGTGGACCCAGCCTAAACATGGGTTCCCAGGTGGACCCAGCCTAAACATGGGCGCCCAGGTAGACCCAGCCTAAACATGGGTGCTCAGGTAGACCCAGCCTAAACATTGGCGCCCAAGTGGACCCAGCCTAAATATGGGCGCCCAGGTGGACCCAGCCTAAACATGGGTGCTCAGGTAGACCCAGCCTAAACATTGGCGCCCAAGTGGACCCAGCCTAAATACGGGCGCCCAGGTGGACCCAGCCTAAATATGGGTGCCACTAAATGCTCTGGGAAGTAAAGGTGGGCGGCGCGATATCGACCATACCAGCCATCAAGTGCCGACTGGTCTACAGAGTATGGAGTTTACACCATATACCCAGTGCGCCCCAAGTCGTGGAGAAGGGCGTCATTTACTGTTTAATCACTAATGTGGAGCCTAGGCAGAGGACTTGACAGATTCCAGGGCATACAGATTCCAGGGCAAACATATTCCAGAGCATACAGATTTTATGGCACACAGATTCCATGGCATACATATTCCAGGACATGCACATTCCAGGGCAAGCATATTTCAGGACATACAGATTCCAGGGCATACATATTCCAGGGCAAACATATTCCAGGGCAAACATATTCCAGGGCAAACATATTCCAGGGCAAACATATTCCAGGGCAAACAGAAGAGACCAGGGAGAGAGGCTGACGCCAGACAAGACAAGGTGAGAAAAGCTGATAACAAGAAGACAAGGCAGTCCGTCAACTAGAACCCATTCGTTGGCACCTCGCCGTGTTGACAGACGATAGTTTGTTACATTGTGCTTCAAAAATGGCATAATAACTACAAGCCATGGCGGTGGCGAATGTGACTGATCAGACGATTTGCTCTGTACATGTTCGTCCACAGTGGACTAGAAGCCATAGGGCAGGCAGAATATAGGCAGGAAAGAAACCTATATACATTGGGAGAAGAGTATTAAAGAGAAAAGTTGGGGAGAACATGGATGAATTTGCAGGAGAAAATAAAACGATAGGATAGCTTGGCGCCAGTTGGTTGGGGTCCTTTCCTCCAGTAGGGGATAATAGGTTGAAGAAGAAGAAGAAGAAGCAACAGCAGTAGGAGGAAGAGGAAGAACAAGATAGAAGAAGAAAGAATAAGAGATAAAAAAGAACGAAAGAAGAAAGACAGAAAGAAAGAAGAAGAAATAAAAACAAAGAAAGAAGAATAAAGAAGAAAGAAAGAAGAAATAAGAAGAAAGAGCGAAGAAGACAGAAAAAGAAGAAAGACAAAGAAAAAAGACATATGAAGAAAGAAAGAAGAAGAAAGAAGAAGAGAAGATGAGGTAAACTTTATTTTGTAATGTCTACTTATTTACCGATAACGAAGCCTGATCAATTATCGCTAAGAATAAAACTAAAACAGAGCCCAGTATAAAGCCAGGGGGACACCCAAGAAAACAATGGGTAGACAATCTCAAGTGCACACTAAACAAGCACAGACGTAACGAAAGTTACACACCTGACTTTTGAACCCCAGCTATGACTGCACAGCTCTACACTTGACGCCAAGTATGGGGATTCAGTATAACACACGGAGATCATCATGACCGAATGCATAAGAGAACTGGATCTTAAACTTCCGGTGTGATGATACCAGGAAATACTCTGTGACAAATACGAGTATTTGTCACGTTTCCTTTAAGACTTGGGAAATGCTCTGTGACAACTATTTGTTACGTTTCCTTTGAGACTTGGGAAATGCTCTGTGACAACTGTTTATTACGTTTCCTTTGAGTCTAGTGTAATACCAGTATCTTAAGTCTATGACGGTTTCCTTTATGTCCCGTGAAATTCCTACGACAGATGTCTGTGACATTTCTTTGTATTGTAAAATTTCTATGATGGATGGCTGTGACATTTCTTTGTATTGTAAAATTTCTATGACGGATGTCTGTGACATTTCTTTGTATTGTAAAATTTCTATGACAGATGTCTGTGACATTTCTTTGTATTGTAAAATTTCTATGACGGATGTCTGTGACATTTCTTTGTATTGTAAAATTTCTATGACGGATGTCTGTGACATTTCTTTGTATTGTAAAATTTCTATGACAGATGTCTGTGACATTTCTTTGTATTGTAAAATTTCTATGACGGATGGCTGTGACATTTCTTTGTATTGTAAAATTTCTATGACAGATGTCTGTGACATTTCTTTGTATTGTAAAATTTCTATGACGGATGTCTGTGACATTTCTTTGTATTGTAAAATTTCTATGACAGATGTCTGTGACATTTCTTTGTATTGTAAAATTTCTATGATGGATGGCTGTGACATTTCTTTGTATTGTAAAATTTCTATGATGGATGTCTGTGACATTTCTTTGTATTGTAAAATTTCTATGATGGATGGCTGTGACATTTCTTTGTATTGTAAAATTTCTATGATGGATGGCTGTGACATTTCTTTGTATTGTAAAATTTCTATGACAGATGTCTGTGACATTTCTTTGTATTGTAAAATTTCTATGACAGATGTCTGTGACATTTCTTTGTATTGTAAAATTTCTATGACATTTCTTTGTATTGTAAAATTTCTATGATGGATGGCTGTGACATTTCTTTGTATTGTAAAATTTCTATGACAGATGTCTGTGACATTTCTTTGTATTGTAAAATTTCTATGACAGATGTCTGTGACATTTCTTTGTATTGTAAAATTTCTATGACAGATGGCTGTGACATTTCTTTGTATTGTAAAATTTCTATGACAGATGTCTGTGACATTTCTTTGTATTGTAAAATTTCTATGATGGATGGCTGTGACATTTCTTTGTATTGTAAAATTTCTATGACAGATGTCTGTGACATTTCTTTGTATTGTAAAATTTCTATGACAGATGTCTGTGACATTTCTTTGTATTGTAAAATTTCTATGATGGATGGCTGTGACATTTCTTTGTATTGTAAAATTTCTATGACAGATGTCTGTGACATTTCTTTGTATTGTAAAATTTCTATGATGGATGGCTGTGACATTTCTTTGTATTGTAAAATTTCTATGATGGATGTCTGTGACATTTCTTTGTATTGTAAAATTTCTATGATGGATGGCTGTGACATTTCTTTGTATTGTAAAATTTCTATGACAGATGTCTGTGACATTTCTTTGTATTGTAAAATTTCTATGATGGATGGCTGTGACATTTCTTTGTATTGTAAAATTTCTATGATGGATGGCTGTGACATTTTCAGGTTTTCTGAAATTTCTCTGACGGATGTCTTTTGTAATACTTGTAACGGTTGTCTGTAAACTTCCACATGTGTATTGTTGAATACCAGTAAAAAATGCTTATGATACTTCTTTTGTGACATGTGTTATGTGTCACGTATCATGTCCGTGAAGGATGTGTGTAACAATTTAATTTCTGTCTTGCGTAAAATTATTTACGAGTATTTGTGTCATTTCCTTTTTGTGTTTTGAAATTTCCTTAACGGGTGGTTATCAGTGTTTCCTTTGTGGCTTGTGTAATATATTTGTCTGATGTCATTGTCGGTTTTATTTGTGGCTTCGCCTCTGTTAGATCTTCTTCAGTATTCAGATTGTATATTGTCTATTCTATATTGAATCATTGTCGTTGGAAGTTAGAATAAGAATTCTTGCATGTTACATAGAACTAGTTTTAACAAACGACTGCGAATCGTGGACAATTAGTAAACAGGCGAAAAGATCCACAAAAGCTTTGGTGATGTGGTTTTATAGAAGAATGCTGAACATTTATTGGACAGCCAGAATGAGCAATCTGGACATTCTGAGAGAGGATAAGTCGCAAAGACAACTTTTCAGAAAGAGACAGTCATCATTTTTGTGGCCACATTATGAGAAGACAAAAACTTGAGCATGTTGTGACAGCCAGTGAGATTTGTGGAAAGAGAGATAGAGGAAGACAGCGAGAGAAAATTCTTGACGACCTTGTGTCATGGCACGGAAAGGAGTGGTTTACTATCACAAAGGTGTAAATTCAATCTCAAGTTAACGCTCATTGTTGTAGACGGGTGTTACTTAAAGTCTAACGCACCGGAACTTCCTCTTCTGATAGCGGTTCGTTCCATACGCTGATCAGTTGGTCCTAAATGTTGACGTCTCCTTCAGAAATCAATGGCACACTAAAGTTATTTGTGTGTCATTTACAGGACGTTGCAATCAACCCTAGCATGTATTGGCCGTTTGTGATTTACTAGGAAATTTACTTCAGTAGTTTGCCATTGCTTTCTGAATGGCTGACGGTTCATACCATTGAAAACAATGCAAAGCAAATCGCCCGCAACTGGATTTTTAACCCTCGACTCGGTGTGTCAGAGAATTGCTAAACTCCTTGTCACTATCCCCTAAGTCACGGCGCTGGTTTATGGCGTGTACGTCTCTGGGATATCCACCTTGGATGAACGTCTTTGGGATCAATCCATCCTGATAGTACATTTCTGGGATAGGACAAATCTGGTTCAGCGTCTCTGGGACTGACCCGTCCATGGTAATACGTTGCTCCATCCTGATAGTACATCTCTGGGATAGGACAAATCTGGTACACCATCTCTGGGACTGACCCGTGCGTGGTAATACGTCTCTAGGATCGCTCCATCCTGGTAGTACATCTCTAGGATGGACCCGTCCTTGTAGTATATTCTGGGATGGATCAATTCTGTAGTTCGCCTCTAGGATTGATTGATCCTGATAGTACATCTCTGGGATAGGATTAACATGGACTACATCTCTGGGATCGATCCATCCTGGTATGGGATCTATGTATTCTGCTAAAACATCTATGGGATCGATGCATTCTGGTAGTACATCTGTGGATCGATCCATTCTGGCAGTAGGTCTGTGGATGGATCCATTCTGTTAATACATCGGTGGTTCGATTCACTCTGGTAGTACGTCTGTGGATCGATTCATTCTGGTTGTACATCTGTGGATCGATCCATTCTGGTAGTACACCTGTGGATTGATCCATTCTGATAGTAGGTCTCCAGGATCGAGCAAGGCTGGTGAAATGAGTACCGGGGTAATTTTCTTGAAGCGAAAGGCGGATATAAGGGTAATCGATCACCCTCATTGTGCCGTTGCCTAGTATTGGTGAAAGACCAGCACTTTCCACCACTACACCATGGTCTGACCTGGAATAACTTTCCTATTATCAGGTAAAAGTACAAGCTGTCACACATGTGAAGATATTAATGGCTATAACTCACTGTTTCACAGATAATGACAAGCCACTGAGGATCTGTCAGTCTAGCGTGCCGAATACTTCAAGAACTACAACCTGAGCCATAATCGACAAGTCATCTAAAGAGGATTACTTCCCTTCACACACTGTGAATTATGGGTATGTAATCGTTGTTCTTGATCATGTAGCAGTATTGTGTCTTGTTATCTCCCTCCATTAACGTTTTATATACATATACATGTACATATACAGTGAAACCTCGGTTTTCGTTGACTTCGGTTTTCATCAATTTTTTCCCCACGAAAAATGTGTCTTGTTTCGTCGGTTGCCTCAGATTTCGTCGGCCTGCCTACGAGGCTTCGCTACTAATTTTGCGAAAACAAAGGGACCCACGCGTTCTTCTGCACAGGTTGGCGTTGCTTCTCGTTGTTTCTTGTTGTGTGAGCATCATTTGCTAATAAGTTAACCCTTTCCATTTAGCTCCAACATGGGACCAACGAAAGTTTCCAGAGCCAACAGCCCTTCGAAGAAGAAGGCCAGGAACAAGATCGAGTTGAAGAAGGAAATCACTGAAAAACGAGAGCGGCATTAAAATTGCTGAAATCGGCAGCATGTACGGGAAGGTGAAATCCACGATAAGTTCCATTGTGTCGGAAAAGGAAACAATAAAGGAAACTAATGTAGCGAAAGGCGTGAATGTGCTAACGAAACAGAGATCGCAAACAATTGAAGATGTCGAACAATTATTATCAATTTGGATAAATCAAAAACAGTTAGATGTCGATTTTGTTTCGGAGGCAATCATATATGAAAATGCCAGACTGTTGTATTCCGATATCAGAAAATGGCTGGTACGAGTGCTAGTGTACTTAGTGATTTTAAGGTCAGCAGAGAATGGCTTGAAAACCTCAAGAGGCTTAAAAAAGTCGCTTAAAAGTCGACAGGGTCGACTTCAATGCACCGGGTTTTATCTTATATGGCTCAGTCTCTTTCCGCAGCGCGGAAAGCGTCGCACAAAGCACGAACTCCGTAGCTCTAGCGACGACCCACAGGAGTCTCCGAAAAACTTAACTCGTGAACCGAAGGATGCGGCCCGGAATCGAACCCACAACCTTCGGAGCCCGAGTTAAACGGTAGGTGCTCTGGCATACAAAAGACAAGAAAACCAAGAAAAGAATTTACCCGAGATAGTGCCTTGATACCTAAGGTCTTTATGGAAGGGGATTCCCCTTACAAACAATAATATCTGCACCTTCAGCCCCCTTCCTCGCCATCTTCCATACGCCAAGAAGAGTCTTCAGAAAGGTAAATGCCATGTTACATGTTCAGTTATTCTTTACATTAGTCGTTTATATTATTTGTTTTTAATTAATTTCTTATGATTTTTAGTATTAAACACTATATTCATTATCTATAAAATGTGTTTTTGGTATGTATTTTGGAATATCTAGAACGAATTAATTGGATTTACATTGATTCATATGAAAATAATTGTCTCGGTTTTCATCAGTTTCGGAATTCACCGATTGTTTTCGGACGGATTATCGACGAAAATAGAGCGTTCACTGCACACACACACACACACACACACACACACACACACACACACACACACACACGCACGCACGCACGCACGCACACGCACACATACACTAACACACGCACGCACGCACACACACACACACACACACACACACACACACACATATATATATATATATAACATCAGATGGAAGGTAAATAACAAATATTAAGAACAGAATAAGGCTGCATTTCAAAAAATTAAAAGGGTCCTGTGCAATAAGTCACTATCATTGAATGTAAGAAAGAGAATGCTGACTGAAGTGCTACATAGAACCTGTTTTGCTGTATGATAGTGAATCTTGGAATGTAAAACAACAAATTAGGGAGAACTTGGAGGCAACAGAGATGTAGTTCCTAAGGCTAATGTAACGAATTCCTTGGACTGCCAGAGTAAATAATGACGACTGCATGAAAGAGGCTAATGAAACCAGAACACTAAATACAACAATAAGAAAGAGATAAACAGCTTTGTTTGGTCATGTGATGAGAAGAGAGACACTGGACAACATCGTGACCACTGGAAAGATCAAGGGGAAGAGAGGCAGAATGCGACCAAGAGAAATGATGCTGGGTGGATTGAGACGGTGGCATGGAGGAATATCATCAGCAGAGTTGATCCAGAACATTAAAGACCGCGATCTGTGGAGGGACATGAACGCCTACGCCAGCTGGCACGGCACGTGATGATACATACATATACAAATATATCAGCCTATTCTATATGTATTGATAAACCAGACTAACCAGTCTCGTATAGTTTAAACAACACTTGACAACACGTTGACCAAGTTCTGCTGTACAACATCCGAGTGACGTGTCACTGCCAGACCTTGATATTGTTATCATTGTCACTTGTCAGCTTGTTATCTCACCGAGGCCAAACATAGCAACACTTCATTTTTAGCCGCCCTCATGTAGTTGTTTCTTTTTACCTTACTAAACGTGTCTAAATACTGTCTTATCGTGTTGCTATTGTTTCGAAGTATTTCATCATCATCATCGTCGTCATCATCATCATCATCATCATCATCATCATCATCATCATCATCATCATCATCATCATCATCATCATCATCATCATCATCATCATCATCATCATCATCATCATCATCATCATCACGTATCATCATCATCATCATCATCATCATCATCATCATCATCATCATCATCATCATCATCATCATCATCACCATCATCATCATCATCATCATCATCATCATCATCATCATCATCATCATCATCATGCTAGCCTCTGTACTACCGCAGCATTATTATGTTAACTTCGTCTTAATCAGTGTGGTACTAAACACATAAACCACATACATTATATTGCACGATTTATTGCCTGGAATATTTCGCTGCATCTTGCGAGGTACATACTGAAGAGTTATGAATCATATGAACTGAATAAATGAATAATACTTTTGCTGAAGCAATTAAAAACGTAATCACAGGTACTGTTCGAATGTGAAGCAAGCGTTATCCCCGCGGTAATTTCAAATTTGCCATGAACTCTGTCTGTGTGCATAAAACTGGACGGAATCGCTTAATTGCTATCAGAGAAACATTATTATAAAATTATGTATTGCATTGGGCAGCTAGTGTTAAACGTCACATCATTATTACAGTCATCGTCAAGTGCCTTGCTGATTGGCGTGGGAGATCATGCTTATCCACGTGAAAAAGTTGCTGAAAAGGTTTAATGAAATATGGTCTGATGTAGTTTTAGAAAAAAGATAATTTTCATTGCACTCCGTTACCCCCTGAGTGCCACAGTTTCCTCGTATAGGTAACACAATGATAATTTCAACACAGTTCACTAACTCCGCATACTGGCGAAGATTCCATTGTGTTGATACCAGAGTCACACATGCTTAAAACAATCTTATATGGGGTGGGTGTCAACGTCCTAGGGAATTCTACCGTGCCTAACATGCACTCGAGTCCTCTTAGTTTTTCGCCCTAATCCTAGAAGGATAGGGGTCCGATTCACTGCCACAGAATCAGCGTCTTTTCCTTATTTTGTGGAAATCTCGCCGTCCACGTCGTGAATAATGTCAGGCCTGCTTGTATTGGAAGTAACGTCCTATCTCCAAGGCGATCGACCTCTGTCATTCTCTCTCTCTCTCTCTCTCTCTCTCTCTCTCTCTCTCTCTCTCTCTCTCTCTCTCTCTCTCTCTCTCTCTCTGTCTGTCTCTGTCTCTCTCACTTGTCTCTGTTTATCTTTCTTTTCTCTCTGTCTCACTATTTGCCTCTCCCTTTCTCTTCCTCTCTTTCTTTCTCTCTCTCTTTCTTTATCTCTCTCTCTCCCTTTCTCTATCTCTCTATTTCTTTCTCAATTTGTCTATATCTCTTACTTTTTCTCTTTCTTTCTCACTCTTTTCCCCTCTCTTTCCTTCTTTTTCTCGCTTTCTTTCTCCTCTTCCTCCTCCTACTCCTTTTCCTCTTCCTCCCCCCCCCTCTCTCTCTCTCTCTCTCTCTCTCTCTCTCTCTCTCTCTCTCTCTCTCTCTCTCTCTCTAACGTATTGTAAAAACATTTTATTTAATCAAATTCCTAGAAAACTAACTGTGACTATGAAGATTTCGATCCACTAAAATACGGTTCCGTATCTGTTGTTCCTAGCTGACGACAAAAGACCTTTACTGAATCGACAAGATGATGGGGTCACCGAATCTGAACACGAGAATACATCTGGGGTCGCTGCCCCACACACCAGACCCCAGGGATCGCTGCATAGTTATGGCACCTGGGACATGCCACCGAATGCCAGACAAGAAGCAGGTATGCTGTTTGTTCCTGTGTTCGTATTGTCTATGTGTGGCTACAGAGTCTTTGTTTTCCAATGAAAGTCGCGGCAGAGTAGTAGCTAGACGCCGGCCAAGTTGTCATTGTTTCGAATTTCCGTGGAGCCGAATGTTTCAAATCGACATGATCTCTATACACTTCCGCTCCACATCGTTACGGTTATGATGGACACACATTAATATACAATATTTATAGCTGCAAATAAATTATTTCATTCTTGCTCAGTACATATGGCATGATATGGCCTTAGTCTGTCTGGGACAATAGTATTAAATTTGGCTTTCTTTAACCGAAAATTGATGGAATTAACTCAAAATTTTCAATTTACTTATACCTTAGATGTCTTCTTCTGCACACGCAACTGTATTTCTCAAACTTATTTCATGTGTGCCCTGCATTTTAATTTTAGTTATTTAAAAAAAAATCCCCACCCACCGTTTCAGTTTTCTTCGTTGTTTATGTTTTCCTGTTGCTTTTTAATTTTCCCTTCGATTTTCACTGTTTGAGGTATTTGATGCCACCGCCCTTCCAAGGGGTAGCATCCCACAGGTTGGGAATCATTGATGTGGAGGAAGTACTGGATCAGAGTCGCGGCTCACACACATCAATACCCCTCTTCAGTTCCATGCTAGGCAGTACTGACTGACATTAATGTGGAGACCGAAGGAGGCCAGGACAACGCACTCGGCTATGATATACAATAACACAACAACGTACTGTTAACAATAATTGTTACTATTACTGGCACCTTGCGGTCTTGACTTACGATAGTTTGTTACATTGTGCTTACAAAGCATAATAACTATAACACATAGTGCGGGGGGGGGGGCAATGATGACATTATACCTCTCCATAACACAAAGTCTGTTCTGTAAAGCTGCACTACTTTGTGTCATTTTATATTGATCTAGGGATAATTTGCCGGCTTCGTGGCTTAGAGGTTATGACTTTTCTCCGTAATCTCGTATACTCTCGTCAGGTAACGTGATGACGGTTCAAATCAGCAGTGGTTCGAATCGCATCGGTAACTTACGGGGTATGTGAGCCGGCCGCTCAGAAAGCAATGGCAAACTACTGAGCGTAATCTTGCCAAGAGATCAACATACAGCTGAAAGATGCTGGTGTTGACAGCTAAGTCCTGTAAAAGGATATGCTTAAAAAAAAAAAAAAAAAGGGATAATTTGCTATTTACCTCTGATCCTAGATATGTAAAATGGTCTACTATCTCTAGTTCGGCGTCGTCAATAAAGATTGATGGTACCCCATGTGCACCTTGTTACATAATCTGTGACTTCTTTTTGTTAATTGTTAAACCAAATTCAGAACAAGCATTGGAGAATGCAGATAGTAGACGTTGTAATTCTTCCTCAGAGTGGGTCGTAATTGCAACATCATCTGCAAAAAACAACTCTCTGAACAGTACCCTCCTAATTTTGGTCTTGGCCTTCAATGTCTGAGCATTGTAGAGGCCGCCATCTGCGCGTGAGTGAATGTATATAACCCCATCTTGATCACGAAAGGCATATTTCAGTAGAAGTGAAAAGTATATTCCAAAGAGGGTGGGAGCTAGTACACAACCTTGCTTAACTCCACTCTTGATTTCAAACTCTTCAGAAGTTGCACCATCAAACTTGATTTTACCCTTCATGCCTGTGTGGAACGATTCCACAATGGACAGAAAAGTTGGTGGGCAGCCAATCTTCTTTAGTGCCTTGAAAAGACCCTCACGACGGACCAAATCAAATGCTTTTGTGAGGTCGATGAAGGCAATACACAGTGGTTGATTCTGTTCACTTCAGTTTTCTTGCATTTGTCGCAATGAAAATATCATATCAATGGTAGACCGGCTCTGTCGGAAGCCGCACTGTGATTCGGGGTAGACTTGATTTCACAGGACTTGAAGTCTGCGCAGAACAATTCTGGCAAATACTTTCCCAACAATACACAGAAGTGAGATACCCCTGTATTTGTTGCAGTCGCTACGATCGCCCTTGTTCTTGTACAGTGTTATGATGCTTGAATCTTTGAAATCCCGTGGGACTTTCCTTCTCGCCGGCATAGCTCTATTAGCTGGTGGATCTGTAGAGTGAGTGTGTCTTGCCCACTCCGTGTTAACCTCTATTGGAATCCTATCCTTACCTGGAGCTTTGCCAAATGCAAGTTCATTTATAGCACACTTAACTTCTGTTATGGTGGGAAGTGTGTCCAGGTGGTCAAGAGTTGGCAGAGACTCTATGTCGTTGAGGGCATCATCCGCTAGTTTGGTCTCACTTGAGTAAAGCTCCAAAATAGTGCTCTACCCATCTATCCATCTGCTATTTCTTATCCAGTTAAGGGTTTCAGTGGTGCACTTCTTTTGATCATTGGAACACAAGTATTCTTTATCCCTTCATACATGCTTCTGATGTTTCCATTATCACTTGCATTTTGAATGGACTCACATAACTTGATCCAATAGTCATTTGCACACTGCCTGGCAGCCTTTTTCACATCCTTCCTAGCTTGCTTCAGCTCACTGAGAGTCTTCCGCGTTGTTCTTTCCTTGTTTCTTAAGAGAGCTATCTTCTTTTTATCAATCAAGGGCTGCAGTGTCTGGCTATTTGCCGCAAATCAGTCCTACCTCTTATGATCCACAGTGCCGTAAACCTCTACCGCTGTTTTATAAAGAGTTTCCTTAAGGTTACCCCACTTTTCACTTATTGTACAATTTTCTGATGTATCAGTGAAAGCGTCTTCAAGTTGCTGTTTGAACTCAAAGCACTTATCAGAATCTTGAGTGTTAATAACATTAATCCTGAGGATAGATTTGTGTTTAGCTGTGTAGATTCTCTTTGGTCTCAGTCTAACCTTTGCAACAACCACAGAATGATCCGTATCACAGTCAGCACTGTGGTTACTTCGAGTTAATGATGTTTGGTTCAGATGTTGTCTGTGTGATTGAAGTCCAGCTGATGCCAATGGCCGGATCTTGGACGTTTCTATGTGACCTTATGCAGCTCTTTTGTTTTAAAGAAGGAGTTTGTAATACATACGTCATTTCTGGTGCAATGATCCAGTAGCCTTTGCCCATTGTCATTCATGCGACCGATGTTGTATTTTCCAAGGCCCGCTGGCCGTGAACTCGAGTCCTTGCCCACACTAGCATTGAAATCACAGAGCATATAGATGTAGTCGGATTTTGGAACTGCCTTGATCACAGAGTCTAGCTCCTCATAGAATGAATCCTTCACGTCATCAGAGGAAGCAAGTGTCGGTGCATATGTAGTGATAATAGTGGCAAAACCACAAGAGGTTTCCAAGCGCAGGGATAATAGTCTTTCATTACCTCCAGCTGAAATTTCATTCATTCCCAGTAGCGAATTCTTAATTGCAAAGCCCACACCTTGTTGCATTTTTTCTGCATGCCCTATACCCTTCCAAAAAAGGTCTAATTGTTTTCCATGTGTGACCTTCCTCAGCGAGACGAGTCTCCTGCAAGCCAGCAATATCAATGTTAAGACGATTGAGTTCGGCATCAATCAGAACCGCTTTTCTCACATCGTCAATATTCGACAGGTCAGTGGAAAATCCTGGACACATGGTTCTTATGTTCCAGGTTGCAAGCCGTAGCTTGAGCTTTCTATTTTTATTTTTATTAGTGCCTGGTGCATTGGTTTAACAGCCTGCGAGTCAGATTTGGTCCTAGCCCCAAGCACCCATTGAAGCAGGCAGGCTGTGGAGGATCAGCATCCAAATGGCCGGGGGCTGCCCAGCTTGAGGCGGGCGGTAGCTGATCAGTGACACCTGTAGGTGTCTCCCACCTTCAGAGGCAACCAGTGGCGCCCCATGTCTGCGCCTATTGACTAGGTCTTATAACCCGTAACTGCTACCTCTCGCTTTGATTCCGAGACCGGTTAAGACCAGGGATAGAGTTATACCTCTCCATAGCACAAATCCTGGGCTAAAATATAGAGACCATGTGTTGCCCATGCAGCATGATCCCTCTCTCGGCCTGCCTAGTTCACTCCAGAGGAATGATAACACCAAAACATCTGGAACAAGACAAGCTACAGAAGCTGCCGGATCAGCAAAGCAATGCTCTAACTGTCCGCCTGTCGGAGCTTCGATCCTAGACCAGCTGCCAACTAAGACTTAGGGCCTTGTCTGCCCTGCGATGACATTTTGTCTTTAGGTTGCATTTCCTCGCACCATGGTAAGGCTTGTACCCTCCCAATTGCGATCTTCCGCTCGAAGCCGTTGGCACAATGTGTAGTGTCGGGTTTGGTAACCGCCGCCCAGCATTCGGCGCTGACAGAAAGCAGGTAGTACCGTCTACTATTATACGGTAGCTCAGTCATATCTGACAAAGACCTGGCTGACTACTACTACTACTACTACTACTACTACTACTACTACTACTACTACTACTACTACTACTACTACTAATAATAATAATAATAATAATAATAATAATAATAATCACCCATCACCCTTTTTTCTTTCCTCATGACGTGATTATTTCTTTTTGTGTCAGTTAAATTGTCTCCCTCTGAATCCCATCTTTTTCAAGTAATCTTCCTGCAGTATTTATTTACTCATTACAATTTTAGCACCCCTTTGCAAAGTATAATTAATTATTCACGTAGCAAGTGTCCTTGAAGATCATGTTCAAACATCAATTGTTTTTCAGATGTTTCATTCTTATAATAACCGTGTGTTATTCCGGTGTAATGTGCAGATCCACACACAATTTGAACAGGCTGAATTTGTTAGCAATTATCATAGGGTTGTTTTAGGTTCAACGAATGCCAATCAATAGATTTGCACTGAGTGAAACAAGATATGTAAGAAGAAACGCATACTTGCTTTAGAAGACTTTCCAAACGCTCTCTGACATATGCTAACATGAAAGATAAAATTTGAACGAAATGGCATGAGAAATACATCTATAGGTATTGATCAGCTTCCAGAGACGTAGAGGAATGATGTAGAATTCAGAGGAAGTAAAAAGAAAGGTAATATACAAATTGCTGTAAATATTGACTGATTGACTAGCACCTTGCCGTCTTGACAGACGATAGTTTGTAAAATGGAGTTATACATCTCCATAACACAAAGCCTGGGCTGAATTTAGAGACCATGTGTTGCCAATGCAGCATTATCCCTCTCCCAGTCTATATAGTGTACTCTAGAGGAAAGGTAACACCAATCCGCCTGGAACAAGACAAGCTGCAGAAGCTGCCGGATCAGCAAAGCAATACTCTAACTGTCCACCTGTCGGAGCTTCGATCCTAGACCAGCTGCCAACCAAGGTTTAGGGCCGGTCTGCCCTGCCATGACATTTAGTCTTTAGGTTGTATTTCCTCGTACTAGGATAAGTCTTGTACCCTCCCAATTGAGCTCCTCCGCCCGAAGCCGTTGGCACAATGTGGGGTTTGGTAAGCGTTGCCCAATATTCGGCACTAACAGAAGCAGGTAGTACCGTCTACTGTCATACGGTAGCTCAGTCATATCTAACTAAGACCTGACATCGCTGTAAGTATTTTATATGCCATATAATAGCTATATGTGGCCACACTGAGATTTGAACCTCTGCCTTTAAATTGCAACAGAGCCTTACTGAAGTGCACTTCAGTGTAGGGCCAACCTTCTTATTCTCATAGTCATGCATGCAGTGTTGTTGTTCGTGCCTGTCCACATCTCTCTGTCACTTGTGTTGCCAGTCATTTCTCATATTAATTTTCCTCCTTGCCATGATGTCAAACTGTCCAGCATCTTCTCTTTTGTCTTCCCCTGCATTTCTTCCGCTCCAACTTTCCCGTTGTGATGACATACTCCAACTTTCCCCTTCTCGTGACGTGCCCAAATACCTGCCTTCTCGTGATGCGTGTAACCAGTTCTCTTTGTGAGTTAACGTCTTTCAGGATATCTTCATGGCTCTCTCTAACCACCCACAGCATTCTCATCAATATATGATTGATTGATTGATTGATTTAGGAATCGACATCACAGCATTCGGGGCATTCCCATAAGTGCTCCGTCCCCATACTCAGCAGCCAGCGAAGAGTTCCAAAACTAATAGTACCAGTAGCAATCTGATTATAAGTCCGTCTCGCCTTTCCTCTGAGCGTTGAGCGTCGTCCAGATCCCTTCGTCACTCCTCGTTGTCTCATTCTTGCCAGACCATGGTAATCCATTTGCTCCTCCGAGGTGTGCACGTGCTCGCACAAGGCCGCAACCACGTCTGCCTTGTCATGTATCAATACTCCACCAAGTTCTGGAGAGCCAGCCAATCTGTCCGCCTGTTCATTTCCCAGCACACCAGTATGCCCCGGAGAAAAGATCCAGGCGATGCTTGTCACCCGTGACCTCCGAAGCGAAGCAAGCCACTCCGCACGAAGTCTGCCCGTCCTCACCATCGTCAGCATGCTTTCTGAGTCAGTTACAATCACGATGTGTGTGTGTGTCGTATTCTCCATCCAGCGGAGAGCCGCAGTGACTGCCTCCACTTCCATTCTTAAGCTGGATTCTCATCAATATATTATATATATAAAACCACATCTCCTCAACCTTCACACAATCCCCGCTTGTCTTCCAATTGTCCATGATTTGCTTCCATACACACGGATTAGCTCATTATAGCTCTTAATAACTCTTTTCACGCAAGCAGGTACCCAGTAAAAGATGCCTTCATTAGCCAGGTCTGTAAGGTCTCCAAACCCAGAAAACGGAATATGAATGAATTCGTGTTCGACTATTTAAATAGCCACCTTTGTGGACTGAAAGTTGTCAAGTATTTTATTCGAGTCTCTCCCCTTTCTTATTATATTATTCATGACTCCTTTCTTTATTTTTAGTTAGCTTTTTGTTTCCAAGCAGCTATGCCAGCGAAATAGAAAGCATGCTTGACTACTATCACCACCATGACAACAACAACAACAACAACAACAAATACAACGACGACAACAACAACAACAACAACAACAACAACTACTACTACTACTACTACTACTACTACTACTACTACTACTACTACTACTACTACTACTACTACTACTACTACTACTACTACTACTACTACTACTACTACTACTACAACAACAACAACAACAACAACAACAATAACAATACCAACTGCTGCTGCTGCTGCTGCTGCTGCTACTACTACTACTACTACTACTACTACTACTACTACTACTACTACTACTACTACTACTACTACTACTACTACTACAACTACTACTACTACTACTACAACTACTGCTGCTGCTGCTGCTGCCGCTGCTGCTGCTGCTGCTGCTGCTGCTGCTGCTGCTGCTGCTACTACTACTACTACTACTACTACTACAACTACTGCTGCTGCTGCTGCTGCTGCTGCTGCTGCTGCTGCTGCTGCTGCTACTACTACTACTACTACTACTACTACTACTACTACTGCTGCTGCTGCTGCTACTACTACTACTACTACTACTACTACTACTACTAAACTAACTACTACTACTACTACTTCTACTTCTACTACTACTACTACTACTACTACTACTACTACTACTACTACTACTACTACTACTACTACTACTACTACTACTACTACTACTACTACTACTACTACTACTACTACTACTACTACTACTATTATTACTACTACTACTACTACTACTACTACTACTACTACTACTACTACTACTACTACTACTACTACTACTACTACTACTACTACTACTACTACTACAACTACAAGGCGTCCTATCTTTTGCTATCTCATGCAGCTGTGTCCTTGCAATCCCCACTCATATATTTCTGTCTCTTCTCGCGTGTCTAACGCTCTCTAATTCTCTTCTCGCATGTCTAACGCTCCCTAATTCTCTTCTCGCATGTCTGACGGTATCTAAATCTCTTCTCGCGCGTCTAACGATCTCTAATTCTCTTCTCACGTGTCCAACGATCTCTAATTCTCTTCTCACGTGTCCAACGGTCTCTAATTCTCTTCTCGCGCGTCTAACGCTCTCTAATTCTCTTCTCGCGTGTCTAACGCTCCCTAATTCTCTTCTCGCATGTCTAACGGTATCTAAATCTCTTCTCGCGCGTCTAACGATCTCTAATTCTCTTCTCACGTGTCCAACGGTCTCTAATTCTCTTCTCGCGCGTCTAACGATCTCTAATTCTCTTCTCGCGTGTCCAACGGTCCCTAATTCTCTTCTCGCATGTCTAACGGTATCTAAATCTCTTCTCGCGCGTCTAACGATCTCTAATTCTCTTCTCACGTGTCCAACGGTCTCTAATTCTCTTCTCGCGCTTCTAACGATCTCTAATTCTCTTCTCGCGTGTCCAACGGTCCCTAATTCTCTTCTCGCATGTCTAACGGTATCTAAATCTCTTCTCGCGTGTCTAACGGTCTCTAATTCTCTTCTCGCGTGTCTAACGTCTCTAATTCTCTTCTCGCATTTCCAACGGTCCCTAATTCTCTTCTCGCATGTCCAACGGTCCCTAATTCTCTTCTCGCATGTCTAACGGTCTCTAATTCTCTTCTCGCGTGTCTAACGGTCTCTAATTCTCTTCTCGCGTGCCCAACCGTCCCTAATTCTCTTCTCGCGTGTCTAACGTCTCTAATTCTCTTCTCGCATTTCCAACGGTCCCTAATTCTCTTCTCGCATGTCCAACGGTCCCTAATTCTCTTCTGGCATGTCTAAAGGTCTCTAATTCTCTTCTCGCATGTCTAACGGTCTCTAATTCTCTTCTCGCGTGTCTAACGGTCTCTAATTCTCTTCTCGCATGTCTAACGGTCTCTAATTCTCTTCTCGCGTGTCTAACGGTCTCTAATTCTCTTCTCGCGTGTCTAACGTTCTCTAATTCTCTTCTCGCGTGTCTAACGGTCTCTAATTCTCTTCTCGCGTGTCTAACGTTTCTAATTCTCTTCTCCCGTGTCTAACGGTCTCTTATTCTCTTCTCGCGTGTCTAACGTTTCTAATTCTCTTCTCGCGTGTCTAACGGTCTCTTATTCTCTTCTCGCGTGTCTAACGGTCTCTAATTCTCTTCTCGCATGTCTAACGGTCTCTAATTCTCTTCTCGCATGTCTAACGGTCTCTAATTCTCTTCTCGCGTGTCTAACGTTTCTAATTCTCTTTTCGCGTGTCCAACGGTCTCTAATTCTCTTCTCGCATGTCTAACGGTCTCTAATTCTCTTCTCGCATGTCTAACGGTCTCTAATTCTCTTCTCGCGTGTCTAACGGTCGTCTTCATTCGCTTTGTGGTTTCGAGACACATACTCTTCTAGCTACACAACTCTTGGGTGTTCTCAAACTGTATCCCATCGAGGACCACCGTCTTTCCTTACCTCTTGATTCACTAGTTATTTATGTAGTTCTTCTAAGGGGTTCGACATTGGTGATTCTCTCAATTCTAGTTCCTACGTTCTGCGCATGCGTCAATTAATGAATGTGTGTAGTCGGTTTGTACCACTCCCCATGGCGAAGGTTTTGGGACGCGATTCGTAATCCCGTATACCCAGGTTAGAAACACAGCGGTGCTGTTTTTTTTCTCGAAAAAGGTATAGGAGCCGGTTGTTAAGAAAGCAATGGCAAACAACCGAACGTAAAACTTTCTCAGGAATTACGAACAGGCAAAATGCTGTGGTTGACTGCTAGGTCCTGTGAAGGATATACAACTAAATTTTTTAAAGGCAGTTATTACTTGTTTTGTCTGTGTCCATGTTTCCGATCCATACGGTAGTTTTATTTCAACGTAAGAATTAAAAATTCTAAATTCGGATATACTTCTTTTGACTTGTATACATTTTCTAAGAAACTCGTCCTATCTTTTATATTCTAATTTTAATACATAAATCCGTCTTTTGAAGTGAAAATTCACCGAAGGAGAAACGCTTATTATTTGCATGAATTATTCTCATTGTCTGTCCCCTATGAGTATATGAACCTAAATGTGGTGACCTATCATCCAGTGTGTATAGTTCATCCAGTGTATATTCCGCATCTGATTTCGTATATGGAGGAAGAGGATAAGTTTTGCCTCGTTTGTTTAGTAGTCCATACGCATGATACTACTTCTAGTGCACCGGGCTGATTTTTTGCGTGTAGATTAGTTTCCTTATTTCAAGTGTCCCACGCCTTCAGGCGAACCTACTTCGATTTCTTAGGTGCTTGTAATTTACGTCCGTAAGTTAAGAATGAGAAGTCAACATCTTGGCCAAATTGACTAGAGTAGGGATTGAACCCACTATCTCGTCATCAGCACACCGGAAGTTTAAGACCGAGCTCTGGTATCCAATCGGCCATGCTGACCCATCAAAAGGATAATATTAGTATCCGCGAAGTTGAGATAATCAAGCTGCTGTCTCTGAAGAATCCGTTGAATTCCATTTCTGGTGGTCGTCTTGATAATCCATTTCTGTTATCAGTAAGAATAGAAGTGACAAATGGCATCCCTCACACTCCTGTCTTATTCGATCTTGTTTCAAATACATTTGTTAGTTTTCCCTCATATAACTCTGCACCTCGTATCTCTATATGTTGCTTGTATTAAGGTGAGGATTCTCTGTAGGATCCTTTAGTGCCACATCAATTTTCAAATATGTTACATAACAATGCTATCAAATGCTCTTTCATAGTCCACAATTCCTTTATCAACTGGTGAGTTCTTTAAACTATGTTGCTGAATTATCTCATCAAATCTAATCTAATCTCATCGTGTTTCTCCTGTACCTTGTGGTGTCGAGGTGAAGCATAAACAGCGAGAGAGTGCCCGTTTATGGGCTTCATGTATCGAGAGTCCATTGTACTCTGCTATTCCCTCTGTACATCGTTTACGTATCCGGCTTCTTCTTCTGCTTCCATTTGGTCTGTACATCATTGCTTGTTGTGGTATACCGTTAGTTGGTAATTTAGTTACATGGCCAAACCATTTAACTTACTTAATTATTACACGTAATATAACAGTCTGGTCAGAGCAGGAGTGCGTGATCTGCTTTGTCGGATCTGTTGGTTTATTCCTTAGGTTGTGGGTCAATGGTATAGCTTAATCTCTCAAGAATGATCCTACTTTATCCCCCCCCCCCCCAGGTTATTTGTTTCCTATAAAACTAACGGGAGTCTCTGTGGCGAAGTGGTCAAGCCGTTTTACTCGTGCTCCGAAGGTTGTGGGTTCGATTCCGGGCCGCGTCCTTCGGTTTACGAGTTAAATATTTCGGAGACTCCTGTGGGTCGTCGCTAAAAGCTACGGAGTTCGTGCTTTGTGCGACGCTTTCCGCGCTGCGGAAAGAGACCGAGCCATATGGGATAAAACCCGGTGCAATGAAGTCGACCCTGTCGACATTTAAGCGACTTTTTTTCTCTCTATAAAACTAAAATATTATCCTTATAGCTGATTGTGGGTCTCTTTGTCCCGTGGGAACACATATTTTTTAGACCCAATGCGCCATTGAGCACGAAGATGGATACAGATCAGTGTAGACTCTTTGGCCGTGATACTCGATATATATATATATATATATATATATATATATATATATATATATATATATATATATATATATATATATATATATATTTATTACATCGTCTCTTCGATAGATTATTGTCTGAAGAAACACTTGACGTTTGGTTGCGTTGATTCTGTAGGGGCATGCTCGGGTGGTTGGCAGTGACTTTTGATGAAACCTGTTGGATATATGTTAGATTTCAGAGTCTGGTGAAGGGTGTCTAGTTCTTTAAAAACTGAGTCAGGAGGAACGGCAAGGGATCGACAAACTTGTCTGCGGGGCGTGACATGTGCGACATTCTACTAAAAACCTGCTTCCTGATAATAAAATATGTAAAGCAACTTTTGTCCCCCCTTACTACAAAGGGAAGCAACCCACCCTTTGGAAATAATTGTAGTTTAACAAAGCGTGAAATTTGGATGTCAAAGCAACTGTACTACGACGAAATAGTTAAAGTTTAAAAGTAAAGCCCAAGTAAATTTAATTAGAATCTTTGAAGTTAAAAGTAAATTAAAACAATTAAATAATACCTATTTGCATTGTATTATAGAAATATTTAGCTGTTATGTCACATTGCCAGTATGCTTAAAAAAGAATATATTCCCAACATTATTATCATCTCTAGTAACGCTATACTTTATCGAGGAGGGGAAACCACTGAGCTGTAAAGGCTTGCGTAACCCCTTAATTTTATGAAAATATCGTACGTGTGTGAATGTCGCTGAGCTGAGTTCGTCAGGAACCGACATCACAGCTCTTGCGATATTTCAATACCCGTTTTAACATACTCATCAGATGGGAGATTCCTTGAAGAGATTAGAAGAAGAATTGCCATTGCGAAGGTAGCCTTTTGCAAGATAAAAAACATACTGACAATAAAAAGATATCAGTTGAAACGAAAAAAAAGAGTGTTGAAGTACTACATGGAACTTGTACTTTTGTATTGATGTGAAGATTTGACAATGAGCAGACAAGCTGAAAAACAGCTGGTGGCTGTGGAAATGTGGTTTCTGAGGAAAATGCAAAGAATACCATTGACAGACAGAAAAAAAAAAAAAAAAACAATGAACAAGTCCTTCAAGAAACAAATGAAGATCGTAAACTGATTTGAGACATTAGACGTAGACAGTAAAAATTTGTTGTGCATATTATGAGAAGAAATGGATTGGAGGAATTGGTGACAACTGGCAAGATCGAAGGGGAAGACCGAGAAGTAAATACCTGGATGGCTTGGACACATGGCATGGTCAAGACAGAAACACGGAGCTGATCCACGACTCTGGTGATCGAGTGAGATGGCGAAACATGACCGCCCATGCTTATCAGCATGGCACATGATGAATGAATGGATTTAACCTAATTTCTTTTTCCTGCAGTCTCACAACCAACACGGGGAAGCTTATAGGACTGAAGCCAGCTCGAAAACTGGAAAACCACACTCGTAAACAGAAATGGCACGAAAAGATGGAACCAGAGGAAATCCAATCTATTCCAAAAATCCTCTCATGCCAAAGGCATTGTTTTGGAAAACGTTAATGCCGAAAACAGGAGCCTAACTCTGCCATCAGAAAGTGTGTCAACTCATCAAGAACTGCAAGAAGATTACGACCTTTGTACCCAACGTTGGTTGTCTGACCTTCATTGAGGAGAAAGATGACGTGATTAGTCGCTGGCTTTGGTCGTTAAGAACATGCCGTTGGTGACTTACCAGGAGTCCGCTTCAAGATTGTCAAAGTTACCAATACAAAACAATGTTTTCCCGTAGTGAATTTGAATAACGAAGACACAAACAATAGATACCTTCCTAGGAGATGACGTAATGCAACGTTTGCAGGACCGGCTCATCACAGCAATAGGGCGAACATTCTGTGCTGCAACCCCGGTTATCAGGTACAAAACCACACCGATCCCCAACTCAGCAGTCAGTTAAAGAACCTGTAGCTCTGTACACCAAATCGAATTGTATTTACCAATTTACATGCTCGTAGAAAAACTAAGAAGTATAAACGGACTGATCCAAACGGATATCGACCCGGCAATGTTAATATTATAAGCGTTTACGCCCCAACACTAACTGCAGCATCAGAATCTAAAGACAAGTTCTATGACGACCTTAGCAAAGAAGTCAGTGAAACACCAGAGAAACAACATCTTTTTATCCTGGGGGATTTCAATGCCAGGGTTGGCTCTGACCACGAATCTTGGCCTTCATGTCTAGGACAGTTTGGCGTTGGGAAGATCAATGACAATGGACAACGTCTCTTGGAATTCTGCAGCCACCATAATCTGTGCGTGACCAACACCTTCTTTGACACGAAACCTCAACACAAGGTGTCATGGAGGCACCCCAGATCAAAGAACTGGCACCAACTCGACCTGGTGCTCACTAAACGCAGCAACCTCCGCAATGTACGGATGACTCGCAGCTATCATGGTGCTGACTGCGACACCGACCATTCACTCGTCTCCAGCAAGGTGAAGATAAAGCCCAAGAGAATCTACAGAAGCCGAACAGAAGGAAGACCACGCATTGACACCAGTGGCACCCAAAATAAAGAGAAGGTCAACAAATTCATGCAGGCTCTAGCGGATACTCTGCCCGGCCCCACAGACGGAGATTCCACCGAGAGATGGAGTCATTTTCGCGACACCATCTACAATACAGCACTATCAACATTTGGCAAGAAGCAAACTAAGTCAACCGACTGGTTTGAAGCACACTCTGAAGAGATGCTCCCAGTCCTGGAGATAAAGAGACATGCATTCTCGATGTATAAAACATCACCTTCAGAGAAAACACTGCAGGCATTGCGAACGGCCAGAAATAGAGTACAACAGATGGCAAGAAGATGTGCGAACAGGTACTGGCTACAGCTCTCTGCTCAAATTCAAACTTGTGCAGACACTGGAAATATAAGAGGAATGTATGAGGGCATCAAGCAAGCTGTCGGTCCATCAAAAAATAAGATGGCCCCTTTACGATCAACTGAGGGGGTAATCATAAAAGATCGAGCGAAACAAATGGATCGCTGGGTAGAACACTACTCAGAGCTATACTCAGTGGATAACACTGTCAGCGAAGAAGCTCTGGAAGCCATCGATCAACAGTCCGCCATGCATGCCTTGGATAACGAACCTTGCCTCACAGAAATCAGCGAAGCACTAGACTCTCTCAAATCCGGCAAGGCACCTGGAAAAGATAGTATTCCACCTGAAATTTTAAAATGTAGCAAAGAAACAATCATCCCAGAACTGTATGCAATATTACAGCTCTGCTGGAGAGAAAAATCAATACCACAAGATATGAAAGACGCAAACATCGTTACCCTTTATAAAAACAAAGGCGACAGAAGCGACTGCAACAACTATCGCGGCATTTCCCTTCTCAGCATTACAGGCAAGATTTTTGCCAGAGTAATCCTTAAAAGATTACACATTCTTGCTGAAAGAATCTACCCCGAATCGCAGTGCGGATTTAGACCCAACAGGTCCACCATCGATATGATTTTCTCACTCCGGCAGCTCCAAGAGAAGTGCAGAGAACAGAGGAAGCCATTATATATAGCCTTCATCGACCTCACAAAGGCATTTGACCTCGTGAGCAGAAGCGGCCTTTTTAAGGTCCTTGAAAAGGTTGGATGTCCACCCACCCTTCTTAGTCTCGTGAAATCATTCCACGAAAACATGCAGGGGACCATTTTATTTGACGGCTCAACATCCCAGTCATTCAGCATCAGCAGCGGAGTAAAGCAGGGATGCGTGCTTGCTCCTACACTCTTTGGTATCTTCTTTGCTGTTCTCTTAAGGCAAGCATTTGGGACTGTCACCTGAAGGCATATACCTCCACACAAGATCTGATGGCAAACTTTTTAACCCATCAAGACTCAAGGCAAAGACCAAAATAAGACCAAGATGCGTAAGAGAACTACTTTTTGCAGATGATGCAGCACTGACTACTCATACAGCAGAAGATCTCCAAAGGCTCATAGATCGTTTTGCAGCTGCCTGCAAAGACTTTGGGCTCACCATTAGCCTAAATAAAACACAGGTGATGGAACAAGATGCTGATGCGCCTCCGTCAATCAAAATCTCTAATTATGAATTGAAAGTCGTCCACGATTTTGTGTATCTGGGATCGACAATATCAGATAATCTTTCATTAGAGACAGAAATCGACAGACGCATTGGAAAGGCAGCCACAACATTTTCCAGGCTAGCTAAAAGAGTTTGGGAGAACAATAGACTAACAGAGCGTACAAAAGCTCAAGTATATAAAGCTTGTGTTGTTAGCACACTACTCTACGGGTCTGAATCCTGGACCCTGTACTCAAGACAGGAAAGGAAGTTGAATTCCTTCCACATAAGATGTCTGAGACGTATCCTGGGCATAACATGGAAAGACCACATAACAAACAAACAGGTGCTTGAAAGAGCAGATATTACCACAGTGCACACCCTCCTCAAGCAGAGACGCCTCCGGTGGTTGGGCCACGTATCTCGAATGGAGGACGAACGTATTCCCAAAGATCTCCTTTACGGAGAACTAGCCACATGAAAGAGGCCAACCGGAAGACCCCAAATGCGATATAGGGATGTGTGTAAACAAGATATGAAAACCATTGGAATAGATCCAGACACGTGGGAGAGAGTTGCAACAGACAGATGCTCCTGGAGAAGAGATGTACGAAACGGACTGGTGCTCTTTGAGCGCAATCAGATCCAAAAAACTGAGGAGAGACGGCACAGGCTCAAAGAGCAGTCACTTACTGCGGGACTTGCCTCGTCTTACAGATACGGAAACTGTGACAGAGATTGTCACTCTCGAATTGGACTATACAGTCACCAGCGGTGCTGCCAGGCACCTCCCAAGCGGCACAACTCTATAGTCCTTCAGGACTGAAAGAGGCCTACTACTACTACGAGATAGATCAGCGACTCAAAAAATAGGCACAATCAACGTCTGTGGTTTCAATAGTAAAGAAGACGAGCTTATAGAAACAATGGAAGAGAGGAAAATTGGACTGATGGGAATAACGGACACCAGAAAAAAGGGGAAAGGATGCAAGGAGCTCCACCGCAGTTACACGTTTGTTTACTCTGGAGTAGAACAGCAAGAAAGGGCAAGACACGGTGTGGAAATAGTCATCGAACCACGGCTAGCAAGAGGAATGCTAGAAATAAAATATATATAAGAAAGAATCATAACAGTGAGAATAAAAGAACAAACAATTACAACATATGTACAAATATACGCACCATGTAATGCAAACAATAATGAGCAAGAATGCGAGGACTTCTACGAAGACATACATGACGTGCTAAATAAATTAGATAAGCAGGACAACATCATAGTTATGGGAGACTTCAATGCAAGACTAGGACATAACAGAGTGGGCATAGTAAAACATCTGGGAGCATTTGGAGATCAGCAAAATGAAAGGAATGATAACGGAAGTAGACTATTAGAGCTTTGCAGCCAACACGACCTCTATATAACAAACACATTCTATAAACATAAAGATTCAGAAGTATACACCTGGTATAAATAGTACGATCTAGATGCTAAAAGCCAAATTGATTTTATATTAACAAGAAATAACAGAAAGAGAAATATATTAGATGCAAGGGCAGTACCCAATTTCAGTATTAACACAGATTATAGAGCAGTCGTTGCCACAATAAGAACCATCAGTAGAAGAAAACAAAGAGCAGGAAAATACATGCCATGTGAATCAGTAAACATAAAAAACCTTAAAGACGAGGCAGTAAGGGAAAATTATGAGAAAGAACTAACTGAACTCTTTGAAAAGTTACCTACAGAGAGAAAAACAGTGGAAGAAGAATGGGAGATGTTCAAATCAAGCATTTTAAATACTGCAAAAATAACATGTGAAACCACGAAAAAACGCAAAACACGGATAAAGAAAGTAACAAGTTGGTGGAACGCAGAAGTAAAGAAAGCAGTAAAAGACAAAAAGGAAAAATACAAAAAGTGGGTGAAGAGCAAATAGGAATGCGATTACATAGAATATAGAATAGCGAGAAGACATGTGAATAGAATAATAAAGAGGGAAAAACAAAAAGACTGTGAAGAGTATGGAGAAACCCTAAATAAAAACTACAAGGAGGCAACTAGAAACTTCTACAAAAAGATAGGTGCAATGCGAACCAGAGGAGAACCCTTTGACCCAACAGAAATAATTAACAGCGAAAATGGAGAACCAATAAGTGAACAAAAACAAATCCTAATAAGATGGAAGCAGTATTTCGAACAACTTCCCAACATCCTATCAGGTGTCACAGGAATTCAAGCGACCTATACAGATGTCACCGAAGAACTAGAACCAGACATACTAAAAGAAGAAATTATAGAAGCCATCAGATTAGCCCCATTGAACAAATCACCAGGACAGGATGAAATACCAAATGAACTAATTAATGCAGCAAGAGAAGTAGGAACAGCTTGGCTACATAGACTATTCAATCATGTTTGGGTAGAACAACAGACACCACGAGACCGGGGAAACGCCATAATTATCCTAATGTGGAAAAACAAAGGCAGGAAAAGAGACTGCACACAATACAGAGGCATTTCACTGTTGAGCCATACTGGGAAAATATTTTGCAAAATACTAGAAAAAAGATTACGAACTGCTTTAGACCCCCAGCTAAGCGAAACACAACTTGGATTTAGGAAAAACAAAGGATGCACAAATGCCATTTTTGCTCTTAGACAACTTATAGAAAAATCAATCGAATTCAATGAAACACTCTACTTAGCCTTTGTCGACCAAGAAAAGGCATTCGATAGAGTAGATAGAAACAAGCTGTGGGAAATCCTTAAACAATATGGAGTGAGTACACATCTAACAAACCTATGTAGAAGTTTATACAACAACACTGAATGCATAGTGAGAGCAAATGGAGGACACTCAGAACCCTTCACCATAAGATCTAGAGTACGACAAGGTTGTGTCCTGTTCCCTCTCTTGTTCATAACATATATAGACAACATATGTAAAGAAACCAGCCAAGCAGAGACAGCAAGAATACCACATGACGAGAACACAGAAGAAGAACCATCTGCAAATCTAACCATTAGAGAACTCCTGTTTGCGGACGACCAAGCACTAATAGCAAAATCAGAAGCTGAATTACAAGACCACATGAATAGTCTAAACGAAATGTGTAGGGAACATAACATGAAAATTAGCACAAGCATAACAGAGGTAATGACTATAACTAAAGAAGAACAAACAACAATTCACCTAAACAAACATCCCTTGAAACAAGTGAAGAGTTTCAAGTACCTAAGAAGTATAATATCATCAAATGGCAGATCAGAAGACGAGATCGAAAATAGGTGCAATAAGGCAAATCAACTCATTGGACAAATGGCACCAATACTAAAGAACAAACATGTATCAATAACTACTAAGAAAGCACTTTACAACACAATCTTCCTACCAACTCTATGCTACCAATGTGTAACAATACCGCCGGGGCTTGGACTGGTTTGCTACTATAGAAAATATCCCCAGCCTTAGCTCCAACCACCTCACTAGCACGTCACATCTACCAGGCCCCACACAAGCCGGGACAGCTGAACCTCCCCTCCCCTATCTAGGGTTCCCTACCCCAAGGGGGCTCGGACAAAACACAAGTCATACCACTGCACAAAGTCATAGCTAACAGAACAAAATTTAATTCATAACTACGTCAACTGCAACACAGAGAAGGATGGCTGAAAGCCGGACTATAAGACAGTATGTACAAGAGCAAATCTACAGATGATTCTTCTTCATCATAGAGACTGTGACTATAGTTCGTGCGGTCGTCCTGTCGTGGTTACGACTCACCCAGGAACCTCCAGTGGACAGGAACTCCAAGGTCTGATGCCTCTCCAAAGTTCCCTCTTCCTTCAGTGCTCCAACTCTCGGGATGATCAAGCGTAGTACCACTGCCTGACCGACACTGCACAGGTGATCACGGATCCTCCCTTGATGTCTTACTATATCACCGTCACACTGTACGGATGAAGTCTGGGCCGACTCTAGACGATTAGCTGTCTCCCAACTGCAAACAAGTACGTGTAGCACCGTACCCGAAAGTTCAAGAGCCGGGATGCTCTTCTGTCTCATAAGTGACTGACACACTGATACGTCACCTATAACATAAGCGTTCGCTCCACATAAACACAATGTCACTTGCAAAGTCTAACAGGTGAATACCACCCTTCACCTATTCCACATAAACACAATGTCACTTGCAAAGTCTATCAGGTGACTACAACACTTCACCTATTCCCATGTCTCTTGGAATAATAGATCTTCACAAATTCACAAGTAACTACCCTGGTCGAAGGGTATCAATCACATCCTAACCATCACTGTCAATGTTCAACACCTCGGAATGGGATAGATCCCTACCCTATCAAGCATGTCACTCCGGTGCTCACACCAATAAGTAAATCAATGTCTGAGGTCACTGGACCAAGTTTCGGCTTCACTAAGGTAAATCTTTGTAGGTACACACCACTTAAGCATTATAATATACAAGGTGTCCCATGACGACCCAGCCGGATCGGAAGCATAACAAACAGGCCATGGTGACTGGTAACAGAGATCACTTCCATCAACTTTGAAATTTACTACCTTGCAATCCTCAAGGTTCTCACTGAGTTCGAATTCCACCAGTGCTTCACTGGCTAGAATCAACAGACGTTGTTGTCTTGGATCCTATCGGGATCTGTTGATACTCGTCAGACTCTCTGCGGTGGTCACAGCATAGACCTACCGACACATTCTGTACTCAGACTTTTCAATCGTTGATCTCGGCAGATTCCGATGACCGCTCCCAGTAATGCCTTAACCATCATCTTGATCGGCACTGGAATGAGCAGGTCCCATAGAGCTCATGGTTAAACTCTGGAATCTCCTTAGGTATAGCAATAACGAATCCTGTGATATTCAATCACAATCTTGACTGCTGATGTCCCGCTCTGGCCGCGCATACTGATATCAACTTTCAGCAGCTCATTTCTGCGATCGTTCTACGATGAGGTCCGGCTGGCGACTCATCACGCCTAGCTAAGTGCGTCGTCACAATGCCTTCACTGCCCGAGTGAATTCCACGATCCACGGAGACGTCCTGCGTTACGGATTGTTCGACCATCCCGTGTTCCATGAGGCAATTGTGAGTCTAGCGTGATCTTGACCACGTACGCACTTACTGGGGGACATTCTAGATTTCTCTAGAAATAACCAGAATAGTGACGTCACGCACTACTTTCGTGGGGAAACCCCCTATTTATTGTTATTAATTCCAGGGAGACTAACCCTTCGCCATCCCATCAAAGGGATATAACTCAGAGACCAGACTATCTGCAGTCATTTCGTCACAGAGGCCCCCACTTAAGATGGTCGACCCGGTCGAACTCACTAGACCAAGATCTGTCTGAACTCTGCCCTCTACTCTATAGAGACTGGATTTACAGGAAAGGACGTTCCATAACGTTTACTTTCTCCGGAGAGATCTACCATAATGGTATGGATGCTGGCTCACCAACCACCACCTCAGACGTACGTTATCTCCAGCGATTAGGCCCGAAACGTAACGGCCTGGCGATCGGCTTCCCCGCTAAACTGGATTGTTCCGCATCCACCTGGTGTAGGCCATCGGTTACTTTACTGATGGTTCGTTCGTCCCTTCCGACAATAGGATTTTTCCTATCCCGACTAGGCATCACCCTTGCGGACTGTTCGCGGATGTCGACCGAAATGAATGGTCGCCTACTCAGGTTCGCCGAGTACCTCTGCTCCTGCCTTCTCTCCCGCGAGTAAGGACAGTGAGCCTGTCGGCGTATCGAGTCACCCGACGATCCCGTCGTGCCAGATGTGACCTCGCCTGTCCGACCTCGATTCCCAGTGTGCTTAACACCATGTGCCTCTTCCTGACGGAGCCTGTTCGCCCTATCTACGGTTGAACGCTCAGGAGACCGCAGACCTTCCCCACAGGATGTACTGCGTAGGACTGAGTCTACCTCGCCCTCGTCTGGACCCAGAATCGAATCTAGCGCGATGGTAGTCGCACTATGTTGTGGAGAAACTACCTCGGACCTCTCCAAATTCTGAAGGAGAGTACAATAGAACTTACGCAATTTCCCGAGGACCTTCACCTCATACGTGGATCGGGACATTATCCGTTCCACAGGAAAAGGGCCCTGCCATCCGAGTTCGAATTCCACCCCCTCGATTGGGAGAAGCGCGAGAACCCTATCTCCGATCTGCAGAGATAAACCGTTTTTGGTCCTGTGCTTTGGTGCTGCCAGACAACACGTTGAGCACGACCGGATATATCTCCGCACGTCGCCTGTCATTCCAGGCCAGCAGTAGTGGCTGGAAAGACACTGGACTGTTGTTCCCACATCCTTATGTCCGGTTAAGGATAAGGTATCCACTCTATGTATCAAGCGGGATCTCTTGTCAGTAGGGACTACCATCTGACCGTACTGACTATCCCCTTGCCCGGATCTACGATAAAGCCACCGGTTTTCTACATAGAACTGACCCGAAGTTGGCGGGTCGGAACTTTGGGACAACTCCAGTAAGTAAGGACGCAAGGTCGGGTCCCTACTTTGAGCACTGCTCACTAACCTCGCAAGAGAATGGTCAAACAACTTACCACACTGCTCTTTTCCATCCTTAGCCCTGGCCTGCCTAGCGCTCACTAGACAATGTTTCCTGGGAGCCCCCAAGAATACATGTGGATGACCGAGGATCAAAGGGTAAATAGGATCAGGCAGCACAGCCGCCTGGGTGCTACCCGTAACATACTTGCACCGAATGTCAATCCGAGCAATCGGCAAGTTCATAGCTACGGAGCTTCTCATGGCCGGCTGGAATTCTCTTGTCTCGCCGGTGAGCTGCCCTGGGCTCACAAGGTGGGATGAGATTACAGCCTCAAACTGCAATCCTGTATCGTATAGACATTCCACCTGCTGCCCATTCACCTCTATCGTCTCGACCACAGGTGATCTCTCCGGCTCTGGTTTCTCTCTATCCCCATGTTGGGTCTCGCTAGGTCTATCCCTAGTCACGGCGAGACAAGCAAAGTGTAAGTGCTTCGGCTTCCTCTGACAGTCTACTGTATTATGGGAGGGTGACTTACATTACTTACACCACCTCTTACTCCACTTCCGTTTTGGGGAGGCGGGAGGGCTTTGCTTCTCGGGTTTCTTACCAGAGTCTTTTACCACAGGATCTGCTACATTGGATGATTCCTTGGGACCTTTGGTCTTGGGCTTCTGATCATGCCCCTTCTGCCTTTTCTGTGGATCAGTCTGACTGGAATCCCCAGTCTCACCATAGACTTCCACATACCTTTCAGCTAACTTATTTACTATGTCTAGCCTTTCCGCCCCATTTTCCCCTAAGAAATTTCTTAAAGGCTTGGACATCTGCATTTTCATCTGATCCACCACAATCAACTCTCTCAAACTCTCATAATCCTCTTTGAAACTGGCCAACGCCATCCATTTCAAAAGGTAAGAGTTCAACCTAACACTATAGGCCAAGAACATCTCACCTGGTTCTCTTTTGGAGGTTCTGAACCTCCGCCGGTAAGCATGGGCTGTCATTTCGAACCTTTTCAAAAGAGCCGATTTCAGGGTTAGATAATCAATTTCCATCCCTGGGGGAAGACGCGCATACCCTTCGTATGCGGTGCCACGGAGTCCTTGTGAAAGCTTTAAGTTCCAACGCTCAGGCTCTAAGCCCATAGCTTTACACATTGCCTCGAACTTCTTCAAGAATTGATCTATCTTCTCTTGGTCAGGTTCAAATGGTGGAAACGGCCATTTCATAGCATGGTAAGCTGGTCTGCTGGCAGCTGATGAGCTAGGTAGAGCTGCTCCACCTACTGCTCCCTCAGTTTCACCAACAGATTTAGCCTCTACCTCAAGTTGCTTCATACGGAACTCATGTTCCATTTCCAGTTTCCTAGCGTCTAATTTCTTAAACTTTAGGTCGGCTGCAAGTTTCTGTGACTGTTGGTCTGCCACGAACTTCTGCTCTTCAAGAGCTAGCTTTCGAGCTTCCAGCTCAGCTTCTGACTTTCTTCGCTCCCTCTCTTCTGCTCTGAAGTCTCTCTCTACTTCCAGTACATAGGCTTTGAATTCCTCACCTTCCAATCCCATCTCAGTTGCAGATGCCCGCACCTTAGCTAAATCTAAAGTACGAGTAGCCATGACTAGGGTAACTTAGTCCTAATATAGATATGCAATACTCAATTACAATGCTAACTATAACTCTATAACCAACAATGTAACTACCAATCTATACTAAGTTAACTAAATGTCTCTCCACGTCGAAGAGAAAGGTATCAGTAGCCCTACTCGTCAAGTAGACAATAGGTATAGGACAGATGACACTATAACCTATTCCTACGAGATGTCAGAACAAAGAGAAGATCCCGGATGAACCCCCACTCTAACTGTAACAATACCGCCGGGGCTTGGACTGGTTTGCTACTATAGAAAATATCCCCAGCCTTTGCTCCAACCACCTCACTAGCACTTCACATCTACCAGGCCCCACACAAGCCGGGACAGCTGAACCCCCCTCCCCTATCTAGGGTTTCCTACCCCAAGGGGGCTCGGACAAAACACAAGTCACACCACTGCACAAAGTCATAGCTAACAGAACAAAATTTAATTCATAACTACGTCAACTGCAACACAGAGAAGGATGGCTGAAAGCCGGACTATAAGACAGTATGTACAAGAGCAAATCTACAGATGATTCTTCTTCATCATAGAGACTGTGACTATAGTTCGTGCGGTCGTCCTGTCGTGGTTACGGCTCACCCAGGAACCTCCAGTGGACAGGAAATCTAAGGTCTGATGCCTCTCCAAAGTTCCCTCTTCCTTCAGTGCTCCAACTCCCGGGATGATCAAGCGTAGTACCAATGCCTGACCGACACTGCACAGGTGATCACGGATCCTCCCTTGATGTCTTACTATATCACCGTCACACTGTACGGATGAAGTCTGGGCCGACTCTAGACGATTAGCTGTCTCCCAACTGCAGACAAGTACGTGTAGCACCGTACCCGAAAGTTCAAGAGCCGGGATGCTCTTCTGTCTCATAAGTGACTGACACACTGATACGTCACCTATAACATGAGCATTCGTTCCACATAAACACAATGTCACTTGCAAAGTCTAACAGGTGAATACCACCCTTCACCTATTCCACATAAACACAATGTCACTTGCAAAGTCTATCAGGTGACTACAACACTTCACCTATTCACAAGTAACTACCCTGGTCGAAGGGTATCAATCACATCCTAACCATCACTGTCAATGTTCAACACCTCGGAATGGGGTAGATCCCTACCCTATCAAGCATGTCACTCCGGTGTTCACACCAATAAGTAAATCAATGTCTGAGGTCACTGGACCAAGTTTCGGCTTCACTAAGGTAAACCTTTGTAGGTACACACCACTTAAGCATGATAATATACAAGGTGTCCCATGACGACCCAGCCGGATCGGAAGCATAACAAACAGGCTATGGTGACTGGTAACAGAGATCACTTCCATCAACTTTGAAATTTACTACCTTGCAATCCTCAAGGTTCTCACTGGGTTCGAATTCCACCAGTGCTTCACTGGCTAGAATCAACAGACGTTGTTGTCTTTGATCCTATCGGGATCTGTTGACACTCGTCAGACTCTCTGCGGTGGTCACAGCATAGACCTACCGACACATTCTGTACTCAGACTTTTCAATCGTTGATCTCGGCAGATTCCGATGACCGCTCCCAGTAATGCCTTAACCATCATCTTGATCGGCACTGGAATGAGCCGGTCCCATAGAGCTCATGGTTAAACTCTGGAATCTCCTTAGGTATAGCAATAACGAATCCTGTGATATTCAATCACAATCTTGACTGCTGATGTCCCGCTCTGGCCGAGCACACTGACATCAACTTTCAGCAGCTCATTTCTGCGATCGTTCTACGATGAGGTCCGGCTGGCGACTCATCACGCCCAGCTAAGTGCGTCGTCACAATGCCTTCACTGCCCGAGTGAATTCCATGATCCACGGAGACGTCCTGCGTCACGGATTGTTCGACCATCCCGTGTTCCATGAGGCAATTGTGAGTCTAGCGTGATCTTGACCACGTACGCACTTACTGGGGGGCATTCTAGATTTCTCTAGAAATAACCAGAATAGTGACGTCACGCACTACTTTCGTGGGGAAACCCCCTATTTATTGTTATTAATTCCAGGGAGACTAACCCTTCGCCATGCCATCAAAGAGATATAACTCAGAGACCAGACTATCTGCAGTCATTTCGTCACACAATGCCAAACCCGGACAATGACAGAAAAAGAGAAAAGAAAAATCACAACAACAGAAATGGGGTTCCTGAGAAGAATACTCAACGTATCAAGAAGAAATACGATCAGAAATGAAGAAATCAGGACTAAAGTGGGGGTTAAAGCAGCACTAGATTTTATTAGAAAGCAGCAAGTCAGGTGGTTTGGCCATGCAAGTAGGTTACCAATCAACAGCATACCACATCAAGCAATGATGTACAGACCAGATGGAAACAGAGGAAGAGGCCGATCACGTAAACGTTGGACGGAGGGAATAGCAGAGTCCATGGGAATATCGATATATGAAGCCCATAATCGGGCACTCTCACGAAGTTTATACTTCACCTCGACACCGCAAGGTACAAGAGGAACATGATGAGATGAGATGAGATGCAGGTGCGAGGCCATCTACATAGGTAGAACAGAGCGACAGTTTCATAACAGGGTGTTTGAACACATTCCGAACTCGGTGGACAAGATACTACACACAGAAGATGGTAGCCTAGGCAGGCCAACACACCGGAACAATCCTGCTTCATCGATCGCAAGACACGTGCTCGAGAGTGGTCATGTGGTTGAAAGAGACAGTGCCTTCCGTGTGTTGTTCAACACACAGAGTAGTCGGTTGTTAAGGTTTGCTGAAGCCATAGTGATCAACCTGCGTAAGCCGGCCTTGTGCAAGCAGAAAGACAAGTTAGTCAGTTTAAAATTACCGTGGTAGACAATCGATATTGCTGTGCCAATATGTGTATATTTCAGATTGGAGGATTTATCTAGTTATTTCACTTTATATTGTGTGTTTTCTGCAGTATGTACCTGACGAGATGCAGCGAAATATGCCAGGCAATAAATCGTGCAATCTATTGTTTGTGTCTTCGTTATTCAAAGTTACCAATGTCTAGAGGTATAACACTCCTGAGCCATATAAGGAAAATGTATGCAAAACTATTGGAACAAAGAGCTAGACCAATAGTTGAACAACAGTTAAGCAAAGTACAATTCGGTTTTCGGAAAGGTAAAAGTTGCACTGATGCACTGTTTACACTTAGACAAATATGTGAAAAAACTATCGAATATAGTGACCAGCAAAATATTGTGATTGTAGATAAGGAAAAGGCTTTCGATAGAGTAGACAGATACAAATTATGGACCATCCTTGAAGACTATGGGATACAAGGGCAATTGCTAGAAAACATCATAGCCATGTACCACTCAAGCCGAAGTGCAGTAAGAACACAAGAAGGAATAGCAGATATGTCAATACAGGAGTGAGACAGGGACGTGAGCTCTCTCCTCTGCTATTTAATGTCTACAAGGACAGAATATCCAAAGAAGCAAGTCTTGAGAGAAGAGATTCAGAAAATTTAGAATTCTTTACTCCAGATGAAACAACTGATCCACAGGAAATAAATGAACTGCTATTTGCAGACGATCAGTGCCTGTTTTACAGCGATGAGGGCAGACTACAACATCATATTAATAATCTGAATTCAACCTGCAGCAGATACAATATGAGTATAAACACAGCCCAAACCAAAGTAATGCAAGTTAGCAGATCGCCGGGCCAATTAATTATACAGATAAATAGCACAACTCTGAAGCAAGTTAAAGAATTTAAATATCTTGGAAGTATGATCACAGAAGATGGCAGATTGGACAGAGAAATCGAAATCAGATGTCAGAAAGCTAGTGCACTTACATATCAACTATCACCCTTACTGAAACATCCAAATATACCCATGTCCGCAAAGCGACAGATAATAAACAGCATATTCACACCATCCCTATGCTACCAATCTCAAACCTGGAATTTATCCAAATCACACTTTCGCAAAATCAACAGCTGCGAGATGAGATGCCTGAGGAGAGCTGCCAACTTATTAATCCGAGACAGAGTAAGAAATGCTATTATCAGACAGACTGTAGTATCAACACCTTGTGCCACATTAATTGAAAGAGAGAAGATCAAGTGGTTTGGCCATGTCGTTAGAATGCAACATCAGCAACTACCATCACTGGCCTTACATCAAAGATCATCTGCGACGAGACCAAGAGGACACCCAAGAAGAAAATGGATTGACGACATCAAAGACATTGTACAACCATACGGAATGACACTGTCCAGTGCCGCCCAGTGCTGGAACGCAAATTATTGCTCCCCACGACGCTTGACGGCAGAAGTGGAAGATGATGATGATGATGATGATGATGATGATGATGATGAGGACCAATGTCTCTTTTCCTGCCCAGGGAAAGAAGGAGAGACCTATGTCTTAATGTGCTAAAATAAATTTGTGTGAAAACATAAAAAGATTCGTCCTAATCTTCAATAGAGAAATAAATATCTGGATAACTTGACCATGGTCAAGACAAGAACACGGAGCTGATCCACGACTCTGATGATCGAGTGAGATGACAAAACATGACCGCTCACGCTTATCGGCATGGCACATGATGAATGAATCTTCAACAGCCAGCAAAGAGTTTATACTGTTTATAAAGTTTAAACAGTGTATCTCAATGTAATCACTGGGTTGTGAGTGCAGAAAGTAAAACACATTAAGATGACAGTGATCCATACCGGAGTGTTGGTGGTGAGAAACAGACCTAGTGGTTGGGGTTTCATCGAGAAGGCTAATGGACGATGCTCTAAATAGGAGAGTCTGGCTTATGAGACTACGACCTCCTGCATAAGAATGGAAGTAGAAGCAGCATAAGCAACAACACACATTGCACTCACTACGGACTCAATGCGGACGCTTAGTAAGGCGGAGAAAGGAATGTTTCGTGTGGAATGGCGTTCCTCGCTGCAGAGGTCACAGATTGTGAGAACTGTATGGATATTTTGCCCTGGCCAATGAAGAGTGTGAGAGCGGGGGAAGGGGAGGAGAGTGAACAGGCTGATAGGCTGGCAGGGAATGCACCTCTTGGTGGTACATTACCTATGGACACGGGAGAGGTGGTCGAGCGCCCGTGGACCAGGTGGAGAAGGCGGGGGAACAGAATGAGAACCCGTATGTGGAAAGAATGATATTGCGTGGGATCGGCAGGGTTTCTGAAAGAATCTCAAAACTGAGAGGGAAGACCAGGAGAACTTTCAATCAGATAGAATTGGGAACGAGTAGCAGTATGACTTATTGCTGACTTCTGAACGAGGGGACGGAGCGCGTATGAGAATGTTCTGAGTGCAGTAATTTCAGTTCTTAACTCAACCTAACTCAACTCAAACTGCTTATGCCGTTTGTGTCCAGTATTTCTGTTCGATATTCGAACATTGATTCTACGATAGTGGAATCTCTAGCATGCCTTTAGCAGTTTTTTTTTCATTTCTGCGTTTGTGTTTTTTTTTTGTTTTTTGGTTTTGATGATGGCCAATTTTCGGAGCAATCCATCTTTGAATAATGAAGACACAAACAATAGATTGTACGATTTATTGCCTGACATATTTCACTGCATCTTGTCAGGTACATACTGCAGAATTCACACAACGTAAAGTGAAATAACTAGATAAATCCTTCAAGCTGAAATATACACATGTTTGCACAGTAATGTCAATTGTCTACCACGGTAATTTTACACTGACTATCATGTCTTGCTGTTGCACGGCACGTTTTGGAAACCGGTCACGTGATTGACAGAGACAGTGCGTTTGGTGTGTTGCTTATCACAGAAAATAGACGATTGTTAAATTTCGCAGAAGGCATTAAGATTACTTTACACAGGCCAATTTTGCGTAAACAGAAAGACATGATAGTCAGTGTAAAATTACCGTGTTAGACAATTGAAATTACTGTACGAACATGTGTGTATTTCAGCTTGAAGGATTTATCTAATCACTTCAGTTTATGTTGTGTGATTTCTACAGTATATACCTGACGAGGAGCAGCGAATGGGGAATGCCCATGGTCTGCCCCTGCCTTACCTTGAGGGTTTACCGTGTTGTCGATGACTGTTCTACTTTGACCAGCTGAGATGTGGGCGATACCACAGCACAAACAGTGTAAGGTCTCTCAAAACCCCGGGAAGGCTAACCCGTAAAAATGCCTGCTGAAGTCGGATGTGCTGGCCTACGGGTGCAAATAAATCAGGCACAAAGCAAAAAACGTCCGAGTGAAATTCCTTTCGTGCTAGGAACAGCTCTGACTACCTAGTTTCCGAATGTCGCTCTTGTTCGGAACAGCTCTAACTAGTTTGTTTCCGAATGTCCGTCGTGCCTGGAACACCTCTGACGGGCACAACGACAAGCACATGTCCGAACCGAAAACTCGCTGCGTGGATACCGTCTGCAGACCTTTCTGATTTGTGCGGGAACGGCCCGAGGCGAACGAAATGCCCAATATATTGAAGTGAAGAATTAAAGCAGCCATGAGCAGGACGTGACGATTCCCTCGGTGAGCCCAGCACCAGGGTGTTATATGTCGGCCCTGCAATTATGGAAGCCACTCTGGATTGCGGAAAATGCCATGGACTGTCCCTGCCTTCCTTTGAGGGATGACCGTTAAGTCTTCGACCGTTCCAACTTGTCCGGCTGAGTTGTGGACGGTACCGCAAAAGTGAGAGTCTCCCAGGAATGCTACCTGGTCAAAAACCACGTTAAAAGTCGGATGTGTTGGCCTACGGGTTTCGGCCCAAGGGCGCATAACTTAGATACACCGCAATCACATCTGAAAAAATACTCCGGATGAACGCAAAGAAGAAGAAGAATCTCGCATACCGCATTCCAAACAGCTGCGGGAGATTTCGGAACAGATCGCGTTGCGCTGGTTTTCATACACATGGTATGGGTGCTTGTCGTGTAGACAGCAGTGGCAAGCTGCTGAACATGTACACTTGCCAAAACTTCACCTCCCCCCCCCAAAAAAAAAAATGCCCGTGTTGACTGCAAAGTCCTGAAAAGTATATGCAACTAACTTAAATTAAAGATATGAAGGCATCTTTTTCGTGTGTGGACATTTACGCTTTTACGATCTTTGCAGAAAGCTGGGTTGTCCAGAATAATTCCCATGTTAATGCAATTTTCTGATGAAGTATATTTAAATACAGAAAACCATTCCCCAGGGACATACGGAATCTAATGAGAATCAGGTTAGCTAAAAATAAATAAAATAAAACATACATTTTAACCCTTAACGCACGTTTCCGGATCAGTGTAAGTAGACATACACGTGCCAGGTCATTAGCGAAGTTGAGAGCGAACTGCACTGATAATGTCATGAGCACTGCCGGATGAGGGTCCCACGCCTGGGCTCGTCGATTGCAAAAGTGAGGGAAAGATTGGCCATCTACGTCTCCGTGCATTCAGGCCTAAGCCATGTGATGGCGCTATGATACCACTGACCCATAGCAAGAAACTGGTTTGGGACATTACAAACATACACATATGAGTTTCTTATAGGATTATATTAGTATTGTTACGTAATCGCCAATCATGCAGTATAAATACCTCGCATTTGGATATTAAAGCTAGTAGGCCGTATAACCTATGTTCTGGCAATTTTTCACAATTAAAATAAAGACGTTCATTTATGTAGATTATAGTATACATACATCGAAATCCTCGACGCTGCTGTCGAGTTAGTGTGCTGAGTAAAAACCTTTCTAGTGCCATCGGCAGGATGAGAATGGAACAATAATGGATAATCTCAACGCAAGAAATGAATGGCCCTTGAATCCGATGATCTTATGCGAGAAAAAACAAATCAATTAGTGTATTCAAAATTCAAAACAATGTTTTCCATTAGTGAATTTGAATAACAAAGACACAACTAATAGATTGCTCGATTTATTGCCTGACATATTTCGCTGCGTCTCTTCAGATACATACTTCAGAAATCACACAACATAAACTACAGCAATAAGATAAATCCTTGAAGCTGAAATATACGACACACATATTCACACAGTAATTAGAACTGTCTATCACAGTAATTTCAATTATTATGTGACGGTGCTATGAAATCACAGACTCCTAGCTCGAAACTGTTTCGAACATGCAGCTTGCGCCTGACGAGATGCAGCGAGATATTCCAGGCAATAAATCGTGCAACTTATTGTTTGTGACTTCTGTGCCCTGGGTCTGCACAGCTGGGTGGAGTATTGTTGCCTTATAAAGCAGATTTGGCATCGAGTGCATTGTATGCAAGAGCAGACAGGTCATCACTGCCTGGAGAGAATGGTGCTGCAGGAAGTGCCCAGAGGATCTGGCCGACATTCGGCACTCCAAGGAAAGGCTACACGGACACATAATCAGACAGATACGGGTATATTTAATAGTGGTACTCTTCGCTGGCTGTTGAAGATGAGGACGAAGCACGTATGGGAATGTCCCGAGGTCTACAATGTTGGTTGTTGGCTCAACTCCACCAACTCATCTGTGTTTACATTTACTGAGGGAAGACATTGTTTAGAATTTCTAATCACCTGTTTATTAAACCCAAACTCCAGGTCAGCATGGTCAAATGAATAAGAACGTTCGCCTTTAAACATCCGGTGTGCTGATGCTGAGGTAATGGGTTCAACCCCTACACCAGTCAGTTGGACTAACATGTTGATTTCTCGTCCTTGACTTGGGGACGTAAATTACAGGTACCTCTGAAGTCGGAGTGGGTTTGCCAGATGGCCAGGGAGACTGGTAGAAGGGAAACCCACTCGCAAATATCAACAGCACGGGATGGACTACGCTTGAGTTCAAAGCGAGCCAGAGCAAAAAACAAGAACAAAAGAAAACCTAAATTTCAAATTACTTCCAGTTTTCGAAGAGTTAAATCCGCATACATGAAAACTAGATTATTAAAAAGCACTGGGAAAAAAGAGTATTCCAGTTTTGTAAATGCTTGCCTTTAATGTCTGAATTGTTGATTCAGACGCTGGATTCTTTGGGCTGTCGATATTTTGATGAATAAAATGCAGTTTCTAGTGGCACCATGCAGGGCATTCATCATACGACCTTCAACGAGCACTTCAATCTATTTTAGAAAATTTGGATGGCGTAAACTTGGTGTGAATTTGCATATCTCGGTCATATATTGTTAGTACTTAGGCATACTATCTATTGAAATGACGATCTTTGATAATGAGTGAAAAGATCCCCGATGTATTGATTGTCCTTTAACAAGTTTTGGTTTTGTAGATGCTGAAGATTTTGCGACTGATATGGCAACGGGAGCTTTGAAGTAAGCCAGAGACCATCAAAGTACAGCAGTACCTCGATTCATGGTGTTTCGATTTGCAGAGTTTCGCCAATACATACATTTTTGTACAATGAAGACAAAAAGAAAATAATGCACAATGTATGCATCATAATCATCATTTTCCACATTTGCCGCCAAGCGTCGTGGGTAGGTATAGCGCCCGATGAGTGGCACTGGATAGTGTCATTCCGTATGATTGTACAATGTTTTTGATGTAGTCAACGTATTTTCTTCTTCGGCGTCCTCTTGCTCTCGTAAAAGATGTTCTTTGATGTAGGGCCAGTGTTGGTAGCTGATGGTGTTGCATTCTAACGAGATATCTAAACCATTTAATATTTGGGCTTTCAGTATATGTGGCACAAGGTGTTGATCCCACTGTCTGTCTTGTAACAGCATTTCTCATTCTGTCTCGGATACTTAAGTTTTCAGCTCTCCTCAAACATCTCATCTCAAAAGTGTTGATTTTTGCGTAAGTATGATTTGGATAATGTCCAAGTATGACATTGGTAGCAAAGGGTTGGTGTGAATATGCAATTTATTATCTGTCAGTTTGCGGACATAGGTATATTTGGATGTTTCTGTATCTGGGATAGATGATATATAAGCGCACTTGCTTTGTGACATCTTCTGTGATCATACTTCCGAGATATTTGAATGTTTAAAACTTGTTTCAGAGGTGTGCTATTTTATTTGTATACTTAGTGGACTAGGAGATCTGCTAACCCGAATTATTTAATATGTGCCTATATTTGTATTCACACTGTATCAGCTGCGTGTTGAATTATCTGGTTAAGAGGAAAGAAGAGAAGTTGATTTCTTCTTAAAATTCGTTTGACGCTGGTCGTCATGTTTGTACACAGCCTCCTTCCTGTCTGGCATATTGTCACTCGTTTCCGATGCAGGTGTTTCATCCCCCGCCATGCTATAAACCTGTTTAACATCTTCTCAGTGTAGGTTCCGCTTTACCTTTCTCTTAAGAGAAAGTGACAGAAATAACTGTTTGATTAAGATGAAAGTGACAGTAATAACAGTTTGGTTAAGATGAAAGTGACAGTAATAACTATTTGGTTAAGAGGAGGTTAAAATAATAACTATTTGATTTAGAAGAGTTTGAAAATACATATTTGGTTAAGATTAAGTGAAAGTAATACTTGTTATTTTTTTTTTTTTTGCACTCGCTCGCTTTGAATTCAAGCATAGTCCATAATACTATTTATAGTAGTGATGGACTGAATTGTGCGAGTCGAGTAGCTTCCCCTATTAACAGTGTCCCTCGCCATCAAGCGAACGCACTCCGACTTCAGAGGTACTTGTAATTTACGTCCCCAAGTCAAGGACGACAGGTCAACATTTTAGTCCAGCTGTCCGATGTAGGGGTTGAACCGGTTACCTCGGTATCAGCACAATGGATGTTTAAGAACACGCGTTCGTACCCATTCGACCATGCGGACCTGCAGTAATACTTGTTTTGTTAAGAATATGCTCAAGTTAAAAGTAAAAACTACATAGTTAAGAGATGATTAAAGTCAAAACTGTTGGGTTAAGGAGAAATTAAAGTAATAACTGTTTGGTTACATGGAAGTTAAAGTAATGACAAAAAAATGTCTTCTTGTGATGCGTGTAAGCAGTTCTCTTTGTGAGTTAACATCTGTCAAGATATCTTCATTGCTATTTCTGTCCAACCACAGCATTCTTATCTATATCTATAAAAGACGATGTATGTCTGTATGTATGTCCATTCTTTATGCGTTCGCGAACGGTCCATCAGATTGAGATGAAATTTTCTACAAGTCTTCTTCTCATTCCATTCCCGTGGAGCCAACTGTCATAGTTTGTTAGTGTACAATCAGCTATTTACTTACTAAAATTTAATATTTTACTATCTTATCATTTATATATATAGCGAGGGGACTTAACTTAAGAAAATTTATATCAAGGGGCATAACTTTTAATAACATTGCTATATATTTTATATATAGATTGTTGCATTGTTTTCAAAGATTTATAAACTCTTTGTTTACAGTTATTTAGAGGCATATGAGTTATAATAAATAATGATATAATCTTTAAGGCATTTTCAAAGTTTTCATAAAAATAATGCATCTATTTAAATAGTGAAAATTTTCTAACTCATCTTTTTATTTTTCTTCAACAGCACATTAATTATTTTTAACATTCTCATAGGTATGGCGCGTTACACCCACGTTGGGTATTTATGATGCCCATGTTAAACTTTTCATGCATTTTAATGCTTATTGTTCTTTTGTTGTCAAATAATTTCTTCATAAGAGATGTTGAATGAAAGAATGTATGAGAGGAAATAGAGAAGAAGGGCAGAATGCAGGACGGGCCTGCGAAAGATTTTCACTCGTTAAAAAAAAAGTAATTTTTTGTGAGAGAAAGTTAGTTGCATATCGTTTGCAGTACTCTGCCGTCAACCCACCGCCCACCATTTATTGGCTGTTCGTGATATCTTGGTAAGTTTACTTTAGATAGATCTCTTCCAATCATATTTTCTACTATCAATCTATCTATTCTTCTATTCTATCTATATTTTTAACGGGAACGGGCCGAACATAGATAGATAGATAGATAGATAGATAGATAGATAGAAAGATAGAAAGATAGATAGATAGATAGATAGATAAATAGATAGATAGAAAGATAGATAGATTAGATTAGAGAGATAGAGCGATAGATAGATATATATATATATATATATATATATATAGAGATAGAGAGAGAGAGAGAGAGAGAGAGAGAGAGAGAGGGGGGGGGGTAGGTAGGTAGGTAGGCAGGCAGGCAGGCAGATAGACAGATAGATAGATCCCCGCCAGGTGTGGGCGAAGCCGGGCCGGGTCGTCTTTTTTGGGAACGGGAACGGGAGTAGGGGCCGAATATGAATTAAATGAGACGTTTCCCACCAGGGACTGGTCGAAGCCGGGCAGGGTCAGAAAGACAGACAGACAGACAGACAGACAGACCGACCGACCAACAGATAGATAGATAGATAGATAGATAGATAGATAGATAGATAGACAGATAGATGGATAGATAGATAGATAGATAGATAGATTAGATAGATAGACAGACAGACAAATAGACAGACAGACAGACAGACAGACAGACAGATAGATAGATAGATTGATAGATAGATTGATAGATTGATAGATAGATAGATAGATAGATAGATAGATAGATAGATAGATAGATAGATAGATAGATAGATAGATAGATAGATAGATAGATAGATAGATCCCCGTCAGGGACTGGGCGAAGCCGGGCCGGGTCAGTTAGTCAATATATAAAACCACATTTCCTCAGCCTCTACATAATTCCTCACTTGTATGCTAATTGTCCATAATTCACATCCATACACACAGGTTAGACCAGTATAACTCTTAATAACTCTTGTCACGCAAGCAGGCACCCTTTAAAAGGGGCCTTCATTAGCCAGGTCTGTAATCTCTCCAAACCCAACTACGGGAATATCGGAGATTTCGTGTCCGACTAAATAGACCCCTTTGTGGGCTGAAAGTTGTCAAGTATTTTATTCAATTCTCTCTCCTTTCTTACTATATTATTCACAACCCCTTTCTTTATTTTCAGTTAGCTTTTTGTTTCCAAGGAGCGGTGCCAGCGCAGTAGTTAGCATGCTTGACTACTATCACCACCATGACAACAACAACAACAACAACAACAACAACAACAACAACAACAACAACAACAACAACAACAACAACAACAACAACAACAACAACAGCTGCTGCTGCTGCTGCTGCTGCTGCTACTACTACTACTACTACTACTACTACTACTACTACTACTACTACTACTACTACTACTACTACTACAAGGCATCCTATCTTTTGCTATCTCATACAGCTGTGTCTTAGCAGTCCCTACTCATATATCTCTGTCTCTAATACTCGTCTCGCGTGTCTAACTCCCATATTTCTGTCTCTAATTTTTGTCTCTCTTGTCTAAAGCACTTCTTCTGTTTCATTCGCTCTGTGGTTTCCAGACAATGGTCTTTCTAACTATACAACTCTCTGGCTTTCTCAAACTGTATCACATCGAGGACCACCGTCTTTGCTTACCTCTTGAGTCACCAGTTATTATTGAATGTGTGCAGTCAGTACCAGTCTCCGCGGCGAAGGTGTTTCGTACGTGATTTGTAATCCCGTATACCCTAGTTCGAAACACATTGGTGCTGGTTTTTTTCGAAAAAGGTATAGGGCCCTGTCGTTCAGAAAGCAAAGGTAAGCTACTGAATGTAAAACTTGCTCAGGAATCACGAAAAGCCAAAATGCTGGGGTTGACTGCTACTTCCTTTGAAGGATATGCAACCACATTTTATTTAGTCAGTTAGTAATCGTTTTGTCTGTTTCCATGTTTCTGATCCATACAGTAGTGTTATTTCAACGTAAGAATTAAAAATTCTAAATTCGATTATACGTTAAATTTTTTTTTTTACTTCCATAAATTTTCTATGAAAGCTCGTCCTACCTTTTATATTATAATTTTAATACCGCTATCTCTTTCTTCACATTTATCTTCATTGCTAACTAAATCCGTCTGTTGAAGTGAGGTTTCACAGACGGAGAACCGCTTATTATTTGCATGAAGTATTCTCATTGTGAGACGGTGGCATGGAGGAATATCATCAGCAGAATTAACCCCCCCCCCCCAAAAAAAAAAACCAAAGACCGAGATCTGCGGAGAACAATGAACGCCTATGCCAGCCGGCAAGGCACTTGATAATGATGATTCTCATTGTTTGTCCCCTACGAATATTTGAACTTAATTATTTTGACTCTCATCCAATTGTGTATAGTATATTCCGCATCTTATTTCGTATATGGAGGAAGAGGATAATTTTTGCCTCGTTTGTTTAGTAGTCCACACGCATGATACTACTTCTAGTGCACCAGGCTGATTTTTGCGTGTAGATTAGCTTTCCTTAATACAAGTGTCCCTCGCCTTCAGGCGAACCTACTTCGACTTCTTAGTTGCTTGTAATTTACGTCTCCAAGTTAAGAATGAGAAGTCAACATTTTGGCCAAACTGACTAGTGTAGAGATTAAACCCACTATCTCGTCATCAGCACACCGGAAGTTTAAGACCGAGCTCTGGTATCCAATCGGCCATGCTGACCCATCAAAAGGATAATATTAGTATCCGCGAAGTTGAGATAATCAAGCTGCTGTCTCTGGGGATTCCGTTGAATTTCATTTCTGGTGGTCGTCTTGATAATCCATTTCTGTTATCAGTAAGAATAGAGGTGACAAATGGCATCCCTCAAACTCCTATCTTATTCGATCTTATTTCAAATACATTTGTTAGTTTTCCTTCATATAACTCTGCACCTCGTATCTCTATATGTTGCTTGTATTAAGGTGAGGATTCTCTGTGGGATCCTTTAGTGCTACATCAATTTTCAAATATGTTACATAACAATGCTATCAAATGCTCTTTCATAGTCCACAGTTCCGTTATCAAATGGTGAGTTCTTTAAACTATGTTGCTGAATTATCTCATCAAATCTAATCTAATCTAATCGTGTTTCTCCTGTACCCTGCGGTGTCGAAGTGAAGCATAAACAGCGAGAGAGTCCCCGTTTATGGGCTTCATACATCGAGAGTCCATTGTACTCTGCTATTCCCTCTGTACATCGTTTGCGTATCCGGCTTCTTCTTCTGCTTCCATTTGGTCTGTACATCATTGCTTGTTGTGGTTTACTGTTAGTTGGTAATTTAGTTACATGGACAAACCATTTAACTTGCTCAATTATTACACGTAATATAACAGTCTGGTTAGAGCAGGAGTGTGTGATCTGCTTTGTCGGATCTGCTGGTTCATTCCTCAGGTTGTGGGTCAATGGTATAGCTTAATCTCTCAAGAATGATCCTACTTTATCCCCCCTCCCTCTCTCCCCCCCCCCAGGTTATTTGTTTCCTATAAAACTAAAATATTATCCATATAGCTGATTGTGGGTCTCTTTGTCACGTGAGAACAAATATTTTTAGACCCAATGCACCATTGGGCACGAAGATAGATACAATGTTTATTACATCGTCTCTTCGATAGATTATTGTCTGAAGAAACACTTGAAGTTTGGTTGCGTTGATTCTGTAGGGGCACGCTCGGGTGGTTGGCAGTGACGTTTGATGAAACCTGTTGGATATCTGTTAGATTTCAGAGTCTGGTGAAGGGTGTCTAGTTCTTCAAAAACTGAGGCAGGAGGAACGGCAAGGGATCGACAAACTTGTCTGCGGGGCGCGATATGTACGACATTCTACTAAAAACCTACTTCCTGATAATAAAATATGTAAAGCAACTTTTGTCCCCCCTTACTACAAAGGGAAGTAACCAACGCTTTAGAAACAATTGTAGTTTAACAAAACGTGAAATTTGGATGTCCAAGCAACTGTACTACGATGAAATATTTAAATTTTGAAACTAAATCCCAAGTAAATTTAATAAGAATCTTTGAAGTTAAAAGTAAATTAAAACAATTAGATAATACCTATTTGCATTATATTATAGAAATATTTAGCTGCTATGTCACATTGCCAGTATGCTTAAAAAAGAATATATTCTCATCTTTATTATATCATCTATAACTTTATCGAGGAGGGGAAACCACTGAGTTGTAAAGGCTCACGTAACCCCCTAATTTTTGAATAAATCATACGTGTGTGAATGTCCCAGAGCTGAGTTTCGCCAGGAACCGACATCACAGCTCTCGCGATATTTCAATACCCGTTTTAACATAATCATCAGATTGGAGATGCCTTGAAGAGATTAGAACAAGAATTGCCATTGCGAAGGTAGCCTTTTGCAAGATAAAAAACATACTGACAATAAAAAGATATCAGTTGAAACGAAAAAAAAAGAGTGTTGAAGTACATCACAGCTCTCGCGATATTTCAATACCCGTTTTAACATAATCATCAGATTGGAGATGCCTTGAAGAGATTAGAACAAGAATTGCCATTGCGAAGGTAGCCTTTTGCAAGATAAAAAACATACTGACAATAAAAAGATATCAGTTGAAACGAAAAAAAAAAAGAGTGTTGAAGTACAACATGGAACTTGTACTTTTGTATGGATGTGAAGATTTGACAATGAGCAGACAGGCTGAAAAACATCTGATGGCTGTGGAAATGTGGTTTCTGAGGAAAATGCAAAGAATACCATTTACAGACAGACAAAAAAAAAACAAAAAAAAAAACAATGAACAAGTCCTTCAAGAAATAAATGAAGATCGTAAACTGATTAGACACATTAGACGTAGACAGTCAAAATTTGTTGTGCATATTATGAGAAGAAATGGATTGGAGGACATGGTGACAACTGGCAAGATCGATTGGAAACGACCAAGGGGAAGACCGAGAAGTAAATACCTGGAAGGCTTGGACACATGGCATGGCCAAGACAGAAACACGGAGCTGATCCACGACTCTGGTGATCGAGTGAGATGGCGAAACATGACCGCCCATGCTTATCGGCATGGCACATGATGAATGGATGGATTTAACCTAATTTCTTTTCCCTGCAGTCTCACAACCAACACGGGGAAGCTTATAGGACTTAACCCAGCTCGAAAACTGGAAAACCGCCGTCGTAAACAGAGATGGCACGAAAAGATTGAACCAGACGGAAGTCCAATCTATTCCAAGGATCCTCTCATGCCAAAGGCATTGTTTTTGGGAAAAAGTTGATGCCGAAGAAAAGGAGCCTAACTCTGCCATCAGAAAGTGTGTCAGAGTCCAACTCATCAAGAACGGCAAGAAGATTACTACCTTCGTACCCAACGTTGGTTGTCTGAACTTCATTGAGGAGAACGATGACGTGATTAGTCGCAGGTTTTGGTCGTTAAGAACACGCCGTTGGTGACTTACCAGGAGGCCGCTTCAAGATTGTCAAAGTTACCAATTCAAAACAATGTTTTCCTGTAGTGAATTTGAATAACGAAGACACAAACAATAGATACCTTCCGAAGTGATGACGTAATGCAACGTTTGCAGGACCGGCTCATTACAGTAGTCGGGCGAACATTTTGTGCTGCAACTCCGGTTATCAGGTACAAAACCACACCGATCCCCACCTCAGCAGTTACAGAACCTGTAGCTCTGTACACCAAATCGAATTGTATTTACCAATTTACATGCAGGTGCGAGGCCATCTACATAGGTAGAACAGAGCGACAGTTACATAACAGGGTGTTGGAACACATTCCGAACTGGGTGGACAAGATACTACACACAGAAGATGGTAGCCTAGGCAGGCCGACACACCGGAACAGTCCTGCATCATCGGTCGTGAGACACGTGCTCGAGAGTGGTTATGTGGTTGAAAGAGACAGCGCCTTCCGTGTGTTGTTCAACACACAGAGTAGTCGGTTGTTAAGGTTTGCTGAAGCCATAGTGATCAACCTGCGTAAGCCGGCCTTGTGCAAGCAGAAAGACATGTTAGTCAGTTTATCTGGTTATTTCACACAACATAAAGTGAAATAACTAGATAAATCCTTCAAGATAAAATATACACATGTTTGCACAGTAATTTCAATTGTCTACTACGGTAATTTTACACGGACTATCATGTGTTTCTGTTACATGGCACGTTTTGGAAACCGGTCACGTGATTGACAGAGACAATTCGTTTGGTGTGTTGCTTACCACACAAAATAGACGATTGTTAAAGTTCGCAGAAGGCATCAAGATTACTCTACTTAGGCCAATTTTGCGTAAACAGAAAGACATGATAGTCAGTGTAAAATTACCGTGGTAGACAATTGAAATTACTGTACGAACATGTGTGTATTTCAGCTTGAAGGATTTATCTAATCACTTCAGTTTATGTTGTGTGATTTCTACAGTATATTCCTGACGCGATGCAGCGAAATATGCTAGGAGAATCGTTCAATCTAATGTTTGTCTCTTCGTTATTTAAATGATGTTATCAGTTATCAGTTGGGGTATCGTCATTGCACTCCGGACAGGTCCATAGGTGCTCAGATCCTCCCTCCTCCAACATATGCATCAGCGTTCGGTGGCTAATATTGCCAGTTCTGTGTTTGGTGACGAGACCCCTCCCCGATGTACCTCTCGTGTCTGGCCGTGCCAGTTCTTACTCCCAAGTCTCTCATCTTGGACAACGATGTGGATTCACTGACGTCAAAGTCCTATGTTCTCGACATCTCTTTAAGGATGTTAATAACATCGGCGCGATCCATGGGCTGGCCATCTGCAGGGGATGTAGAACCAGCCACTTTATCAGCTCGTTCATTTCCCGCGTCTCCCGCATGTCCCAGGACGAAGATGAAGGTGACTTTACGGACAACGGACTTCCGAAGCGAATCAGTCCACTGTCTACGCACAGGTTCTGCATCGACCTTCCGAATCGTGCTCATTGAATCACTTAGTACACACACGTTGGTATAATGCTGTGATTCTAGCCATATGAATGTCTGTGTTACTGACATCACCTCCATCGTTATGCTGCTCGTGGTCATGGAGTGGGCACCACTGAATTCTTGAACGGTTCGGCCCGTTGAACGGGCTGTAAATGCCCACGCACTTCGCTGCTGCTTTACAACAGATCCATCTGTATAGATGAGCACTTCGGCGTGCTGATAGTGGCAGGGTTCTGCTCTCTGCACCGCCAGTCAAGTGTAATAATGCAGGGGAAAGTGCACTTAAAAGCTGGAGGCACCGGCACCCATTCCTTGCCGGGGTTGATACTGGTAGGACTGCAGACCTGTTTGATGACATCTTCCACCCGACTGTGACAATCCCGGCCTGGTTCTCGGTGGTTGCCCATATATTTTAATTGGGGTTCTAAATTAACTTCTGTCTACCCTTTACATCAATTTTCTCCAGGACGGTTCACTGATGACACTACCCATATGACGACTGTGCACACAAGAAGACACCTAACTGACTATAATAAAACAACCTTATAAAAGGCAAATCTGGAGTCTTTATTGGAGATTCCGACTCGAACACACAGATGAACAAACCAACAGCAATGAACCGTCAATTGGGTGAGAGTAGTCTGCTTGACATTCTCATCATCCGACATAGGTATGTAGTATCGAGTGTCAGTGTGTAGATCGAAGTGGTAAGACACATTCACCTGATCCTGTATGATGCCTCCTGTAGCCTCGTAATTTGACCAATTAATGTTCAACAGCCACTAGCCACTTGGCTTTTAGCACCATCGAAAGTCACAGCACACAGGTCCACAGCACACAGCGACGGACAAAAGGCAAACAAGTTCTCAGGAATTAGCAATGTGTCAACAGCACACAGGCCACTGCGAATAGCCAGCCGCCCTCAGGATACAGCTCACAGCAAAGGGCACTCGCCCACAGGAACATCAAAGGGGTTTCTGTAAGCAAGAACAGGCCTGGTGTACCCATCCATCACACCCTTGCACAATACACACTATATCAACATGCATTCACACCACATCCTATTAATTGTGGTCAGTTCCTCCAGCTCAGACCACAATAGTATTATGTCTAACTTTCCAGACATGTCTCACCGACGGGTTAAGTTACGACTCCTGGTAATCCCAACGTAAGTCAGTAGCTTTCCAGCCACAAGTCTTATACCTAATAGATAGAAGATATGATGACAGGTTAAATTCATGAGGATGGCAAAGTTCCATACCTCCTATAGAGATCATCAAGTGTTATGGCCTGGATCATCCTTCCTAATCACCATTTTGTCCCATCAAGAAAGTAGATAAGCATATTAGGATACCTCAGGTCAGTAAACTATTACACCTCCAAGGTTAATGGAAGATACTCAAGCTACATTGATAACTAACCTGAAATACTGAATGAAAGACCAGACAAACAACAGAAGAATTTCGGGTTCTTGTGTTTGTCGCTTCCCACCTTTCTGCCTCGGATACCTGGATTTGTGTTATGTGTGGGTGTATGAATATATAGACACTTATCACCTGAATAAATTCCTTTGGCTGCCTAGGAATTGTGTCGAATCAAACATCCCAAACAATCTGGTTCCGATGAAAGTATAGAGACAATAGAAAGATAGACCCGCCTGACAAATATTCCTTTCTCATCAAAGGAACTGTAGAGTCACACAACACTGATGAAATATCAACGCGTTACATGAGTGGGTGTTTCCCCACCGCTATACTGGCCCACGGTTCAATCCCTAGTAGGTGTAAAGATATCTTTCCCCCTTCTGACTAAGCCCAGTTAAATAACAATAGGCCCATAGGTCGATAACAACTTCCCAGCTTATAGCCTCCTACATATTTGGGTTTCACCGCAATGAGAAACGCATGTGGTTCTCGCTCGTCACATGAGTGCTTGACAAGTACTGGTTTCAACCACGCCACATGATGATGATCGAAACATACTAATGCCAACATATTCATTAAGGGAATCAAATTAAAGCTCTGTTCAAGAGAAAGTTCTCTGTCCGAACAATAATTCTCTAAAATACCCCATTATTGAGATAGGGCATCGAATGCATTGTTAATTTGCTTCAACCAGACTGATCCACTAATCTGGCTGTCAGCGTGTTGTATGTCTAGGTATCTGAGCTCGGGCTCATACAGGCAACAATAACTCAGTTAGCTATAATATCTAACATTTATTGTATTTCAATATACAGTGCGTTGGCGCAGTGGGTTTAACAAGGCCGCACTGAATCGCATATCACAGAGGTTTAACATCATCACACAGTTTAATATCATCAAACATTCTAAGCATACTATCTAGCATAAGTCTATAAACCCCACATGGGTCTAAACTATAAAGTCTAAACTATTGAGTCCCTCTAAGGCAGGCCCTGTTGCCTCTTCGATGTCCCGTCTCTCTCTGCCGATCCACACGTGTCGCAATCCGACACGGGTGGTAACTCTGTTCGAGTTCCTCGTGGACCCCGCAATAGGCGGGCCACATCAGTGTCCACGGGACAGTGGACTCACTGACCAGTCCTTCGAGAAGGTTCTGGAATACTCTGGCCTTCGAGGGTCTTACTTCTTTCCCTTTGGGCGGGAGTTGTAGCCCTTGACTAATCTATATTAACTAATGTTAGTTTACCAGATAATATGACTACTGTGAGGCTGTGACAGGATTCCCCCTCTCCCCTGATTGGATGGGTTGTTATAGGGTAATTAGTTCTGCACTAATTCTGTCACAGAATCACATAAGGATGGTATATGTAGTTTGGTGGACAGTAACTTGGTAACCCACATACTGGCATCAACACTCATGTATTCTCCCATACACCACTTCTCTGATTTGGTGAAGATCTCTCTCTCTCTCCTGTGTCCTTAACTATGCTTACCCGACCGAAGTTACGTGACGTTTACTAGTTGTGTTTACAACCCGTCCTTCTCATAGTATCCCACTGATACCAAGATAATTAACCTCTGTTTTAAAGAGGATTAACAAGACAAAAGTCTTGGCTAATTAAGTACACCTTTAAATCTTGTTCAGTGTGTGCATTTCAATACACTTTTACTCTCGTATGTTGTATAATGCTAAATATGTAGTTACGTTGTTATTTTATCCCATTTGACTACATGTGTCCCTGTTGGCTTGTTAGTGTGTTTACTAATAAGTTGATGTTACTAATAAAGTGACTGCATTTTAATTGATAGTGTTCAGTTTTGAGTTTTGTGTAAATGTGTGCTGAATGTGTGGCTTATTTCCAAGCGTCACGAGTTGGGATATCCTTAATCATGAATTACCCACTGTGTGCAATACATGATCAGGTATTCCAAGCAGTGGTGCTTAGATGTAGTATCCTAACTGCTAAACTAAGAGTACTAAACTAAATGCTAAACATGTATCAATAAATTAGACAAGTAGTACAATTTACATGAAAGACGCAGACAAATTAAAATAAATACGTTTTGCGTACAATTTGTCCGCTCAGTATATCGCTCTCTCATTTAATTCTTTCACACAGCCATTCACACTTCTTTCATTCAAAATAGTATTTGGTTAAAATATCTAAGTAAAGTTGAGGTAAGTGTTATTTCCCTTAGAAAAAATGGAATAGGTGATATTTTCCCTTTAAGATAATACGTACTTTTTGTACGATGATTCAAAAATGGTTTATAATTTACATAGAGAAAATGGCATAGGCAGGTTATTTAACCTATGAATGGAAATAACTGTAATAATATAGTAGAAAATGTACAAATTACAGGTTAACACATTTTATATACACAATAATATAATACATATTCAATACTAAATTAATTAATTAAGTAAATAATTAAATCCAACGATGATGTGCGCGTTGTCTTCCTGTTGTTAGCGTATCGTGCCATGAATGTTAATAGTTGGTATGGCTGTCTCTTGAGTGTTGTCGTTGATGTAGTTCTATTTCGGCTGTTAGTAAAGTCTATTAGCCACAGCAAGTATGGAACGTTCTCAATGTCCAGTATAAGTGTTCTTCATGTTTTCGTGATCAATGTCAGTTCGCTCGATGAAATAATTTCATAGTTAATGTTTCTTGCTCGGATTGGTCTTAGAGCTTTGATAGCTGGTCGTATAGTTCTCAACCTTTCACGTTTGTGGGTGTTCTAAGTAACCTATTCACTGAGGTGTTATTACTTTTAACTGAAAGTTCTCTAGCAGGTGTAGAGTTACACTGTTATATGGTACGGAATAAAATATCACAATTTCTGGTATGGCGAATGGTAAATGTGCCAAATGTTATTCTGCTGGCGCATTCGTCTGCCGCGATAAAATATCAGCTATAATGTTATCAGTGCCTCTGATATGGCGGATTTCGAAGTCGAAATCTTGAAGAAGAAGACACCATCTTTGTAAACGATGGTTTTTGGGAAAACCTTTATTCAGTACCAACAATGGCGAGTTGTCGGTGAGTACAACGAAGTGGGCACCTAAGAGGAACTTAGGTTCCCGGGCGAGCCCCCAAAAAGCCTGTCAGCGTGTTGTATGTCTAGGTATCTGAGCTCGGGCTCATACAGGCAACAATAACTCAGTTAGCTATAATATCTAACATTTATTGTATTTCAATATACAGTGCGTTGGCGCAGTGGGTTTAACAAGGCCGCACTGAATCGCATATCACAGAGGTTTAACATCATCACACAGTTTAATATCATCAAACATTCTAAGCATACTATCTAGCATAAGTCTATAAACCCCACATGGGTCTAAACTATAAAGTCTAAACTATTGAGTCCCTCTAAGGCAGGCCCTGTTGCCTCTTCGATGTCCCGTCTCTCTCTGCCGATCCACACGTGTCGCAATCCGACACGGGTGGTAACTCTGTTCGAGTTCCTCGTGGACCCCGCAATAGGCGGGCCACATCAGTGTCCACGGGACAGTGGACTCACTGACCAGTCCTTCGAGAAGGTTCTGGAATACTCTGGCCTTCGAGGGTCTTACTTCTTTCCCTTTGGGCGGGAGTTGTAGCCCTTGGCTAATCTATATTAACTAATGTTAGTTTACCAGATAATATGACTACTGTGAGGCTGTGACACTGGCTCGCACAATACATTCCGTCATGTTCGCTAACACTGGCCTCAGCTTAATCTAGATCATAGTACACACACAGGCTTACTACACAGTTAGCATGCCTGGTCGAGACTCAACCAACAGCGCAACTGGCCGGCCCGGTTGATAATTATCCCACAACTAAAATACAAACTTTAGTTAAGCGACGCCAAGTATGAAAGTGTTACCTTTAAAGCTTAGGAACAACTATGCAACAGACATTGACCCGGTAGGTTAATCAAGCTCTGGGCTGTAGATCCCCTCTGGATCCCCTAAAGGTATATCATGATACAGCTGGTCAAAGACACGGCCCTTCGTCTCACTGTAGATCAATCTATAATTCCACATGAATTGCATAGATTACAACTGGCGGACACGGCCGTGAAAGGATGGCTTTAACAACCTCTGTAGAGCATTCTCCGGATCTTCGTGACCCAATGATACAGTTCGCTATAGAAACGGCCTCCTTTCTTGATGACTGGCTACCGAATGGTCTCTTTGTGTCAAGTTTGGAAGAACACACTCACGGAACTTGCCGACAAGCTCCGAGAATTACTTCACGAAAGTGAAGGCAACCCAGCATTCCCCGAGTTTTAGCCGAGTGTGCGAATTACAACAGAAAAGATCTACGCACACTCAAAGAGTTGAGTTATGATTCTCGGGACCCCCGTGAAGTTCATGACAATCCCGATACACAACATCTCAAAGGCCCAGAAGACGGTCCCAACACATTGTAACTCGGAAATCCCCCCCTCACCCGCCATAAAATGTGGCCTAGCCACCGAGACGTGGTGGGGCAGACTGTTTTGTCCCGTCTGAGATGCACTTGCGTTTCGCGACACCGACCCATCCATGATTTTCCCCTCTTTAGCCTGCCGCCCTTTTCTCTGAATATATCTTTAAATTCAGTACGGGAAAACATTGTTTCAATGCATGTTTACCGACCAGTTCCATATACCGGCTCTGTGGCGGGATGGTTGCAAAGCCAATTCTTAATCTCACATACTCCTTCGATGTGTCTCCACCTTGCCGTGGTGGGGGAGCTTGCGTGCCTCATTGACCCCATGTGCTATGTCGATGGATGAAAAAACTACATATCGGACAGCTTATGGGATAGGGGCCAGACTAAGCGAGGCACAATCTGCTGCTCTGCAGGTAGACTGAGGATAGCAGTCAAAGTTTGATTCAGGCGCACGAAGGCAGAAGCTCTTAGTCCGGACACATACTATAAGGCTCTCTGTCGAGGGTTGTGGCTGAACGCCTCTAAGACATAAAACGCTCGGATGTGAACGCCTAGCCGATACCCACCTACCGAAAAATGGAGGTGAGATTCTGAGTACGCTACATGCCCAGTCCAGATACTTGTCCGAAGGCTCTCAGCTGGGGGATATGAGGGGTCCCCGGATGAGAGGGCCTGGCGTTTTTCTCGCTCACCTCTGCACGGAGGTAAGGTGCTGAGCCGGCAGCACATGTAGCCTACCTCGTGAGTGAGAACAAAAAGGTAGAAGAAGTTCCCCAGTCGAATGAAAATGATTACGAAAACTGTCTGTATCTAACTCATAGAGAGTCTAGACAAAGGTGGAAAAACGTCTCAATAACACGAAATGGAGCGCACGGCTAGCGAATCCATTGCGTGGCCCGAAGTCCAAAGCGAAAGCTTACCTAGTGGATGTCGCCCGCAGACTGACCTTTCCTGTTGTGTACTTGAGCGACCAGTGGCAAGCGAAATGCCCCACACATGGAAGTGAGGGATTAAAGCAGCCATGAGCAGGGCGTGGCAAATCCTCGAGTGAGCCCAGTCTCAGATCAATATGTGCCGGCTCTGCAATTATGGAAGCCTCCTTGGATAGCGGTGGAATGTCCATGGTCTGCCCTTGCCTTCCCTTGAGGGTTTACCGTGATGTCGATGACCGTTCTACTTTTACCAGCTGAGATGTGGGCGATACCACAGCTCTTACAGTCTAACGTCCCTCGAAACCCCAGGAAGGCAAACCCGTATAAATGCCTGCTGAAGTCGGATGTGCTAGCCTACGGGTGCAAATAAATCAGGGACGACGCAAAAAACGTCCGAGTGAAATGTCTTTCGTGCTAGAAACAGCACTGACTACCTAGTTTCCGAATGCCGCTCTTGTTCGGAACAGCTCTAACCAGGTAGTTTCCGAATGTCCGTCATGCTTGGAACAGCTCTTACGGGCACAACGACAAGTACATATCCGAACCGAAAACTCGCTGAGTGGATACCGTATGCAGACCTTTCTGATTTGTGCGGGAACGGCCCGGGGCGAACGAAATGCCCAATATATCGAAGTGAAGAATTAAAGCAGTCATGAGCAGGACGTGACGATTCCGTGGTGAGTCCAGCACCAGGGCGTTATGTGTCGGCCCTGCAATTATGGAAGCCACCCTGGATTGCGGAAAATGCCATGGACTGTCCCGGCCTTCCTTTGAGGGATGACCGTTAAGTTTTCGACCGTTCCAACTTGTCCAGCTGGGTTGTGGACGGTACCGCAAAAGTGAGAGTCTCCCAGGAATGCTACCTGGTCAAAAAAGCACGCTAAAAGTCGGGGGTGTTGGTCTACGGGTTTCGGCCCAAGGGCGCATAACTACTACTACTACTACTACTACTACTACTACTACTACTACTACTACTACTACTACTACTACTACTACTACTACTACTACTACTACTACTACTACTACTACTACTACTACTACTGCTACTGCTGCTGCTGCTACTGCTGCTGCTACTGCTGCTGCTACTTCTACTACTACTACTACTACTACTACTACTACTACTACTACTACTACTACTACTACTACTACTACTACTACTACTACTACTACTACTACTACTACTACTACTACTACTACTACTGCTGCTGCTACTACTTCTTCTTCTGCGTTCATCAGGAGTGTTTTTGTCGGACGTGATTGCGTTGTGCCTGTTTACAGCAGAGCTGCGTTCTTGCGCCTTTAGGCCGACACATCCGACTTCTGCGGGCATTTGTTGACCGGGTAAACCTTGCCGGTATACAATAAAACAATAGGCATGCCTTCAGATAAGAGAGTAAGGTCAACAAGCAACCTACCAGCCAAGCGGAGAGTTAGGGTAGTGGGAGAGTATGAAGTAGTAGGGATAGTTACCGTAACATTAATATCTGAGTAAGACATTTCTGATATGACTATCGTAGACTACAAAAAAGCTGAAAAGCAATGAAAATACACCGCCGTCAAGAGAAAGAAATAAATATTTAGAGTTTCGACAAAACAGCAACCTTTCTTTCTTGTAACCATTAATAAAAGAGAACGGTCTTCCAGCCACACCATTAATAAATAGCCAACAAGTACGTCAATAATTCAAAACACTATTGTGTGTATATGTGTATATACATAAACCACCACACAAAGAAATCCACCGCAAAGTTGGTCGTGCAAGGGAAATTACACAGGACTTACAGTAGCCAGAATGGTATACCGCCAAATAGCCAGTTGAATGAAAACATGGAACAAACAACGCCATGAACGGAATAAATCACTAGCAGTAAAGGTTAAGAAGGTTAAGACATCTCATGGTAGATACTGCCGTTGGGATATGAAGCTTTAGGCTTTCGCGTGTTTTAGGTCAGGACATAAGAGGTGAAGCGTCTATGCCTCTTCTTCGTCGCCCTTCCCTCCCAGATGATTCTGAGAGCTGTCTAGTACCAATGTTTATGATGGTTGGTGGACTCCAGATCCCCGTACTGCTGGGAACCGTACCCGGTCCACTGCCTTAACAAGTAGACACTTAAAACAGCCGACTGTGTGTTTCTGGTAGTCGCAGAAACTGCAAAAATAAGCTGAAGACAATGACTGACATCTAGCCGTCTTGACAGACGATAGTTTGTAAAATGGAGTTATACCTCTCCATAACACAAAGCCTGGGATGATTTTAGAGACCATGTGTTGCCCATGCAGCATGATCCCTCTCTCGGCCTGTCTAGTGTGCTCCATAGGAAAGGTAACACCAATATGTCTGGAACAAGACAAGCTGCAGAAGCTGCCGGATCACCAAAGCAATGTCCGCCTGTCGGAGCTTCGATCCTAGACCAGTTGCCAACCAAGGCTTAGGGCCTGGTCTGCCTGCCATGACATTCAGTCTGCAGGTTGCATTTCCTCGCACCAAGGTAAGGCTTGTACCGTCCCAATTGCGATCTTCCGTCCGAAGCCGTTGGCACAATGTGGGGTGTCGAGTTTGGTAACCGCCGCCTAACATTCGGCGCTAACAGAAAGCAGGTAGTACCGTCTACTGTCATACGGTAGGTCAGTCATATCTGACCAAGAATTGACAGAGTATTACTATTAATAATAATAATAATAATAATAATAATAATAATAATAATAATAATAATAATAATAATCACCCATCACCCTTTTCTCTTTCCTCATGACGTGTTTATTTCTTTTTGTGTCAGTTAAATTGTCTCCCCCTGAATCCCATCTTTTTCAAGTAGTCTTCCCGCAGTATTTATTTACTCATTACAATTTTAGCACCCCTTTGCAAAGTATAATTAATTATTCACGTAGCAAGTGTCCTTGAAGATCATGTTCAAACATCAATCGTTTTTCAGATGTCTCATTCTTATAATAACCGTGTGTTATTCCGGTGTAATGTGCAGATCCACACACAATTTGAACAGGCTGAATTTGTTAGCAATTATCATAGGGTTGTTTTTGGTTCAACGAATGCCAATCAAAAGATTTGCACTGAGTGAAACAATATATGAAAAAGAAACGCATACTTATTTTAGAAGACTTTCCAAACGCTGTCTGACACATGCTAACATGAAAGATAAAATTGGAACGAAATGGCATGAGAAATACATCTATAGGTATTGATCAGCTTTCAGAGACGTAGAGGAATGATGTAGAATTCAGAGGAAGTAAAAAGAAAGGTAATATACAAATTGCTGTAAATATTGACTGATTGACTGGCACCTTGCCGTCTTGACAGACGATAGTTTGTAAAATGGGGTTATACCTCTCCATAACACAAAGCCTGGGCTGAATTTAGAGACCATGTGTTGCCCATGCAGCATGATCCCTCTCTCGGTCTATATTGTGTACTCCAGAGGAAAGGTAACACCAATACGTCTGCAACAAGGCAAGCTGCAGAAGCTGCCGGATCAGCAAAGCAAGGCTCTAACTGTCCGCCTGTCGGAGCTTCGATCCTAGACCAGCTGCCAACCAAGGTTTAGGGCTGGTCTGCCCTGCCATGACATTTAGTCTTTAGGTTGCATTTCCCCGCACTAGGATAAGTCTTGTACCCTCCCAATTGAGCTCCTCCGCCCGAAGCCGTTGGCACAATGTGGGATTTGGTAAGCGTTGCCCAATATTCGGCGCTAATAGAAGCAGGTAGTACGGTCTACTGTCATACGGTAGCTCAGTCATATCTAACTAAGACCTGACATCGCTGTAAGTATTTTATATGCCATATAATAGCTATATGTGGCCACACTGAGATTTGAACCTCTGCCTCTAAATTGCAACAGCGCCTTACTGAAGTGCACTTCAGTGTAGGGCCAACCTTCTTATTCTCATAGTCATGCATGCAGTGTTGTTGTTCGTGCCTGTCCACATCTCTCTGTCACTCGTGCTGCCAGTCATTTCTCATATTAATTTTCCTCCTTGCCATGATGTCAAACTGTCCAGCATCTTCTCTTTTGGTCTTCCCCTGCATTTCTTCCCCTCCAACTTTCCCGTTGTGATGACATACTCCAACTTTCCCCTTCTCGTGACGTGCCCAAATACCTGCCTTCTCGTGATGCGTGTAACCAGTTCTCTTTGTGAGTTAACGTCTTTCAGGATATCTTCATGGCTCTCTCTAACCACCCACAGCATTCTCATCAATATATGATTGATTGATTGATTGATTTAGGAATCGACATCACAGCATTCGGGGCATTCCCATAAGTGCTCCGTCCCCATCCTCAGCAGCCAGCGAAGAGTTCCAAAACTAATAGTACCAGTAGCAATCTGATTATAAGTCCGTCTCGCCTTTCCTCTGAGCGTTGAGCGTCGGCCAGATCCATTCGTCACTCCTCGTTGTCTCATTCTTGCCAGACCATGGTAATCCATTTGCTCCTCCGAGGTGTGCACGCGCTCCCACAAGGCCGCAACCACGTCTGCCTTGTCATGTATCAATACTCCACCAAGTTCTGGAGAGCCAGCCAATCTGTCCGCCTGTTCATTTCCCAGCACACCAGTATGCCCCGGAGAAAAGATCCAGGCGATGCTTGTCACCCGTGACCTCCGAAGCGAAGCAAGCCACTCCGCACGAAGTCTGCCCGTCCTCACCATCGTCAGCATGCTTTCTGAGTCAGTTACAATCACGATGTGTGTGTGTGTCGTATTCTCCATCCAGCGGAGAGCCGCAGTGACTGCCTCCACTTCCATTCTTAAGCTGGATTCTCATCAATATATTAGATATATAAAACCCCATCTCCTCAACCTTCACACAATCCCCGCTTGTCTTCCAATTGTCCATACACAAGGATTAGCTCATTATAGCTCTTAATAACTCTTTTCACGCAAGCAGGTACCCAGTAAAAGATGCCTTCATTAGCCAGGTCTGTAAGGTCTCCAAACCCAGAAAACGGAATATGAATGAATTCGTGTTCGACTATTTAAATAGACACCTTTGTGGATTGAAAGTTGTCAAGTATTTTATTCGAGTCTCTCCCCTTTCTTATTATATTATTCATGACTCCTTTCTTTATTTTTAGTTAGCTTTTTGTTTCCAAGCAGCTATGCCAGCGAAATAGAAAGCATGCTTGACTACTATCACCACCATGACAACAACAACAACAACAACAACAACAACAACAACAAATACAACGACAACAACAACAACAACAACAACAACAACAACAACAACAACAACAACAACAACTACTACTACTACTACTACTACTACTACTACTACTACTACTACTACTACTACAATAACAACAACAACAACAATAACAACACCAACTGCTGCTGCTGCTGCTACTACTACTACTACTACTACTACTACTACTACTACTACTACTACTACTACTACTACTACTACTACTACTACTACTACTACTACTACTACTACTACTACTACAACTACTACTGCTGCTGCTGCTGCTGCTGCTGCTACTACTACTACTACTACTACTACTGCTACTGCTGCTGCTGCTGCTGCTACTACTACTACTACTACTACTACTACTACTACTACTACTACTACTACTACTACTACTACTACTACTACTACTACTACTACTACTACTACTACTACTACTACTAAACTAACTACTACTACTACTACTTCTACTACTACTACTACTACTACTACTACTACTACTACTACTACTACTACTACTACTACTACTACTACTACTACTACTACTACTACAAGGCGTCCTATCTTTTGCTATCTCATGCAGCTGTGTCCTTGCAGTCCCCACTCATATATTTCTGTCTCTAATTCTCTTCTCACGTGTCCAACGGTCCCTAATTCTCTTCTCGCATGTCTAACGGTATCTAAATCTCTTCTCGCGCGTCTAACGATCTCTAATTCTCTTCTCACGTGTCCAACGGTCTCTAATTCTCTTCTCGCGCGTCTAACGGTCTCTAATTCTCTTCTCGCGTGTCCAACGGTCCCTAATTCTCTTCTCGCGTGTCTAACGGTCTCTAATTCTCTTCTCGCATGTCTAACGGTCTCTAATTCTCTTCTCGCATGTCCAACGGTCCCTAATTCTCTTCTCGCGTGTCTAACGGTCTCTAATTCTCTTCTCGCGTGCCCTACGGTCCCTAATTCTCTTCTCGCATGTCTAACGGTCTCTAATTCTCTTCTCGCGTGTCTAACGTCCCTAATTCTCTTCTCGCATGTCCAACGGTCCCTAATTCTCTTCTCGCATGTCTAACGGTATCTAAATCTCTTCTCGCGTGTCTAACGGTCTCTAATTCTCTTCTCGCGTGTCTAACGTCTCTAATTCTCTTCTCGCATTTCCAACGGTCCCTAATTCTCTTCTCGCATGTCCAACGGTCTCTAATTCTCTTCTCGCTTAATCTCTCAAGAATGATCCTACTTTATCCCCCCACCCCCAGGTTATTTGTTTCCTATAAAACCAAAATATTATCCTTATAGCTGATTGTGGCTCTCTTTGTCACGTGAGAACAAATATTTTTAGACCCAATGCACCATTGGGCACGAAGATAGATACAATGTTTATTACATCGTCTCTTCGATAGATTATTGTCTGAAGAAACACTTGAAGTTTGGTTGCGTTGATTCTGTAGGGGCACGCTCGGGTGGTTGGCAGTGACGTTTGATGAAACCTGTTGGATATCTGTTAGATTTCAGAGTCAGTCTGGTGAAGGTGTCTAGTTCTTCAAAAACTGAGGCGGGAGGAACGGCCAGAGATCGATAAACTTGTCTGATGTCTGGGGGGGGGGGGGCATGCGTGTGACAATCTGCAAAAAACCTACTTCCTGATAATGAAATATGTAAAGCAACTTTTGTCCCCCTTACTACAAAGGGAAGTAACCAACCCTTTAGAATCAATTGTAGTGTAAGAAAGCATGAAATTTGGATGTCAAAGTAACTGTACTACGTTTAAATAGTTAAATTTTGAAAGTAATGCCCAAGTAAACTTAATAAGAATGATTGAAGTTAAAAGTAAATTAGAACAATTAGATAATACTTGTTTGCATCGTATTGTAGAAGTACTTAGCGGTTGCATGACATTGACTATATACTTAAATGAATTATATTCTCAATTACATTATTCTTCCAGCTCTGCTGCTTAAGTCTTTATCGAGGAGGGGAATACCACTGAGCTGTAAAGGCTCACGTAATCCCTTAATTTTATGAATAAATCGTACGTGTGTGTATGTCTCAAAGCTAAGTTTAGACAGGAACCGACATCACAGCTCTAGCGATATTTCAATACCCGTTTTAACGTAATCATCAGATGGGAGATACCTTGAAGAAATTTCAACAAGAATTGCCATTGCGAAAGTAGCCTTTTGCAAGATGAAAAACATACTGACCAATAAAAGATATCAGTTGAAACGAAAAAAAAAAAGTTGAAGTGGTACATAGAACCTGTACTTTTGTATGGATGTGAAGATTGGACAATGAGCGGACAAGCTGAAAAACAGCTGATGGCTTTGGAAATGTGATTTCTTAGGAAAATGCAAAGAATACCATGGACAGGTAGAAAAAAAAAACAATGAATAAGTCCTTCAAGAAACAAATCAAGATCGTAAACTGATTTGTTGTGCATATTATGAGAAGAAATGGATTGAAGGACTTGGTGACAACTGGCAAGATCGAAGGGAAAAGACCAAGGAGAAGATCGAGAAGTAAATACCTGGATGGCTTGGCCACGTGGCATGGTCGAGACATAAACACGGAGCTGAACCACGACTGTGATGATCGAGTGAGATGGCGAAACATGACCGCCCATGCCTATGGGCATGGCACATGATGGATGGATGAATTTAACCTAATTTCTTTTTCCTGCAGTCTCACAACCAACACGGGGAAGCTTATGGGACTTGAACCCAGCTCGAAAACTGAAAAACCACCCTCGTAAACAGAGATGGCACGAAAAGATTGAACCAGACGGAAGTCCAATCTATTCTAAGGATCCTCTCATGCCAAAGGCATTGTGTTGGAAAAAGTTGATGCCGAAGAAAAGGAGCCTAACTCTGCCATCAGAAAATGTGTCAGAGTCCAACTCATCAAGAACGGCAAGAAGATTACTACCTTCGTACCCAACGTTGGTTGTCTGAACTTCATTGAGGAGAACGATAACGTGATTAGTAGCAGGTTTTGGTCGTTAAGAACACGCCTTTGATGACTTACCAGGAGTCCGCTTCAAGATTGTCAAAGTTACCACTGTCTAGAGCAGTGTTTCCCAACCTTTTTTGTGCCATGCCCCACTTAAGCCTTTCTAAAATTCATATTGCCCCCCTCCCCCGCCCCACGCCACCCCCTCAACATATACATTATTTTTAATATTCAAAAATTGAAATATTCACTAAAGAAACTTGAATGATAGGTTTTAGGAAGAAATCACTAGGTAATTATTGAGCAAACACAATAAGTAAATTTTCAACACATATAATGGAGAACTGAAATTCAAGTACAAAATAATTTTAATGAAAGATTTTTCTATATTATTTTAATTATTAGTAATTATTTATTATTTAAATTTAGTGAGATCCTTGCGCTTGATGCTTGCTGCAAAGAGATCTTATGTCTGGTTCCAATTTAGTTAACTTCAGTCTCAAGTCTTCCCGTTTTGTTATATTCAGCCGATTTCTTCCATTTTCGAATTTCCCCCCTTAACAGTCAGATTGCTCCCCTGTGGGGCGTGGGCCCCACGTTGGGAAACACTGGTCTAGAGGTATATCACTCCTGCGCCATATAGGGAAAATGCATGCAAAACTATTGTGACAAAGAGCTAGACCCATAGTTGAACAACAGTTAAGCAAAGTACAATTCGGTTTTCGGAAAGGTAAAAGTTGCACTGATGCACTATTTACACTTAGACAAATATGTGAAAAAACTATCGAATATAGTGATCAGCAGAATATTGTGTTTGTAGATCAGGAAAAGGCTTTAGATAGAGTAGTCTATCCTTGAAGACTATGGGATACAAAGGCAAGTGCTAGAAAACATAGCCATATACCACTCGAGCCGAAGTGTAGTAAGAACACAAGAAGGTATATCAGATATGTTCACAGTCAATACAGGGGTGAGACAGGGATGTGCGCTCTCTCCTCTGCTATTTAATGTCTACAAGGACAGAATATCCAAAGAAGCAAGTCTTGAGAGAAGAGATTCAGAAAATTTAGAACTCTATATTCCAGATGAAACAACTGACCCACAGAGAATAAATGAACTTCTATTTGCAGACGAGATCAGTGATCCATACCGGAGTGTCGGTGGTGAGAAACAGGCGTAGTGTTGAGGTTTCATCGAGAAGGCTAATGGACGATGCTCTAAATAGGAGAGTCTGGCTTATGAGACAACGACCTCCTGCATAAGAATGGAAGTGGAAGCAGTATCAACAGCAACACACATTGCATCCACTACGGACTCAAGGCGGACGCTTAGTAAGGTGGAGAAAGGAATATTTCGTGTGGAATGGCGTTCCTCGCTGCAGAGGTCACAGATTGTGAGAACTGTATGGATATTTTGCCCTGGCCAATGAAGAGTGCGAGAGCGGGGGGGGGGGGGGGGGAGTGAACAGGCTGATAGGCTGGCAACGGAATGCACCTCTTGGTGGTACATTACCTATGGACACGGGAGAGGTGATCGAGCGCCTGTGGGACCAGGTGGAGAAGGCGGGGGAGCAGAATGAGAACCCGTATGTGGAAAGAATGATATTGCGGGGGATCGGCAGGGTTTCTGAAAGAATCTCAAATCTGAGAGGGAAGACCAGGAGAATTTTCAATCAGATAGAATTTGGAACGATTAGCAGTATGACTTTTTGCTGACTTCTGAACGAGGCGACGGGGCGCGTATGGGAATGTTCTGAGTGCAGTAATTTCAGTTCTTAACTCAACCTAACTCAACTCAAACTGCTTATGCCGTTTGTGTCCAGTATTTCTCTGTTCAATATTCGAACATTAATTCTACGATAGTGGAATCTCTAGAATGCCTTTAGCAGTTTTTTTCTGCTTTTGGTCTTTTGTTTTTGGTTTTGATGATGGCCAATTTTCGGAGTAATCCATCTTTGAATAATGAAGACACAAACAATAGATTGTACAATTTATTGCCTGACATATTTCGCTGTATCTTGTCAGGTACATACTGCAGACGTCACACAACGTAAAGTAAAATAACTAGATAAATCCTTCAAGCTGAAATATACACATGTTCGCACAGTAATTTCAATTGTCTACCACGGTAATTTTACACTGACTATCATGTCTTTCTGTTGCACGGCACGATTTGGAAACCGGTCACGTGATTGATAGAGACAATGCGTTTGGTGTGTTGCTTACCACACAAAATAGACGATTGTTAAAGTTCGCAGAAGGCATCAAGATTACTCTACACAGGCCAATTTTGCGTAAACAGAAAGACATGATAGTCAGTTTAAAATTACCATGGTAGACAATTGAAATTACTGTACGAACATGTGTGTATTTCAGCTTGAAGGATTTATCTAATCACTTCAGTTTATATTGTGTGATTTCTACAGTATATACCTGACAAGATGCAGCGAAATATTCTAGGAAAATCATTCAATCTAGTGTTTGTGTCTTCGTTATTTAAGTTCACGATGAGAAGACATTGTTTTAATGCATCTTTACCGACCAATTCCATATACCGTCTCTGTGGCGAAAGGGTGACGAACCCAGTTCGTAATCCCACATCCGTGTTCGAAACAGCTGCAGGAAATTTGGGAACAGGCCGCCTTGCGCTGGTTTTCATACAAATGGTATGAGTGCTGGTTGTTTAGAAAGCAGTGGCAAGCTGCTGAACGTGTACACTTGCCAAAAATTCACACACACACACACACACACAAATATTCGTGTTGACTGCAAAGTCTTGTAAAGTATATATGCAACTTTTTTTTTTTTTTTTTTTCCGCGTTTCCATCCTGTTTCAGGATATTGCGGTCAACACCAGCATCTTTCAGCTGTATGTTGATTCCTAGGCTAGATTACGCTCATCAGCACGCCACGACTTTCTGAGCGACCGGCTCCATACTCTCATAAGTCAATTTTGCGATTCGAACCACTGCTAATTCTCGTCTTTTATATATGCAACTAACTTTAATTAAAGATATGAATGCATCTTTTTCGTATTTGGACATTTACGCTTTTACGATTTTTGCAGAAAGCTGGGTTGTCCAGAATAATTCCCATGTTAATGCCATTTTCTGATGAAGTATATTTAAATACAGAACCCCCCCCCCCCCCCCCCCCAGGGACATACGGAATCTAATGAGAATCAGGTTAGCTAAAAATAAATAAAATAAAACATACATTTTAACCCTTAACGCACGTTTCCGGAACAGTGTAAGTAGACATACATGTTCCAGGTCTTTAGCGAAGTTGAGAGTGAACTGCACTGATAATGTTATGAACACTGCCGGATGAGGGTTCCACGCCTGGGCTCGTCGATTGCAAAAGTGAGGGAAAGATTGGCCATCTACGTCTCCGTGCATTCAGGCCTAAGACATGTGATGGCGCTATGATACCACTGACCCATGGCAGGAAACTGGTTTGGGACATTACAAGCATACAAATACGAGTTTCTTATAGGATTAGCGTAGTATTGTTAAGTAATCGCCAAGCATGCAGTGTAAATACCTCGCATTTGGACATTAAAGCTAGTAGGCCGTATGACCTATGTTCTGGCAAATGTTCACAATTAAAATAAAGACATTCATTTGTGTAGATTATAGTTTACATACATCGAAATCCTCGACGCTGCTACCGAGTTACTGTGCGGAGTAAAACCCTTCCTAGTGTGATCGGCAGGGTGAGTATGGAACTCTAATAGACAGTTCGGCCCTTGAATCTGATGATCGGATGCGAGAAAAAAAAATCGATTAGTGTATTCAAAATTCAAAACAATGTTTTCCAGTAGTTAATTTGAATAAGAAAGACACAACTAATAGATTGCTCGATTTATTGCCTGACATATTTCGCAGCGTCTCTTCAGATACATACTTCAGAAATCACACAACATAAACTACAGCAATAAGATAAATCATTGAAGCTGAAATATACGACACACATATTCACACAGAAATTTGAATTGTCTTCCACGGTAATTTCAATTAGTACATGATGTTGCTATGAAATCACAGACTCCTAGCTCGAAACTGTTTCGAACAATTTATTATTTGATGTTATAATTCATGCATTAACTTCATATACCATATAACTGCAGCGTGCGCCTGACGAGATGCAGCGAGATATTCCAGGCAATAAATCGTGCAACTTATTGTTTGTGACTTCTGTGCCCTGGGTCTACGCAGCTGGGTGGGGTATTGTTGCATTATAAAGTAGATCTGGTATCGTGTGCATTGTATGCAAGAGCAGAAAGGTCATCACTGCCTGGAGAGAATGGTGCTGCAGGGAGTGCCCAGAGGATCTGGCCGACATTCGGCACTCCAAGGAAAGGCTACACGGACACATAATCAGACAGATACGGGTATTTTTAATAGTGGTACTCTTCGCTGGCTGTTGAAGATGAGGACGGAGCACGTATGGGAATGTCCCGAGGTCTACAATGTTGGTTGTTGGCTCAACTCCACCAACTCATCTGTGTTTACATTTACTGAGGGAAGACATTGTTTAGAATTTCTAATCACCTGTTTATTAAACCCAAACTCCAGGTCAGCATGGTCAAATGAATAAGAACGTTCGCCTTTAAACATCCGGTGTGCTGATGCTTAGGTAATGGGTTCAACCCCTACACCAGTCAGTTGGACTAACATGTTGACTTCTCGTCCTTGACTTAGGGACGTAAATTACAGGTACCTCTGAAGTCGGAGTGGGTTTGCCAGATGGCCAGGGAGACTGGTAGAAGGGAATCCCACTCGCAAATATCAACAGCACGGGATGGACTACGCTTGAGTTCAAAGCGTGCCAGAGCAAAAAACAAGAACAAAAGAAAACCTAAATTTCAAATTACTTCCAGGTTTCGAAGAGTTAAATCCGCATACATGAAAACTAGATTATTAAAAAGCACTGGGAAAAAAGAGTATTCCAGTTTTGTAAATGCTTGTCTTTAATGTCTGAATTGTTGATTCAGACGCTGGATTCTTTGGGCTGTCGATATTTTGATGAATAAAATGCAGTTTCTAGTGGCACCATGCAGGGGCATTCATCATACGACCTTCAACGAGCAATTCAATCTATTTTAGAAAATGTGGATGGCGTAAACTTGGTGTGAATTTGCATATCTCGGTCATCTATTGTCAGTACTTAGGCATACTATCTATTGAAATGACGATCTTTGATAATGAGTGAAAAGATCCCCGATGTATTGATTGTCCTTTAACAAGTTTTGGTTTTGTAGATGCTGAAGATTTTACGACTGATATGGCAACGGGAGCTTTGAAGTAAGCCAGAGACCATCAAAGTACAGCAGTACCTCGATTCATGGTGTTTCGATTTGCAGAGTTTCGCCAATACATACATTTTTGTACAATGAAGACAAAAAGAAAATAATGCACAATGTATGCATCATAATCATCATTTTCCACATTTGCCGCCAAGCGTCGTGGGTAGGTATAGCGCCCGATGAGTGGCACTGGATAGTGTCATTCCGTATGATTGTACAATGTTTTTGATGTAGTCAACGTATTTTCTTCTTCGGCGTCCTCTTGCTCTCGTAAAAGATGTTCTTTGATGTAGGGCCAGTGTTGGTAGCTGATGGTGTTGCATTCTAACGAGATATCTAAACCATTTAATATTTGGGCTTTCAGTATATGTGGCACAAGGTGTTGATCACACTGTCTGTCTTGTAACAGCATTTCTCATTCTGTCTCGGATACTTAAGTTGGCAGTTCTCCTCAAACATCTCATCGCGTAAGTATGATTTGGATAATGTCCAAGTATGACATTGGTAGCAAAGGGTTGGTGTGAATATGCAATTTATTATCTGTCAGTTTGCGGACATAGGTATATTTGGATGTTTCTGTATCTGGGATAGATGATATATAAGCGCACTTGCTTTGTGACATCTTCTGTGATCATACTTCCGAGATATTCGAATGTTTAAAACTTGTTTCAGAGGTGTGCTATTTTATCTGTATACTTAGTGGACTATGAGATCTACTAATCCGAATTATTTAATATGTGCATATATTTGTATTCACACTGTATCAGCTGCGTGTTGAATTATCTGGTTAAGAGGAAAGAAGAGAAGTTGATTTCTTCTTAAATTTCGTTTGACGATGGTCGTCATGTTTGTACACAGCCTCCTTCCTGTCTGGCATATTGTCACTCGTTTCCGATGCAGGTGTTTCATCCCCCGCCATGCTATAAACCTGTTTAACATCTTCTCAGTGTAGGTTCCGCTTTACCTCTCTCTTAAGAGAAAGTGACAGAAATAACTGTTTGATTAAGATGAAAGTGACAGTAATAACTGTTTGGTTAAGATGAAAGTGACAGTAATAACTATTTGGTTAAGAGGAGGTTAAAATAATAACTATTTGATTTAGAAGAGGTTGAAAATACATGTTTGGTTAAGATTAAGTGAAAGTAATACTTGTTATTTTTTTTTTTTTTTGCACTCGCTCGCTTTGAATTCAAGCATAGTCCATACACACTATTTATAGTAGTGATGGACTGAATTGTGCGAGTGGAGTAGCTTCCCCTATTAACAGTGTCCCTCGCCATCAAGCGAACGCACTCCGACTTCAAAGGTACTTGTAATTTACGTCCCCAAGTCAAGGACGACAGGTCAACATTTTAGTCCAGCTGTCCGATGTAGGGGTTGAACCGGTTACCTCGGTATCAGCACAACGGATGTTTAAGAGCACGCGTTCGTACCCATTCGGCCACGCGGACCTGCAGTAATACTTGTTTTGTTAAGAATATGCTGAAGTTAAAAGTAAAAACTACATAGTTAAGAGACGATTAAAGTCAAAACTGTTGGGTTAAGGAGAAATTAAAGTAATAATTGTTTGGTTACATGGAAGTTAAAGTAATGACAAAAAACTGTCTTCTTGTGATGCGTGTAACCAATTCTCTTTGTGAGTTAACATCTGTCAAGATATCTTCATTGCTATTTCTGTCCAACCACAGCATTCTTATCTATATCTATAAAAGACGATGAATGTCTGTATGTATGTCCGTTCTTTATGCGTTCGCGAACGGTCCATCAGATTGAGATGAAATTTTCTACAAGTCTTCTTCTCATTTCCGTGGAGCCAACTGTCATAGTTTGTTAGTGTACAATCAGCTATTTACTTACTAAAATTTAATATTTTACCATCTTATCATTTATATATATAGCGAGGGGACTTAACTTAAGAAAAGTTATTTCAAGGGCATAACTTTTAATAACATTGCTATATATTTTATATATAGATTTTTGCATTGTTTTCAAATATTTATAAACTCTTTGTTTACAGTTATTTACAGGCATATGAGTTATAATAAATAATGATATAATCTTTAAGGCATTTTCAAAGTTTTCATAAAAATAATGCATCTATTTAAATAGTGAAAATTTTCTAACTCATCTTTTTATTTTTCTTCAACAGCACATGAATTATTTTTAACATTCTCATATGTATGGCGCGTTACACACACGTTGGGTATTTATGATGCCCATGTTAAACTTTTCATGCATTTTAATGCTTATTGTTCTTTTGTTGTCACATAATTTCTTCATAAGAGATGTTGAATGAAAGAATGTATGAGAGGAAATAGAGAAGAAGGGCAGAATGTAGGACGGACCTGCGAAAGATTTTCACTCGTTAAAAAAAAAGTAATTTTTTGTGAGAGAAAGTTAGTTGCATATCGTTTGCAGTACTCTGCCGTCAACCCACCGCCCACCATTTATTGGCTGTTCGTGAAATCTTGTTAAGTTTACTTTAGATAGTTCTCTTCCAATCATATTTTCTACTATCAATCTATCTATTCTTCTATTCTATCTATATTTTTAACGGGAACGGGTCGAACATAGATAGATAGATAGATAGATAAATGAGATAGATAGATAGAGAGATAGATAGATAGATAGATAGATAGAGAGATTGAGAGATAGAGAGATAGATAGAGAGATAGAGAGATAGAGAGAGATAGATAGATATATAGATAGATATAGAGATAGATAGATAGAGAGAGAGAGAGAGAGAGAGAGAGAGAGAGAGAGAGAGGGGTAGGTAGGTAGGCAGGCAGGCAGGCAGGCAGACAGACAGACAGATAGATTGATAGATAGATCCCCGCCAGGTGTGGGCGAAGCCGGGCCGGGTCGTCTTTTTTGGGAACGGGAACGGGAGTGTCAGGTTCTTATATTGAATGATGAATCTGGCTCGCTTAACCTAACATATGCGAGACATACACAGTCACAGAATGATTTGACTGGACACACGGTAACACGAAGTTCAATAGTTTATTTACACTCTATACGCAACACACTCTACTTCGACATGATGTGAATACACTAACACATCCAGTCGATGAAACAATGCACTCACAGACTCAAACCACAGCCGCACAGTCTTCCATCCTCTCACAAGATCTATTAGCAATCGGCATTCAGGCACAGCAACGAATACAAGCCTCTCTCATACAACGTCTGTCCGGTCCGAAACCCAAGCCTCGCCTGGCGTTTATCTCCCTGAGCGCTTGCCTTGTGGGATCGAGTCCAGCGGGAACTGCGTGCATCACACTTGCACTGGCTTGACCCTTGTCGGTTACTCTAGCTCACCCACCAACCTGTGGATGGGTACCTGTGGTTTGCCTGGCGCGCGTAGCGACGCAGCGGCACAACTATGGGGGATTATGACATGCTGCCCACCCCACCTTCATAAAAAGTATGACCTTTTATGTAAGCACTCTGTAACTTTAGGGTTAATCTTTTAACCTTGTCAGAATCATCCCATTAGTTGTCGTTAATGCATTGGCATAGATTCAATTGAAATACATGGGTAATGTATGATATATGTATTCTAACTCAAGTGGTGTCAAACTGTAACATCTCCCAAGTTTCATCCTCTCGATGGATGATGACGTATGTTGCAATTTTTGACCCAGTCAGACCGGTAGCACCAGCATTCCATGCAACTACCTCGCAACCAAAATTTAAAAAGAATTCAAATACGTCCGAAGACGTCAGGTTAAACTGTAAATCGTCCCAGAATGGGGCGATTTCAACAATAGAGTCCTACCTACTTTGGCAGGGACTTTTCATGTTGGTCTACAACATTAGCCATTTTCTCCAGCTGATGTCCTCTGATGTTAACAAGATGGCAACACAACGGCTATTTTTATACCTTACACATTACCATCTATTTCGATTTACTGCCCTTTGGTGTAATCTTAGGCAACCATTAATTGAAAGGGAAATAATTTAAACATGTATCACATACAATAAATTTAATTTATCTATTTATTTCTCAGCGTCATAGCTTGATGCTTCTTTACAATAGCGAAATAAGTGTCGCTACTGTGAACAAGTTGATCAAGATATGATTCTCAGATTACAATACTACAAAAATCGTAATACACAATTCGCGTATTTTGAAATTGTGTTTCACAAATATTTTACATGCGTCATTGCTTTTTGGATTTTTGTTTATCGTCTGCTACAATTTGGTATAAATTTCTAACTTCCCGGAAGTACACACGCAAAGCTGATGTAAACGAAATTTCTTCACACACATGTTCCGTAAGGATGTAATAATACTCGGAATGTCAGGTTGATTTCACTAGTTGGTGTGTTCGATGACCTGTTAATAACACACTTGTTCCGTATGGATATAATCGGAATGTGAAGTAGTTCTAGCAAGCCTGTGTGTTCGATGTTTCGTTGAAAACTTCTGGATTACACTGTTTTAAGGTAGTTTAAATGTCACAGTTTGTTTCAATCACTCGTACGACTCACTAGGATTAAAATATCGCTGGATACGTCATGTTGACAGGTACCACGGATAACTTAAATTGTTCACTTGAGGTAAGTAATGAACACTTGTGGCACTTTCTACCACATACTACGCACTTATACAACACAATTATCATATTATAAAATATAGCATTATTTACACTGGGATCTGGTCCCTATCACATACTTCACAGCTTCCCTGAAAAAAACTTCATTATTGGCTGTGATGGTCTGAGTATTTTGACACACTGCACTCAGACAATGAGTGGCTACTGGGTATCATCGGGACAACGTGACAAAAGATCGGCTAATGTATTAAGCTTGCCTGGGATGAACCGCACTTCACAACTATAATCTTGGAGCATAAGAGACCATCGAGATATCATGTGGTTGGTCGGTGCACCTGATGTAATAATCGTCAAAGGGCTATTATCTGTTTCCACAATAAAGTGCCTCCCAAGGAGGAATCTGGACAATTTTGTGATGCCAAAAACAAGAGCTAGGGCCTCTTTTTGAGGTGTGGACCATTTCCGTTCTCTTGCTTTAAGCTTTCGGCTTAGGTAATATACAGGGTGCAGAATGGCGTCATGTTCCTGTAATAATACCGCCCCAACCGCCACGGAGCTCGCATCCGTGCGCAATCTGAAAGGAATATGCAAATTTGGCAATTTGAGAATAGGATTCTTTGAAGTATTCTCGGGAAAATAGGACAATACTTTATCAAATGCAAGTTTTAGGCATTCGTTGTTTACAATCTTATTTGGGTGTTCTTTTTTTAGTATGTTAGTAAAACTTTCAGTCAGTTCAGCGAAATCTGGTATGAACTATCTGTAGTAATTCAGTAGTCCTAACACACTTCTGACTTGATTCTTCGTAGTCGGAAGTGACAGTTTTAGAATCTTTGACACGATGTTGTCGTCAGGTGTGACAAAGCCATTTGAGATTTTATATCCCAAAAAGGATATTTCTTGGTAGGCTATGTCAACTTTGGCAGATTTAACTGTCAGTCCGTGTTGTCTAATGCGGTCAAACGTCTTCTGTAATTTCGTTATATGATCTGTCATTGTCTTTGTCTGTACACAAATGTCGTCCATGTACGAGATGATATTCGTTATGTCTGTCAGTAATAGTCTGGTCATGCGTACGAATGTTGCGGGTGCATTTGCAAGTCCGAATAGTAATTTGCATCATTCGTACAGTCCCCAAGGTGTGGCAAATGCTGTCAAATGTCTGCTCTGTTCGTCTACCGGTATTTGCCAGTAACCTTTTGTCATGTCCAGTTTCGTAAAGTACCTAGAGTCTGTCAGTTCTGTCAGTAGTTCTTCACAGTTGGTCATTGGTTCTAAATCCAGCTGTGTAATCTTATTTAACCGTCTGTAATCTACACAGAGTCTTATTGTTTTATCCTTTTTGCGTACTAGGACTATTGGAGAGCAAAAATGTGACTGCGATCTTCTGATGATGTGATTCTTTTCTAAATCTATAATTTCTTGATGTAGTTGTTCTTTGTAATGTATGGGAATGGAGTATGGTCTGCATTTTATTGGTGTGCTGGATGTCAAGGTGATGTGGTGGTGTACTAAGTCTGTCTGTCCTGGTTGGTTAGAAAAGATGGTCTTGTAGTACTGTATTAATTGTCTGCAACTGTCAGTCTCTGCTTGTGTTAACTGAGGGTTGATCTTAATGTCTTGTAAACACTTTGTCGTGTCTAGTGCTGGTGTTGGTATTTCGTCGGTCTCCTCGTCGTCTTCATGGTCAATTATGGTGGTGCTGGCTGCTGTGTCGGCTTTGTCTTCGTCTCTGTTGTAGTATGGTTTTAGCATGTTGACATGGAATATTTTATGTTTGTCTTTGACTGCAATTTTATAGTCAACTGTCGAAATCTGTCTTAGTACCTTGAACGGTCCTTGCCATGAGTCTGTTAGTAAATGTCGGTCGCTCGGTAGAAGAAGAAGAACGTCCTGTCCAGGTGTCAGCGTTATCGTCATGTTTCGTCTGTTTGCATATTGTCTGTAGATTGCACCAGATTTCTTAAATGCTTCTTTAGCTATAATACAGGATCTCATTATTCTTTCACGCAATGATGTTACATGCTCGTATGATGGTATGGGTCTATTTACAGGTGTAGTTTCAGTTAACATGGAGTTATATATATATATATATATATATATATATATATATATATATATATATATATATATATATATATATATATATATATAATGGGCCGCGTGGTTTGGCACCATACACAAGCTCAAATGGTGAAAAACCAGTGCTGGCATGCGGAACTTCACGATAAGCAAACAATATAGCAGGCAAATAGGTATCCCAGTCTTCGGGATGTTCTTCTGTGACTTTAGCTAGCATATGCTTTAAGTCCCCATTAATTTTCTCTATAATCCCAGTGGAGTGGGGATGATATGGGCTGTTAAAGCATTGCTTAACACCTAGCATTTTGGTGAAAGCTTGCGTTGCTGTCGCTATAAATTGACTTGCACGATCAGATAGAATAGTGTCAGGGAACCCTACTCTTGAAAATATATGGAAGAAAACTTCCTTCACTTCCTTGGCAGTTATGTTCTTTAGGGGAATCGCTTCTGGCCATCGACTACAAAGATCAATTGTCGTCATTATGTATTTGGTACCTCTAGATGTAACGTGATTTAGAGGACCTACAATGTCAACTGAGATCTCCTCAAAGGGTCTACTGGCTAAATCTGTAACCTGTAATTCAGCCTGTGGGTGTTTACCCTTTTTCACCAGTTTTTGGCAGATGTCACAGGATCTACAATATTGTTTTGTGTCATTGCAGAGCTTTGGCCAATAAAACTGTGTTAACAATCTAGATCTGGGTTTTGAATATGCCATATGCCCTGCAAAAGGTATATCATGCAAGATGCAAGGCCTGTTTACGATAGTCAACAGGCAGTACCGTTTGCTCTGTGGTATGGTTGCCTCTGGTATAGTACCTTGTGAGGATACAATCTTTAAGAGCAAAATGCCATCTTACATTTTTGGTTAACCTTGGCTTTTGGCCTATCAGATTAAAATATTTACTCAATGATGGATCAGCCTTTTGGGCTTCTATTTAGTTATCCTTCATGGTTTTCGAAGGAAGTAACACTGGGCTAAGCATTTGTAGTGCTTCAGTTTGATCAATTTGATCTTGCACTCTAGCCGCAGATCTAGTCACTGCGTTAACGTTATCGGTAACATGACATGGCGGTGAATGAATTACATCAATGGATTCATGTGATGATATTACAGCATTGGTTAAATTGCATTCATTCAACGATATTACATTCTCACTACTGCAGTTAGATGGAGATGGTAATACATCATCATTAACGCACTTGGCATTCGATGTTATGGTGTTATGAGTCATATCATTTACTTCAGGAAGGTTTCCCACAATAACATCACAACATGGGTCTGATAATGCTGCACATATTACCCTTCCTGTGATGAATGGGGTGTTAATGTATGCCCATGCAAGTGGATACTTCTCAATGTTCCCAGAGAAGGTCCTGCATGTTATGTGCTTGCCTGTATAGTCTGTAGGCAATATGAAACGTCTTTTTACACCGATAAGAGTGCTACCACTGTCCCGAAGGACTGTAGCTGATGTGCCATTAACATATCCCTGGTGGATGTTAATCTTGCCCTTGGAATCAATCACCAAGTTAGCTTCTTCGTTGGTGATCGGTATCGAGTGGCCACATGTCAAAATGCCATCTTCGTGAAATTGGTTACAGGTGGTACATTTTTCTACTTTAAACATGTCAATAGTCTGTGCTGAGTTCACAGGGTGATCTTCAACCTCTTCATCTTCTGAGGAAGAGCTATCGAACATGGCTGCATTAGCTTTCTTGGTCATCTGTTTGCCTAAACAAGAATGGCGCCAGTGACCATACGCCTTACAGAGGAAGCATTTAGTTAGGCGTGTGTAGCTTCTTCGCTCTTTGTCTTGCTTATGTACTTAGTTTTGCAAGTACTTTAAATATTCTGGGTTCTTATCACACATCTCTGTCTGGTTGTGTTCAAATTTGCAAAATCGACATTGCTGGTATTTCTCAGTATTAGGCTTGAATGATCGTTGCCTATTGTAGGGATCTGATCTTGGTTTGTCATGTGTAGCAGCTGCCACAAAACTTAAGTCATTCAACCCACTGGCGAAACAATGCTTATTGGCTGTAAAATAGCCAGAACCTCGCTTCTCTATCTGTTCTACACTTTCACACTGACACTCTAGCAGAAACTTGGAAAATGGAGGTGGAAGAGATGAGATGATTTTATCTCTCAGGATGAGATCTTTTAGTTTCTGAAAGTTTTCATTAATCTTGGCTGCAGTCAGCCATTTACTGAAAATATCCTGTACTACAGAGATGTAGTCAGAGAACGTTTGTGTAGTTTTTGGAGATAACTTACTAAATTGTTCTCTGTAGCCTGCTTCATCTAACAGGAAATGTGACATAATTTTTGACTTTATGTACTGATAATCTTTTCTGAGGTCTTTAGGGATGGTCTCTATGACTTTCAGAGGCTCCCCTGATAAACTTTTCATGTATATTATGTTCCATTCTGTTTCTGGAATCTGGTAATGGTCCATTAATGTTTCAAAGTTCTAGGTAAAGGCTGCTATGCAGTCTCCTGAGGTATAATTTCTGACGATCCCTTGGTACTTTTTGTACTGGTTTTCTTTTTCCAGTCTTTCAGATTTACGAGACTCTCTTTCAACAGCTGTTTCAGCTTCAAGATGTTTGATTTTCAGTTGGAGGTCAAGCTCTTCTCGTTTACTTTGAGCTGAGATTTCTGCTTTCTTCAATTCAGCATCTATCTCTGCTTGTTTAGTTTTTGCAGTTAACTCCAATTCTGCTTGTTTAGTTTTTGCAGTTAACTCCAATTCTGCTTGTTTGGCAGCTCTTTCAGCCGCTCTTTCATCGCGGTCCCTAGCTTTTTCCTGTGCTAGGAGATGTTCTGAATACTTTGTTTCAGTCCATTTTGTTAACTCATCACCCGTTAACTTCAACTTTAAACCCATCTCAATGAAATCATTTAAAGTCGACATGATGGAATGCTTCAATGAAAATAAATTTACACACACGCAATGTTGTTATAAAGTGTTAGTAAATTGAACAATTTATACAATATTTTTAAATTTACAGCGCGTGCCTAAACTTGCATACAAAAGTATATGAAAAAGATAATACTTAAGTGCTCTGTAGACACTGGAGAATGGTGAAAACAGGACCAGAGACTGTAGGGTCGTTACCGTTCGACCAAATGTCCTCTACGGGTAACAATGTCAGGTGACACACGACAACCTGTTTACTTTTGGAGGAAAATTTTTTAGAATCTGTGTGTTTGTGAGGTGTATGCTTGTCACTAAGTTTTACTGTAGGTTTGTATGTTGTCACGTGTTATTGTTTTTCGTAATGTCGTCTATTCAACAATTTTCACAAGTATCTTTCTTTCCTGAACCTTCTGCTTCCACACGCTACACAACTACTTTCACGAAGACAAGTTAGCCATGTTTAAACGTTCAGTAACTATGATGGTACATCACTTACAAACAAATCAACTTTAGTAAGGATATAGACATCATATTTAACATTTAACAGGGGCCGAATATGAATTAAACGAGACGCTTCCCACCAGGGACTGGTCGAAGCCGGGCCGGGTCAGAAAGACAGACAGACAGACAGACAGACCAACAGAGAGACAGATAGATAGATAGATAGATGGATGGATGGATGGATGGATGGATGGATAGATGGATGGATGGATGGATGAGATAGGTAGGTAGGTAGGTAGGTAGGTAAGTAGGTAGGTAGGTAGGTAGATAAATAGATAGATAGATAGAGATAGATAGATAGATAGATAGATAGATAGATAGATCCCCGCCAGGGGCTGGGTGAAGCCGGGCCGGGTCAGTTAGTCAATATATAAAACCACATCTCCTCAGCCTCTACATAATTCCTCACTTGTATGCTAATTGTCCATAATTCACATCCATACACACAGGTTAGATCAGTATAGCTCTTAATAACTCTTGTCACGCAAGCAGGCACCCTTTAAAAGGGGCCTTCATTAGCCAGGTCTGTAATCTCTCCAAACCCAACTACGGGAATATCGGAGAATTCGTGTCCGACAAAAAGACCCCTTTGTGGGCTGAAAGTTGTCAATAATTTATTCAATTCTCTCTCCTTTCTTACTATATTATTCACGACCCCTTTCTTTATTTTCAGTTAGCTTTTTGTTTCCAAGCAGCGGTGCCAGCGCAGTAGTTAGCATGCTTGACTACTATCACCACCATGACAACAACAACAACAACAACAACAACAACAACAACAACAACAACAACAACAACAACAACAACAACAACAGCAGCTGCTGCTGCTGCTACTGCTTCTGCTACTACTACTACTACTACTACTACTACTACTACTACTACTACTACTACTACTACTACTACTACTACTACTACTACTACTACTACTACTACTACTACTACTACTACTACTACTACTACTACTACTACTACTACAAGGCATCCTATCTTTTGCTATCTCATACAGCTGTGTCTTAGCAGTCCCTACTCATATATTTCTGTCTCTAATTCTCGCCTCGCGTGTCTAACTCCCATATTTCTGTCTCTAATTTTTGTCTCTCTTGTCTAAAGCACTTCTTCTGTTTCATTCGCTCTGTGGTTTCCAGACAATGGTCTTTCTATCTATACAACTCTCTGGCTTTCTCAAACTGTATCACATCGAGGACCACCGTCTTTGCTTACCTCTTGAGTCACCAGTTATTATTGAATGTGTGTAGTCAGTACCAGTCTCCGCGGCGAAGGTGTTTCGTACGTGATTTGTAATCCCGTATACCCTAGTTCGAAACACATTGGTGCTGGTTTTTTTCGAAAAAGGTATAGGGCCCTGTCGTTCAGAAAGCAAAGGTAAGCTACTGAATGTAAAACTTGCTCAGGAATCACGAAAAGCCAAAATGCTGGGGTTGACTGCTACTTCCTTTGAAGGATATGCAACCAAATTTGATTTAGTCAGTTAGTAATCATTGTGTCTGTTTCCATGTTTCTGATCCATACAGTAGTGTTATTTCAACGTAAGAATTAAAAATTCTAAATTCGATTATACGTTAATTTTTTTTTTACTTCCATAAATTTTCTATGAAAGCTCGTCCTACCTTTTATATTCTAATTTTAATGCCGCTATATCTTTCTTCACATTTATCTTCATTGCTAACTAAATCCGTCTGTTGAAGTGAGGTTTCACAGACGGAGAACCGCTTATTATTTGCATGAAGTATTCTCACTGTGAGACGGTGGCATGGAGGAATATCATCAGCATAATTAACCCCCCCAAAAAAACCAAAGACCGAGATCTGCGGAGAGCAATGAACGTCTATGCCAGCCGGCAAGGCACTTGATAATGATGATTCTTATTGTTTGTCCCCTACGAATATTTGAACCTAATTATTTTGACTCTCATCCAATTGTGTATAGTATATTCCGCATCTGATTTCGTATATGGAGGAAGAGGATAAGTTTTGCCTCGTTTGTTTAGTAGTCCACACGCATGATACTACTTCTAGTACACCAGGCTGATATTTGCGTGTGGATTAGCTTTCCTTATTACTAGTATGACTCGCTTTCAGGCGAACCTACTTCGACTTCTTAGTTGCTTGTAATTTACGTCTCCAAGTTAAGAATGAGAAGTCAACATTTTGACCAAACTGACAAGTGTAGAGATTGAACCCACTATCTCGTCATCAGCACACCGGAAGTTTAAGACCGAGCTCTGGTATCCAATCGGCCATGCTGACCCATCAAAAGGATAATATTAGTATCCACGAAGTTGAGATAATCAAGCTGCTGTCTCTGGGGATTCCGTTGAATTTCATTTTTGGTGGTCGTCTTGATAATCCATTTCTGTTATCAGTAAGAATATAGGTGACAAATGGCATCCCTCAAACCCCTGTCTTATTCGATCTTGTTTCAAATACATTTGTTAGTTTTCCTTCATATAACTCTGTACCTCGTATCTCTATATGTTGCTTGTATTAAGGTGAGGATTCTCTGTGGGATCCTTTAGTGCCACATCAATTTTCAAATATGTTACATATAATGCTATCAAATGCTCTTTCATAGTCCACAGTTCCGTTATTGCAGAGAAATTGAAAAACAACACAACAGTAAAAATGCGAAACTAATGCACAAAAGAATTCAGGAGATTACTAATCAAAGAACACTTACATCAGCAGGCTGCCTAAAGACAAAAGATGGAAGAGTCGTAATAGAAAAAGATCAGATTTTACATGTATGGTCAGATTACGTGAAAAACCTTTATGACGATAACAGAGACGAACAATATATTGTTCAAAATAACAATGAAGGGCCAGCAATTTTGAAGACGGAGGTTCAGAATGCTCTTAATCATATGAAATCTGGCAAGACCCCCGGTCCAGACAGCGTCACAACAGAAATGATTAATGCTTTAGAAGAATATGGAATAGATAAAGTTACCAGTCTGCTTAATACAATATATGATACTGGAAATATACCTCATGAGTTATGTAATTCTGTATTTATTGCAATCCCAAAGAAATCAGGAGCCTTGGAATGTGATCAACATCGAACAGTTAGTATAATGAGTCACATCACGAAGATTTTGCTAAGAATTATCATGCAAAGAGTTAGGAGGAAAATACAACCTGAAATAGGAGAAGAACAATGTGGGTTTGTAGTAGGCAAGGGTACAGTAAATGCTGTGTATATACTGAGAACCGTAATCGAACGTTCTATAGAAGTAAACAAAGATCTACACCTTTGCTTTATTGACTACACAAAGGCTTTTGATAAAGTGAGACATGTCAACATGATAAGGATGCTTGAAGATCTACAAATTGATGGGAAAGACCTTAGACTTGTAAAAAACATATATTGGAAACAACAAGCTGCCATAAGAGTTGATAATGAAGTAAGCCAATATCAGCCTATTAAGAGAGGTGTGAGACAGGGATGTGTAATGTCTCCAGATCTGTTTTCCCTGTACAGTGAAAATATTTTCAGAAATATTGAAAATATGGAAGGAATCAACATTGGGGGACGATGCATCAATAACATTAGATATGCAGATGATACAGTCTTGATTGCAGACAATGAACAGGACCTGCAAAATTTAGTAGATGCGGTTGTTACACACAGTGAACAACAAGGGTTAGAATTAAATTGTAAAAAGACACAGATTATGGTCGTCACTAGGAAGAACGAAATACCACAGTGTAATATACAAGTAAATGGGAATATTCTTCAACAAGTGAATAGGTACAATTATCTCGGAACAGTAATAACATCTGATGGGAGATGCCTTGAAGAGATTAGAACAAGGATCGCCATGGCAAAAGTAGCCTTTAGCAAGATGAAAAACATACTGACCAATAAAAAGATGTCAATTGAAACGAGAAAAAGAGTGTTGAGATGCTACATAGAACCTGTACTTTTATATGGATGTGAAGCTTGGACAATGAGCAGCCAGGCTGAAAAACATCTGATGGCTGTAGAAATGTGGTTTCTGAGGAAAATGCAAAGAATACCATGGACAGCCAGAAAGACCAATGAACAAGTCCTTCAAGAAACAAATGAAGATCGTAAACTGATCAGAGACATTAGACGTAGACAGTCACAATTTTTTGGGCATGTTATGAGAAGAAATGATTTGGAGAACTTGGTGACAACTGGTAAGATCGAGGGGAACAGACCAAGGGGAAGACCTAGAAACAAGTATCTGGATGGCTTGGCCTTGTGGCATGGTCGAGACAGAAACACGGAACTGATCCACGACTCTGTTGATCGAGTGAGATGGCAGAACATGACCGCCCACGCTTACCGGCATGGCACATGATGGATGGATGGAGTTCCGTTATCAAATGGTGAGTTCTTTAAACTATGTTGCTGAATTATCTCATCAAATCAAATCTAATCTAATCGTGTTTCTCCTTGACATATGCCTGGGTCATTGACATTGAGGGGAGTGACCTGGTTACGAGAAAAACAATCAACCCTGAGAAATAATGGGGCGGGTGTGAGTGGAAGACCCCAGGGTGGATGGGGAGAAAGACAGTTTTAGGCTGGGGTGTAATGTTGTTGGGAGCCTAGGGAGGGGCTACACAGCAGGGTTAAAAGACAGTGGAAAACTTTGACTAGACAGGGGAAGCGGAGACCGACTGAGGTGCGGTTGGTGTGAAGTCAAGGGACTTCAGGGAGTTGATGTTTTAGCGCCGAGCTAATCGGTGGGCTAATACGTGGGAGTTTAGACTGACTGCGGTCAGATCTTTTGTTGTGTTGTTCTCCCAGTGGTGAATACAGGCTTGAAACCCAGTGGGGGTTGGATAGTTAATGGAGGCCTGACCCAGAGTGGGTTTATAGTTAGGGGAGACTAGACCCAGTGTGTGGGTTGTGATGTGTGAGGTCCAGCTGTGGATAGTAGCTGGATTACCTGTCGTGTGGATTGATATGAAGCAGGCCGTGAGAAGACAGTGATGTGTACGTGTTAAATTGTGAGGAGGATATTTATATTCTATGGATTATCTTGTTTCTGGATATAGAGTTGTGGTCCGTTTGTACGTTTTCTTTCTGTATTAAAGGATTATGTGCGCCAACTCAATCTTGTGTAATGACTGATGGATGTGTATTACTGGGGTGAGTTGCATTGTGAGACAGTTAGATAGCTCAATTGACACACCAGGAGCATCGTTACCTAGACAACGACCATCGTGAGACTCCTGTACCCTGCGGTGTCGAAGTGAAGCATAAACAGCGAGAGAGTCCCCGTTTATGGGCTTCATACATCGAGAGTCCATTGTACTCTGCTATTCCCTCTGTACATCGTTTGCGTATCCGGCTTCTTCTTCTGCTTCCATTTGGTCTGTACATCATTGCTTGTTGTGGTATACTGTTAGTTAGTAATTTAGTTACATGGTCAAACCATTTAACTTGCTCAATTATTACACGTAATATAACAGTCTGGTTAGAGCAGGAAAGTGTGATCTGCTTTGTCGGATCTGCTGGTTCATTCCTCAGGTTGTAGGTCAATGGTATAGCTTAATCTCTCAAGAATGATCCTACTTTATCCCCCCCCTCTCCCTCCCCCCCCAGGTTATTTGTTTCCTGTAAAACTAAAATATTATCCATATAGCTGATTGTGGCTCTCTTTGTCCCGTGAGAACAAATATTTTTAGACCCAATGCACCATTGGGCACGAAGATAGATACAATGTTTATTACATCGTCTCTTCGATAGATTATTGTCTGAAGAAACACTTGAAGTTTGGTTGCGTTGATTCTGTAGGGGCACGCTCGGGTGGTTGGCAGTGACGTTTGATGAAACCTGTTGGATATATGTTAGATTTCAGAGTCTGGTGAAGGGTGTCTAGTTCTTCAAAAACTGAGTCAGGAGGAACGGCAAGGGATCAACAAACTTGTCTGCGGGGCGCGATATGTGCGACATTCTACTAAAAACCTACTTCTGATAATAAAATATATAAAGCAACTTTTGTCCCCCCTTACTACGAAGGGAAGTAACCAACGCTTTAGAAACAATTGTAATTTAACAAAGCGTGAAATTTGGATGTTCAAGCAACTGTACCACGAGGAAATATTTAAATTTTGAAACTAAAGCCCAAGTAAATTTAATCAGAATCTTTGAAGTTAAAAGTAAATTAAAACAATTAGATATACCTATTTGCATTGTATTATAGAAATATTTAGCAGTTATGTCACATTGCCATTATGCTTAAAATGAATATATTCTCAACTTTATTATCTACTCTGTAATCCTATACTTTATCGAGGAGGGGAAACCACTGAGCTGTAAAGGCTCACGTAACCCCCTAATTTTTGAATAAATCGTACGTGTGTGAATGTCCCAGAGCTGAGTTCGTCAGGAACCGACATCACAGCCCTCGCGATATTTCAATACCCGTTTTAACATAATCATCAGATGGGAGATGCCTTGAAGAGATTAGCACAAGAATTGCCATTGCGAAGGTAGCCTTTTGCAAGATAAAAAACATACTGACAAAAAAAAAAAGATATCAGTTGAAACGAAAAAAAAGAGTGTTGAAGTACAACATGGAACTTGTACTTTTGTATGGATGTGAAGATTTGATAATGAGCAGACAAGCTGAAAAACAGCTGATGGCTGTGGAAATGTGGTTTCTGAGGAAAATGCAAAGAATACCATTGACAGACAGAAAAAAAAAAACAATGAACAAGTCCTTCATGAAACAAATGAAGATCGTAAACTGATTAGAGACATTAGACGTAGACAGTCAACATTTGTTGTTCATATTATGAGAACAAATGGATTGGAGGTCTTGGTGACAACTGGCAAGATCGAAGGGAAACGACCAAGGGGAAGACCGAGAAGTAAATACCTGGATGGCTTGGACACATGGCATGGCCAAGACAGAAACACGGAGCTGATCCACGACTCTTGTGATCGAGTGAGATGGCGAAACATGACCGCCCATGCTTATAGGCATGGCACATGATGGATGGATGAATTTAACCTAATTTCTTTTTCCTGCAGTCTCACAACCAACACGGGGAACCTTATAGGACTGAACCCAGCTCGAAAACTGGAAAACCACCCTCGTAAACAGAGATGGCACGAAAAGATTGAACCAGACGGAAGTCCAATCTATTCCAAGGATCCTCTCATGCCAAAGGCATTGTGTTGGGAAAAGTTGATGCCGAAGAAAAGGAGCCTAACTCTGCCATCAGAAAGTGTGTCAGAGTCCAACTCATCAAGAACGACAAGAAGATTACGACCTTCGTACCCAACGTTGGTTGTCTGAACTTCATTGAGGAGAACGATGACGTGATTAGTAGCAGGTTTTGGTCGTTAAGAATACGCCGTTAGTGACTTACCAGGAGTCCGCTTCAAGATTGTCAAAGTTATCAATTCAAAACAATGTTTTCCTGTAGTGAATTTGAATAACGAAGACACAAACAATAGATACCTTCCGAGGAGATGACGTAATGCAACGTTTGCAGGACCGGCTCATCACAGCAGTCGGGCGAACATTCTGTGCACAGTAATTTCAATGGTCTACCACGGTAATTTTACACTGACTATCATGTCTTTCTTTTGCACGGCACGTTTTGGAAACCGGTCACGTGATTGATAGAGACAATGCGTTTGTTGTGTTGCTTACCACACAAAATAGACGATTGTTAAAGTTCGCAGAAGGCATCAAGATTACTCTACACCGGCCAATTTTGCGTAAACAGAAAGACATGATAGTCAGTGTAAAATTAGCATGGTAGACAATTGAAATTACTGTACGAACATGTGTGTATTTCAGCTTGAAGGATTTATCTAATCACTTCAGTTTATATTGTGTGATTTCTACAGTATATACCTGACAAGATGCAGCGAAATATTCTAGGAAAATCATTCAATCTAGTGTTTGTGTCTTCGTTATTTAAATTCACGATGGGAAAACATTGTTTTAATGCATCTTTACCGACCAATTCCATATACCGTCTCTGTGGCGAAAGGGTGACGAACCCAGTTCGTAATCCCACATACGCGTTCGAAACAGCTGCAGGAAATTTGGGAACCGGCCGCCTTGCGCTGGTTTTTATACAAATGGTATAAGTGCTTGTTGTTTAGAAAGCAGTGGCAAGCTGCTGAACGTGTACACTTGCCAAAAATTCACACACACACACACACAAATATTCGTGGTGACTGCAAAGTCCTGTAAAGTATATATGCAACTAACTTTAATTAAAGATATGAATGCATCTTTTTCGTATTTGGACATTTACGCTTTTACGATTTTTGCAGAAAGCTGGGTTCTTCTTCTTCTTCTTCTTCTTCAGCGTTCCGAGCCATTGAGGTTCTTTGTTGCAGATACAATCCGTCTCCATTCGTCTCTCTGGTGGACCTTCTCTTGCCAGTCGCTGATTCCAAGTGCTTGTAGGTCTGTATATGTATTATCTCTCCACCGTCTTCGTGGTCTACCTCGGGGTCTACGGTCATTTATTTCCCGAGTGTAAGCGAGTTTTGTTTCCCTATTATCTTCCATTCTTTCTATATGCCCCAGCCATTGTATTCTATTATCCTTCATGATACCAGTGATTAGCGGGGATTTAAAACATATCATAAATGTCTTTGTTACTTCTTCTTTTCCACTCTCCACTTTGTGTATCCCTAATGGGTCCAAAGATGCGTCTTAAAATTTTGTTCTCAAATGTTTGTAACAAGGCTTCGTCTCCTTTCGTTGTACTTCAGGTTTCAGAGCCATACAGCACAACTGGTCTGATCAGTGTTTTGTATATTGTGATTTTTGTGTTACGAGATAGCGCATTTGATTTAGAAAGCTGGGTTGTCCAGAATAATTCCCATGTTAATGCCATTTTCTGATGAAGTATATTTAAATAAAGAAAACCATTCCCCCCAGGGACATACGGAATCTAATGAGAATCAGGTTGGCTAAAAATAAATAAAATAAAACATACATCTTAACCCTTAACGCACGTTTCCGGAACAGTGTAAGTAGACATACATGTGCCAGCTCATTAGCGAAGTTGATATCGAACTGCACTGATAATGTCATGTGCACTGCCGGTTGAGGGTTCCACGCCTGGGCTCGTCGATTGCAAAAGTGAGGGAAAGATTGGCCATCTACGTCTCCGTGCATTCAGACCTAAGACATGTGATGGCACAATGATACCACTGACCCATGGCAGGAAACTGGTTTGAGACATTACAAACATACAAATATGAGTTTCTTATAGGATTATATTAGTATTGTTACGTAATCGCCAAGCATGCAGTATAAATACATATTAAAGCTAGTAGGCCGTATGACCTATGTTCTGGCAAATGTTCACAATTAAAATAAAGACATTCATTTGTGTAGATTATAGTATACATACATCGAAATCCTCGACGCTGCTACCGATATAGTGTCGGAGTAAAACCCTTCCTAGTGTCATCGGCAGGATGAGAATGGAACTCTAATAGACAATCTCAACGCAAGAAATGAATGGCCCTTGAATCCGATGATCGGATGCGAGAAAAAAAAATCGATTAGTGTATTAAAAATTCAAAACTATGTTTTCCAGTAGTTAATTTGAATAAGAAAGACACAACTAATAGATTGCTCGATTTATTGCCTGACATATTTCGCAGCGTCTCTTCAGATACATACTTGAGAAATCACACAACGTAATTTACAGCAATAAGATAAATCCTTGAAGCTGAAATATACGACACACATATTCTCACAGAAATTTGTATTGTCTACCACGGTAATTTCAATTAGTATATGATGTTGCTATCAAATCACAGACTCCTAGCTCGAAACTGTTTCGAACAATTTATTATTTGATGTTATAATTTATGTATTAACTTCACATACCATATAACTGCAGCGTGCGCCTGACGAGATGCAGCGAGATATTCCAGGCAATAAATCGTGCGACCTATTGTTTGTGACTTCTGTGCCCTGGGTCTGCACAGCTGGGTGGAGTATTGTTGCCTTATAAAGCAGATTTGGTATCGTGTGCATTATATGCAAGAGCAGATAGGTCATCACTGCCTGGAGAGAATGGTGCTGCAGTGAGTGCCCAGAGGATCTGGCCGACATTCGGCACTCCAAGGAAAGGTCACACGGACACATAATCAGACAGATACGGGTATATTTAATAGTGGTACTCTTCGCTGGCTGCTGAAGATGAGGACGGAGCACGTATGGGAATGTCCCGAGGTCTATAATGTTGGTTGTTGGCTCAACTCCACCAACTCATCTGTGTTTACATTTACTGAGGGAATACATTGTTTAGAATTTCTAATCACCTGTTTATTAAACCCAAACTCCAGGTCAGCATGGTCGAATGAATAAGAACGTTCGCCTTTAAACATCCGATGTGCTGATGCTGAGGTAATGGGTTCAACCCCTACACCAGTCAGTTGGACTAACATGTTGACTTCTCGTCCTTGACTTGGGGGCGTAAATTACAGGTACCTCTGAAGTCGGAGTGGGTTTGCCAGATGGCCAGGGAGACTGGTAGAAGGGAAACCCACTCGCAAATATCAACAGCACGGGATGGACTACGCTTGAGTTCAAAGCGAGCCAGAGCAAAAAACAAGAACAAAAGAAAACCTAAATTTCAAATTACTTCCAGTTTTCGAAGAGTTAAATCCGCATACATGAAAACTAGATTATTAAAAAGCACTGGGAAAAAAGAGTATTCCAGTTTTGTAAATGCTTGTCTTTAATGTCTGAATTGTTGATTCAGACGCTGGATTCTTTGGGCTGTAGATATTTTGATGAATAAAATGCAGTTTCTAGTGGCACCATGCAGGGGCATTCATCATACGACCTTCAACGAGCAATTCAATCTATTTTAGAAAATGTGGATGGCGTAAACTTGGTGTGAATTTGCATATCTCGGTCATCTATTGTCAGTACTTAGGCATACTATCTATTGAAATGACGATCTTTGATAATGAGTGAAAAGATCCCCGATGTATTGATTGTCCTTTAACAAGTTTTGGTTTTGTAGATGCTGAAGATTTTACGACTGATATGGCAACGGGAGCTTTGAAGTAAGTCAGAGACCATCAAAGTACAGCAGTACCTCGATTCATGGTGTTTCGATTTGCAGAGTTTCGCCAATACATACATTTTTGTACAATGAAGACAAAAAGAAAATAATGCACAATTTATGCATCATAATCATCATTTTCCACATTTGCCGCCAAGCGTCGTGGGTAGGTATAGCGCCCGGTGAGTGGCACTGGATAGTGTCATTCCGTATGATTGTACAATGTTTTTGATGTAGTCAACGTATTTTCTTCTTCGGCGTCCTCTTGCTCTCGTAAAAGATGTTCTTTGATGTAGGGCCAGTGTTGGTAGCTGATGGTGTTGCATTCTAACGAGATACCTAAACCATTTAATATTTGGACTTTCAGTATATGTGGCACAAGGTGTTGATCCCACTGTCTGTCTTGTAACAGCATTTCTCATTCTGTCTCGGATACTTAAGTTGGCAATTCTCCTCAAACATCTCATCGCGTAAGTATGATTTGGATAATGTCCAAGTATGACATTGGTAGCAAAGGGTTGGTGTGAATATGCAATTTATTATCTGTCAGTTTGCGGACATAGGTATATTTGGATGTTTCTGTATCTGGGATAGATGATATATAAGCGCACTTGCTTTGTGACATCTTCTGTGATCATACTTCCGAGATATTTGAATGTGTAAAACTTGTTTCAGAGGTGTGCTATTTTATTTGTATACTTAGTGGACTAGGAGATCTGCTAACCCGAATTATTTAATGTGTGCCTATATTTGTATTCACACTGTATCAGCTGCGTATTGAATTATCTGGTTAAGAGGAAAGAAGAGAAGTTGATTTCTTCTTAAAATTCGTTTGACGCTGGTCGTCATGTTTGTACACAGCCTCCTTCCTGTCTGGCATATTGTCACTCGTTTCCGATGCAGGTGTTTCATCCCCCGCCATGCTATAAACCTGTTTAACATCTTCTCAGTGTAGGTTCCGCTTTACCTCTCTCTTAAGAGAAAGTGACAGAAATAACTGTTTGATTAAGATGAAAGTGACAGTAATAACAGTTTGGTTAAGATGAAAGTGACAATAATAACTGTTTGGTTAAGATGAAAGTGACAGTAATAACTATTTGGTTAAGAGGAGGTTAAAATAATAACTATTTGATTTAGAAGAGGTTGAAAATACATGTTTGGTTAAGATTAAGTGAAAGTAATACTTGTTATTTTTTTTTTTTTGCACTCGCTCGCTTTGAATTCAAGCATAGTCCATACACACTATTTATAGTAGTGATGGACAGAATTTTGCGAGTGGAGTAGCTTCCCCTGTTAACAGTGTCCCTCGTCATCAAGCGAACGCACTCCGACTTCAGAGGTACTTGTAATTTACGTCCCCAAGTCAAGGACGACAGGTCAACATTTTAGTCCAGCTGTCCGATGTAGGGGTTGAACCGGTTACCTCGGTATCAGCACAGCGGATGTTTAAGAACACGCGTTCGTACCCATTCGGCCATGCGGACCTGCAGTAATACTTGTTTTGTTAAGAATATGCTGAAGTTAAAAGTAAAAACTACATAGCTAAGAGACGATTAAAGTCAAAACTGTTGGGTTAAGGAGAAATTAAAGTAATAACTGTTTTGTTACATGGAAGTTAAAGTAATGACAAAAAACTGTCTTCTTGTGATGCGTGTAACCAATTCTCTTTGTGAGTTAACATCTGTCAAGTTATCTTCATTGCTATTTCTGTCCAACCACAGCATTCTTATCTATACCTATAAAAGACGATGTATGTCTGTATGTATGTCCGTTCTTTATGCGCTCGCGAACGGTCCATAAGATTGAGATGAAATTTTAGTTATTTACAGGCATATGAGTTATAATAAATAATGATATAATCTTTAAGGCATTTTCAAAGTTTTCATAAAAATAATGCATCTATTTAAATAGTGAAAATTTTCTAACTCATCTTTTTATTTTTCTTCAACAGCACATGAATTATTTTTAACATTCTCATATGTATGGCGCGTTACACACACGTTGGGTATTTATGATGCCCATGTTAAACTTTTCATGCATTTTAATGCTTATTGTTCTTTTGTTGTCACATAATTTCTTCATAAGAGATGTTGAATGAAAGAATGTATGAGAGGAAATAGAGAAGAAGGGCAGAATGTAGGACGGACCTGCGAAAGATTTTCACTCGTTAAAAAAAAGTAATTTTTTGTGAGAGAAAGTTAGTTGCATATCGTTTCCAGTACTCTGCCGTCAACCCACCGCCCACCATTTATTGGCTGTTCGTGATATCTTGGTAAGTTTACTTTAGATAGATCTCTTCCAATCATATTTTCTACTATCAATCTATCTATTCTTCTATTCTATCTATAGTTTTAACGGGAGCGGGCCGAACATAGATAGATAGATAGATAGATAGATAGATAGATAGATAGATAGATAGATAGATTGAGAGATAGAGAGATAGATAGAGAGATAGAGAGAGATAGATAGATAGATATAGAGATAGATAGATAGATAGATAGAGAGAGAGATAGAGAGAGAGAGAGAGATAGAGAGGTAGGTAGGCAGGCAGGCAGGCAGACAGACAGATAGATAGATAGATAGATCCCCGCCAGGTGTGGGCGAAGCCGGGCCGGGTCGTCTTGTTTGGGAACGGGAACGGGAGTGTCAGGTTCTTATATTGAATGATGAATCTGGCTCGCTTAACCTAACATATGCGAGACATACACAGTCACAGAATGATTTGACTGGACACACGGTAACACGAAGTTCAATAGTTTATTTACACTCTATACGCAACACACTCTACTTCGACATGATGTGAATACACTAACACATCCAGTCGATGAAACAATGCACTCACAGACTCAAACCACAGCCGCACAGTCTTCCATCCTCTCACAAGATCTATTAGCAATCGGCATTCAGGCACAGCAACGAATACAAGCCTCTCTCATACAACGTCTGTCCGGTCCGAAACCCAAGCCTCGTCTGGCGTTTATCTCACTGAGCGCTTGCCTTGTGGGATCGAGTCCAGCGGGAACTGCGTGCATCACACTTGCACTGGCTTGACCCTTGTCGGTTACTCTAGCTCACCCACCAACCTGTGGTTTGCCTGGCGCGCGTAGCGACGCCGCGGCACAACTATGGGGGATTATGACATGCTGCCCCCTTTGCTCTCCGGAGAGTGAAGACGTGTTTTTGTATCTCTTACTTCTCGGATTAGAGAAGATATTTAGATTAATACAAGTGTTTATTATCGCAAAAATGTGGGTTATATCTAATATTCATTTCGAGTGATAGTTGAACACTATTAAATTTCAACCAATCAAGTGCACGAGGCGTGTCAGATACAACCACGGGACCTCAAATTGCCCGCGGCGTGGCTAGATAACAATGCGATTGCTGCGTTCTTCAAGTTTAGTTAGTCGTAATATTATGCAATAATGTCAGGGGAAGGAGAGTGCTCCGTATTGGAAGTGAATGGTGAAAGGACTCGCTCAGGTTTACGATCGGCTGTCAATAAAACTTACACACTAAACAAAGAGAGGGCCGTGAAGAATAAGCTATCCAAGTGCATAAATCCCAACGGCCTAGTCGTCAAACACACCAACTCAGGACAGTGTGTTACTATTTCCTTCAACAACACACTCTATTATGAGGCATTCCGAACTTGCCTACTCAACTACTACAGGCTTGAACTAATTGAACACAGGCAAGATAAGCACGGGGCCCACGTTGAGGATCTGATTACGACGCCAGTAATTACGATACATTTGTACCGCAGTAAAAATAAACTCATGACACAGGGCAGTAATGAAAACATTAATTCCTGGCTAAAAGTAGATTTTGTTGAACTTGAAAACTCGACACAGACATTCACCGAATCTACTCATACGATGAGTGTACATGACAACATCAACACGAGGCCTGCCAACCCACCAGCGCTCTTGGCTATTGAATACCCAATGGAGCGTATCCAAAACAACATAGAACCCAATGTTGACATTGTTGAAGAAGTACCTGCCTCAGATAACAATAGCATCTTAACTATCAATGGACATTCGTGCGACTGTAAACAGCGCATTGAGGAACTAGAACAATCACTAAAGGCGCTCATTATCACTGTTTCAACCAACATTGAAGCAAACAACAAGATAAGCAGTGATTACAATGCTCTCAAGACAGAAGTCGCACTCCTGCGAGACGAAAATTTGCTGCTGAGAAATACAGTTCAAATCTTACAGAATGCGTCCTCTACAAACCAAACCGAAGAAGCATGTAATTCTCAAGCAACCGCTTCATCCTTGGGAAATCTTGGGGAAGCTCAAACCCACCCAGAACAGATAATCACTATGAAAACAACTCAACGCGCAGAGGAAGATAAAAAACAACAAACACCTCAATGTGCAGACGAAGATAAACAACAACAAGCAGTCTACCCCATTGACGTCAAAAATTACAGTGCTTTAACATGCTGCAAACGGGCAAGACAAGCCAACAAGATACATCGGGAGAACCACATGGAGACATAAAGACTGCTGATAATCGGAAATGGATGAAACAATGGTCGAGACGTGCTGACAACCAACATGTACAGACAGCACGACCTGACTGTACACATATTATACTAGGCGATTCCTTAATGAAAGGTTTATACAGCGACAGGATGGCCACATCAGACAAAGACATTGTTTCAATAATCCAACTGCCTGGGGCTGGTGTAGACCGGCTAACAGACAAGATTAGCAGGTTGGCTGTAAATCATAGCGTCAGAAGGGCAAGCGTACATATTGGCATCACCGACACCATGAACAACCAACAAATCACAGGGTCTCAACTGCTGGCACTCTTGAACGGATTACGTCACACTTTTCCTAACTCATCCATTTTCTTCTCCTCCATCATATCACCGAGTTATGGACACCAGCGCCGTCTAGCTGACATAAATAACAACATGTTGCAGAAGTTCTGTTCTCAAAACAAGATACAATTCATCAACAATACAGCATCATTCACTTCACAGGCTGGTGCACCAAAAAAGAGTCTTTACAAGGATCAAATACATTTATCTACATTGGGCACCAGTTTTCTCGCCAAGAATTTAAAATATCCAGAACGGACATACCATACATCCAATACGGGATCGCGCCGGACACTTTTAGCTACTCCTGAAACTCAAGCCAGACGACATACTCCCGTCACATCAAGTACCAATAGGACAGAAGTGTGCAGACCACTCATAACCACTGCACCTGAAATCCAAGCCAGACGGGACACTACCACAACACCAAGTCCGTTAAATACGTCGTCTTTCACACAGGAGGGTAATAATTACGAAGATATGATTCCTATTCTCCCCAGAAAGGATCCGACTCTCAGCAACAACGACGTGCCAGCACAACCTCCTGTTAGCCACCAACCAGAGGCTCTAGTTGGTAGTCATTACATACCCATGAGACATCATCAGTACCCATTTAATTGTAATCCAGAATGGTTGCACCTCACACGGTATAGCCCAGCTACACTTCGTCAAGCACTTATAATGTCGCTATACCAACAACCAACACAACCTGGTATTTACTAGCAACTTAGGACAAAGCTACACCGGATCTCGGTACAAGAAAGAGCCTCTCCTTAAACGTTTATCTGCATATTTGGTTATAACTTGATCTAGTAACGTATTGGGTTATAAGTTATTACAAACATTGACTGGTTTTGACTTTATATTAATTGATAGTACTTAGCTGTATAGCTTTTATAATAATTCTAATTGTGTTTTCACGGTGAGTGAGGGGGTCTTCACTGCTCTTCCTTACGGATCTGTGTACGTATTTTTATATATTTACAGAGATATTACTGTTTCTCTGTACTTTAGAGTGTGTTTTTGTAATAAGGGACGTAAGTTGTATTCACTTTGTGTGTGTGTGTGTTTTGCTTTTAAACTTGTGATTACGCATTGTTGAAATGTCTAATAAGTACGAACACTGGCTCAGGAATAATGGGCTCAGAATCGGGCATGTAAACATATGCCATCTATTAGGGAAGCTGCCCGAACTATCACTTATACTTAATCAAAATTTTCACATGTTTGGCGTTAGCGAAAGTCGATTAAATGGCAACATCTCAGATGATGACATCGCTATCAGAGGTTTTAAAACCATTAGAAGAGATCCCTATCAGAAACAAGAGACGGGTATTGCAGTTTATATTTCCAACTCGCTTAACGCCCACCGCAGGCTAGACTTTGAAACCTGTGAGATTGAGTGTGTATGGATAGAGGTTAAACTTCAAAATTGCATACCGCTAGTAGTTGGCTATCTTTATCGAAACCCCAGTGCAGGAAATATCTGGTATGAAAAATTCACCACTATGATGGATGTAGTCTTTAGTAATGCTAGGGAAATAATATTGCTAGGTGACTTCAACATAGACGCTAACAAATCAAACAAAACATGGGAAAACATAATAGAGTCATATAATTTCCAACAGTTAGTCAAACAAGCCACTAGAATCACTAAATCATCTGCAACACTTATAGATCATATTTATACTACGTGTGCTGATAACATCACAGAATGTAGTGTACCTATCAATGCAATCAGCGATCACTATCCAGTATGTTGCACGTGGTCGAAAAGGGGCACCAAAACTCCCAAACACAAACATATAAGCATAAAATATAGAAATTACAAAAATTTCAATCGAGACGTCTTCTTACAAGATTTGGTCAACTCATCTCTAGATTATGTTTACCAGCTTCCTGACCCAGACGATGCTCTGGACCACTGGCTAAAGACCTTTCTAAGTATATTTGATAAACATGTTCCATTTAAGGAAGTTCGTGTTAAACATCACACAAAGCCCCCGTGGATCACACAGGAGGTAGTTGAACTTATGAGAGATCGCGACAGGGCTCACAAAAATAGAGATCTAACTATGTACCGTAGTCTGAGAAACAAAGTTCAATATGTTATTCGGAAGGAAAAGAAAAACTATTTTAAGAACATAGTAATAGATAAAACCAACACTAAAGATATATGGAAAGCAATCAATACCTTGACAAACAAACACAAATCATCACAATAATTACCATCAAATCAGGTTACATGTGATCAATTCAGTAGATACTTTCAGTCCGACATAAACCAACTGAAGGCTGCACTACCAGATGCGCCTCATGACATATCTTTATTATCATCATTCTGTGAGAACAAATGCTATGGACACATTTCCTCCAACATACCGCTAATGACGACAACTGAAGTATTTACTCATCTCCGTAATCTAAAAAACAATAACTCATCAGGACTAGATGGAATTAGTAGTCGGATCCTTCGCCATGCTGCACCGGCGATCTGCGAGTCACTAACTTTTATATATAATCAATGTCTAACCAGAGGTCACTTCCCATCAGCCTTTAAAATCGCTAAAGTGTATCCTCATTTAAAAGCTGGTCCTCTAGACGATCGTCTCATGAGTAATTATAGACCAATTTCCATATTATCCTCATTATCCAAACCGCCAGAAAAGCACATCCACAAAACAACACTAGATCACTTAGTTCGCCATAAACTGATAGTTGACAGTCAGTCAGGATTTCGGCCAAAATATTCTTGCCATACGGCACTAACAAACATGATAGAAAACTGGCATCAAAATATTAACAACAAAACTCTATGTGGAGCGGTGTTTATAGACTTTAGGAAAGCATTCGATATGATAGATCATACTATTCTAATTAAAAAACTAGAAACAATGAAAGTAAGTTTTAATATAGTGACATTAATAAAATCATTCTTATTAGACAGAAAGCAAGTAGTATCACACAATAAAGTTTTATCTCAAGCCATTACCATTAATATTGGAGTACCTCAGGGGTCTATTCTTGGCCCTCTATTATTTGCCATTTATATAAATGATCTTCCATTAAATCTGTCGTCGTCCTGCGATCTATTTGCTGATGACTGCACAGTATATACAAACGCTGTTGATCGTAATGTGGTAGAATTATCCTTGCAACAGGAAATAAATAGTGTAGTTAACTGGAGTCATGCAAACCGCATGCAAATTAACATTACTAAAACAAAGTCTATGTTAATAGGAACCAGGCAAAGACTTCACACTCTAAACTCGCAGATAACTCTTCAGCTGCACATTGGCAGCACGCCTGTAGAAAGTGTCACCGAGCACAAGACACTGGGTGTTATCATAGATCAAAATCTAACTTTTAACTCACATGTTCATGCTCTAGTTAAACAAATAGCCAAAAAAGTATACCAACTTGCCAAAATTAAAAATGTCCTTGACGAAAACACAAGAAAGATATTCTATACTTCTCATATACAAACACATATTGATTACTGCTCCACAGTCTGGGATGGATGCTCCAAATCAATAACAAAACGCCTATATTCACTCCAGAAAAGGGCAGTGCGTTTAATTAATGGTGAAAAGCTTACCGACAATTCTAACCTATATAAACGTCTCCGGTTACTGCCACTCCACAAGCGCCTGCTTTTTAATAAGACCAAACTAATTCACAAAATCCTATTTCAAAATGCTCCAAGCTACCTTTGGCCATTGTTTAAATATAACGCTAGACATAGCGAACGACTAAATATACTTCATGTCCCTAAACCTAGGATAGACTTATATAAAACAAGCTTAGCATACTCTGCCGCTCAGTTGTGGAACAATCTTCCACAAGAAATCAAAGACACCACCAATCATGATACATACATTCGCAACCTGTTTGAACACTACCTTAGTACAGACTACATGCCCCCATAACAAACAACACAAAAAAGACAATAATGGTAACTTATCTCAAACGACAACTAGCCAAAAAACATTCCCTTATGTATGGCACGTTACACCCTCCTTAGGTATTTATAATGCCCATGTTAAACACTGCCTCAGTGAGTCATTTGTTATTGATTATTTTTCATGCGTTTTAATGTTCTTTTGTTGTCAAAAGTTGCTTCATAAGTGATGTTGAATGAAAGAATGTATGAGAGGAAATAGAGAAGAAGGGCAGAATGTCAGACGGGCCTGCGTGCCCAATTCTTAACCCTTTGAAAATAAAGACTTATTATTATTATTATTATTATTATAAAGACCTTCATAAAAGGTATGACCTTTTATGTAAGCACTCTGTAACTTTAGGGTTAATCTTTTAACCTTGTCAGAATCATCCCATTAGTTGTCGTTAATGCATTGGCATAGATTCAATTGAAATACATGGGTAATGTATGATATATGTATTCTAACTCAAGTGGTGTCAAACAGTAACATCTCCCAAGTTTCATCCTCTCGATGGATGATGACGTATGTTGCAATTTTTGACCCAGTCAGACCGGTAGCACCAGCATTCCATGCAACTACCTCGCAACCAAAATTTAAAAAAAAATTCAAATACGTCCGAAGACGTCAGGTTAAACTGTAAATCGTCCCAGAATGGGGCGATTTCAACAATAGAGTCCTACCTACTTTGGCAGGGACTTTTCATGTTGGTCTACAACATTAGCCATTTTCTCCATGCCCAGCTGATGTCCTCTTGGAGTGTTAACAAGATGGCAACACAACGGCTATTTTTATACCTTACACATTACCATCTATTTCGATTTACTTCCCTTTGGTGTAATCTTAGACAACCATTAATTGAAAGGGAAATAATTTAAACATGTATCACATACAATAAATTTAATTTATCTATTTATTTCTCAGCGTCATAGCTTGATGCTTCTTTACAATAGCGAAATAAGTGTCGCTACTGTGAACAAGTTGATCAAGATATGATTCTTAGATTACAATACTACAAAAATCGTAATACACAATTCGCGTATTTTGAAATTGTGTTTCACAAATATTTTACATGCGTCATTGCTTTTTGGATTTTTGTTTATCGTCTGCTACAATTTGGTATAAATTTCTAACTTCCCGGAAGTACACACGCAAAGCTGATGTAAACGAAAGTTCTTCACACACATGTTCCGTAAGGATGTAATAATACTCGGGATGTCAGGTTGATTTCACTAGTTGGTGTGTTCGATGACCTGGTAATAACACACTTGTTCCGTATGGATATAATCGGAATGTGAAGTAGTTCTAGCAAGCCTGTGTGTTCGATGTTTCGTTGAAAACTTCTGGATTACACTGTTTTAAGGTAGTTTAAATGTCACAGTTTGTTTCAATCACTCGTACGACTCACTCGGATTAAAATATCGCTGGATACGTCATGTTGACAGGTACCACGGATAACTTAAATTGTTCACTTGAGGTAAGTAATGAACACTTGTGGCACTGTTCTCTGTTCGTATTTACAATTAATAATGTTCACTTTCTACCACATACTATGCACTTGTACAACACAATTATCATATTATAAAATATAGCATTATTTACACTGGGATCTGGTCCCTATCACATACTTCACAGCTTCCCTGAAAAAAAACTTCATTATTGGCTGTGATGGTCTGAGTGTTTTGACACACTGCACTCAGACAATGAGTGGCTACTGGGTATCATCGGGACAACGTGACAAAAGATCGGCTAATGTATTAAGCTTGCCTGGGATGAACCGCACTTCAAAACTATAATCTTGGAGCACAACAGACCATCGAGATATCATGTGGTTGGTCGGTGCACCTGATGTAATAATCGTCAAAGGGCTATTATCTGTTTCCACAATAAAGTGCCTCCCAAGGAGGAATCTGGACAATTTTGTGATGCCAAAAACAAGATCTAGGGCCTCTTTTTGAGGTGTGGACCATTTCCGTTCTCTTGCTTTAAGCTTTCGGCTTAGGTAATATACAGGGTGCAGAATGGCGTCATGTTCCTGTAATAATACCGCCCCAATCGCCACGGAGTTCGCATCTGTGCGCAATCTGAAAGGAATATGCAAATTTGGCAATTTGAGAATATGATTCTTTGAAGTATTCTCGGAAAAATAGGACAATACTTTATCAAATGCAAGTTTTAGGCATTCGTTGTTCACAATCTTATTTGGGTGTTCTTTTTTTTAGTATGTTAGTAAAACTTTCAGTCAGTTCAGCGAAATCTGGTATGAACTGTCTGTAGTAATTCAGTAGTCCTAACACACTTCTGACTTGTTTCTTCGTAGTCGGAAGTGACAGTTTTAGAATCTTTGACACGATGTTGTCTTCAGGTGTGACAAAGCCATTTGAGATTTTATATCCCAAAAAGGAGATTTCTTGGTAGGCTATGTCAACTTTGGCAGGTTTAACTGTCAGTCCGTGTTGTCTAATGCGGTCAAACGTCTTCTGTAATGTCGTTATATGATCTGTCATTGTCTTTGTGTGTACACAAATGTCGTCCATGTACGAGATGATATTCGTTATGTCTGTCAGTAATAGTCTGGTCATGCGTACGAATGTTGCGGGTGCATTTACAAGTCCGAATAGTAATTTGCACCATTCGTACAGTCCCCAAGGTGTGGCAAATGCTGTCAAATGTCTGCTCTGTTCGTCTACCGGTATTTGCCAGTAACCTTTTGTCATGTCCAGTTTCGTAAAGTACCTAGAGTCTGTCAGTTCTGTCAGTAGTTCTTCACAGTTGGTCATTGGTTCTAAATCCAGCTGTGTAATCTTATTTAACCGTCTGTAATCTACACAGAGTCTTATTGTTTTATCCTTTTTGCGTACTAGGACTATTGGAGAGCAAAAATGTGACTGCGATCTTCTGATGATGTGATTCTTTTCTAAATCTATAATTTCTTGATGTAGTTGTTCTTTGTAATGTATGGGAATGGAGTATGGTCTGCATTTTATTGGTGTGCTGGATGTCAAGGTGATGTGGTGATGTACTAAGTCTGTCTGTCCTGGTTGGTTAGAAAAGATGTCTTGTAGCCCTGCATTAATTGTCTGCAACTGTCAGTCTCTGCTTGTGTTAACTGAGGGTTGATCTTAATGTCTTGTAAACACTTTGTCGTGTCTAGTGCTGGTGTTGGTATTTCGTCTGTCTCTTCGTCGTCTTCATGGTCAATTATGGTGGTGCTAGCTGCTGTCTCGTCTTGGTCTTCGTCTCTGTTGTAGTATGGTTTTAGCATGTTGACATGGAATATTTTATGTTTGTCTTTGACTGCAATTTCACAGTCAACTGTCGAAATCTGTCTTAGTACCTTGAACGGTCCTTGCCATGAGTCTGTTAGTAAATGTCGGTCGCTCAGTAGAAGAAGAAGAACGTCCTGTCCAGGTGTCAGCGTTATCGTCCTGTTTCGTCTGTTTGCATATTGTCTGTAGATTGCACCAGATTTCTTAAGTGCTTCTTTAGCTATAATACAGGATCTCATTATTCTTTCACGCAATGATGTTACATGCTCGTATGATGGTATGGGGCTATTTACAGGTGTAGTTTTAGTTAACATGGAGTATATATATATATATATATATATATATATATATATATATATATATATATATATATAATGGGCCGCGTGGTTTGGCACCATACACAAGCTCAAATGGTGAAAAACCAGTGCTGGCATGCGGAACTTCACGATAAGCAAACAATATAGCAGGCAAATAGGTATCCCAGTCTTCGGGATGTGCTTCTGTGACTTTAGCTAGCATATGCTTTAAGTCCCCATTAATTTTCTCTATAATCCCAGTGGAGTGGGTATGATATGGGCTGTTAAAGCATTGCTTAACACCTAGCATTTTGGTGAAAGCTTGCGTTGCTGTCGCTATAAATTGACTTCCACGATCAGATAGAATAGTGTGAGGGAACCCTACTCTTGAAAATATATGGAAGAAAACTTCCATCACTTCCTTGGCAGTTATGTTCTTTAGGGGAATCGCTTCTGGCCATCGACTACAAAGATCAATTGTCGTCATTATGTATTTGTTACCTCTAGATGTAACGTGATTTAGAGGACCTACAATGTCAACTGAGATCTTCTCAAAGGGTCTACAGGCTAAATCTGTAACCTGTAATTCAGCCTGTGGGTGTTTACCCTTTTCACCAGTTTTTGGCAGGTGTCACAGGATCTACAATATTGTTTTGTGTCATTGCAGAACTTTGGCCAATAAAACTGTGTTAACAATCTAGATCTGGTTTTTGAATATGCCATATGCCCTGCAAAAGGTATATCATGTGCAAGATGCAAGGCCTGTTTACGGTAGTCAACAGGCAGTACCGTTTGCTCTGTGGTATGGTTGCCTCTGGTATAGTACCTTGTGAGGATACAATCTTTAAGAGCAAAATGCCATCTTGCATTTTTGGTTAACCTTGGCTTTTGGCCTATCAGATTAAAATATTTACTCAATGATGGATCAGCCTTTTGGGCTTCTATTAAGTTATCCTTCATGGTTTTCGAAGGAAGTAACACTGGGCTAAGCATTTGTAGTGGTTCAGTTTGATCAATTTGATCTTGCACTCTAGCCGCAGATCTAGTCACTGCGTTAACGTTATCGGTAACATGACATGGTGGTGAATGAATTACATCAATGGATTCATGTGATGATATTACAGCATTGGTTAAATTGCATTCATTCAATGATATAACATTCTCACTACTGCAGTTAGATGGAGATGGTAATACATCATCATTAACGCACTTGGCATTCGATGTTATGGTGTTATGAGGCATATCATTTACTTCAGGAAGGTTTCCCACAATAACATCACAACATGGGTTTGATAATGCTGCACATTTTACCCTTCCTGTGATGAATGGGGTGTTAATGTATGCCCATGCAAGTGGATACTTCTCAATGTTTCCAGAGAAGGTTCTGCATGTTATGTGCTTGCCTGTATAGTCTGTAGGCAATATGAAACGTCTTTTTACACCGATAAGAGTGCTGCCACTGTCCCGAGGGACTGTAGCTGATTTGCTATTAACATATCCCTGGTGGATGTAAATCTTGCCCTTGGAATCAATCACCAAGTTAGCTTCTTCGTTAGTAATCGGTATCGAGTGGCCACATGTCAAAATGCCATCTTCGTGAAATTGGTTACAGGTGGTACATTTTTCTACTTTAAACATGTCAATAGCCTGTGCTGAGTTCACAGGGTGATCTTCAACCTCTTCATCTTCTGAGGAAGAGCTATCGAACATGGCTGCATTAGCTTTCTTGGTCATCTGTTTGCCTAAACAAGAATGACGCCAGTGACCATACGCCTTACAGAGGAAGCATTTAGTTAGGCGTTTGTAGCTTCTGCGCTCTTTGTCTTGCTTATTTACTTAGTTTTGCAAGTACTTTAAATATTCTGGGTTCTTATTACACATCTCTGTCTGGTTGTGTTCAAATTTGCAAAATCGACATTGCTGGTATGTCTCAGTATTAGGCTTGAATGATCGTTGCCTATTGTAGGAATCTGATCTCGGTTTGTCATGTGTAGCAGCTGCCACAAAACTTAAGTCATTCAACCCACTGGCGAAACAATGCTTATTGGCTGTAAAATACATGACAGCAACAACAACAACAACAACAACAACAACAACAACAACAACAACAGCAGCAGCAGCAGCAGCAGCTGCTGCTGCTGCTGCTGCTGCTGCTGCTGCTGCTGCTGCTGCTGCTGCTGCTGCTGCTGCTGCTGCTGCTGCTGCTGCTACAAGGCATCCTATCTTTTGCTATCTCATACAGCTGTGTCTTAGCAGTCCCTACTCATATATTTCTGTCTCTAATACTCGTCTCGCGTGTCTAACTCCCATATTTCTGTCTCTAATTTTTGTCTCTCTTGTCTAAAGCACTTCTTCTGTTTCATTCGCTCTGTGGTTTCCAGACAATGGTCTTTCTAACTATACAACTCTCTGGCTTTCTCAAACTGTATCACATCGAGGACCACCGTCTTTGCTTACCTCTTGAGTCACCAGTTATTATTGAATGTGTGTAGTCAGTACCAGTCTCCGCGGCGAAGGTGTTTCGTACGTGATTTGTAATCCCGTATACCCTAGTTCGAAACACATTGGTGCTGGTTTTTTTTCGAAAAAGGTATAGGGCCCTGTCGTTCAGAAAGCAAAGGTAAGCTACTGAATGTAAAACTTGCTCAGGAATCACGAAAAGCCAAAATGCTGGGGTTGACTGCTACTTCCTTTGAATGATATGCAACCAAATTTTATTTGGTCAGTTAGTAATTGTTTTGTCTGTTTCCACGTTTCTGATCCATACAGTAGTGTTATTTCAACGTAAGAATTAAAAATTCTAAATTCGATTATACGTTAATTTTTTTTTTTACTTCCATTAATTTTCTATGAAAGCTCGTCCTACCGATATCTCTTTCTTCACATTTATCTTCATTGCTAACTAAATCCGTCTGTTGAAGTGAGGTTTCACAGACGGAGAACCGCTTATTATTTGCATGAAGTATTCTCACTGTGAGACGGTGGCATGGAGGAATATCATCAGCAGAATTAACCCCCCCCCCCAAAAAAAAAAAAACAACCAAATACCGAGATCTGCGGAGAGCAATAAACGTCTATGCCAGCCGGCAAGGCACTTGATAATGATGATTCTCATTGTTTGTAACCTACGAATATGTGGACCTAATTATTTTGACCTATCATCCAATTGTGTATAGTATATTCCGCATCTGATGTCGTATATGGAGGAAGAGGATAAGTTTTGCCTCGTTTGTTTAGTAGTCCATACGCATGATACTACTTCTAGTGCACCGGGCTGATTTTTGCGTGTGGATTAGCTTTCCTTATTACAAGTGTCCCTCGCTTTCAGGCGAACCTACTTCGACTTCTTAGTTGCTTGTAATTTACGTCTCCAAGTTAAGAATGAGAAGTCAACATCTTGGCCCAATTGACTAGTGAAGGGATTGAACCCACTATCTCGTCATCAGCACACCGGAAGTTTAAGACCGAGCTCTGGTATCCAATCGGCCATGCTGACCCATCAAAAGGATAATATTAGTATCCGCGAAGTTGAGATAATCAAGCTGCTGTCTCTGGGGAATCCGTTGAATTCCATTTCTGGTGGTCGTCTTGATAATCCATTTCTGTTATCAGTAAGAATAGAGGTGACAAATGGCATCCCTCACACTCCTGTCTTATTCGATCTTATTTCAAATACATTTGTTAGTTTTCCTTCATATAACTCTGCACCTCGTATCTCTATATGTTGCTTGTATTAAGGTGAGGATTCTCTGTGGGATCCTTTAGTGCCACATCAATTTTCAAATATGTTACATAACAATGCTATCAAATGCGCTTTCGTAGTCCACAATTCCTTTATCAAATGGTGAGTTATTTAAACTATGTTGCTGAATTATCTCATCAAATCTAATCTAATCTAATCCTGGTTCTCCTGTACCCTTGTCACCGTCCTAGATACCCAGGGGAATGAAACTCGGGCTCATACAGGCAACAAACTCCGTTCAGATACAATCTAACATCATTTATTTATATTATGTTACAGTAAGCTGGCGAAGAGAGGTTTTCGCAAGCCAGCAACCCTCAAGTTGCGTATCACAGGAGTTTACAATAAAGCAATAATACATGATTATTACAACAACTCTATCAGCTATCTAACGTATGCATAAGACCCCTAAATACACTTGGGTTTTAAGCTATCAAGTCCCCCTTAAGGTAAGCCCTGTTGCTTCTTCGATGTCCAGTCCGTGTCTGCCTTTCCACACGTGTCGCAATCCGACACGGGTGGTAACTCTCTCCGAGTTTCTCGCGGACCCCGCAATCGGCGGGCTCCATCGGTGTCCACGGGGCTGTGGACACGCTGGCCGGTCCTTCGAGAAGGCTCTGGATTATTCGAGCCTTCGAGTGACTCGGTTCTTTCCCTTTAGCTGGAGTTCTATCCCTTCTCCACTCTCTATTATTTTTATGTTGATACCGCCCTTATGTGAGACTGTGACAGGAGTTCCCCTCCCCCCTGCTTTGATGGGTTATTATATGGTAATTAGTTTTGTACTAATTCTGTCACAGGATCACATGAAGTCGGTGTTTGTAGTTTGGTGGATAGTAACTTGGCAACCTATATATCTGCACCAACAACTCATGTATTCTCCCATACAGCATTTCAAGATGATTGCTGAAGAGGTCTCTCTCTTCTATGTTCTTAAACATGCTTATCTGACCGAAGTTCCGTGACGTTTCCAGTTGTTTTTACAACCGCGCCCTTCTCAAGTATCCATATGATACCAAGATATAAAATTCTGTGTAAGAGAGTTTTAACAAGACAAGTTGTCTTGGCTTATTTAAGTACACTTGCAAATCTTGTCCCGCATGTGTACTTCGATACATTTTTACTTCCGTATGTTGTATATTGCTGAATATATAGTTATGCTGTTGGTTTATCCCATCTGACTACGTGTGTTCTTGTTGGCTTGTTAGTGTATTGACTGATATGTTGCTGTCTATAATAAACTGACTGTGTTTTAATTGTTAGTGTTCAGTTTTGAGGTTGTATAAAGTGTGTGCTCAATGTGTATATGTGATGCGTGGTTTACTTCCAAGCGTCACGAGTTGGAATATCCTTTGTCATGAATTACCCAATCTGTGTAATGCATGATCAGGGTATTCAAACAGTGGTGCTTAGATTTAGTGTATTCAATACTAAACATGTATCAACAATTGAGACAGGTAATACATTTTACATGAAAGACGCAGACAAATTAAAATAAATACGTTTTGCGTTCAATTTGTCCGCTCAGTATATCGCTCTCTCATTTAATTCATTCGCTCTCTCATTCGTACATCTTTCATCCAAAATAGTATTTTGTTAAAATATACAAATAAAGTTGAGGTAAGTCTTATTGCCCTTAGAAAAATGGATTAGGCGATATGTTCCCTTTATGGTAGCAAGTACATTTTGTACTTGTAATCAAAAAATGGTTGATAACTTAAGTAGAAAAATTGTATAGGAAGAATATTTCACCTATGAGTGAAAATGTCTGTAATATATTATGGTAGAAAATATACAAGTTACGTGTTGACATATTTTATATATATATAATCAAATACAAGTGTAATACATATTAACTAATAGTAAATTAATTAACTCCAACGACGATGTGTGTGTTGTCCTCCTGTTGTCCGTGTGTTGTGTCACCAATGTTAACAGTTCATATAGCTGTCTTTTGTATGTTGAAATAGACGTAGTTCTATTCCTGTAGTTTGCGAAATTTCTTTGAAATAGCGAGTATGCAGAGTTCCTAATCTTTACACGATGATTTTCAGTTCACTGGTTGATGAAATCACTTCACAGATATTATATATCGCTCGGATTGTTTTTAAAGCATTACCAATTGCTAATATGGCTTAATACAATATAGGGTTCTCAAAGTTTCATGTTCGTGAATGTTATAAGTAGATTATTCAGTTAGGCGTTGTTACTTCTGAATGAGAGTTCTATAGTAAGTGTAGAGGTACACTGTTCTATGCCACAGACTAAAATATCACAGCTTATTATATGGCGATTAATTAATGTGCATAGTGTTAGTCTGTTGGTGCATTAGTTTGCCGTGATAATAGGTCTGCAATAATATTATCCGTACCCTTGATGTGGCGGATTTCTAAGTCGAAATCCTGAAGTAAAAGACACCATCTTGCTAATCGATGATTATTTGGAACGCCTTGTTTAAGTACCAGCAGTGGCGAATTATCGGTCAAAACAACAAAATGGGAACCTAAGAGGAACTTAGATAAACGACGCATACAAAAAAAGTAGACTTAATGCTTCCAACTCAACTGTGGAATACAGGATTTCTGCCTTTTTAAGCTTGCGGCTGACATAGAGTATTGGATGTCTCAAGCCTTGATATTTCTGCATCAGGCATCCTCCAACTGCGATAGTACTCGAATCTGTGGTCAGAATAAAAGGTATATCTATGTTTGGTAATCTTAATACGGGTGGGTTAGAAAAAATTGATTTCAATTTGCACATTACATCCTCTAAGCGGATATTCTTACAAAATGTTTCTGGTTGATCTTTTGTCAACAGATTAGAAAAAACTGATGTGAGTTCCGCCCAGTTTGGTATAAACTTGGCATAATAGTTTATGAGACCTAAAAGGCTTCTGACCTGTTTCTTTGTAGTTGGAACTTGCAGGTTCAGAATTTTTGATACGATTCTATCATCTGTCAATACTTTGCCTTCGGAAATCCTATGACCTAAGAAGTCTATCTGTTTATAGCCTATTTCAACCTTGGAAGGTTTGATAGTAACTCCAAAAAGAAGGATTTGATTAAAGACTTGTTGGAGTGTAAGTAAGTGAGACGTCATGTCTGAAGAATGGACACATATATCATCAATATATGATTGCACGTCCATGATGCCGTGCAATAACAGTCTAGTTGACCTGACAAATGTAGCGGGAGCGTTCTTTAACCCAAAAGGAAGATATCTCCATTCATATAGCCCAAGCGGTGTAGAGAATGCGGTTATATGCCTTGAAGAGGGAGATAGTGGTACTTGCCAGTAACCTTTTGCTAAATTAAGTTTATAAAAAATGGATGATTGAGACATATTCAAAATGAGGTCTTCACAGCTGTACATTGGCTCAGCATCTGTCGTGGTTATAGTATTTAATTTCCTGTAATCTACGCATAAACGAATGGTTTGGTCCTTCTTTTTCACCAGAACAATTGGCGAAGAGTACTGGGACACAGATTTCTGTATTATTTTATTTTTTTCTAAGTCTAAAATTTCTTTATCCAAATTTGCCCTATAATGTAATGGAATTGAATATGGTCTACATTTGATAGGTGTTAGATCTGTCAAAACAATGGAATGTGTTTTTTTGTCAGTCTGTCCAGGTTTGTTTGAGAAGATAGTTTTATAGTCGTTAAGAAGAGACAAAATGTCTTGTCGCTGCTGTTGTGTCAAAGTGTCAGAGATTTGTATGTCCTTCATCGTACTGTCGTCGTTCATGATTGGTACTGGAATTTCTGTATTGTCTACGTCCGTCTGATTTATTACTGACGCTACTGTTTGTAAATTGTCTTCAATGTCATTGTCGTCGTCGTCCAGACTAATAGTTGCTAATGTGTCGTTAAATTCGTCGTACTTGTCGTTATCCCATATTGTCGGTACTGTGAATATGTTTTCGTCGTCTTCGTTGTCACAAGAATGAGTCGTTAATGATGCTTCGTTTAGATATTCGTTTGTCGAAGTGTCATTCAGTCGGGTAGTTGTCGTTTCGTTTTCGTTGTCATTCTTGTCAGTCTGGTTATTGTCATCTGTTATCTGCGTCTGCTTGTTCATGTCACTGTCATTTCTAGAATAGTACGGTTTTAACATATTTACATTGAATATTTTCAACTTGCCATTCAAAGAGATTTCGTAGTCAACTTCCGAAATCCTTCTTATCACTTTAAATGGTCCCTGCCAAAAGGTTGATAGTAAATCTCTCTTATAAGGTAGTAATAGTAAAATATCTTGATTTGGTTGTAATACAATCGTTTTTTGCCCCTTTGTTGGCGTACTGCCTGTACCTAAAACCTTTCTCCTGTAATGATGTTCTGGCCAGTATACAGGATCTAATGATGTTGTCTCTGGTGTCAGTGACCAAATCATAGGTGGAAACTGGTAATTGGGTGTTTACGGGTTGTGATATCATATCTTTGTTCATAGCGAGAGGTCCTCTTGGGTTCGCTCCATATATTAATTCAAACGGAGAGAACCCCGTGCTTGACTTTGGGACTTCTCTGTATGCGAACAGCACCGTTGGGAGAAGTATATCCCAATCGGCTGGATTTTCAGCTGTCACTTTGGATAACATATGTTTTAGGTCCCCATTTAATTTTTAGCAAATTCCATTTCCGTCCGGTCGATAGGGGCTTGTAAAACATTGTTTTATGCCTAGTAACTTAGTTACCGATTGGGTGGCATTAGATATGAATTGCGTTCCTCTATCCGATATTATCTTCTCCGGAAAGCCAAAACGTGAGAATATCTGTAATAATACGTCCTTCACATCCCTAGAGGAGATAGATTCTAATGGAATCATTTCTGCCCACCTTGAACACAGATCAACGAGTGTAAAAATGTACCCATTTCCTTTGTTTGAGATGTGGTTCAAAGGACCCACTAAATCAACCGCGACGATTTGAAATGGTCTCGAAGCAGTTGTGGTTGATTGAATTTCTGCCGTAGGGTTTTTACCTTTCTTAATTAGTTTTTGACAGATATCACATGATTTACAATAGGTTTTTATGACTTGGCAAAATTTAGGCCAATAAAATTGGCTCAGGACTCTGGCCCTGGTTTTCTGATAACCCATATGACCTCCGAAAGGTGAGTCATGGGCTATCTGAAGTACTTTATCGCGATGTAACTGTGGTAGAATCACTTGTTGTATCGTGGTTTGATCTCTGGTATATAGCCTCGTTAAAATATTGTTATTTAATCTGAATGTCCAAGAAGCGTTTTTTGTTAATTTTGGCTTCATTCCTACTAGTCGAAAGTAGTGTGATAGGGTTGGATCTGTTTTCTGTTCTTGGATACACCTGGTGGTGATAATATTGGGTGCAATGATTTGCAGTGCTTCGTGAAGTTGGTCGTTGTGGGTTTTGTGTGTCATTTGTCTTGTCACTATATTAGCGTATTGTGTATGTTGTTGCACATTTACAGGCTCAATATTTTGTGGATCGATGGCGTCCTCAGTTCGAGGTGTTGATTTGATGGTGTCATTGAAAGATTCAACCGCCCCTGTGTTCTGCACCTCTGTGAATTCGTTTCGAATTCCGTAATCGGTTGTCTCCCTTGTGCTTTTGGCAGTTTGAGACATGCAAGCGTGTTTTTTAATTTTGGAATCGCTGTTCGCTTTTTGGATACAGTTTTTCTGTTCCCATTCTCTGATTTCTTCTTCAGAGCAGGATCTTATGTTAGGAAGATTCCGAAGGATAATTTCCGCGGCAGGATTTTCCAGTACTGCGCATAGCACTTGTCCAGATATAAAAGGTGTCCGAATTTTGGCAAGTGCTAGGGGGTATCTTTCGATGGTGCCTGCGAATGTGCGACATGTTACGTATTTGTGTATGTAGTCTTTGTCGTTAACTAATGTTCTTTTAATTCCACAAAGAGTCGCCCCGCTATCTCGTATTAGTGTACATTGTTTGTTATTAACAAACCCTGTCGCAAATTTTAACTTGCCTGTTGATGTTAAGGCTGCGTTGGCCATTTCGTTAGACAATGGGATTGTGTGGCCGCATAACAAAGTGGTATCAAGCTGAAATTTTCTGCAGGTGTTACATGTGTTATCGGTGATGGTGTTAATGATATCTACCGCATTACCTAACTCACTCGCACTTTCATTTTGGATGTCGCATTCGTTCTGTTGTTCAGTTTCTTCATCTGAAGATGTATCTATTAATGCGGCATTGGCCTGCTTCATCATCTTTCGCCCATCACAACGTGCTGAAAAAAAATGCCCATAACTCGCGCAAAAATAACATTTAACAGCTCTTTGATATGCGTTCCTTTTGTTTTTTTGTTTTTCCACTATCATTTGGAGATGATGTGGATAATTCGGTGATTTGTCACACATCGCGTACTGTTCGTGTGTCAGATGACAATACTGACACAGGACTGGTTTTGTGAACTTAGAGCGTTGTTTGAACCTATTTTCATTTGGTTTTGAATATTTCGTGTTTGTAACCGCTGCTGTTTAATTTTGGCTCATATTTAACTGAAAAATATCGCGGTTCGCTGTAAAATATGCGCTCCCCTTATTTTCTACTTCTTGGATAGTTTTACAATCATTTTGCCTTAGAAATTTAGAAAAAGGGGTTGGTATTGTGCTAATAATTTTATCAATTATAATTAGCTCCTTCAGTTCATCATGGCTGTTATTAGTTTTTGCTGAGGTTATCCATTTTGTGCAAATATCTTGGACTGTAGACACGTAGTCTATGAACGTTTGGTTTGGTGATGGGGCTAATTTTGAGAACTGTAGTTGATAGCCTGCTGTGTCTAGTGAAAAATGTTGGAGTATTCTTTGTTTCAAATAGTTGTAATCTTTCTTCATGTCTTGTGGAACTGTCTCTATCACTTTTAAGGGCTCTAATGCTAAATTTCTCATCAGAATAAATGCCCAATCGACTTTTGCAACGTTATGGTAAGTCATCAAACACTCGAAATTCTCTAAATATGCGCTTATTGAATCTCCTGAACAAAAGGGCTTGACTAAGCCTTTATATTTGTTGTATTTTTGTTCCTCATCCTTACTTCTACTTTTGTTTACTGAAATTTCTAAGTTGGAGTCAATTTCCATTTGTTTCAGTTTTATCTGTGTTTCTGCGTTTAATTGGGCTTGCTTGGTCGTAGCTTCGAGCTCCATTTGCATCTTCTTCTCTTGAGCCTGCAGTTGCATTTTCTTTTCTTCAGCTTCCATTTGCATCTTTTTCTCTTCTCTTTCAGCTTGCATCTTTTTCTCTTCAGCCTCCATTTGCATCTTTTTCTCTTCTCTTTCAGCTTGCATCTTTTTCTCTTAAGCCTCCATTTGCATCTGCATCTTTTTCTCTTCTCTTTCTGCTTGCATCTTTTTCTCTTCTCTTTCTGCTTGCATCTTTTTTTCTTCTCTTTCTGATTGCATCTTCTTCTCTTCTCTTTCTGCTTGCATCTTCTTCTCTTCTCTTTCTGCTTGCATCTTCTTCTCTTCTCTTTCCATAGCTCTGTCTTCTCGTGCAACATTTTCTGAATGCGTCTTTTGTGCCCATTCTGAAAGTTTCTACTTCGACTTCTTAGTTGCTTGTAATTTACGTCTCCAAGTTAAGAATGAGAAGTCAACATTTTGGCCCAATTGACTAGTGAAGGGATTGAACCCACTATTTCGTCATCAGCACGCCGGAAGTTTAAGACCGAGCTCTGGTATCCAATCGGCCATGCTGACCCATCAAAAGGATAATATTAGTATCCGCGAAGTTGAGATAATCAAGCTGCTGTCTCTGGGGAATCCGTTGAATTCCATTTCTGGTGGTCGTCTTGATAATCAATTTCTGTTATCAGTAAGAATAGAGGTGACAAATGGCATCCCTCACACTCCTGTCTTATTCGATCTTATTTCAAATACATTTGTTAGTTTTCCTTCATATAACTCTGCACCTCGTATCTCTATATGTTGCTTGTATTAAGGTGAGGATTCTCTGTGTGACCCTTTAGTGCCACATCAATTTTCAAATATGTTACATAACAATGCTATCAAATGCGCTTTCGTAGTCCACAATTCCTTTATCAAATGGTGAGTTCTTTAAACTATGTTGCTGAATTATCTCATCAAATCTAATCTAATATAATCGTGGCTCTCCTGTACCCTTGTCACCGTCCTAGATACCTAGGGGAATGAAACTCGGGCTCATACAGGCAACAAACTCCGTTCAGATACAATCTAACATCATTTATTTATATTATGTTACAGTAAGCTGGCGAAGAGAGGTTTTCGCAAGCCAGCAACCCTCAAGTTGCGTATCACAGGAGTTTACAATAAAGCAATAATACATGATTATTACAACAACTCTATCAGCTATCTAACGTATGCATAAGACCCCTAAATACACTTGGGTTTTAAGCTATCAAGTCCCCCTTAAGGTAAGCCCTGTTGCTTCTTCGATGTCCAGTCCGTGTCTGCCTTTCCACACGTGTCGCAATCCGACACGGGTGGTAACTCTCTCCGAGTTTCTCGCGGACCCCGCAATCGGCGGGCTCCATCGGTGTCCACGGGGCTGTGGACACGCTGACCGGTCCTTCGAGAAGGCTCTGGATTATTCGAGCCTTCGAGTGACTCGGTTCTTTCCCTTTAGCTGGAGTTCTATCCCTTCTCCACTCTCTATTATTTTTATGTTGATACCGCCCTTATGTGAGACTGTGACAACCCTGCGGTGTCGAAGTGAAGCATAAACAGCGAGAGAGTCCCCGTTTATGGGCTTCATATATCGAGAGTCCATTGTACTCTGCTATTCCCTCTGTACATCGTTTTCGTATCCGGCTTCTTCTTCTGCTTCCATTTGGTCTGTACATCATTGCTTGTTGTGGTATACTGTTAGTTGGTAATTTAGTTACATGGACAAACCATTTAACTTGCTCAATTATTACACGTAATATAACAGATGGTTAGAGCAGGAGTGTGTGATCTGCTTTGTCGGATCTGCTGGTTCATTCCTCAGGTTGTAGGTCAATGGTATAGCTTCATCTCTCAAGAATGATTCTACTTAATCCCCCCCCCCCCCCCCTCTCCCCCCAGGTTATTTGTTTCCCATAAAACTAAAATATTATCCATATAGCTGATTGTGGGTCTCTTTGTCCCGTGAGAACAAATATTTTTAGACCCATTGCACCATTGGGAACGAAGATAGATACAATGTTTATTACATCGTCTCTTCGATAGATTATTGTCTGAAGAAACACTTGAAGTTTGGTTGCGTTGATTCTGTAGGGGCACGCTCGCGTGGTTGGCAGTGACGTTTGATGAAACCTGTTGGATATATGTTAGATTTCAGAGTCTGGTGAAGGGTGTCTAGTTATTCAAAAACTGAGGCAGGAGGAACGGCAAGGGATCGACAAACTTGTCTGCGGGGCGCGATATGTGCTACATTCTACTAAAAACCTACTTCCTGATAATAAAATATATAAAGAAACTTTTGTCCCCCCTTACTACAAAGGGAAGTAACCAACGCTTTAGAAACAATTGTAGTTTAACAAAGCGTGAAATTTGGATGTCCAAGCAACTGTACCACGAGGAAATATTTAAATTTTGAAACTAAATCCCAAGTAAATTCAATCAGAATCTTTGAAGTTAAAAGTAAATTAAAACAATTAGATAATACATATTTGCATTGTATTATATAAATATTTAGCTGTTATGTCACATTGCCAGTACGCTTAAAAAAGAATATATTCTCAACTTTATTATTTCATCTGTACTGCTATACTTTATCGAGGAGGGGAAGACCACTGAGTTGTAAAGGCTCACGTAACCCCCTAATTGTTGAATAAATCGTACGTGTGTGTGAATGTCCCAGAGCTGAGTTCGTCAGGAACCGACATCACAGCTCTCGCGATATTTCAATACCCGTTTTAACATAATCATCAGAAGGGAGATGCCTTGAAGAGATTAGAACAAGAATTGCCATTGCGAAGGTAGCCTTTTGCAAGATAAAAAACATACTGACGATAAAAAGATATCAGTTGAAACGAAAAAAAAGAGTGTTGAAGTACAACATGGAACTTGTACTTTTGTATTGATGTGAAGATTTGACAATGAGCAGACAAGCTGAAAAACAGCTGATGGCTGTGGAAATGTGGTTTCTGAGGAAAATGCAAAGAATACCATTTACAGACAGACAAAAAAAAAAAAAAAACAAAAAACAAAACAACAATGAACAAGTCCTTCAAGAAATAAATGAAGATCGTAAATTGATTAGAGACATTAGACGTAGACAGTCAAAATTTGTTGTGCATATTATGAGAAGAAATGGATTGGAGGACTTGGTGACAACTGGCAAGATCGATTGGAAACGACCAAGGGGAAGACCAAGAAGTAAATACCTGGATGGTTTGGCCACGTGGCATGGTCGAGACATAAACACAGAGCTGATCCACGACTGTGGTGATCGAGTGAAATGGCGAAACATGACCTCCAATGCTTATCGGTATGGCACATGAAGGATGGATGAATTTAACCTAATTTCTTTTTCCTGAAGCCTCACAACCAACACGGGGAAGCTTATGGGACTGAACCCAGCTCGAAAACTGGAAAACCACCCTCGTAAACAGAGATGGCACGAAAAGATTGAACCAGACGGAAGTCAAATCTATTCCAAGGATCCTCTCATGCCAAAGGCATTGTTTTAGAAAAACGTTGATGCCGAAGAAAAGGAGCCTAACTCTGCCATCAGAAAGTGTGTCAACTCATCAAGAACTGAAAGAAGATTACGACCATCGTATCCAACGTTGGTTGCCTGAACTTCATTGAGGAGAACGATGACGTGATTAGTCGCAGGTTTTGTCGTTAAGAACACTCCGTTGGTAACATCCCAGGTGTCCGCTTCAAGATTGTCAAAGTTACCAATTCAAAACAATGTTTTCCTGTAGTGAATTTGAATAACGAAGACACAAACAATAGATACCTTTCGAGGTGATGACGTAATGCAAAGTTTGCAGGACCGGCTCATCACAGCAGTCGGGCGAACATTCTGTGTTGCAACTCCGGTTATCAGGTACAAAACCACACCGATCCCCACCTCAGCAGTTACAGAAAGTGTAGCTCTGTACACCAAATCGAATTGTATTTACCAATTTACATGCAGGTGCGAGGCAATCTACATAGGTAGAACAGAGCGACAGTTACATAACAGGGTGTTGGAACACATTCCGAACTTGGTGGACAGGATACTACACACAGAAGATGGAAGCCTAGGCAGGCCGACACACCGGAACAGTCCTGCATCATCGGTCGCGAGACACGTGCTCGAGAGTGGTTATGTGGTTGAAAGAGACAGCGCCTTCCGTGTGTTGTTCAACACACAGAGTAGTCGGTTGTTAAGGTTTGCTGAAGCCATAGTGATCAACCTGCGTAAGCCGGCGTTGTGCAAGCAGAAAGACATGTTAGTCAGTTTATCTGGTTATTTCACACAACATAAAGTGAAATAACTAGATAAATCCTTCAAGATAAAATATACACATGTTTGCACAGTAATTTCAATTGTCTACTACGGTAATTTTACACTGACTATCATGTGTTTCTGTTACACGGCACGTTTTGGAAACCGGTCACGTGATTGACAGAGACAATTCGTTTGGTGTGTTGCTTACCACACAAAATAGACGATTGTTAAAGTTCGCAGAAGGCATCAAGATTACTCTACTTAGGCCAATTTTGCGTAAACAGAAAGACATGATAGTCAGTGTAAAATTACCGTGGTAGACAATTGAAATTACTGTGCGAACATGTGTATATTTCAGCTTGAAGGATTTATCTAATCACTTCAGTTTATGTTGTGTGATTTCTACAGTATATTCCTGACGCGATGCAGCGAAATATGCTAGGAGAATCGTTCAATCTAATGTTTGTGTCTTCGTTATTTAAATTAAGTTATCCGTTATCAGTTGGGGTATCGTCATTGCACTCCGGACAGGTCCATAGATGCTCAGATCCTCCCCCCTCCAGCATATGCATCAGCGTTCGGTGGCTAATAGTGCCAGTTCTGTGTTTGGTGACGAGGCCCCTCCCCGATGTACCTCTCGTGTCTGGCCATGCCAGTTCTTACTCCCAAGTCTCTCATCCTGGACAACGATGTGGATTCACTGACGTCAAAGTCCTATGTTCTCGACATCTCTTTAAGGATGTTAATAACATCGGCGCGATCCATGGGCTGGCCATCTGCAGGGGATGTAGAACCAGCTACTGTATCAGCTCGTTCATTTCCCGCGTCTCCCGCATGTCCCAGGACGAAGATGAAGGTGACCTTACGGACAACGGACTTCCGCAGTGAATCAGTCCACTGTCTACGCACAGGTTCTGCATCGACCTTCCGAATCGTGCTCATTGAATCACTTAGTACACACACGTTGGTATCATGCTGTGATTCTAGCCATATGAAAGTCTGTGTTACTGCCATCACCTCCATCGTTATGCTGCTCGTGTTCATGGAGTTGGCACCACTGGATTCTTGAACGGTTCGGCCCGTTGAACGGGCTGTAAATGCCCACGCACTTCGCTGCTGCTTTACAACAGATCCATCTGTATAGATGAGCACTTCGGGGTTGTCTGAGTGTTCATTGATGAGCGCGCTGACCTCTGCTTAATCTAGATCATAGTACACACACAGGCTTACTACAAATCAAATCAAATCAAATCAAATCAACTTTATTAGGGTCACAAATTGGGCGCGCAGGCCCGTCTTACATTCGGCCCTTCACAGTTAGCATGCCTGGTCGAGACTCAACGAACAGCGCAACTGGCCGGCCTGGTTGATAATTATCCCACAATTAAATTACAAACTTAGTTAAGCGACGCCAAGTATGAAAGTGTTACCTTTAAAGCTTAGGAACAACTATGCAACAGACATTGACCCGGTAGGTTAATCAAGCTCTGGGCTGTAGATCCCCTCTGGATCCCCAAAAGGTATATCATGATACAGCTGGTCAAAGACACGGCCCTTCGTCTCACTGTAGATCAATCTATAATTCCACATGAATTGCATAGATTACAGCTGGCGGACACGGCCGTGAAAGGATGGCTTTAACAACCTCTGTAGAGAATTCTCCGGATCCCCGTGACCCAATGATACAGTTCGCTATAGAAACGGCCTCCTTTCTTGATGACTTGCTACCGAATGGCCTCTTCGTGTCAAGTTTGGAAGAACACACTCACGGAACTTGCCGACAAGCTCCGAGAATTACTTCACGAAAGTGAAGGCAACCCAGCATTCCCCGAGTTTTAGCAGAGTGTGCGATTTACAACAGAACAGATCTACGCACACTCAAAGAGTTGAGTTATGATTCTCGGGACCCCCGTGAAGTTCATGACAATCCCGACACACAACATCTCAAAGGCCCAGAAGACGGTCCCAACACATTGTAACTCGGAAATCCACCTCTCACCCGCCATAAAATGTGGCCTAGCCACAGAGACGGGTTGGGGCAGAGTGGGTACTGTGTTGTCCCGTCTGAGATGCACTTGCGTTTCGCAACACCGACCCATCCATGATTTGCCCCTCTTTAGCCTGTCGCCCTTTTCTCTGAATATATCTTTAAATTCACTACGGGAAAACATTGTTTCAATGCATGTTTACCGACCAGTTCCATATACCGGCTCTGTGGCGGGAGGGTTGCGAAGCCAATTCTTAATCTCGCCTACTCCCCCGATGTGTCTCCACCTTGCCGTGGTGGGGGAGCTTGCGTGCCCCATTGACCCCATGTGCTATGTCGATGGATGAAAAAACTACATATCGGACAGCTTATGGGATAGGGGCCAGACTAAGCGAGGCACAATCTGCTGCTCTGCAGGTAGACTGAGGATAGCAGTCAAAGTTTGATTCAGGCGCACGAAGGCAGAAGCTCTTAGTCCGGACACATACTATAAGGCTCTCTGTCGAAGGTTGTGGCTGAACGCCTATAAGCCATAAAACGCTCGGATGTGAAAGCCTGGCCGATACCCACCTACCGAAAAATGGAGGTGAGATTCTGAGTCCGCTACATGTCCAGTCCAGATACTTGTCCGAAGGCTCTCAGCTGGGGGATATGAGGGGTCCCCGGATGAGAGGGCCTGGCCGTTTCTCGCTCACTGCTGTACGGAGGTAAGGTGCTGAGCCGGCAGCACATGTAGCCTACCTCGTGAGTGAGTACAAAAAGGTAGAAGAAGTTCCCCAGTCGAATGAAAATGGTTACGAAAACTGTCTGTATCTAACTCATAGAGAGTCAAGACAAAGGTGGAAAAACGTCTCAATAACACGAAATGGAGCGCACGGCTAACGAATCCATTGCGTGGCCCGAAGTCCAAAGCGAAAGCTTACCTAGTGGATGTCGCCCGCAGACTGACCGTTCCTGGTGTGCACTTGAGCGACCAGTGGCAAGCGAAATGCCCCACACATGGAAGTGAGGAATTAAAGCAGCCATGAGCAGGACGTGGCAAATCCTCGGGTGAGCCCAGTCTCAGATCAATATGTGCCGGCTCTGCAATTATGGAAGCCTCCTTGGATAGCGGGGGAATGTCCATGGTCTGCCCTTGCCTTCCCTTGAGGGTTTACCGTGATGTCGATGACCGTTCTACTTTTACCAGCTGAGATGTGGGCGACACCACAGCACTTACAGTCTAACGTCCCTCGAAACCCCGGGAAGGCTAACCCGTAAAAATGCCTGCTGAAGCCGGATGTGCTGGCCTACGGGTGCAAATAAATCAGGGACAACGCAAAAAACGTCCGAGTGAAATGTCTTTCGTGCTAGAAACAGCCCTGACTACCTAGTTTCCGAATGCCGCTCTTGTTCGGAACAGCTCTAACCAGGTAGTTTCCGAATGTCCGTCGTGCTTGGAACAGCTCTTACGGGCACAACGACAAGCACATATCCGAACCGAAAACTCGCTGAGTGGATACCGTCTGCAGATCTTTCTGATTTGTGCGGGAACGGCCCGGGGCGAACGAAATGCCCAATATATCGAAGTGAGGAATTAAAGCAGTCATGAGCAGGACGTGACGATTCCCTCGGTGAGTCCAGCACCAGGGCTTTATATGTCGGCCCTGCAATTATGGAAGCCATCCTGGATTGCGGAAAATGCCATGGACTGTCCCGGCCTTCCTTTGAGGGATGACCGTTAAGTTTTCGACCGTTCCAACTTGTCCAGCTGGGTTGTGGACGGTACCGCAAAAGTGAGAGTCTCCCAGGAATGCTACCTGGTCAAAAAAGCACGCTAAAAGTCGGGGGTGTTGGCCTATGGGTTTCGGCCCAAGGGCGCATTACTACTACTACTACTACTACTACTACTACTACTACTACTACTACTACTACTACTACTACTACTACTACTACTACTACTACTACTACTACTACTACTACTACTACTACTACTACTACTACTACTACTACTACTACTACTACTACTACTACTACTACTACTACTACTACTACTACTACTACTACTACTACTACTACTACTACTACTACTACTACTACTACTACTACTACTACTACTACTACTACTACTACTACTACTACTACTACTACTACTACTACTACTACTACTACTACTACTACTACTACTACTACTACTACTACTACTACTACTACTACTACTACTACTACTACTACTACTACTACTACTACTACTACTACTACTACTACTACTACTACTACTACTACTACTACTACTACTACTACTACTACTACTACTACTACTACTACTACTACTACTACTACTACTACTACTACTACTACTACTACTACTACTACTACTACTACTACTACTACTACTACTACTACTACTACTACTACTACTACTACTACTACTACTACTACTACTACTACTACTACTACTACTACTACTACTACTACTACTACTACTACTACTACTACTACTACTACTACTACTACTACTACTACTACTACTACTACTACTACTACTACTACTACTACTACTACTACTACTACTACTACTACTACTACTACTACTACTGCTGCTGCTGCTACTGCTGCTGCTACTTCTACTACTACTACTACTACTACTACTATTACTACTACTACTTCTACTACTACTACTACTACTACTACTACTACTACTACTACTACTACTACTACTACTACTACTACTACTACTACTACTGTTACTACTACTACTACTACTACTACTACTACTACTACTACTACTACTACTACTACTACTACTACTACTACTACTACTGCTGCTGCTGCTACTGCTGCTGCTACTTCTACTACTACTACTACTACTACTACTACTACTACTACTATTACTACTACTACTTCTACTACTACTACTACTACTACTACTACTACTACTACTACTACTACTACTACTACTACTACTACTACTACTACTACTACTACTACTACTACTACTACTGCTGCTACTACTTCTTCTTCTGCGTTCATCAGGAGTTTTTTTTTCGGACGTGATTGCGTTGTGCCTGTTTACAGCAGAGCTGCGTTCCTGCGCCGTTAGGCCGACACATCCGACTTCTGCGGGCATTTGTTGACCGGGTTAACCTTGCCGGTATACAATAAAACAATAGGCATGCCTTCAGATAAGAGAGTAAGGTCAACAAGCAACCTACCAGCCAAGCGGAGAGTTAGGGTAGTGGGAGAGTATGAAGTAGTAGGGATAGTTACCGTAACATTAATATCTGAGTAAGACATTTCTGATATGACTATCGTAGACTACAAAAAAGCTGAAAAGTAATGGAAATACACCGCCGTCAAGAGAAAGATATAAATATCTAGAGTTCGGACAAAACAGCAACCTGTCTTTCTTGTAACCAATAATAAAAGAGTACGGTCTTCCAGCCAGACCGTTAATAAATAGCCAACAAGTACGTCAATAATTCAAAACACTATTGTGTTTATATGTGTATATACATAAACCACCACTCAAAGAAATCCACCGCAAAGTTGGTCGTGCAAGGGAAATTACACAGGACTTACAGTAGCCAGAATGGTATCCCGCCAAATAGCCAGTTGAATGAAAACATGGAACAAACAACGCCATGAACAGAACAAATCACTAGCAGTAAAGGTTAAGAAGGCTAAGGCATCTCATGGTAGATACTGCCGTTGGAATATGGAGCTTTAGGCTTTCGCGTGTTTTAGGTCAGGACATACGAGGTGAAGCGTCTATGCCTCTTCTTCGTCGCCCTTCCCTCCCAGATGATTTTGAGAGCTGTCTAGTACCAATGTTTATGATGGTTGGTGGACTCCAGATCCCCGCACTGCTGGGAACCGTACCCGGTCCACTGCCTTAGCAAGTAGACACTTAAAACAGCGGACTGTGTGTTTCTGGTAGTCGCAGAAACTGCAAACATGAGCTGAAAACAATGGCTGACAACTTGCCGTCTTGTCAGACGATAGTTTGTAAAATGGAGTTACACCTCTCCATAACACAAAGCCTGGGATGATTTTAGAGACCACGTGTTGCGCATGCAGCATGATCCCTCTCTCGGCCTGTCTAGTGTACTCCATAGGAAAGGTAACACCAATACGTCTGGAACAAGACAAGCTGCAGAAGCTGTCGGATCACCAAAGCAATGTCCGCCTGTCGGAGCCTCGATCCTAGACCAGTTGCCAACCAAGGCTTAGGGCCTGGTCTGCCTGCCATGACAGTCTGTAGGTTGCATTTCCTCACACTAGGATAAGGCTTGTACCCTCCCAATTGCACTACTTCGCCCGAAGCCACTGGCACAATGTGGGGCGTCGGGTTTGGTGAGCGTCGTCCAATATTCGGCGCTAACAGAAGCAGGTGGTACCGTCTGCGCTGAAGACAATACATAAGAACATAACACATAGACGGGACATAGGATAAACTAGAGAGCAAACAAGCAAGTAAGCGCGCGCGCACACACACAGAGAGAGAGAGAGAAAGAGAGAGAGAGAGAGAGAGAGAGAGAGAGAGAGAGAGAGAGAGAGAGAGAGAGAGAGAGAAAGGGACAGGGAAGGGCTAGTTGTAATGACAGCAGAACTTGTGAGAACAACCGTCTTTCCAAACGAAAATGTTATATTATTGGGTAGGGGGAGAGGGAGAGGGAGAGGAGAGAGAGAGAGAGAGAGAGAGAGAGAGGGGTGGGGGCGAGAAGGGAGGACAAGAGAGAGAATACTTCATTTGAACTACACCCGTAGGAACCTTGTTGCTCTCTCTCTCTCTCTCTCTCTCTCTCTCTCTCTCTCTCTCTCTCTCTCTCTCTCTCTCTCTCTCCCTCTCCTTTCTCAAGTCGTGTTTATATATACAAACATTGTCACTAATCTTCACTCAAGACAAATTATGATAAGACTGTATTCCCAGCCCGAGCTTGGTGGCGTCCCACGTTTGGTCGCACCGCCTATGTCCTCCTTGCTGGGCAGCTGTTGTATGAAGCGAGCCGACTGTGTGCTGGTGATAAGGTTTAACTGCTGTCGTTCCAACGGTGCATGCTAGAGTCCCTAGATGGCGGGAGTGGGGATAGCCATTACAGAGGATGCCTTTTCTTACCCAGCCTCAGCAGGCTCTGAGTACGAACAAAATGGGACTGGCATTTTCACAAGAACCACTGACGTGTAACGACACCACTCCTTGGATTCTTGGGTAATGAAATCAGATACCTAGTCTCCTCGGATAATGGCGAAGAAGAAGATATCCCATGTGGAAGAGGTGCACATATCCCATGTGGAAGAGGTGCACATTAAACATCTCCCGCCAGTTAAAATGGCACAGATCCGCCGCCCTAGAACTTTGTTAGGAAAGAAAACCTGACCGGGTGGGTATCAGACAACTGTCAGAATTGTCTGGGACGGACGGATGATGAGAAAGGAAACTGAGCGCCCCACCTCATATATCGTGATCTAGAATGTGTGAAGAAATATCACACCCCAACAGCAGTATATGCTATGAGCTGCCTTTACTGCTGTGTGTTTATTCTATTAATGACGCTGTCTGTTCATACTTTCTACCAGGGGTTGGTACAGCCTGTTACCGTGGACTAGATCTGCCTAGAGGCCAGTGCAAGCCAACGTTACATACGTGCAGGCTGATAAATGACACTGATCTCAAAGAGCAATAATTGGGCGTGAAGCACTCTTCTTTAAAGAAGCTCTCAAGTAGCTTTGTATGGATGTTTATACAGAATGGTGTCACCTCCAACATGAAGCCTGTTTGACATAGGAAAGTGTCGAGTGATAAGGCTGTGTAATTGAAACCCCGCTGTTAACCATAGGGCGTTATGAACATGTATGATTATGCCCTTGTAAATACCATAATAGCTTTAAGCTAATAATCTCAAAATAAAGCTCGTTCATCAATATGTAATTGTCAAACTACCCAGTGTAATCTTTGCATGGTAATTATGACAGGGATTTCCATTGTAGCGCGTAAACGCGTAGTCGTCACTACACTGTGACACCAGAACCGTTGTAGCTCAATAGCTGGTAGGGTAACCTGTGAGCGGGTGGTCGTGACCCCATCTAGGTGACCTACCTCCCATATCGATCAAGTTAAACATGGACGCCAGGAAATTACGGGGAAAGTGAAGACGGTCTGTTTGACACTGGGCACAACATCCATTGCTCTGGTGCCGACCCAGACTCGTAAAGTACTACCCTGTCTGAAAAGGAAAGACTGCGACAACAGGAACTGGTATCCGAATTGTAGTTTCAACTAGTGACACAAAGGCTATATATTATCTCCGGTGCTACGGAGTTCGTACACTGAGCTGAGTTTCTCCAGACTCAGGTTTGAGTTAGGAGGAGAACGGAGCACTTATGGGTTGCACCCGTGTGCCGTGATGTTGATCCGTCGACTAAACTAAACTAGGCTATACTATACTAGCCAAAACCGTTAGCCTGTCCTTGTACGCCATGTAGGGCCTCTCTAGGGGTGAGGTCGTCTGCAGCCCCGTTCATGTTATCTCCCCATATCATTCACCTGTCTGTAATTCTCTTCTACCGCTACCATCTGTCACACCTAGGATGTCCACCGGTAATGTGGGTTCAACTAGTTACACAACCCGCCAAACTAGCCAACAAACCTTAACCATATAAACTATTTACTATTCTCTCTAGGGGCTAGGTCTCCTACAACTCCCATCCATGTTCTCACAATATTAGTTCATCTGTATTTAATTTCCTCCGTGTGTTTTTACATCATTTTTACACGAGGAGCGGCTGGCCGAGTGGCTACAATGCCGGACTCTTCTTCGGGAGACCCGGGTTCGATCCCTCGGTAAGGTGTGGGATTTTTTTTTCCGTCGTGGGGGAAAAAGAAAATCCTAACCTGCACAGTTCGCGGCGACTGCACTAGCCAGGCGGCCAATATTCCTCAGGCTCAAAGACCCCGCTGCCATACACCGCAAACTAATATACTGGCAGTAAATGACAGTGACAGTTTTTACATCCCCCACTATTTCGCTGGGCCTGTGGGTTGCAGACAAGGGGTCTAGTTAACGGTTCTCAAGTTGCTCAGTGTGTGTCCTATCTAGAGCCAGTCTTTTCGACACCTTCTGGTCCAGTGGAACTTGTTTGGCCCTCCCCACGAGATCCAGAAGGGTGATTATTTTAAAACCCGTAGTACGTAAGTAAGATAAGGGACCCTATTACGTGCCTTACGGTGTATCGGGCACGTGGTAGTAGACTCGTGTTTAGATCAATCGGCACTCGGTGAACGATCTGGTTAGAACCTGACCGCCTTTGCTTCACAAGACATTTTTGTCTGCTCGCTTTGAACTCAAGCGTAGTCCATACACACTATTTATATTAGTGATGGACTAAATTGTGCGTGTGTGTTACCTTTCCCTATTAACAATATCCCTGGCCATCAGGCGAACCCATTCCGACTTAACAGGTACTTGTAATTTACATCCCCAAGTCAAGGACGGCAGGTCAATATTTTAGTCCAGCTGTCTGGTGTAGGGGTTGAACCGCTTACCTCGGCATCAGCGCAACGAAGAACACGCGTTCTTACCCATTCGGCCATGCTGACCTGCACAAGACATTTCATGGTAACCATCTTATGCTTGGTCGACAAGAGAGCTCAGATCAACTTTTAAAATGTCTCGATGTAGATCTGAACCCATGAACACCGGGCTTGCAGGCAAACATTGTAGCAACTATATCACGGCACCCAAAACCATTGTCGGTTATGTTATATCTTGACATTACGCCCTGGTCCATTAACACAACAAACATGTAACAATATATACGGCTACAGGTGAGGCTGCCAACGCCTCCACGTTCAATATGGACATAAATCTTCCAACATGTCTACATACATTGGTTATCTGGCTAGGACAGTTTGCGATACTTTCCTTTGATGGCAGGAAGGTCCAGCTCAGATTGGACTCTACAGTGTGGTGCTATGACCAGTTTTGATTATCACAATGTATTAGTGACTTAATGTCATACACTTTACGGTGGTAGTAATCATTGATGATAGAGGAATTCATATAGCCAGATACACAACATATCCTTGGGGCAAAGAATGTGCCAATTAAGAAGTATCCTTATGACATGCATCCAGTGGATGGATATTCCATGAAGGTGTTATAATGGTCAATTTGATATATCAAAGATCATGTTTCAAAGAATGACTGGTTGTGTAACAGTAGAAGGACGAGCATATGACAAGAAGACTTTCATATTTAATTCATCATGGGATGTTGCAATAAATGTTCCAAGTAGCCTGATCCATTGGGTTCTGTTCTCTCCTGCCACTGACCAGTTGCAGTAGAAGCTCTCTGATATCTCCAATAGTGATAATGACAATGTCCAGTTCCAGATCGTTCTTGTATGCTTGTTTATATATATCTTTGACATTCCGAATCTCATTTTTGTTATTTGAGCAAATCGAGCCACTCAGGAAGGAATCATCCCTGTTGGCATCATTGACAATCTAATGCAGACAATAAGCATCAAACTCAGCAGGTTGTTTCACCAAGGCCAGGAGAACGTGTTCAGAATCCCCCCCTCAGCTCAGATTTCAAGTCTTTGATCAGATCCTGGTTATACAGTCCCTGGTAACTCTGCTTCAGTTTCTGTCTGTCCGAATTGGAGTTCTTGAGAATGATACCGATAACTGTGTCTTCATCTGTACTAGCTTAGCGCATGGCTTGGTACAAACGTTTGAATCTTCATCCAGTTAATCTTTCTTATCCGGTTCTTTTGCCGGGGAATTATTATCATCTTCATCAGTCTCAGGGTCAGTTTCTTATCAATTGTTCTCACTAAGGTTTTCTGATAGTCTCCACTGTTCTCTTCCTCCATGTCTTCTGTGAGGGATTGTTTATATAGTTTGCGATACTTTCCTTTGATGGCAGGAAGGTCCAGCTCAGATTGAGATACAAGAACCCTTGTCAGAGGTCTTTCTTGTTGTGTTCCAGTGTCTTTCATGGTATCTTTTAAACATTTTGTTTGAAATGTTGTCTGGTTTTCCAAGGCTTTCACAATAGCCAATAAGGCTTTCTCTGCATCACCACAGCTGGCTTTCTTGATAGAGTTTGTAATGTCTTTATGGTGACGCTTTTTGTGTGCAGCTGCAACAGCTTCCACGTGTACTTTACTCTCTCTAGTGAACTGTGTTTTCAGACTGTGCATAGAAGGGTTCTCATGAAATTCTTCAGCATCCTGCTTCACTTCATTCTTGTTTATTTTGCCGTCGTTGTCTCTCTTCTTACCGAGAAGCTGCATCAGAACATCCCCCAAGTCTTCAGTTTTCTCTTTCTTGATTTCAAATTCAAGAACCGTTTTGTACATTTTCTTGTACTCATTTATGATTTCACCCAAACTCAGAGCACCAGCAAGGTAACCGTATTCGGCATCTCCGTAGCTGGCTCTTTTAATCGATACTAAAATATCCTTATGGAAGAGCTTTTTATGAGCATCACAAATGGCTTTTATCTGTGGCAAACTATTTTTCTCGAAGATTTCTTTCACAACTGATGGTGTTGGTTGCCCATAAAGATTGGTAGAGTCTTTCTCAGCTTTGACCCGGTCCACTTTGGGTTCCTTGTCTTTCTTTTCCCCCAGAAGCTGCACCAGCAAGTCTCTGAGGTCTTCATTTGTCATATTCTTGACTTCAGATTAGGTCCAAGACAATGGTCATTAGCCTGCACCCCACAAAGGTGGAGTACGCAATCATATCACCCATGCATCATAGGAATATAATAGACATCCGGGTTATCTTGGGGTCTGTTTACATATCCAGAATTGTATCACAGCACTGACGGTAGATTTCATCGCTCCTGGAGTCACCATCCACAGCCATAGGGGCACGACAACACTTTGAGATATAATCTGATATCTGTGCTATAAGCTGCTGTAAGGCTACATATCTACTTCCAACGACATACATGGAACACACCCCAGCTGCCAGAGCTCATTCAAGGGATTCAATCATATTACAACAGATGTTTCCTGCATTACCCCGTGCTACTATGAAGCGCACACAAGTACTTAAATGTCACAGATGCAACCTAAAAGATATTGTCCTGTGTGGATGTGACTGCCTCAATATAAGGGAGGTGTCTTGCAAATTATCATGACAAGTGGCATCATTCTCATCTGTCAAGAAATCAGGACCGCTTTCGTCCAGTCCGTGATCGCCACATTCACAGACTGACACCCAGGACCAAATCAACCCGGCTCACATAGTACATCAGAAAGGACAGCTTTCATTCTCATGGCTACATATGTCATTTTAACAATGAAATTGTAATTTGTAACATACACCTACACCTTTGTCCAAACTATTCATTGTTGCAATCTTTATGTGTTGCTGTCGGAAACATACCTCTCACGTGTAGATAGTTGAGCATCAAACAAAGCAGTGAAGACATAAGTAAGCTGGTTTGCTTCATACGTTAAGCTCTGTAGTACTGACACAAAAACATGACACTGATTGTGTAATCACACAGCCGATCTTGTTGTGTTGTAAAGTGGCGGCAGACACAACAATGTATAGTTTTGTGTAAAGTGTCTGCTGCAACACCTTCTGCTTGAGAATGTCATTGTTCCTGATAGATTTCCTTACAGATTAGCCATCTTACCTTCCGGCCTGCATAAGAATGGAAGAGGAAGCAGTATCAGCAGCAACACACAATCACTATGGACTCAAGGCAGACTCTTAGTAAAGTGGAGAAATGTGTGGAATGGCGTTCCTCGCCGCAGAGGTCACAGATTGTAAGAACTATATGGATATTTGCCCTGGCCAATGAAGAGTGTGAGAGCGGGGGGGGGGGGGAGTGAACAGGCTGATAGGCTGGCAGGGAATGCACCTCTTGGTGGTAGATTGCCTATGGACAAGGGAGAGGTGGTCGAGCGCCTGTGGGACCAGGTGGAGAAGGCGGGGGAACATAATTAGAACCCGTGTGTGGAAAGAATGATATTGCGGGGGATCGACAGGGTTTCTGAAAGAATCTCAAAACTGAGAGGGAAGACCAGAAGAACTTTCAATCAGATAGAATTGGGAATGATTAGCAGTATGACTTTTCGCTGACTTCTGAACGAGGCGACGGGGCGCGTATGGGAATGTTCTGAGTGCAGTGATTGCAGTTCTTAGCTCAACTTAACTCAACTCAAACAGCAAGCTGTTTGTGTCCGTATTTCTGTTCGATATTCGAACATTGATTCTTCGATAGTGGAATCTCTAGAATGCCTTTAACAGTTTCTGTTCTTTTCCTGCTTCTGTTTTTTTGTTTTTGTTTTTGATGATGGCCAATTTTCGGAGTAATGCATCTTTGAATAACGAAGACAAAAACAATAGATTGTACTATTTATTGCCTGGCATATTTCGCTGCATCTCGTCAGGTATATACTGCAGAATTCACACAACGTAAAGTAAAATAACTAGATAAATCCTTCAAGCTGAAATATACACATGTTCGCACAGTAATTTCAATTGTCTACCATGGTAATTTTACACTGACTATCATGTCTTTCTGTTGAACGGCACATTTTGGAAACCGGTCACGTGATTGATAGAGACAATGCGTTTGGTGTGTTGCTTACCACACACAATAGTTGAATGTTAAAATTCGCAGAAGCCATCATGATTAATCTACACAGACCAATTTTGTGTAAACAAAAAAGCATGACAGTCAGTTTAAAATTACCGTGGTAGACAATTGAAATCACTGTACGAATATGTGTGTATTTCAACTTGAAGGATTTATCTAATCACGTTAGTTTATGTTGTGTGATTTCTAAAGTATTTACTGGACGAGATGCAGCGAAATATGCTAGGAAAATCATTCAATCTAGTGTTTGTGTCTTCGTTATTTAAATTCACGACGGGAAAACATTGTTTAAATGCATCTTTACCGACCAATTCCATATACCGGCTGTGTGGCGAAAGGGTGACGAACCCAATTCTTAATCCCGCATCGCGTTCGAAATAGCTGCAGGAAATATGGGAACAGACCGCCTTGCGCTGGTTTTCATACAAATGGTGTGAGTGCTTGTCGTTTAGAAAGTAGTGTCAAACTGCTGAACGTGTACACTTGCCAAAAATTCAAAAAAAAAAAAAAATGCTCGTGTTGGCTGCAAAGTCCTGTAAAGTATATGTGCAACTAACTTGAATTAAAGATATGAATGCATCTTTTTCGTATTTGGACATTTACACTTTTACGATTTTTGCAGAAAGCTGGGTTGTCCAAACTAATTCCCATGTTAATGCCATTTTCTGATGAAGTATATCTAAATACAGAAAACCTCTCTCCCCAGGGACATACGGAATCTAATTGGAATCAGGTTAGCTAAAAATAAATAAAATAAAACATACATCTTAATCCTTAACGCACGTTTCCGGAACAGTGTAAGTAGACATACATGTGCCAGCTCATTAGCGAAGTTGATAGCGAACTGCACTGATAATGTCATGAGCACTGCCGGATGAGGGTCCCACGCCTGGGCTCGTCGATTGCAAAAGTGAGGGAAAGATTGACCATCTACGTCTCCGTGCATTCAGGCCTAAGACATGTGATGGCGCTATGATACCACTGACCCATGGCAGGAAACTGGTTTGGGACATTACAAACATACAAATATGAGTTTCTTATAGGATTAGCGTAGTATTGTTACGTAATCGCCAAGCATGCAGTATAAATACCTCGCATTTGGATATTAAAGCTAGTAGGCCATATGACCTATGTTCTGGCAAATGCTCACAATTAAAATAAAGACATTCATTTGTGTAGATTATAGTATACATACATCGAAATCCTCGACGCTGCTACCGAGTTAGTGTTCGGAGTAAAACCTTTCTTAGCCTGATCGGCAGGGTGAGAATGGAACACTAATGGGCAATTTCAACGCAAGAAATGAATGGCCCTTGAATCCGATGATCGGATGCGTGAAAAAAAAATCGATTAGTGTATTCAAAATTCGAAACAATGTTTTCTAGTAGTGAATTTGAATAAGAAAGACACAACTAATAGATTGCTCGATTTATTGCCTGACATATTTCGCTGCGTCTCTTCAGATACATACTTGAGAAATCACACAACGTAAACTACAGCAATAAGATAAATCCTTGAAGCTGAAATATACGACACACATAATCACACAGTAATTTGAATTGTCTACCACGGTAATTTCAATTAGTATATAATGTTGCTATGAAATCACAGACTCCTAGCTCAAAACCGTTTCGAACAATTTATTATTTGATGTTATAATTCATGTATTAACTTCACATACCATATAAAGACAGCGTGCACCAGACGAGATGCAGCGAGATATTCCAGGCATAAAATCGTGCAACTTATTGTTTGTGACTTCTGTGCCCTGGGTCTACACAGCTGGGTGGGGTATTGTTGCATTATAAAGTAGATCTGGTATCGTGTGCATTGTATGCAAGAGCAGATAGGTCATCACTGCCTGGAGAGAATGGTGCTGCAGGGAGTGCCCATAGGATCTGACCGACATTCGGCATTCCAAGGAAAGGTCACACGGACACATAATCAGACAGATACTGGTATATTTAATAGTGGTACTCTTCGCTGGCTGTTGAAGATTAGGACGGAGCACGTATGGGAATGTCCCGAGGGCTATAATGTTGGTTGTTGGCTCAACTCCACCAACTCGTCTGTGTTTACATTTACTGAAGGAATACATTGTTTAGAATTTCTAATCACCTGTTTATTAAACCCAAACTCCAGGTCAGTTTGGCCGAATTAATAAGAACGTTCGCATTTAAACAACCGGTGTGCTGATGCCGAGGTAGTGGATTCAACTCCTACACCAGTCAGTTGGACTAACATGTTGACTTCTCGTCAAGTACCTTTGAAGTTGGAGTGGGTTCGCCTGATGGCAAGGGATACTGGTAATAGGGAAACTACTTAGTATTTGTGGTTTCAAACCACCGATATTTTACTATATAAAAAACGGACCTCAAATGACCTCAATATTTTGAACTTGGCGGTTATTTTCTTGGTTCTGGGTGACTAGTTCCGCTTGTCGTGCTGACTACTTCCGGGTGGCACTTCCGGTACCGAGGGGTGGGGCAGCGGCGGCGGCAGCGGTGGCAGCGGCGGTGGTGGTGGGGCGGGCGGGGCGGTCAACGAGACAAGCTCCGGGTATGTTGAATACTTATATAAGTAGACCAAATAGTTACCGGGTTCGAGTCCCAGTGTGTGTGTGTGTGTGTGTGTGTGTGTGTGTGTGTGTGTATGTGTGTGTGTGTGCGTGCGTGTGCGGTGCGGTGTGCGCGACCTCCAGTCATATCGATCCGCTTCGATGAGGGAGACCGAAGTCAATATGACAGAAAATGATTTAGTCCATCTCTCGAGCTAAGCCGAGTACGTCAAATAATGACCGCATGAATGAACTTTTGTACGCTTCAGCACAAGTCCCGACCCCATGTATCAACTTTAAGGGCTTGGTGGAAATCTGGTTTAGAAAATATACTAACCACCCAATCAATTTTATTAAAAATTAACTCTAAAACACATTATAACACCTAAATTTCTTGTATGTATATTGGCGAGTAGGTACGTCAATAAAAAAAAAAAACTCTAGTCCTCCTTTAAAATAAGCCATAACTTCCCGAGATATACATTAAAATATATAAATAAACAACACAAATAACGGCCCTTTTTTACAAACATAAATAGAAATAAACCAAGGGAGCTGATTCGGTTTTAGCAGTTTCAAGCTGTAATAACAAGCGAAAGAGACACGTGAGCCTACAATGATGATCGCCTGCGTGCGCTTATCGGCACGGCACAGGATATGGAATAGAAAGAAATGAACTGGTCATGCATGTAAATAGTCTATGCGCGCGCCAGAACATGGTGGTTTTAGATTTATATTATTTATTCTTCAATTTATCATACACACTAAACAGCCAAACAAAATACATTGTCAAATAAACAAGCGTATATTAATATGTTCTTTCTAAAGTTTAAAATGCACGCTGCAAACAGTCTTCGTTTGACCAGCGAATTATCGCGACGCTACAGTGGAGATATGTAATTATCGCCTGGAGGAGTTGACCCCGTGTAGCTTTGCTGGCTACTTGCGATTGTCCAGTGGTCATTGTTAGAATACATTAACGGGGAAAACCATCGGCCTGAGTGTGATTTTATCAATAATCAAGCTCACAGTTGCCTCGTTGTGCGGGGAGAGCCGATACACACTGTGTGTTTATAATTAAAATCAGGTTTAGGCTGGCCATGTACACAGAAAAACAGCGGTTCTAAAAATATAGTAAGCCGTTTTATAATTTAGATAAAAATAAGAAAAGATTTATGTATAGTGAAGCAGCGGGTAAGCCATATAAGAAGATGGGTTGCTGACGTAACCATATGGGATATATGGTGCCCGAGTTGAATGGCAACATGTCCGCTGGGACACATAATAGTTATGATACTTACCTCTTCTGTCTCGCTGGTGGGCTGTGCGTGTATCTTCTCTCGCTCTCTCGCTCTCGCTCTCGCTGGCGGGATGTGGGTTCTGTCTATCAGGCGGGCTATGCGTTGTGTAGGATGCTTCTATCTTTTCCGGTGGGCTGTAAACGACTCGAGTTTGATTCTCTTCAGTGGTCAGCAATAGAATCAGACTTAAGCCATGGCGTATGGCTGTTTTATAGCAACAAGTCACTTGATTATGGCTATAGCAATAAACCAGTTTAGGCTGGTTTGCGGTGGTTATAGCTAGATAGACAACTGCTGACATGGCAATTTTACTACGACACCACGCTGTAGAGTACTTGTATAACGTGTTCAGACATGTTTTCAGTGTTGAGTCACGGTTGACCGAGCACGGTAGCGACGATGTCGAGGTCGGGCACAGCGGTTCTATAGTTACTGAGGCGTGTGCGAGTTCCACCGATAGATAGAGAGAGAGGGGGAGATAGATAGATAGATAGATAGATAGAGAGAGAGAGCGAGAGAGAGAGAGAGAGAGAGAGAGAGAGAGAGAGAGAGAGAGAGAGAGAGCGCGAGAGAGAGAGGTAATGAAATAAAGAAAATAATCAGATAAAGAGAATAAAATAAATTGAAATACACAGGGCCGCTTGGTATATTTTAAGACCTCCATGAAAGAAACTAGACTTTTTATCACTAGACAGTAAATCACATGTTTGACCTTTACCTGTTGTATTTTTGAATGAAAGGGAGATAATTCTGTTTATCAAGGGCCGTTATTTGTGAGGGTTTCATTACATATTATAATGATTATCTCGGGAACTTATGGCATATTTTAAATGAGACTCGTAGTTTTATATTGAAATTAATATGGTCCAATATACATACAAGAAATGTAGGTGTTATAATGTGTTTTAGAGTTAATTTTTAATAAAATTGATTATGTGGTTAGTATATTTTCTAAACCAGATTTTCACCAAGCGCTTAAAGTTGATACATGGGGTCGGGACTTCTGTTGAAGCGTACAAAAGTTTATTAATGCAATCCAAAAAGATGGATCCTCGGGTTAGCTCGAGAGATGAAATAAATCAATTTTTGTCATACTGACTTCTATCTCCTCATCGAAAAGGGTTGACTGGGGTTCGATCACCCACCTCTGCAGTGCCCTGGCTCGGTTCTCGCCGTGCACCACCCGCGCCGATGTCTGCTCGGTTCGCGCCTTGGTTCGCGCCGACGTCCGGTTCGCGTCGGTTCGCGCCGGTTCGGGTACGGGGGACCTGGGTAGGGGGACCTGGGTAGGCGGTAGCCATGGACCGGAAGTGACAGCCGAAAGTGGTCATCCAGAACCAAGAAAATAACCGCCAAGTTCAAATATCTGGGTCATTTGCTGGCCGTTTTCACGGGGGGGGGGGGGGGGGGGCAGTGTGGGGGGGGGGGGCCAGTGTGGGAGGTATACCATTCATATAGGGAAATACGACTTCCGGCCCCCCAGGATGGCCCCCAAATGCTACTTAGTTACAACATGCCTTACTACTGAAACCCACACGCAAATATCAAGAGCACGTGATGGACTACGCTTGAGTTCAAAGCGAGTGAGAGAAAAAAAAACAAGAACAAATCAAAGCCTAAATTTCAAATTACTTCCAGTTTTCCAAGAGTTAAATCCGCATACATGAATACTAGATTACTAAAAAGCACTAGGAAAAAAAGAGCATTCCAGTTTTGTAAATGCTTGTCTTTAATGTCTGAATTGTTGATTCAGACGCTGGATTCTTTGGGCTGTCGATATTTTTATGAATAACGTGCAGTTCCAGTGGCGCCATGCAGGTGCATTCATCATATGACCTTCAATGAGTATTTCAATCTATTTTAGAAAATGTGGATGGCGTAAACTCGGTGTGAATTTGCATATCTCGGTCATCTATTGTCAGTACTTAGGCATACTATCTATTGAAATGACGATCTTTGATAATGAGTGAAAAGATCCCCGATGTATTGATTGTCCTTTAACAAGTTTTGGTTTTGTAGATGCTGAAGATTTTACGACTGATGTGGCGACGGAAGCTTTGAAGTAAGCCAGAGACCATCAAAGTACAGCAGTACCTCGATTCATGGTGCTTCGATTTGCGGAGTTTCGCCAATACATACATGTTTGTACAATGAAGACAAAAACAATATAAATACGCAATTTATGCATCATAATCTTAATCTTCCACATTTGCCGCCAAGCTTCGTGGGTAGGTATAGCGCCCGATGAGTGGCACTGGATAGTGTCATTCCGTATGATTGTACAATGTTTTTGATGTCGTCAACTTATTTTCTTCTTCGGCGCCCTCTTGCTCTCGTAGCAGATGTTCTTTGATATAGGGCCAGTGTTGGTAGTTGATGGTGTTGCATCTAACGAGATACCCAAACCATTCAATCTTTTGGCTTTCAGTATATGTGGCACAAGGTGCTGATCCCACTGTCTGTCTTGTAACAGCATTTCTCATTCTGTCTCGGATACTTAAGTTTTCAGCTCTCCTCAAACATCTCATCTCAAAAGTGTTGATTTTGCGTAAGTATGATTTGGATAATGTCCAAGTATGACATTGGTAGCAAAGGGTTGGTGTGAATATTCAATTTATTATCTGTCAGTTTGCGGACATAGGTATATTTGGATGTTTCTGTATCTGGGATGGTTGATATATAAGCGCACTTGCTTTGTGACATCTTCTGTGATCATACTTCCGAGATATTTGAATGTTTAAAACTTGTTTCAGAGGTGTGCTATATATCTGTCTACTTAGTGGACTAGGAGATCTGGTAACCCGAATTATTTAATATGTGCCTATATTTGTATTGACATTGTATCTGCTGCGTGTTGAACTATATGGTTAAGAGGAAAAGAAGAAAAGTTGATTTCTTCTTAAAATTCGTTTGACGTTGGTCGTCATGTTTGTACACAGCCTCCTTCCTGTCTGGCATATTGCCACTCGTTTCCGATGCAGGTGTTTCTCCGAGCCATGCTATAAACCTGTTTAACATCTTCTAAGTGTAGGTTTCGCTTTGTCTCTCTCTTAAGAGAAAGTGACAGAAATAACTGTTTGGTTAAGATGAAAGTGACAGTAATAACAGTTTGGTTAAGATGAAAGTGACAGTAATTAACTGTTTGGTTAAGAGGAGGTTAAAATAATAACTATTTGATTTAGAAGAGGTTGAAAATACATGTTTGGTTAAGATTAAGTGAAAGTAATACTTGTTTTGTTATTTTTATTTTGCGCTCGCTCGCTTTGAACTCAAGTATAGTCCATACACACTATTTATAGTAGTGATGGACTGAATTTTGCGTGTGGAGTAGCTTTCCCTATTAACAGTGTCCCTCGCCATCAGGCGAACGCACTCCGACTTCAGAGGTACTTGTAATTTACGTCCCCTAGTCAAGGACGACAGGTCAACATTTTAGTCCAGCTGTCCGATGTAGGGGTTGAACCGGTTACCTCGGCATCAGCACAACGGATGTTTAAGAACACGCGTTCGTACCCATTCGGCCATGCGGACCTGCAGTAATTCTTGTTTTGTTAAGAATATGCTCAAGTTAAAAGTCAAAGCTACATAGTTAAGAGACGATTAAAGTCAAAACTGTTGGGTTAAAGAGAAATTAAAGTAATAACTGTTTGGTTACACGGAAGTTAAAGTAATGAATTAGCTCAGTATAGCTCTTAATAACTCTTGTCAAGCAAGGAGGCACCAATTAAAAGGTGCCTTCATTAGCCAGGTCTGTAATCTCTCCAAACTCAACTACGGGAATATCGGAGAATTCGTGTCCGACTAAATAGACCCCTTTGTGGGCTGAAAGTTGTCAAGTATTTTATTCAATTCTCTCTCCTTTCTTACTATATTATTCACGACACCTTTCTTTATTTTCAGTTAGCTTTTTTGTTTCCAAGGAGCTTTGCCAGCGCAGTAGTTAGCTTGCTTGACTACTATCACCACCATGACAACAACAACAACAATAAAAAAAAAAAAAACAAACAAAAAAAACAAAAAAACAACAACAACAACAACAACAACAACAACAACAACAACAACAACAACAACAACAACAACAACAACAACAACAACTACTACTACTACTACTACTACTACTACTACTACTACTACTACTACTACTACTAGTACTACTACTACTAGTACTACTACTACTACTACTACTAGTACTACTTCTACTACTGCTTCTGCTGCTGCTACGACGACCACAATCACTACTACTACTACTACTACTACTACTACTACTACTACTACTACTACTACTACTACTACTACTACTACTACTACTACTACTACTACTACTACTACTACTACTACTACTATTACTACTACTATAACAGTACAACGAGGTAATGAAGTCGATGGCATCAGAGACAACACAACTCCAGCAGTCTCCCTATGTATAGCATTTATTGGAGTAACTTCAATATTACAGGCTCGTGATAACAATCCACTTTGAATATATTGTAGATAAACAACAGAGGTCCAGCCAATTCAACATACCAGATGACGACTTTTATACGACCTCTCCCTAAGACTGCTGGCTAGTAACTAATGTTTTCTAATCATACGTCAGCGTGTGAGCATCCCTAGTTACATTTACATCTCAGCGAGGTGCTCACGCGTGCATTGAAGGCTAGACCCTTTTTCCCTTGAACGCCCATCTAGATCCCCTTAACAGAGACAGACACTCTGTTATATTCCTCTCTACCCTCAGCGAGACTTTTCCCCGAAAAGTCTTAACCCCAAAACCAACTTTAACACACTCAACTCCTAACCACGAAATAAAATCTCCAACAAATCATATAACTCTAATCTTGAACTGACTTTCTGTAAGTCTCTACAATTTCCCTCCAAAGAAGTCTTATTGACTCCTATTTTGTTCTTCATTACTCCACACTGCCCCTAGGATTTCTAGCCAACTTCTACCACCATCCACAACACAACTTTACTCAACCACTCATGGGTCGGTCCTATAACTATCTGCCATCACCACTTAAGCCTAAAAAAACTTCTTCTCTTCATCTTCTCATCCACAGGCTATCCGCTTAAACCCTTTTGAATTCCAATTTATTTTTTACTTCTATCGTCATTATGTACCGACATATCTGATCATAAAAATGCTATACTCTTCTGAAAACACTTCATACACTCTATCGTCATCATCAACATGTCTACTCTTCTACACCAATAACCATTACCTCGGTATTACTAATTCCCCACATTCAACCATCTTGAAGTCATTCACACGATAGGAAGACAAAGAATCGGTGGCCACCGGAGATCAAAGAACAATAACTCCTCCTCACAAAACCATACTCACATTTACTCCACCATGTCGCCCTGAGATTTTATGCAGTAAAGTCTAAAAAAAAAAAAAAATACATCTCTCACAATTCAAGTATACCACTTATTATGGCAAAACTTCTACCAATTTCATATCATATCTCCGAATCTCACCTAATTTATATATATTACCTAATCTCTGGCTACTACAGTTTGCGCTATTATCCATAGCACCAAACACAAAAAACATCATTAATATCCCTTCTATTAACCAGCTCATCACAGCAACCTCGAAATGTAATGTTAACCACAAAATACCTCTCGAGGACGCAATCAAAAGGTCCATTGTGGGCCTTACTACTCAAAGACTCCTCCAACATTATAAACATCACCCACTAAAATATTCATATAACTTAATCTCTGACCATTACATACACCACTCCAGCAACTCCGGAATACTTCATATCAGCTTCCCTATTATATCTCGCTTAATCTATGACCATTCAAGGCGTAAGCAACCTAATAATATTATCAATGTCCATTACCTCCTAAAACCTCTAACTTCTCAATTTATGCCGTATCTACAGCAACAAAATACTACCACTGACCTCATGTCTGTGAACGTCCACTCTGTTTATCCTATTATCCTGTGTAATCAACTTTATTCTTTATTTGTCCATATATCACGGACCTTCCTTTTTCCACGCAAACTTCATGGCATTCAATCCATGTTCGCTGTAACCACAGCACTCCACATTAACATTACTGTTCATAACTTCTACTCTCTGGAATACAAATCATTACTATCTTGAGTTATGCTGCAATCACAGCATTAAAAACAATGCTCATTTATTATGAACCTACTTACTTCCCCTTATCATTTACTGTTCATAATTTACTCCTCAGCTATTATAATTTGTGCTGATATCCACAGCCTCATCTCTGGCCACCCTCAAGTTAAACTAACCCCTCACATTCCAACCATGGCACTCAGTCCATGTGTGTTCCTATTATCGCATCTCTGTTAAACATCCCTGGTATTAATTTATTATGAACGTATCTAATTTAGTCCTTGACCATTATGATATGTGCTGAAATCCACAGCCCCATCTCTGGCCACCCTCAAGTTACTACTAAGTTCATGGCACTTACTCCATGTTTATCTAAACTTACTACTAACAAGGCGAATATGTCTCTCTTTATAAACGTAATTTCTTTACGTAGAGGCGAGGCGTACCTAATCCCAGACTTATTGGACCTGACTATACCCTTGATTCAACGTAACTGAACAATACTTTACCAAAATTCAGAGCAAAATAATACAACCTGATAATTATAAGTCAAAATAACATAACGAACTAATATGCCAACACTAAACAAGGCAAATTAAAAGAAACTATAAATCATGAGCAAATGGAGACACAGCACAAATCAAAACAATACATCATCCCCCCATGGTTTTCAACCAATATTTTATCCCCGACATTTTTCAAAATAATATACGTAATGCAATGATAATCAATTTCAACTAAGACATAATTATATAATGACATGTACCATTACCAGTCCGCAACAATTTACACGTATAAGAAACACAACAACTCATGACCAAAATTAAATGACAGCTAAACATTATACGTTCCGTTAAGGATGGTATAGCCACATCTCAAAACAGCAGATGTCTACCTGAACGTGATAATGCGCTGAAAACTAAGCCCGGACACACTCAATATGTGTTTTCACTATATCTTAATGACCTAATGTGCAAATCAAGTAAACAAAGCAACATTCCAGGCTGGTCAATAAATCATAAAAAATACGGAGTTAACTTTACAACTTAACCACAAAGACCCAAACTGAAAACTAGAGTCAAAACAATTGGTCAAAACACTATACTAACATTCAACAAATACAAGGCCATGGGGACAACAGTCGAATTGGACACGCCGACATCCCAAAACACGACACTTCTTTTCTCCCATATTTGTCGTTTGCATGGACACAACCATCCCCCAACATTAACTAAAGCAATATATAAAACTTTTGCTGTTAACCACAGCTTAAATATTCGTCATCATAATGCAGAACAATATATATTCCCCCAACAAAAGTCATTAATAAAAAATGACCATACTTTCTCTGGAAGTCAACAATCACTCCCCCCCCCCTTACCAGTATAAGCGAAAACCAACCTATTTATTTTCTCATTTGTATTTAATTCTACCTAACAGTGTCAGTCTCTTAATTGGTCCCTAGTTTGGGGAAAACTACTACATTGGCCTTACTTCTAATTGTACTAGGTCTGGGGAGCACATCATATAGTTGACGTCTCAAACTCTACATTCTTCCGTAACATTAGTCCCCCATTCATCACGTTTACTGTTGACTGCTTTCGAACACCTGACGTAAGAAACGTTACATTCTTCCGTATTATTACTTCCTCAAACTCCTAATAAGCCTTACATTCTAACATGCTTCT